>CM054157.1:36467594-36525094 GCA_028751875.1 Rapana venosa | reverse complement strand
TTTTTTTGGGGGAAAAAAACCCCGGGGGTTTTAAAAATAAAAAAAAAAAAAAAAAAATTTTTTTTGGGAAAAAAGGGGGAAAATTTTTTTAAAAAAAAAACCCCTTTTTTAAAATTTTTTTTAAAAAAAAAAAAAAAAAAAAAAATTTTTAAAAATTTTTTTTTTGGGGGGGAAATTTTTTTTTTTTTTTTCCCAAAGAAAAAAAATTTTTAAATTAAAAAAAAAAAAAAAAAAAAAAAAAAAAAAAAAAAAACCCCCTTTAAAAAGGGGGGGGTTTTTTTAAAAAAAAATTTTTTGGGGGGGAAAAAAAAAAAGGGGAGAAAGTTTTTTTTTTTTTAAAAAGGGGAAAAAAAAATTTTTTTTGGGGAAAAGGAGGGATTTGTTTTTTGGGGGAAAAAAAAAAAACCCCCCCCAAAAAAAAAATTTTTTTTTTTAAAAAAAAAGGGGGGGGGAAAAAATTTTTTTTTTAAAAAAAAATTTTTTTGGGGGGGTTTTAAATTAAAAAAATTTTCCGGGGGCAAAAAAAAAAAAAATTTTTTTTAAAAAAAACCCCCCCTTTTTTTTTGGGGAAAAAAAAGGGGTTTAGGGGGGCCCTTGGGGAAAATTTTTAAACCCCCTTTTGGGGGGGGAAAGGGGGCCTTTTTTTGGGGGAAGGGGGTTTTTCCCTTTTTTTAAAAAAAAATTTGGGGGGAAAAAATTTTTTTTTAAAAAATTTTTTTTAAAATTTTTAAAAAAAAATTTTTTTTTTTTAAAAATTTTTTTTTTTTTTTTAAAATTTTTTCCCCTTTTTTTTTTAAATTCCGTTTTTTTTTTTTTTTTTTTTTTTTTTTTTAAAAAAAAAAAAAATCAAAAAAAAAAAATTTTTTTTTTTTTTTTTTTTTTTTTTTGGGGGGGGGGGGGGGGGGGGGGGGTAAAGGTTTTTTTTTTTTTTGGGGGGGTTTTTTTCCCGGGAAATTTGGGAAAAAAAAAAAAAACCCCCAAAGGGGGCCCCCCCCGGGAAAGGGGAAGGGGGGGGGGGGGGGAAAAAAAAAAACCCCCCAAAAAAAATTTTTGGGGGAAAAAATTTTTCCCCAAAAAAAAACCCCCCGGGGGGGAAAAATTTGGGGGGGTTTTTCCCCCCAAAAAAAAAAAAAAAAAAAAAAACCCCCCAAAACACAAAAAAAAACAAAAAACAAAAAAAATTTAAAAAACCCATTAAAAAGGGAAAAAAAAAAAAAAACCCCCCCCCCCCAAAAAAAAAAAAAAAAAAAAAAAAAAAAAAAAAAAAAAAACACAAAAAAAAAACCCCCCCCCAAAAAAACCCCAAAAACCCCCCCCCCCCCCCAAAAACCCAACCCCCCCCCCAAAAAACCCAAAAAACCCCAAAAAAAAAAACCCCCCCTTTTTTCCCCTTTAAAAACCCCCAACCCCCCCCAACCCCCAAAAAAAAAAAACCACAAAAACCACCCCAAAAAAAACCCCCCAACCAAAAAAAAAAAAAACCCCAAACACACCCCCCCTTCCCCCAAAAAACAAACAAAACCAAAAAACCAAAAAAAACCCCCACACCCCCCCCAAAAAAAAAAACAAAACAACAAAATACAAACAAAAAACCCCCCACAAAAACCCACAAAAATAAACCCAACAAAAAAAAAAACCCCCCCAACAACACAAAACCACAAACACAAAAAAAACCCCCAAAAAAAACACCCCCCCCCCCCCCAAAAACCCAAAAAAAAAAAACCCCCCCCCCCCCAAAAAAAAAATTAAAAAACCCCGGGGGGGGGGGGTGGGGGGGGGGGGGAAAAGTTTTTTAAATAAAAAAGGGTTTTTTTTTTTTTTTTTTTTTGGGGGGGTTTTTTTTTTTTTTTTGGGGTTGTTTTTTTTTTTTTTTTTTTTTTTTTTTTTTTTTTTTAAAAAAAATTTTAAATTTTATTATTATTTTGTTTTTTTTTTTTTTTTTTTTTTTTTTTTTTTTATTTTTTTTTTTTTTTTTTTTCCCCTCAAATAAAATTTTTTTTTGTTTTTAAAAAATTTTTTTTAACCTTTTCCTTTTTTTTTTTTAAAAAATTTGGAAAAAATTTTTTTTTAAAAAATTTTTTTTTTTGGGGGTTTTTTTTTTTTTAAAAAAAAAAATTTTTTGTTTTTTTTTAAAAACCCCCCAAAAAAAACCCGGTTTTTTTTAAAATTTCCCTTTTTTGGGGATTTTTTTTCCCCCCCTTTTTTTTCCCCGGGGTTTTTTTTTCCCCCCTTTTAGAAAAAAATTTTTAGGGGGGGGGGTTTTAAAACCCCCCAAAAAAAATTTTTTTCCCCCGGGGGGGGGCCCCCCCCAAAAAAGGGGGGCCCCAAAAATTTTTTTTTTTTCCCTTTTTTAAAAAATTTTTTTTTCCCAAAAAAAACCCCCAAAAAAGGGGTTTTCCCGGAAAAAATTTTAAAAAAAACCCCCCCCAAAAGGGAAAAAAATTTCCAAAAAAAAAAAAAAATTTTTTTTGGGGGGGGGGCCCCCTTTCCCGGGGGAAAAAAAAAAAAAGGGGGGTTTAAAAAAAAAAAAAAAAAAAAAAAAAAAAAATTTTTCCCCCCCAAGTCAAAAAGGCCCCAAAAGGGTTTTTGGGGGAAAAAAATTCCCCCCCAAAAAAATTCTCCCCCCCCAAAAAAGGGGAAAAAAAAAACCCAAACCCAAGAATTTTTTTTTTTTTTTTTGGAAACCTTGGTTTTTTTTTTTTTGGTTTTTTTTCCCCTTTTTTTTTTTTTTTTTTTTTTAAAAAAGAAAAAAAAAACCCCCCCTTTTTTGTTGTTATTTTTTTTCCCCCCCCCCCCCCCGGGGCCCCCCCCCCCCCCCCCCCCCCCCTTTTTTTTTTTCCCCCCCTTTTTTTTAAAAAAAACCGTTTTTTTTTTTTTTTTTTTGGTTTTTTTTTTTTTTTTTAAAAAAGGGGTTTTTTTTCCCCCCCCCCTTTTCCTTTCCAACCCTTTTTTTTTTAAAAAAGGGAAAAAAAATTTTTTTTAAACCCCCCCCTTTGTTTTTTTTCCCCCTTTTTCCCTTTTTTAAAAATTTTTAAAAAAACAAAAAAGGGGGGTTTTTTCCCCCAAATTTTCCCAAAAATTTTTTTTTTAAAATTGAAAAAAAAAACCCAATTTTTTCCTTCCCCCTTTTTTTTTCCCAAAAAAAATTTTTAAGGTTAAAGGAAATTTCCCCCCCCCCTTTTTTTTTTTTTAAAAAAAATAAAAAAAAATTTTTTTTAAAAAAATTTCCCTTTTTTTTTTTTTTTTAAAAATTTAAAAAAAAAAATTTTTTTAAAAAATTTTAATTTTTTTGTCTTTTTTTTTTTTTTAAAAAAAAAAAATTGGGGGGGGGGGTTTGGTTGTGGGGGTTTTTAAAAAACTTTGGGGGGGAAAAAAACCCCCCCCCAAAAGGGGGGGGGGGCCCCCCCCACGACAGCAGTGTGTTCACAAAAACCTGTGCAACCCAATCATACCAAAGGAAAACCCCAGTCGGCAGAAAAGAACAGATTGGTTTTATGTGTAAATATATATTGAGAGAGACACAGATTGTTTTATTTTATTATATATATATATATATAGAGAGAGGGGAAGGGGAGAGAGGAGAGGAGAAGAAGATTTGTTTGATTGATAGAAAAGATATTGATAGATAGATTTGATAGATAGTATCCGCAAAAGGCAGGTCCTTTTTTTTAAAAAAAAAATTTCCTTTTAAAAGCTGCCTTGTAAAAAATAGTCAGCAAAAGGCATGTCCTTACTTAAAATTTCCCTTAAAAGCTCCTTGGGTAAATTTTAGGGTCAGGGAAAGGCATTGTCCTTTCCAAATTTCCCTTTAAAAAGCGCCTTGAAAAATTTTTTCCATCTTTTTATTTTTGCCTTTTTTTTGGAAAACTTTTACCCCCCTAAAATCCTTTTTTTAAATAGAAAAGGCATCTTTTACCCTTCAAATTTTTTTTTTCTCCCCAAAAATTTTATCAAATTCCAAACCCCAAAAAATATAACACAAAAGGGTTTGCCCACCAATTGTTTGGGGGCCCTTTTAAAAAATAATGAAACCTTTTTTCTCAAATTTCCCTTGAACCTTTTTAAGGTTTTTATTCTTGTATTTTTTTTTCTTAAACTTTGCAAAGAATCATTTTTTTTTTGAGGGGAATAAATTGTAAGGTCGATTGGGCCCTTTTTTTCCTTATTGGGAAATTTTTAAAAGAAAATTAAAAAAAAATAAAAATATGTTTTTGTAAAAATTTTTTGTAAAATTTTAATAAAAGGGTCTTTTTGGGGGTTTTTGGGGAAAAGCAAATCCCAAAACCTTTTTTTTCCAAAAAAATTTTAAAAAATAAAAATTTGGGAAAAATTCCCAATGAAAACGATATTAAATCTTGGGGTTAAAAATTTGGGAAGGGAAAATTTCAAATTTAATTTTTTAAAAAAACCCCCAAAAACCCCCCCCCTTTCATCCCCGGTCCTTTCCCAAAGGGGGGCGAAAAAATTTGTAAAAAAAAGGCTCGGTTTTTTTGGAAAGAAACTGGGACCAACACCCGTTGAGCCTTAAATTTTCCAAATTTTTTTGATTGCGGGAAAATTTTTTAAATGGGTTCCTTTTCAAAAATTTGGGGCAAAATGGTAACCGGGTTTTCCGTTCCGGGTTTCCCTTTCTTTTCTTTAAGGAAATGTGGGGGAAACCCTTTGCTTCCTTATTTTAACCCTTTAAAAAAGGGGGAACCCCCCTTTTCCTTGGTTTTTTGAAGTTTTTTTTATAAAGTTATTTTTGAATTTTTTTAAAAAATTTAAAATTTCTTTTATAATCGAAGGGGTTTTTTGGGAAAAATAAGCAAAAAATTAAGGTAACCCCTTTTTTTACATCCAATCCCCCGGTTTTTAAACACTGTTTTTGTGGTTTAAAAAGGCAGGTTTTGTAAATTTTTTCTTCCCCCTTTGGTTTTCCACCGGGGCACCCCCCAAAATTTTTTTTAACCCCCCCCTTCCTTTTTTACCCAAAAAACGGCCCCCAACCCCGAAATTTTAAACCCTGCTCGGCAAGGGTTTTTTTCCTTTTCAATGCAGTTTTTTTTTTTTCAACAAAAGGGGCCTTTTTTAGCCCTTTTTTTGTTAAATTTTTTTCCCCCCCCCTTTTTTCCCAAAAAAGGAAAAAAAAGGGGATTTTTTTTGGGGATAGAAGAAGGGAGTTAGTTCTGCAGTGACGTTAATTTCCGAGGGGGAAAATCTCCCACCCCTTGAAAGGGGGTGGAAAATGGAGCTAGGGGTGCTTACCTCCGTAGCCCGGGGTAGCAGGGGAAAAATGAAAAAGCCCACACAGGTGCCCAGACGACCCTTTCCCCGGGGTTTATAGGCGGCAGCTTGGGAGGGGGCTCCCGGCGACCCTTGGGGGTTTTGCTCCCCCAAAATTTTCGTGCAAAACCCTACACCAGGGTCAGCGGCCCAACCCGTGGCCGTGTCCACCCCAGGAAAAAAAGGACAGTTTTTTGGTTGGGGAGGGGGAAGGGGTTTGGGGTTGGGGGGGGTTTGGGGGGGGGGGGGGGAAGGGGGGGGACTCAAATGTTTTTCAATGGATGCGGAAAATGGGTTGGGGGTTTTTTTTTTTTTAAAAATTTTTATGTGATGCGAGGGGGACTGGAATTTAAAAATAAAAGTGAAATGGTGTGTGTGTGTGTTTGTGTGTGTGTGTGTGTGTTTTGTGTGTGTGGGGTTTTTGCGTGTGGTTTTTTGGGTGGGGTGTGTGTTTTGTGTGGGGGGGGGGGGGGTGGTGTTTTTGTGTGTGCGTGTTGGGTGTGTGTGTGGTGTTTGGTGTTGTGTGTGTGTGTGTGGTTGTGTTTGTGGGGGGTGTTTGGGGTGTTTTTTAAATTTTGTATTTTTGATTTTTTTTAAATAAAAGAATAAGCCCCATATGTTTTTTACATCCCGTCCCCGTACACATGGGGGTTTTTTTAAAATTTTTTTCATCCCCTTCCCCCCAGCACGCAAAGGGGTATTCTTCCACAAGGCGGAACAGGTTTTAAATTTTGGGGTGGTTTTGATGTTCTGTGGGGGGTTTGCACACGGGGCCCCGGTTTTTTTGTCTTGTCCAAAGGACTTTTTTTTGGGGGTAGAATCAGACTCGTGTCAAATTTTAGGGGGGGGGGGGGGGGTTGGGGGGGGGAGTCCTGAACGGGGGTTTTCCCCCGGTGGTCAAACCCCGGGGGTCCATCCCCTTTCCCTTAAATCGCCAGCACCCCGCGAAAGTTCTTAAACCCTATGTTTTTTTTTTTTTTTTTATTTCTTTTATTTTGGAGGATAATGGAATTTAAATACTTTTGTGTTTTTGTCATTAGGCCCCGGTTTTGGGATGCAAAATTTGTCAATTTTTTTCATTTCCGGGTTCCACGGACACAATGGTTACTTTCCGAAAAAACGGAAAAAGGGGGTTTTTAAAGTGTGCGCAAGTTTTTCTGCGGGATTCGAAAACGGGAAATGGTTTATTGTCTCATCTGAAAAAAATTTTGGGGGGAAAAGTGGGGGTCGGGATTTATTCTAACTCCAGAGGAAAAAAAATCTTTGAAGTGTTTTGGTTTGTGTGTGTGTGTGTGTGTGTTTGTTTTTGTGTTTTGTGTGTGTGGGGTGTGTGTTTTGTGTTGTGTGTGTGTGTGTTTTTTGTGTGTGGGGGTGTGTTTTTAAGTGTGTGTGGGGAAATGTGTTGTGTGTGTTTAAGGGGTGTGTGTAAGTGTGGTGTGTGTGTGTAAGTGTGGGGGTTTTGGGTGTGTGTGTGTGTGAATTTTGTGTGTTTTTGTGTGGAAAGGGGGGGGAAGTTTTGGAAAAAGGGGGGGAAAAAAGGGGGGTAAATGTGTTGTTTATTTTGGGGGGAGGGGGGGCGTAATTACAAATAAAACAAAAGGGGGAAAAAAAAAAAGGGGTTTTTTAAAGGTGTTCCAAAAAAAACCTTTTTTTGGGGAAATTTGGGCCTTGGGGGGCAAGGCGTCAGAGACCCCAGGGTTTTTAGGCCGAGGGATATTGAGGGCGGCGCCCTCTTCCCCTCCATCGCTGCTTTTCCTTTTCCCCGTCCCCAAAGAGGGGAAAGGACCCATTTTAAAACCCGGGTGAAATAGGGGATGTAAATGAAGCCCAAAGGGGCCGGCCATCACCCATCCAAAAGATAACCACATTTTAAAGCTTGTTTTAAACTTAGCTTGTGGGGGTGATTGCTCTGGACCCCTGAACTATCCCATACCCAAATGGGGGGGGCTGGTTTTTAATGCCCCTCCTTGGGGCCGTTTTGGGGATTTTTTATGGGGGAGGGGGTGGTTCTTTAAAGACTCCCCTTTTTCCCTGGGTTTTTGATGGGGAGGGGCTGGTTTTTATTTACTCCCCTTTTCCGTGGGATGTTTTTTATGGGGGAGGGGGTTTGTTTTTTAATGGGTCTCCCCTTTTGCTTGGGGGTATTTTGTTTGGGGGGGGGCCCCCGGGTAATTTAAAGACTCCCTTGTTTTAGGGGGTATTTTTCTTATTCTTTTCCTTAAACGCTCAGACAGTAAATACTGTTGTTTTTTTACATGAGGGAAAAGCGTTGGGTGTGTTTGGGTAAAGAAGGCAGAAATTTGACAAAAAGGGGCGCCCGACGGGAAAAAAGGAGCAAAGGGAGAAAACAAAGGGGGAATCGAAAAGGGGGGGAAATTTTAGCACAGAATTCGAGAAAGGGGGGGAAGCGTTTATATTTTTCAGCCCCCTTCCCCCCCCCCCCCCCCCCCCCGATACCCACACAGGGGGAAATTTTTGTTTGGGGGAAAGGGGGGGGGAACAAGGGCCCAAAAATGTCCCGGGTTATTTTTTTTTGGGGAGGGGTGGTTAAAAAATAAACCCCTATTGGGCCCGGGTTTTTAAAAATTTTTATGGGGGGGGGTGTTAAACAAAGGGCCCATATTTTTCTGGGTATATTTTGTTTGGGAAAAAGGGGGGTTAACAATAACCCCTATTTTTCCCGGGGGATATTTTTAAGGGAAGGGGTGGTTAAAAAAAAAAACCCATATTGTTTTAGGGGTTTTTTTGATGAGGGGGGGAGGGGGGGAGGGCGTGTGGGGTTTTGCAAAACCTACCTTGTCCCAAAAATTTTATTTTGATGGGGGAGGGGGGTTTAACGATGCTCATATTGTCCAGGTGTTTTTTTTGGGTGAGGGGAAAGGGGGGGAAGGGGGGCCCTTTTGTGTTTTACAAAAGGGCTCACCTTTTTCCATGGCCCTATTTGGAGGGGGGGGGGGGCGGGGGGGGGGGGTGTGTGTTTTAAAAAAGGGGCTCACCTTGTCCATTTGGGATATTTGGAAGGGGGGGGGGGTGTTCAACGTTTACTCATTTTTCCAGGTGATATTGTGAGAGGGCGGGGGGGGAGGGGCTTTTTGTGTATGACAAGCCTCACCTTATCCATGGCATATTTTTAAGGGGTTTTAGGGGGGGGGGGGGGGGGGTGTGTGATTGGGGGAAAAATCACCCTTTTCCATGGGGGTATTGGAGGGGGCGGGTTTCAAAGGGGGTAGCCCAAACAGCAAACCCACCGCCTATTTGGGCCCCCCTCTTGGGGCCAGGGGGGGGGGAAGTAGATTTTTCTTCATGTACCCTGGGGGTTTTGCCTGTTCAAAAACCCCAAAGCCTAGTATTTTTACATTGAAAATTTGGGTTTATTTAAAATTTTTTTTTTTTTTTTAAAAAAAAAAATTTTCCCTTTTTTTCTTTTCTATCGAGGATAATGGAATAAGCATTTTTGTTTTTTTTACGTCCGTTCCCCTGTGTATCGGGGTTTTTTTTAAAATTTTCATTGTTCCTACCGGGGACACAAAAGACCTTTTCTTACGGAAAAGCGGGAAGGTTTTTAACGTGTTTGGGAGATGTTCTGCGTGCGTTCGCACCGGCGGGCCCCGGTTTATAGTCTCTTTTGAAGGCTTGATTGGGTGTGTGAGTGTGTGTGTGTGTGTGTGTGGTTTTGTGTGTGTGTGTGTGGTGTGTGTGTGGGGTGTGTGTGTGTGTGGGGGGGGTGTGTGTGTGTGTGTGTGTTTGTGTGTTGTGTGTGTGTGTGTGGGGGGGGGTGGGTGTGTTGGTTTTGTGTGTGGTTTTGTGTGTGTGTGTGTGTGGCGCGGGTGTGCGTTTCGTGCCGTGCGTGGCCCCGAGTTGTGTGATGGTGTATTTGTGTGGGCATATTGGGGGTGCACGGGGGTTTGGGGGGGTGTGTGTGTGGGGTGTGTGTGTGTGTGTGTGTGTGGCGGGGGTGTGAGTGTGTGTTTTTTTTCTGGCTTACGCTGTGCACATGAGTTTAAGGAGGAGAGAAAAGTGGAGAGAGAGAAAAGGGGGGAGGGGAAGAGACGAGAGGAAAAGAAAAGAGGGGGGAGAGGGGGTGAGAAAGGGGGAAAAAGGGGAGGAGAGAGGGAAACACTGCCCCACCCCCAGCCCACAACCCATTTCGACACCCAAAGCAACACGAGACAAAAAAAAGAAAACGATTAAAGACACGATTACTTCAACCCTGGGGGCATCTTTACCACAAAACACAACACAGCCCAACACAAAACAACACAGCCCCAAACACAACCAACCAAAAAGCACAACACCCAAAACAACACAACAAAGCGCAGCACAAACACAGTTTCGGCCAACACCCAAACAGCACCCAAAAAACCCCCGGCACAAACAACACAGCACAACACCAAACACAAACGCAAACACAAAACAACACAACCAGCACAACACAAAAACAGCAAACAAGCACAAAACGCAAGCACGCAAACAAAAAACAAAAACAGCCAACCAAACAAACAAAAAACACAACCCCAACACAAAACAGCACAAAACAACACAACACGCACAAAAGGGAAAGAAAAAAAAAGAAGACAGGAGAAAACGAAAAGAGAAAGAAAAGATTGAATTAAAGAAAAACTCAAGGCCCACACAACACGAATCTAGCACCTCCATTTCATAAGAACCCAAAAGATAGGGATTGAAAGAAAGAAAGAAACAAACAAACAAACAAACAAACAAGAAAAAACCCAAAAAAAGAGAACGGAGACGGATAAAAACAAAGGGTGATAAAAAGATTGGGTTGGAGAAAACTCATGGCTTCACACAACACGAACCCCAGCACTCGCCATTTCCATGAGAAACACCTGAAAGATAAGCGCGGACAGGGTGAAAAAGAGACCAGAAAAGAAAGAAAGAAAGAAAGGAAGGAAGGAAAGAAAGAAAGAAAGAAAGAAAGAAAGAAAGAAAAAAGAAAGAACAGAAGAAAGAAAAAAGAAAGAAAGAAAGAAAGAAAAAGACGAGAGAGAAAAGAAAAAGACGAGAGAGAAAGAAAAGACGGTGTGTGTGTGTGTGTGTGTGTGAGTGTGTGGTGTGTGTGTGTGTGTGTGTGTGTGTGTGTGTGTGTGTGTGTGTGGTGTGTGTGTGAGAGAGAGAGAGAGAGAGAGAGAGAGAGAGAGAGAGAGTGACGGAGACACAGAGAGAGAGATGGAGGTAGGGAGACGCAGAAAGACAGACAGAAAGACAGACAGACAGAAATACAGACACATACACACAAAGAGACAGACAAACAGATAGGCACACCAACACACAGACAGACACACAAACAGAACAAAATTAGTACTTCAATATTATCATTAAGAAATTTTTGTTCTTAGATAGATGGTTTGGTGGAGAGAAAAAAACAAATGCATTGCTTGTTCAACGTACCATCTGGAAATAAACATTTGACTTGACTTGAAAAAGACAAACAGACCCACAAACAGAAAGACAGAGACAGACTAACAGATAGACACACTAACACACAGACAGACAGACAAACAGACAAACAGAAAGACAGAGAGACAGACAAAAATGAAAGACAGAGACAGACTAAACAGACCAACAGACAGGCAGACAGACTAACAGACAGACACACTAACACACAGACAGATATCATCATCATCATCATCAGACCCGTGACCTTGGCGGTCGTGGGGGAGACATGAAAGACGATGCCGTGGTAAGCCTCCTCCATCCATCTCGGTCCTCGGCTCTGCGCAGTAGTGCCGAGTCATTCATCCTGGTCCATTCTCTGATGTTGTCCATCCATGACTTGTTCTGTCTTCCCCTCCTTCTGCCACCTTCGAGTGTTCCCTGCAGTACTGTTTTGGGCAGAGTGTTGTGGCGGGTGACGTGGCCGAACCATGTCAGCTTTTTCTTCTTGACGATGGTGAGAAGGAGTTCCTGTGGACCTGCCAGCTGTGTTATTTGACTCTTGACAAATTCATTGGTCTTTCGTTCTCTCCAAGATATGCCCAGTAGTTTTCTATGGCATTTTGTTTCGAATGACTGGATTCGCTTTGCTGTTTCAGCAGTCAATGTCCAGGTTTCACTTCCGTACAGCAGGATTGACTGAATTAGGGCTTTGTAGAGCTTTAGTTTGATTGGGAAACTGATCTCTTTACTTTTCCATATGGTGGGGTGAGTTTTGTCATGGAAGATGTTGCCATGGCTATTCTGACTTTGATTTCTGTCGTCGATCGCCCGTCCTTTGTGAGTGTAGCGCCGAGGTATTTAAAAGCATCTACCTCCTCCAGTTGTTGGCCGTTCATGTAAATTTTAGCGGTGGCATTGCTCGTGCTGTTCACAAGTACTTTACTTTTCTCCGAGCTCACCTCCATCCCATATGCTCCAGCTCTGTTCTCAAGTCTGGTCGTAAGATCTTGCAGCTCTGTGTTACTTTCCGCCATGAGGTCAATGTCATCGGCAAACCGTAAGTTGTTGAGGGGTCTGCCGCCAATGGAGATGGTAGAGTGGAAGTCATGGAGGGTCTCTCTCATGATGTTTTCCAAGAACAGATTGAACAGGACTGGAAGATAACAGGCATCCTTGTCGGACCCCAACTGTGGGTTTTGAAGTAGTCTCCGACCTGATTGTTCAGAAGGACTGCACTGCTTGCAGTGTTGTATAGTGCTTGGATGGATTGCACTAGTCCTTCTTCAATGCCAAACATTCTGAGGACCTGCCACAGGCCTTCGTGCCATACTCTGTCAAAAGCCTTCTTGAAGTCGATGAAGTTGTGGAACAGGTCTCTCTGATGTTGGAGATGTTTTTCCATCATGATGTGGCAGTTAAAAATCTGTTCGATTGTGCTCCTGCCTGCCCTGAACCCAGCTTGTTCCTCTGCAAGGTGTTCTTCTGCCTCCTCTTGAGTCGATTCAAAAAAACTTTGAGCATGATCTTGCTGGCGTGGCTAGATGAGGCTGATTGTTCTATAGTTTTGGCATTGGCGTAAATTCCCCTTCTTGGGCAGGGGTATGATGAGTGATTGTGTCCATTCTGTTGGCCACTGTTTTGTCTCCCAAATCTTCTGACAGATAGCTGTAACATATGTGATGACTGTTTCGCCACCATGCTTGAGCAGCTCTGCAGGGTCAGGTCAGTCAGAGAAGTTCTCTGCTACTGCTACTGGTATCCATGTAACCCAGTACAACCTGTCGCATGTGGGGGAGGAAACCCCAATAGAAAAAACCCAAAACATATGGAGACTTGGAGAGGAGATTGGCGCCACCAAGGAATATCCTAAGCCCACAGACAAGACATGAAAGACAAATGCAAAGCCGAAATGATACCGGATCGGTCGAGGCCCGGGTTACCAACGACCGCGCTTTCCATTGATCAACACCAGGGTGGAAGTGACAAGTCAGCTACTGGAGTTAAAACATTACTTAAGCTCCCTAGAGAACAAATCACCATTGGTACATGGAACGTCCGTACACTCTACCAGTGCGGAAAAATCAAAGAACTAGAGTATGAGCTTAGCCGATATAAATGGACATTATTGGACTAGGAGAAGTGAGATGGACAGGATTTGGTGAGACAATGACTGAAGAAGGCAACAAGATCTGGTACAGTGGTCAAGAGAAACATCACCAACATGGAGTGGCATTTATGTCAGAAAGGAAGTAGTGGGGTGCATTATCAGCTGTACACCGGCTTCCAGCAGGATTATCAGCATCCGGGTGTCGGCCAAGCCCAAGAACATCACCATCATACAAATCTATGCACCATCATCTGACCATACAGATGAAGAAGTAGAAGAATTTTATGAAGATCTTGAAGTGACCATTAAGAAAATACCCAAGAAGGACATCATCATCATCCAAGGGGATTTTAACGCCAAAGTAGGTCCTGACTCTTACAACCAATGGGCCGGAACAGTTGGTCAGTTTGGAACTGGGGAGACCAACGACAGGGGACTACGTCTGCTGGAGTTTGCCTGCACCACAGACTTACCATTGCCAATACCCTCTATCCCACAAGCAGTCAAGGAGGACAACCTGGCATGCGCCAACGGCAAGATCCATAACCAATAGATTTTATCTTAACACCACGGCGCTTCAAATCCAGCATCAACAGAGCCAGAACAAGAACATACCCTGGAGCTGACATAGGCAGCGACCACGACCTTGTGCTGCTGGTATTCAAAATGAAGCTGAAGAAAAACAAACAGCCTGCAAACCCACGTATCAAATTTGACGTGGACAAACTGAAAGATCCAGATGTCGAGGAGGTCTTCCAAGCTAAGCTTGGCGGACGTTTTGTAGCATTAACCCTCCTGGACAATGACATCAATGACCTCACCAACAACTTCAATGAGGCAGTCCGAGAAACAGCAGAGGAGGTACTCGGTCGTCAGAGGAATAAACACCAGCCATGGACTACCAATGACATCTTGGACCTCTGCGATACAAGAAGAGCACTGAAACCAACCAGGTCTTCCAACCCTAAAGAATACCGGGAGGCCAACAATCTCGTGAAGAAGTCAATGTTAAAGGCAGAGAGAAGTGGATCAGTGATCATGTGATGAGATCGAAAAACATGAAAGTGGGCAACAGTAAAAGGCATACGACACCCTGAAGAAACTCACAAAACCACTTCAAACCAAATCATCAGTCATTGAAGACAGCTCCGGAAACCTCTCACAGAAAGCTCAGTGCATTGAACAGGTGGTCTGAATATTGTCAAGAACTGTACAACTACCCAATACAACCTGACAAGAGCATAATAGAAGAGAAAGCAGCAACATCAAGAGCACCCTCGCCATTACCTATACTGAGGGAAGAAGTGGAAGAAGCCATCCGCAGCTTACCAGTAGGAAAGTCCCCAGGAGCAGACAATATACCAGCAGAGCTGCTCAAGCATGGTGGCGAAACAGTCATCACAGACAGATATACAAACAGACAAACAGAAAGACAGGGAGACAGTCAAAAAAGAAAGACAGAGACAGACTAACAGACCAACAGACTAACAGACAGACAAACAGACAGACAGACTAACAGACAGAAAAACTAACAGAGAGAGGGACGGATAGCCTAGTGGTTAGAACATTGCGTTCGCAGTCTGTCGATCCGGGTTCGATTCTCGTTCAAGGGGATATTTTCCCCTGGAGTTAACATCAGTGCAGACTCCACTCTCCCCAAAAGTCCTTCGGATGAGACTATAAACCGAGGCCCCGTGTGCGAACGCACACAGAACATCTTGCGCACACGTTAAATCCTGTTCCGCTTTTCGTAAGAGTAGGTGTGCCGGTGGGAACTGATGATAAAACTTACAAAACCGTATACAGGGGCTGGATTTTTTTTAAAGCACACGAGTGCTTATTCCATTATCCACGAAATAAAAGAATAAAATAAAATAAAAAGTTAAAAAAGAATTAACAGAAAGACAGACAGACCCACAAACAGAAAGACAGAGACAGACTAACAGACAAACAAAAACAGACAGATAGACTAACGACAGACAGAAAAGACAAACAGACCCACAACACAAAGCAGAGACAGACTAATAGACAAACAGAAACAAACGAACAGACTGACACAAAGACTAACAGACCGACAGACAGACTACATACAGAAGACAGACAGAAAGAAGACAAAACCCTACAAACAAAAAGACAGAAACAGATAAAGAAAACAGAAACAAACAGACTACAGAAGAAACAGATAACAGAAAGACAGATAGACAGTCAAACAGACAGAAAGACAGACAGACCCACAAACAGAAAGACAGAAACAGACTAACAAACAAACAAAACAGACAAACAGACTGACACAAAGACTAACAGACAAAACATACATATATAAAGACAGACCCAAAAACAGAAAGACGAGACAGACTAACAGACAAACAAAAACAGACAAACAGACTGACACAAAGACTAAAAGACAGACAGACTAACGGAAACAGATAGACAGAAAGACAGACCCACAAACATAAATACAGAGACAGACTAATAGACAAACAGAAACAAACAGACGGACTAACACAAAGACAAAACAGACAGACAGACTAACATACAGACAGAAAGACAGACAGACCCACAAACAGAAAGACAGAAACAGACTAATAGACAAACAAAACAGACGAACAGACAGACAGACAGACAGACTAACAGAAACAGAAACAACACAGACAAACAGACAGAAGAAAGACAGAACAGACAGACAGACAGACAGACTAACAGACTGACAGACAGACAGACAGACAGACAGACAGACAGACAGACTGACTGACTTCACAGCCCATGGAATCAGCACCAGAGGAGCCAGGAAGGAGAACTGCATGTCGTTCGACAGATACCAGCTCCACCCGAAACACTGACACAGACAATGCCATCACATAACATAACATAAACACACTCCATCTAAACAAGATGAAACGATATAACATTGAATTTTTTTAAGTAACTAAGAATAGAATGAAATCAAAATAAGAGCAAATAATCTAAAACAGAATGAGTTAAATAAAATGAAAATGGAACATACTTAGATAGAGCGAGAATTTTTTTTCTTCTGAAATTTTTTTCAATGTAAAACGTGGTCTATTTCTTTGAATAAATCACTTACGAATGAGAGAGAGAGAAAGAGAGAGATAGAGAGACAGACAGTTAGACAGAGACAGAGAGAGACAGACAGACAGACACACAGAGACAGACACAGACAGACAGAGAAACAGACAAACAGAGACAGACAACAGAGACAGACAGACAGAACAGACAGAGACAGACAGACAGACAGAGAAACAGACAGACAGAGACAGACAGACAGACAGAGACAGAAAAAGACACAGAGACAGACAGAGACACAGAGACAGACAGACAAACAGAGACATACAGATAGAGAAAGACAGACAGACAGAGACAGACAGACAGAGACAGACAGAGACAGCTATTTCATGGCCCAGACCAACAGTGTTTATCATACATTGATGTCAGCTAAGTGACATGGTGGTATGCTGTTTGAGGTTCATGGTGACACGGTCTTCAGCCAGCACAAGTTCTTAGCAACAAAAAAGCATTCTCTCGATCTTTAATTCAAGTAGACAAAATCCTCTGGGGTCGGAGTATGGCTGTCTATATGATGGATCGGTGGTCTAGAGGTAACTCGCCTGCCTAGAAAGCGAAAAGTCCGGGTCGGAAGTGTGCGGTGGTTCGAATCCCGTTTGGGCCCGAAACTTTTCCCCCCATCCATTAGACCATGAGTGGTGGTCTGGGCGCTAGTATTTCGAATGAGACGATAAACCGAGATCCCGTGTGTTACACGTACTTATTTAACGCACGCAAAAGAACCCATGGCAACAAGAGAGTTGTCCCTGGCAAAATTCTGTAGAAAAAGCCACTCTTTTAGAGAAACAATACAGTTGCAGACAGGAAAACAAATAATGAGTGGCGCTGCTCTTGCGGCGATGCGCTCTCCTCAAGGAGAGCAGCCCGAATTTCGCGCAGAGAAAAATCTGCCGTGACTTAAAGCGGTATAAAGCAAAAAACCAAACCAAACACTGATGAGGTACTAGTTCAACAGACAGACAGGCAACCTTCTCGTGCAGTGTGTAGCTACGTTTTCACAGGTACTGTTAGGTGAGGTGAGTGAGTGGATGCATGTTCTGGGTAACGGGCATCTTCTTCTTCTTCCTTTTTTGTCATGTTTCTCCCAGGGGAGGTTTGACATTGATGAGCCTTCTCCATCTCTCTCTATTTTGAGCTTCCTCCTTATTTATGCCTCTTTCTTTAAGATCATCTGCAATACAGGTAGCCCAGTTTTGCTAGGTCTTCCCTTTGGTCTCTTTCCATCCACTACGAATTCATTGCTCTTTTTATGATGTGGTGGTCTGTTTTCCGTTGAACGTTCCCAAACCAGCGCAGTCTATTGTTACTAGCTACAGATGAAAATCTGGGGAACGCACAACAAAAAAACCCCAACAACCCAAAAAGCAGAAACCCAAAAAACAACAACGGCGCCAGTGACAGCAGCAGCGGGCAAAACAACAACGATAACAACAGCAATTTGCAGTGGTACCCAACAGAAAAACCAAAAACCCCCAAAACACCAACACCCAAGGAGCAGCAACAAACAACTAAAAACTTCATTTTCATTTGGGCGGGCGGGGCCCAAGCAACTCCAACAAAAAAACAACAACAGAAACATCCTTTTTCTGAAGACGAAAAAAGAAACATTCCCTGCCCCTATCAAAAACACGAACTAAGTCTATCTCTTTTTCTTCTTTTGTGTTTTCCCTTTTAACGGGGTGTGTGAAAATTGTCGGGTCTTCTTTTGTGCGTCAACTCTGCACCTCCCCGCCGAAAACCTTCCAATTCAAAATAGCTCATTTTTTTTGCACAGGGTCCATGCTAGGCCCTTTTTCGAAAAACCGAAAACCCACTAAACCTCAGAAATAAATTTCCCGTATCTTACAACATCATGATTAAATCTTCCATGTGTTTTTAGCACAAAGGGGAATGAAGCCAGCCCTCCAACTGTTTTCCCCAAACCCCCCCCTCCGGTTTTTGGGGAGCCCTGCAGGGATGAACTTTGAAAACCATTTTGGCCCATTTGCGGCGGTTGTGTGAAAAAAGGGGGGCCGGGTTTGTGACAAGCATTTTTCCCGGGCCCCAACTCAGTGATTTTGTCTCCCCATTTCTTCTTCGGCTTGCCTCGCCTTCTCTTCCCCAACACGGGTTCCCTTGGGCAGTGGGGCCCAGGGAGACCCCAACTGATTTGTCACATCCCCAATCCAAATCTGAGCTTCCTTTTCTTGACTGGGGGCAGCAGGCTTCGTATGCTTTACTTTTTTGGGTGAGGGTTTTGGGTCGGACTTTTTCGTTGTCCATGTTAAAATTTGGCCAGGGAGTTTCTAGGGGGCCCTCATCTGCAAACCCCTGGATCCAAACTTTAAATGGCAGGGAAGCCCCAAAGCACGGGGAAAACAAGAATTCCTAGATACCACTCCCAAGTTTTCCGACCTTAAAATCATGGACCCCAAAAATTTGGAATTTCCCAAGGGTTTTTAAAAATACGGAAATTTGAGGACGGAAATAGCTCAGATTTGGGACACCCCCGGCCTTTCCCCCCCACCAATTTCACCCGGGCTGAAAAAGGGGTACCTTCCTTTTTTAGGGTGGGGGGAAGGAAAAAAAGAAAACCCGAGGGAAGGAAATGGGCGTCACCCTAAAATATCCGGCCCGGGAAAAAGTGAGAGGGATTCTGACGCCTCCTTCCCCTAACGACCACATAGGTTATGGGAAAAACCTTTGAACCTTTACTTAATGATTTGGGGTTGTATCCTTTTTCCCTCCTATGGGTTTTGCTTTTGGGAAACCCCGAATCTTTAATTGTACGAAATTGAACTGTATTTTTTTTTTTTTCCCCCAAATTTAAAAGTCACGGCGGGTTTCTCTGCGTGAAACTCGGTCGGGTTTCTCCCCTCGGGGGCCCGGCGTGTGGGCCAAACAAAGCACCCCAAACCCTTTTTTTTTTATTTTTTCCCTTTTTTGGGAAACCCGGTATTTTTTTTCCCAAACAAAGGGGCCTTTTTTCAAAAATTTGTGCCAAAAGATAACTCCCTTCCCTTGGGGGGGGGGGGGGGGGGGGGGGGGGGGGGGGGGGGGGGGGGGGGGGGGGGGGGGGGGGGCGGGGGGGGGGGGGGGGGGGGGGGGGGGGGGGGGGGGGGGGGGGGGGGGGAGGGGGGGGGGGGGGTTTAAAACGGGGCTATCAAAAAATGACTGTAACACAGGGGGAACCTTTTCGTTTTTTTTCGTAAAAAACCAAAAGACAAAAGCCCAACCAGACCTCCCTCACAAAACTGGTGGATGGTTGGGGGGGGGGGAGGGGGAGTTTCGGCCCAAACGGGGGACCAAACTTTTATATACTTCAAACGGGGGAGATTTTTTCCGTTTTGGGGGCAGGTGCGTTACCTGTAGACTACCGAAAAACCCCTTGGTACGGGGCTCAGGGAAGTGTGGAACGTACCATCGGGTTAGCTTTTGCTCACAAGGTTTTTGTGTAGGGGCATTTTTGAAAGTCCCCAGTAGTCCCCGGCATTTTCCACTGTCCAGGGCCGGGAAAGGGCTGGAAAGGCCCCCTCCTCGTAGGGAAAGATCCCACTAAACTCCAAAGGGGCCCGCGAACAGACCCCGTCAGTCGTGAGGGGGGTGAGGTTACGTGTAAATGTTTTAAGGTGTATGTCAGAGTATACGGAAAACCTTTTGGGATGAACTAAAACCGGGGCCCCCGTGTGCGAACGCACGCAAACATTTTGCGCACACTTTAAAAATCCTGTTCCGTTTTTCGAAAAGTAGGACCATTATGTGCCGTGGGAACAGTAAAAATTTTAAAAAACCGCATACACAGGGGGCCCTATTTTTTTAGAAAAAGCACACGTGTCTTATTCCTTTATCCTCGATATAAATAAAAGGGGGCTTTGTTTCCCTTGCTTTAAAAATTCAGCGCTAAAAAAATTTCCATAATTTTTGTTTAATTTTTAAAAAAACCATGTGTGTAGATGAATTTTCAGAGAGTATAGCGTGTACATGGGGTGTGGTGAAATTCAGAGTATAGAAATGAAACTTGTGTAGATTTTTGCCAAGAGAAAAAAAAGTACAGTGTGAAGATGAATTTCAAAAGAGTAAAAGCGTTTTCATTTTGGTGTAGATTTTAATGTCAGAGAGTTTAATAGTACTTTGGTGTAAAAGTTGTCAAGAGTATAGTATTCCCTGGTGTAATGTAGTCAGAAGGGTATAGAAAGTACATGTTGGGGTAGGTGTTTTCCCAGAGAGTATAAAATTCCCATTGGGTGGGTTGAAATTCAGAGAGAAAAGTATGTCCAGGGTTGTGAAAGTGTATGTCAGAATAAAGTATGTAAAATTGTTGTGGGTGTATGTCAATACTAAGCGTGTACATTGTGTAGGTGAAACCCAAGAGTGTACCGGAAAAATTGTTGTGGGTTTGTATGTCAAGATAAGCGTGTACAGGGTGGTAGGTCCCGTCAGAGATATATTACTTGTTGTAGATTTTTCAGAGAGTATAGCGTGAAACATGTATGTAGGTTAGTCGGGAAGAGTATAGAAAGGTACATGGGGGTAGGTGTATGTCAAGAGTAAAAAGCGTGTACATGTGTGTGGGTGTATTCGAAAAGTATGGTATTACATGTGTGTGGGTTTAAAGTCAAGAGTATAGTATTACATGTGGGGTGTACTTTATGTCAAGAGTATTCGTGTACATTTGTGGGTGATGCAAAGAGTAAGCGTGTAAAATGTGTGTAAGGGATGTCAGGGGGAAATAGTATTAAAATGTGTGTGTTTTAGGTGTCTGCCCAGGAGTATATTTGAAACCATGTGGTGTGGGTTTAAAAATGTCAGAGAGTAAAAGTATGTACTTTGTGGGGTAGGTGTATTCAGAAAAGTATAGTTGTACATGTTTTGAGGGAAAAGGTAAAGAGAGAAAAGAAATGTAAAATGTGTTGGTGTATGTCAGAAGTTTTGTATGTACTGGGGTGTGAGGTGTATTTTCAGAGAGTAATTTATGAACATGTTTAGTGTATGTCAGAGAGAAATATATTTAAAATTTTGGTAGGTGTATTTTCAAGAGAATAGAAAGTAATGTTTTTAAGGTTATGTCAGAGAGTAAAGCGTGTACATTGTGAGGTGTATGTCAAACAATAGCGTGTACTTGTGGTGGGGTTTTTTTTTCCCAGAGAGAATAGGGGTGTACTTGTTTTGTAGGGTATTTCAAGTAAAGTGGGGTAATAATAAAAAAAAAAGGGAAATTTTATATAGCGCTAAAATCTTGAAAAAAAACAAAAAAATTTCGAAGCGCTTGCACTCCAATCATTCAGCATTTTCAACTCTCCTTAAACTAATGAGCAAAAGATTTCAAAAACCAAGCGCCCCGCATACCAAGCACACGCACGCACGCGCGCGCACTTTCCGGGAAAACACACCACACACACCCACACACACACACACACACACAAAACACACACACACGGAACAAAGCTTGAAAAGGGGAAAGAGCTGTTGAAAATTAGGGACAGATTTGGGGGGGGAAAGTCCCCAGGTAGGAATAAGCCCTGTTTTGAGGCTGGATTTGAAAGGGAAACAAATAAGGGTTTTTACGAAGTGAAAGAGGGAGGCATTCCAGGGGGATGGACCAGAAACAAGAAGGACGACGGCCCCAAAAAGGGGGTTTTTTTTGAAACTGGGTGTTCGAAAGCACAAAGTAAATTTTTGGGTGAACGAAGGGAACGGGAGGGGGTGTACAAGGGGAAGAACAGTTACAGAGTTTAAAAGGGGGCAGATTTGTGGAGACTTTTTTAAAAAGAGGGTATTGAATTTTAAAACTTTCCCCTCTTTTGAACTGGCAGCCCCGAAGAGTTCGCGAAGAGATGATGTGTTTCGGGTTTTTTTTCTTAGGACCCCGTCCCAGCTGCAGAGTTTTGTATGCGTTTTAAGAAGTGGATAGATGAGCTGGAGGCCCCGCCAAAAGAATTAAAAGAAAACAAACGTGGGAAAAAATGAAGATGTGAAAAAAACTTTTAAAAATTGCAAACAGTGGACAGATACTTGCGAATTTGCGCCCTTATCGCCTAATTGATAGTACAAACCGGGGAGGTCTGGGTTATGAATTTTTTCATAGAGAGGGGTGTTGTAAGACCAAATCCTAAATACTTTACAGAGTTGGGCAAAGGGAAATGACGTATTGGGCCCAAAACATTGAAGTTTTTTTCGAAAAGAGGAAAAGTTTTTTTTGGGTTCGGGTGAGCATGGCTTCGGTTTTAAACGTCATTAAGTTTAACTTGTTCTGAGTCATCCCTTTTTGAAGTCTTGAAGCAGTAAAGGGCTATTTGTCAGGAGGGGGGGCAAGTTTTCAACAGTACGCTGCATTGAAGCTGATATCATCGGGATAGAAATGATGATCAATAGGGTTGGTTTTTTTATTATATGTGAAAGTGGACAGTGTAAGAGTTAAAAAGGGAAAAGGGGGCCCCGGACCGATCCCTGCGGGACCCACATTCCTTTTTAAAAGGTTTTTGTTTTAATTTTGTTTACAATAACTTTCTGGGAAACCGGGCCCCGTGAGGGATGAAGTAAACAAAGGGGAGGGCTGTGCCCTTTAAAACCAAACGTATTTTTTGGGGGCGGAAAAAGAATTTTAGTATCTATGGTCAAAACTCAGATAAGTCAAGGATTTAGGAGGGAGATTTTTCCCCGCATCAGAAACAAGAGGGAAATGTATCTAAAAATATGGACTAGGGGGTTTCGGTGCTGTGGTTGGGGCGATAGGGAACTGAAAAGTGGGGAAAAGATCATTGGAAAAGAAAAGGGGAAATGTTGAGCGTTTGAGAAAAAAATTTTTTTATACTTTAGAGACAAAGGGTAAATTTGAGACAGGCCTATAATTCTTTAGAATGTTTGGGGTCGATTTTCGTGGGTTTTTCAGTAAAGGGGGACAAATTTCTTTTTTTAAAAAGGGTGATGGAAAATTTTTAAATGAAGAGATTAGTTTACTATTTTAGTGATAATGGCCCCAAGTTTGGGGAAAGGGATTGTTAGAAAAAAAGGAGCAGCAGGTATGGGAACCAAAGGCCGGGATGATTTTATAGTCATTTCCCCTTTAGAAAATTTTCATGATTTTTTTTTTTCACTTTTGGGTTTGGGAAGGGGAAAAAGAGGAAATTTCCAGTGGGAAATGGGGGCAGGGGGCGGGCCGGAATTGAAAATTTTTATCAAATCTGGAGCGTAGTTTCGAACTTTTTCTGAAAAGAAAGGGAAAAATAGGGGTGAAGTTCAGACAGGCTGTGGGGTTAGGGAGAGGAGTTTTTTTTGCAATCCAAGGAGATTTGAGGGGAAAGGGGAAAAAAGAGATTTTATGGATGTAGCACGGAAATTTTTGGGGAAAATATATCTGTCCCTTTTCTGAAAGGATTAAGAGTTTGAAATTTGTTTTTTTTGTTTTCGGGAAAAACTGTTTTTTTTGATTTCGGTTTTTGACCCCTTTCCCCCACTGCCGTTTTAGTTTTGGGCCCCGTTTGCGCTTTTTCCCATCAAAAGTCCCTTGGGGAAAACCATGGGGCACAGGGTCTGTCGGGGGGAGATGATCAAAGGGGTGCAAAGCTCATCAAGCCCGTTGGGGGGAATAAAAAGGGTTTTAGGGTCAGAGAGGGCATGTGGTTTAGAGGTTTGTGAAAAACGTTCGGAAACCTTTGGGGAAAGAAGGGATGAAAGTCTAAGGCCCTTTAAAATTTCGACGAGTAACATATTTCTTATTTTTGACAGGTTTTTTTGATGTTGAGGTGAAAATGTTGGGGTTTGGGTAGCAGAGAGTTAGCGTGTACATTTGTGTAGGTGTATTCCCGAAGTATTGTGTACATGTTGTAGGTGTATGCAGAGTATATGTGTACCTGGGGTTTTAGGTTAAAGTCATGGTAAACGATACATTTTGTACGTGAAAAGTCAAAGTCAAAAATTTGTTTTTTTTTTTAATTTTTAGAAAGTTAAAATTTAATAAGTAATCTTTGCTTTTGCTTTTTCAACCATCTATCTGGAAAAAAATCTCCCAAATTTTTGAAAGTTTGGGGGGGGTGTTTTGCGCGCCGGGCCCCGGGGGCGTGCTTGAATGGCACACACATTTAACACATTTTACAACCACAAACACACACACAAACATAGACACCAAAACACACATGCACACGCACGCACGCACAGAACCACACACACACAAAAAACAAACTAAAGGGGCTACACACGCAGCACCCCAAGCAACATCCCCAAAGCATACACCAGCACACCTTTATGTTTTTGTTGTGTCAAATAAAACTCATTTCTTTAAATGGGAAAAAAAATTCTGAATTTTCCCCACACCACTAACACAACACGCGCGCACACACAACTACACACACACACGAACACACACACCCACGCACGCACCAACACATACACACACACACACACACACTCACCCAACACACACACAACCGTACGGTCTGCTTACAAAAGACAAAAAAGGGAAAAATTTCAAGACCCGAATTTTTTGTAACAAACCAAAGCTCCCAAAGATGAAGTGTTACTACTTCCCTTTATTATATTGTCAATAAGGGACCTTACTGAAATATAAAAAAAGACCCCCAAAAACCCCACAAACAAACAAAATCTCACAAACAAACAAATAAAAAAGTACTTGGCAATGGTGTATTATTTAAACTGGATTTCTTAACTACTGAAAACAAGTTACATTGTTTATTTAAAAAAAAAATTTAAAAAAGAAATTTCTGCTATTTACTTGTTCCATTGTGCTCTTTTTTACATGAAAAAAAATTGGGAAACTTTAAAACCATTAAAGATTTGAAAATATCCAAAAAATGTTATTTAAGGATAAAGAATCATAAGCAAAACTGTGTATTAGCAGTGCGTTGGCTGTCTTGACATGAATACCCTTCTCAATGGGAGGTAATATCTAAGTCTTCTTTAACTAAAGTTACCTCCCAGTATCTATGATTGGCTCTTAGAGCCCTCCACAGTTGCTGCCGTTCTAAGAATGTACAGACGGCCAATAACTCACAATTTGCCAACAAATCAAGCTTCTAATGAGGATCGTTTTCTTGTTTCTTTCTAATTTTCTTTCTTTCTTTTAGAAAACTTTCATAGTGAACGATCATAAAGGCCCGTGCGTGCACACATCGCACTCACGCACCCCCTCCACACCCCACGCACGCCACACAACACAAAACACAAACATACATATATACATACACACACGTAAAACACACAAAATTACATACGAACACATACATATACGTACAACGTACAACACACACATACACACACATATCTATAACTAATATATCTATATATGTAAAGTAATGTATGTATGTATGTAATTATGTATGTATGAATGTATGTAGTATGTATGTATGTAGGTATGTAAAGTATTAATGGCTTGATGAAAAAAAGCAAATTCACTGCTTATTTAATGTACCATCTGAAAATAAAGTCTGACTTGACTTTGAAAGTTCACAACACACACACACACCCCCACACACACATACACCCCCGCAACAATACACACACACACCGTACACACACACACACGTACACCACACCCACAACCACACACACACACGAAACACACACACACACACGTACACACACACGTACACACACACCCCTACCACACCCACGTACACACACCCACACGTACACACACACGTAAAACACACACACGTACACACACTATACCACACACTACACACACACACTTACACACACACACGTACTCACAACACACACGTACACACACACAACGTACACACACGTACACACACACAGTACACACACACGTACACACACCCTACACACACCACACGTACACACACACGTACACACACACACACGTACACACACAAAGTACACACACACCAAAAACACACACACGTAAACACACACACACACACACACACCACACGACACACACACCACACACACACTACACACGTACCTCCAGTATCTATTGGGTGTAGTACAACACCACACCGCTAACAGTCACCCCTGATTTCCTTGTGGATCGCAGAACAAGAATGATGACAGACATCCCTGCAAGAACACAACACGACACTACACACAACCCATAAACCGATAGCAGTAAAAAACTTTTGCCCAGGAATAACTTTTGTTTTGCATTGTTTTTGATTTTTTGTCCTCGTTCCCGACGATGACCTCCAAAACAGCAGAGGGGGCACTCTTTTGGAAAGGGGGCAAATTTGATAGGTACTCCCCATCCCCGGCCAAAGGACAAAAACGCCCGGGGAGATTTCCCCAAAAGGGCCAACCACCCCACAATGCGCAGCACATAAAACTGGCGAGTCAAGCCTCCTAGCAGAGAGTCATATCGATCACTAAAGACAAGCAAAGGGGAAATCCAGAGGGGGAAAGCCACGGTCAAAAAACCCTCCATTTGCTGTTCCCCCCACGTCAATGGAAAAATAAGAATTTTGGAAAAGCCCACGTGAGGGGAAAGGAAAATACTATAATGGGTAAATAACTATTGACAGGTAAAAAACTATTGAAGTAAATCACTTTTGATGGGTCAATCACATTAAAGGGGTTAAAAACTTTTGAAAGTAAATAACTTTTTGGACAGGTAAATAACTTTTGATAGGCAAATAACTATTGACGAAAAATAACTTTTTGATAGGCAAATAACAATTAAAAGGGTAAAATAACTATTATAGGTAAATAACTTTTGAAAATATAATAACACAAAAAAATTTATATTTTTTAATTCTTTTATTTGGGGATGATGGAATAAGCACTCTTGCTTTTTTCTCTAGTAGAGAGAGGTTTTTAACCTTACTAAAAGAGAAGGAGAGAAAAAAAGAGGGGAAGAGAAAAGAGAAGAAGAGAAGAGGAGAGAAAAAAGAGAGAGAGAAAATAAAAATAGTTAGAAAGACAGACAACAGACACACAGACACACGACAGACACACAAACACACAGACCACAACAGACATAGAAAATGAAGATAGATAGATAGTAGATAGATAATAGATAAAGATAATAATAGATAATAGATAATAGATGAAAATAGATTTTTTTTTTTTAAACAGATCTTTAAATTTTTAAAGGGGGTAAATTTTAAATAACCAAATCATTTTTGGGGAGATTAAGAGACCTCCTTCTCTAAGGGCCCCGCAATTGAGGGGCCCCACCCTCTCCCGGCGTTTTTTTCCTTTCCCCCTGCCCCAAAAGGGGGCAGGTCCCCCATTTACACAGGTGAACGGGGGGACGCACTGAAGCCAAACCGCACGAACCTCAGCCAAACATAAGGACTCATTTAGCTACGCTAGAGGCACAAAAAACGCACACACACCAAAACCCCGCACACACACACCCCCCCACACACACACAACACACCCCCACACACACACACACACCCCACCCCCACACAAACAACACACACAAACCACACACACACACACGCGCCCCGCGCCACCCAGATGTTAAGATGTTCGCCGCCAACAAGAAAAAACCGTGATTTTCGGGGGTTCGTCCCCCTCCCCTTTTTTCCCCAAAATTTGACAAAAAAATCGAACTGAATGTCAAAGTCCTTTTGGGTAATATAAACCGAGGGCCCCTGTTTTAACGCAAGCAAACATCTTCCAAAATTAAATCCCGTTCCCTTTCGAAAATAGGCATTGTTTCAGGGGAAAAATACAAAAAATTTTTCAAAACCCATACACCGGGGACGGATGTAAAAAAGCCATATTCTTATTCCATATCCTCAATAAAAAGAAAAAAATAACCTTTGTTTTTAAACGCACGCACGCACACACAGTTAACTAAGACTACAAAGCGTTTTGTTTGTTTTTTTTCAAATACAGCACAAAAATTCATTTTTATTATCATTAATTAGTATTATTATTTTTATTTTTATATTATTATTATTATTATTATTATTAAATTATTTTTTAAATTGTTCTCATGTAATTTTCTTGTTGTTTCATTGTTTAGCCTTTTCTTTTTTCTTTTACATTATTTAAAAGATTTTCCCAAACACTGCATACACCATCAACTTAGCGCCCACCCCTCCCCCTTTCCCCTTTGCTAACAACACTTGAGTGAACAACTTTAAAAACGAAGTAACAACAAAAAGAAACAACAACAAAAACAAAAAAAAACAACAACAAAAAAGAACAACAAAGAAACTTCATCACATCAACAACAACAACAAAAACAACAAACACACATCATCAACAAAATCAACAACAACAAAACAACAAAGAAACAACAAAAACAAAAAAACCACATAATTAACAACAACAACAACAACAACAACAACAAGAAAACAGCAAAGAAACAAAACAACAACAAAAAAAACAAAGAAACAAAATTCATCAACAACAACAAAGAAACAACACATCAACAACAAAAAAAAACAACAATAAAGAAATTTTTAAAAAAAAATCACAACAAAACAACAAAAAAACAACAAAAAAACAACAACAAAGAAGCAACAACAACAAGAAACAACAAACAAGAAACAACATCATCATCAAAACACAAAAACAACAAAAACAAAAACAACAACGAAACAAAAACAGCATCAAAAACAACAACAACAAAAACAACACAAAGGAAAAACCCTCACATCATCAAAGACAACAACAACAACCCAAAACAAAAAAAACAACAGCAAAAACAACATTAACAAAGAAACAACAAAATCAACAACAACAAAAAAACAACAACAAAGAAACAACACAACAAAGAAACAACAAATCAACACAACAACAACAGCTAGTTACGGGGCCCGACCCAAGAGGGGAAAAAGGGGCCACAGCCGCACCCGCAGGGGTACCTGAAGCTGACCTCCTCCAAGGCCCCCCTTGCTACGTTTTACCTGAACCCCACACAACACACAACACACACAACACACCCCCACACACACACCCCACACACACACACGAACCACACACCACACACACAGACACACAGACACACAGATAAAACCCAGACACAACACCACACACACACACAAAACACAACACACACACAACAAGACACACACACAACCCCAGACAAGATACACACACACACAGACAACACAGAACACACACAACAACAACACACACACACACACATACCCAAAACACACACACCTTTTCTTCTCTCTCTCACACACACACACAAAAAACACACACAACACACACAGACACACCTCCACCACAGACAAAACCCCACACACACACAGACACACACACACACAACACACACACACAGACCCCACACACCATACCCCACACACGACACACAGACAGACAACACACACAAAAAACCCAACACAACTCACACAAAGACCACACACACAGACAACACACACACAGACCAAAAGACACACACACAACACAGACACACACACACTCACCCCACACACAGACACGACACACCACAACACAACACACACAAAGAAAAACACACACACGGGCCCACACACACCACATTCAAAAAACACAAAACACCCCACACACACACACAACACCCCCCAAACACATAACTTTAACTCCTTGCTAATTTTGGGTCAAAATGCATTTGCTTATCCTAAAAAATAATGCCTTGATTTGGGTCTTTCCTTCAAATACCCATTCATGCTTGAATTGAAATTAAAAAACCCCCTCCCTCCCTTTTCTGAAAATTTCCTTTGAAAAATTTTTTGAACAAGGTTTAATTAACAATTGACATTGCCAAAGTTTAATTTTAAAAACCCTATGGGATTTGTTGAAAGTTCTTTTTTTACTTTCAATTTTTAGTATTTTTTTAAATTATTATTATTTTTTTTAAAAAATTTGGTTTCCTTATCTGTTCATGTTAAGATCACTTTTTTTTTGTTTTTGGTTTTTAAATATTTTCAAACACAAAATAGCACACACCCCAAATGAAAGGCAGGACCCCACACAACACACGCAAAAGCACTTACACAAAGTAGATCTCCCCCCCCACCCCCTCTCTCTCTCCTCCCCCCCCCCCCCTTCTCTCTCCCCTCCTCTCTCTCCTCGCTCCCCCACGTCGCTCGCTCTCGTATTCATTTTCCTATTTTAGGGTTGTCTGGATCAGTTTTTTAATGGAAAGATGTTAAAATTGAAGACTTACTTTTCACAAACACACCACCCGCGCGCGCCTCACCTCCCCAATCCTTCGGAGAAAACAAAAAAACCCCAGGCCCCCCTGTGCGAACACCTCCAACAACTTTCCACCCCGTTAAAACCTTTCCCCCTTTTTTGGAAAAAGTTGGCCCCGGTGCCAGTGGGGAAAAGATACAAAATTTTCCCAAAAACCCATACACACGGGACGGGGTGAAAAAAATGCCATGAGGCTTTTTTCCCTTATCCTCGATTTTTTTTTTTTTTTTTAAAGTCCAAACCCCCCAAAAACCAACCCCGTACCCTGTTCCCTTTTTCTAGAAATTTTTTCACCTGAAACTTAAACGTGGATGCTGGTTTTAAAAAAAAACCGGGTGATAAAAGCGAGAAGTGTGTGTGTGTGTGTGTATGTTTGGTTTTGTGGGGTGTGTTGTGTTGTGTGGGGGTGTGGGTTTTGTTGTGTTTTGTGTGTGTGAGTGTGTGGGTGAGAAGAGAGAAGAAAGAGTGTGTGTGTGTGTGTTTTTTGTGTGTGTTGTGTGTTTGTGTCTTCGTGTGTTGGGGATGTTTTTTGTAGTGTGTGTGTTGTGGGGTTGTGTTGTGTGGGGTTGTGTGGTGTGTGTGTGTGTTGGTGTGTGTGTGTTTTTTGGGGTTTAAAACTACATACTTTACTTTTTTAAATTGGGTTTTTAGTTTTTTCTTACTCATCAAAAAAAATTTTTGGGAAAATTTTTTTAGGTTTTTTTATTTTAAACCTTTTTTTTTCTTCGGTTTTTTTAAAAAGGGTTTTAATTTAGTTAAAGGGGGGGTAGTTAGCCTATGCTATGGTTAGAGCGGGGTGCACAAAGTGAGGGGTTTTTGGGCAGCACGCTGGGTGTTGAAAATTTAAAAATTGCCTGTTAGAAAAACAAACAAAAACTTCATGTATACCAATTCGAGAGATGAAAAATTGATAATAGATAATAATAGATAGATAGATAGATAATAATGATAGATAAAAGATAGGAGAGAGAGAGATATAGAAATAATAGATAGAAGAAAATAGATAGTAAAGATGATAGAAAAGATAATAATATAGATAGATAGTAGATAAATAATAGATAAAGATAATAGAAGAAAGATGAAAAAATTTAGAAGAAATAATTTACAACCAAAATACAATCGGCACGTATAGTTGTAAAACTAGCAAAGAAAGCGGGGTATCCAATACAAGTTCCCACCCTGCAAATCACAAACAAACACTCATATAAAAAAATTTTAAAAAGAAAAGTAAGAAACCAATTTTTTAAATGACACCTTGAGGCATTTGGTTTTTTAAAAAAAAAGGGAAAGGCCCGCCATGACCTCAACCATCCAACAGGAAAAGCACACATGGGGGCTCCTGGAGAGCACCGCAAGTCTGGCATTGGGCTGACTTAATGAACCCTCACCCCTCTGGGGAGCCCGGGGGTCAGAGGTCCGAACACCTAGAGACAAAAAAAGCGTGCGGTTTTGACCCCCGGGTTTGACTAAACACTTCTTCCCCCCCTCCCCCCCCCCCCCCCATATTTAGACCATAAGTGGGGTCAGTCTTGTCTTTCAGATAAACATAAACCGAGGTCCCGGTTTTTTTACAAAATTTTTTTTTGCGCACGTTACAGAACCCCCGGGGATAAAATTTTCCCTCAAAATTTTTAGAAAAAAATGCTCCGATGGAAACAAAAACACTGCAGACAGCAAAAGAAAAAAAATTAAAATGGGTGGCGCTGCTCTTGGCGAACGCCTCCAGGGGAGGTAGTAGCCTGAAAATTTTAGCGGAACCCGCCCCTACAAAAAAGTAATGGAAATTTTCCTTTAAAATGAACACTCTCTCACCTGTGACAGGGGCATTTTGTTTTAAGGAGGACCCCCGGGCACCCAGGGGCTGAGACCCGATCCTGCAGACAGGAGACCCCTTCTGGGGGCACTCACACCTTCCTGCCGTTTTTCACACAAAAGCCCAGCACACTTGCTGACCACAAAAACCCACAGACAACAGACAGACAGACAGAAACAGTCATGATGGGCAGAAAGGTTACAGAACGGCCACGGTGAAAAAAGTAAAAACCCCCACACTACCCCCTTCCCCTCAAATAACGACAAAAACAAATTCTCTTTTATGAAAAGGGAAAACAAAACCCGAAACCCCTAGGTTTAAAGGAACAAGCCCAAACAAGCTCGTGTCTGAAGAAAAAAACACCTCCCCCCCCCCCCCCCCACGATCCCTCCCCCCTTTCTCCCCCAACCCCCTCATGGGGAGGTTAGCGCCTTGGTTCGGACTAGAAACTCGCAGGTTTGAACCCAAAAAAGCAAGGGATTTTTTCAACTTTGGCCCTCCTACCCAAAAAAATTTTGTTAAGGGGGTCATCGGAAGCTGGAACCACAAGTCGAGCTTCATCTACATTTACGAATTTATTTTGAGAGTGTTTTTCAAATTTTCTAACCAACACTGCATGTCTACCTCAAACCCGGTTGACCACGAGATACACGTTAGGAACGTGATCAGCTCTTCAAGCGGCTCAAAGCGCAGGGGTTTTCATAGCAGAACCCCCCATTCTGATTGATAATTTTCCTATAAAAGAAAATTGTCCTAATTAGGGGGCCCCCATTTTCTCTGGCCTCAGGGACCCCCGGTTTTTGTTTTCTTATATTTTTCTGTTCCTGTGAGACTTTGTGTCAGGGCCTTCAAAGGTAGAGTTCCGGGGACAGTTTTTTTGGGGGGACTTTGCGTGGTTGCCACCCCGGGGGGCGGCTCCCTCGTCTGGCTCCGGGGCCCGGAGCTGCTATTTTTTGTCATAGGGGGTTTAAAAATAATAAAAAATAATAAAAAAGGGAATTTTATATAGCCAAACTTGAAAAAACAAACAATCGAAGCGCTTGCACTAAATCATTACGGCCATGCAACTCTCCTTAAACAAATGAAAATCCATGCGCGCACACTAATATGGGTGGTGTCCTGCGTATGTTGATCAAAGGCACCGCGGGAACACCCCCAAAAGGATGAGAAACACGCAGACCCCCCTTTACTTGTGGCCTCACGGCGCCTGGCATTTGATAGGCCCCTGATTTTTGTTCTCCTTAAATGTACATGCGTTTCTTGGAGAGCTGACGAAGATTGAAATGGGGGCGTGGGAACAGGAAAAAGGGTCGCCCGGGATAAAGAAGAAAAGAAAAAAAAGCAGACGCAAAAAAGACCCCTCTTTGCTGCGAGGAGGAGCTAACAACAAAAAAATTCCTACTAAAGGAAAAACCCCAGGGCTAAAAATCTCATCATCATCACATCCCATGATTTTGGGGGTCGTGGGGGAGACACAAAGAGAGCCGTGGTAACCTCCTCCACCATCTCGCCCTGGGCTCTGCGCAGTAGTCCCGATCTTCATCCTGGCCCATTCCTGTGTTGCCATCCAAACTTGTTCGTCTTCCCTCTTTCGCCACCTTCGAGTGTTCCCGCATACTTTTTTTCAAGTGTTTGGGGGGTGGCGTGGCCGAACCATGTCCTTTTTTTCTTTTTACGGGGGTGAAAGGGGTTCCTGGGGACCTGCCACCGTTTTATTTGACTCTTGAAAATTTCATTGTTCTTTCGTTCTCCCAGATTTTGCCCAAGTTTCTAGGGATTTTTGTTCAAAGAGGGATTTGCTTTGCTTTTTCAGATCAATGCCCCGGGTTTCATTTCCCCGTACCGGACGCTAAATTAGGCTTTGTAAGCTTTATTTTTGATTGGGAAACTGACTCTTTATTTTTCCTATGGGTGATTTTTTGTCATGGAAGATTGCCAGGCTATCTACTTTGATTTCTTCGTCATCGCCCGCCTTGGATGACGCCAAGGTATTTAAAAGCGTCTACCTCCCCCCATTTGCTGGCCGTTCATGAAATTTTAGCGTGGCATTGCTCGTCGTTCACAATCTTCTTTCCCCGAGCTCCCTCCATCCCATAGCTCCGCTCTGTTCTCAAGTCTGGTCAAGATTTGCGCTCGTTTACTTCCCCCCAAAGGGGGCAATGCACGCAAACCGCAAGTTTTGGAGGGGTTTGCCCCAAGGAAGGTAGATGGAATCATGGGGGCCCTCTCTCATATTGTTTCCAAAACAGATTAAACAGACTGGAGATAACGGGCATCCTTGTCCCAACTGGGTTTTAAGTAGTTTCCGACCTGATTTTCAAAAAAACTGCACACTTGCGGTGTTGTATATGCTTAAATGTTTTTGCACTAGTCCTTCTTCAAGCCAAACATTTTGAAGACCTGCCCCAGGCCTTCGTGCCCCTACTCTGTCGAAAAACCCCTTAAGTCGATGAATTTTGGAAAAGGGCCCGAGTTGAAGATGTTTTTTTTCCCTAGGGTTGGCGTTAAAAAAACTGTTTGATTGTCTCCCGCCGCCCAAACCCACTTGTTCCTCTGCAAAGGGTTCTTCTGCCTCCTTCTTGATCATTCAAAAAACTTTGACTGATCTTGCTGGCTGGGTTGATGAGCTGATTTTCTAAGTTTTTGGGATTGGCGTAAAATTCCCCTTCTTGGGGAGGGTATGATGATGTTTGGCCATTCGTTGGGCCCCTGTTTTGCTCCCAAATCTTTTACAGATAGCTTTAACATGTGGGGGATGTTTCGCCCCCATGCTTGAGGGACTCTGCGGTATTTGTCTGCTCCGGGACTTTCCTACTGGAAAAATTGGGGGCTTTTTCCCTTCTTCCCCATATAGGTAATGGGGAGGGTACCTGATGTTCGCTTCCCCCTTTTATTATCCTTGTCAGGGGATTGGGGAGTTGAATTCTTGACAATACTCAACCCCTTTTAAGCAGCGGCTTTTTGTGAGGAGGGTTTTCCCGGGCTGTCTTTAAGACTGATGATTTGGTTGAAGTGGGTTTTTGGGGAATTTCTTCAGGGTGTCGATCCTTTTTTCTGTTCCCACTTCATGCTTTTTTATCCACCATTGATCACGATCCACTTCTCCCTGGGCCCTTTAAAATTGACTTCTTCACAAATTGTTTCCCGGATTCTTTAGGGGTTTGGGAAAACCTGGGGGTTTTTTAGTGCTCTTCTTTTATCGCAGAGGTCCAAGATGTCATTTGGAGTCCATGGGTTGGGTTTTTTCCTCTGCGACCGATACCTCCCTGCTGTTTTCGGGCTGCCTCATTAAAGTTGTTGTGAGGTCATTGATGCATTGTCCAGGGGGTTATTAAAGTCCCAAACGCCGCCAAACTTTGCTTGGAAAATCTCCTCACTCGGGTCTTTTTAATTTTCCACTCAAATTTGATACGTGGGTTTGCAGGCTTGTTTTTCTTTTAGTTCATTTTGAAACCAGCAGCACAAGGGCGGGTCGCGCCCATGTCAGCTCCAGGGGAGGTTCTTTCTGGTTTGTTAGCGGATTTAACGCCGTGTGATAAAAAAAATCTATTTTTTTATGATCTTTCCCTTTTGGGGCCATGCCCGGGGTTTTTTCCCTTTATGCTTGTGGGGATAAATATTGGGAATGGGAATCGGGGGGGGCTGGCAAACTCCAGCAGCGTATCCCCTGTTTTTGGCTCTCATTCCAAACGACCAAATTTTTCCGGGCCCTTGGGGGAAGGATCAGACCACTTGGGTTAAAAACCCCTTGAAAAATGAGAGTCTTTCTTGGGGATCTTTATAATGGGGCCCTTCAAGATCTTTTTAAAAATTTTTCTATTCTTCACGCATGGCAAATGTGCTAATTTGTAGATGGGGTGTTTTTGGGTTGGGCCCAAAAACCCGGGGCTGATAATCCTCCGGAACCGGTGTACAGCTATAATGCCCCCACTACTTTTCCTTTCTGACAATAAAAAGCCACTCCCTGTTGGTGATTTTCTCTTTACCACGTCAGACTTTTTGCCTTCCCTTCAGTCATTGTCCCCACCAAACCTGTCCACCACTTCCCTATCCAATAATGTCCCTTTAAGCGGGTAACTCATACTCTATTCTTTTATTTTTTTCCGCATGAAGAGTGTAGACTTCCATTACCAAAGGGGTCGTTTTCAGGGGGCTTAAGTAATTTTTTAAAATCCATAGCTGACTTGTCACTTCCACCCTGGTGTTGATCAATGGAAAGCGCGGTCGTTGGTAACCCGGGCCTCGACCGATCCGGTATTATATTGGCTTTGTATTTGTCTTTCATGTCTTGTCTGTGGGCTTAGGATATTCCTTGGTGGCGCCAATCTCCTCTCCAAGTCTCCATATGTCTTGGGTTTTTTTCTATTGGGGTTTCCTCCCCCACATGCGACAGGTTGTACTGGGTTACATGGATACCAGTAGCAGTAACAGAGAACTTCTCTGACTGACCTGACAATGAGGGCTAAAATTGGAATAAGCAACAACAAAAAAACCAACCCACGTAGCTAAAAAAAAAGGGGGGGGGGAACAAAGAAACAAAACCTGTATGACTGACCAATAACAAGTGCGTAAAACAAAACCTGCATGGCTACATAGAAAGGAACAAACCCAAACCCCAACTTAGCTTTTTTTAAAAATTTTTAAACGTAAACGATCAAGAAGAGCATCCACATGGCTAAACATAAACAAGTTAAACAGGATCTCTATGAATGTAAAGAAACAAAGAAAACCCTTCAGCTAAGATCACCGCCCCCCCCCCCCCCCCCCATCCCCAACCACCAACATACTTCAGTCTACAGTCAGTCAGTCTTAGGACAGTCCACTTAATAAAGGAATAATTATACACATCTCTATGATCAATTATTTTCCTCTGTAGTTGCACCTCTTAACTGTTTCTTCTTTGAATAGACATCTCCATCTTCCTGCCTAAGCCTGCTCTGTGTGTGTGTGTGTGTGTATGTGTGTGTGTGTATGTGTGTGTATATGTGTGTGTATGTGTGTGTGTATATGTGTGTGTGTATGTGTGTGTGTATGTGTGTGTGTATGTGTGTGTGTGAATTTAAAATTTGTTAATCTCTTGTAAACGATTGCATGCATGTAAATATTTTGAATGCAAGAGCTTTGGTTTGTTTGCTTTACAAGGTTCAGCACTATACAAATTCCATATAACTACCACCATCATCACCATCAACATCATCATCATCATCATCATCATTATCATCGCCATCATCATTATCATTCATCCCCATCCTCTTCCTCCTCTTCGTCCTCCTCCTCCTCCTCCTCCTCCTCCTCATCATCATCATCATCCATCATCATCACCACCATCGTTCAACACAACACAACCCAACCCCTATTCCTTTCAAACTCTCACCTTCCTCGGCTGACGCTTGATTGGAACCACCTGACTGTCTGCTGTCATGGCTTGTTCCGTTCACTGAGACCACAGGGCCACCCACAATGGGAGGTTTGATTCCAGCCGCTTCTATGTCCCTCACGTCCGCTTTCTCCTCACTTTCGCTGTGTTTGACGTAGCTGCCTGGCAGACCACCAGTCACCAAGTCTGCAGAAGGGGCGGTAGGATAAATCCCATTGGATAGATCGCCGTTCACGTGACTTCCGTTCGCTTTAGGAGCGTCACCATTGGCTGGATTGCCGTTCACGTGACTTCCGTTAACCATGTCATGAGCTTCCCCATTGGATAGATTGCCGTTCACGTGACATCCGTTAAGCATGTCAGGAGCCTCCCCATTGGATAGCTTGCCGTTCACGTGACCTCCATTCAGTGGGTAGGAAGTGTCACCAGTGGTAAAGTACACGCTGTTGGTGTAGCCTTTGGTGCCTATTGAAGGAGCTTGTTTCTGTTGTTTTGCTTTCTTTCTGTCCCAGAAGATGCCATAGGCAGTGCCAACAGCACAAAAGAAAGCCAGAACTGATAACATGATGCTGGAAAAAAAATAAACAGAGAGATGAGAGGAAATTCGGATGACTGCATACTTCTGTTAATTGTGCATCAGTTACAGTTTTCTTGCAAATAACCCAAACTGTTTTTTTTTTGGGTTTTTAATGATAATAAAAATTTTGGGGAATTTTTTAAGGTCCTTTTTGGGTTTTGTTTTGTTTAAAAAAAAGAAACAACAACAAATGTTTTTGGGTTTCCCAAAAAAACCCTTTTTTAAAGTTTTCAATGTTTAGAATTTAAAATTCAAAGGCCCAAAAAAGATAGTTCCCCCAAATTCATGAAAAAATTTTGACAAACACTCAACACCACACACACAGCACGCACGGCACGCACGCCATGCCACGCGTGCCCAGGGCTTTCAACTTCCCTGCATAAAATGCGGGCAAAAATACACAACACCAACAAACACACACACAAAAATTACGCATGTTTCCCGAAATGTTGCCCCCAAATAATTTTTTGCAGAAAATCACCACACACAAAGGGAGCATGCTGAAATACTTTATGCAATAAAAACCCCAAAACACAAAAAACAAAAACACCACAAAACACACACACACACCACACACAACATACACACAGAAGACAAAAAGAGCGAGTAAAAAAAGGCAAAAAAGGGGTTAATACAGCAGAAAACAGACAGAGAGACGAACAGAAAACCCAACACGACACAGACAGAAAAAGGGACAGAGGGGCCCACAACAGAACTGACGGGAGACAAAAGACTGAATAAAACAACAAACATACAGACAGACATCGGGACAACTAAATGAAAGAAACAACAGAGACAGAAAGGGGGCCCCCAAAACAGAAAGACCACAGCCAAGCTCAAAAGGGGCCCGGGTTTTGAGATAAAACCCCGGGGCCCCCGTGTTCAAACGAATGCGAACACTTGCGCGCCCTTTAAAAATCATTTCAGTTTTTGGAAATAGGCCTTTGGGTTGCCGGGGGGGGAACAATGACAAAATTTCAAAAACCGCATACAAAAGGGGGGCCCTGGATGAAAAAAGAAGCACTTGAGTACTTTTTCCCATTATCCTGGATATAAAAAGAAAAAATAAAAAAAAATAAAAATTTAAATATCTGTGGTTTGTAATTTTCGGACTCACGTCACGCCAAAAAAGCGACGTCACCCTTCAGGCTCCCGGTGTCGATGCAGTAGATCCCGGGGTTTTAAATTTTGAGGGCACGGGACCCCCGTCCATCCCCCCAATCCCTTAATAAAACGTTAAAAAACTGTGGTACGACCCATCATCAAACTTCGGGTTTTTCAGTCATCGGGCAATAAATTTAAATTCATCAATCAACAATCATTTAAAATCGGGCAATAAATTCAATCAAAATCATTTTCAATAATTCTGAGAATCAATTATTAAATAAATCAACCCAAAAACCAAACATTTCCAAGGGTCTATAAATCGTTTCTGTGATAAATTTGAATTTCGCTGTTTGGACCCCCACCACGAAAGCAAACCCCAAAAAACCCAAACCCAAATGAAAAGTAAATTAAAACCAACAAAACCAACCAATCAAATTAATCAATCCGCCATCCTACCAAAAAATTTTAAAACCCAAACCCAACCCCCAACCCCAAACCCCAATCTTAAAATAATTCCCTCGTTTAAATGGGATTTCTCTCTCATGACCCATCATGACTCACTAAACCCTCCCCCCACCCCCCCCCCCCCCCCCCCGCCCCACAAACATCACCCCACAACACCACGCACGCCCCACATTTCAAAACCATCCGCACGCACGCACACACAAAACCCCACACACACACCACAAAAACATCAAAACCACACACGCAAAACACACTCCCCAAAACGCACACACTAAAACAGGGGCCCCGCAGCAGGCACCGCAAAAAGCACACAAAAAAGGCCCCAGACCCTCAAAACCACATACTTTAAAAACCCCCCTAGAGTCGGGAAAGTTTTTTGCGGAAGCTTGCATACTTTTCTTGGAAAAGGGAAGTATCTTTTTAAAAAATTCGAAGTTTCCCAGGGAGTTTTTTAAGATATCTTTTTTACTGCTCTAATTTGGGGTTCGTGCTTAATATATATAAATATATATATAATAAAAATTTATATATAAATTTTTTTATTATATATGATATAGGGTATTTTATTTTTTATATATACATTTTTATATATGTTGTGTGTGTTGTGTGTTTGTGTGTGGGGTGTGTTTGGGGTTTGTGTGTGTGGGGTTTTTTGTGTGGGTTTGTGTGTGTTGGTGTGTGTGTTTTGGGGTTTTGTGTGTTTTTGTGTGTGGTTGTGTGTGGGGTTGTGTGTTGGTTTGATATAAAGGGGGATGTGCAAAGGGCAGATTTAATAAATATGTTTGCGGGTTTAACCTTTTTTTTTTTTTAAAAACGGCTTTCCCCGGGTTGAAAAAAAAAATTTCCATTTTAAAAACCAGGAAACCCTTACGACAATAAAAAGCCGGATTTTTGTCATGGGGGGAAGTCTAAATAATAGGGGGGAAAAACCCTTTCCCCCTTTTCATTTTTTTGGTCAAAAAGGAGAATTTCCCCTTTAAAGGGTTTTTCGTCGCGTGGGTCGTCGTCGCCCGATATGAGGGATGATATATGAGATGAGGGGATGATGATTTTGATGAGAATGATGGATGTTGAGAGTGATGAGGTGTGGGGGGGGTGGTGGTGGTGGTGGTGGTGGTGGTGGGGGTGGGGGTTTTTGGTGGCGGTTGGGGGGGGATGGTTTTGGGCAGATGGGGATGTTATTGTTGTTGTTTTTATGGGTTTTTCCCTTGGGGACGCCCGGGGTTCCACCAGTGGTGATATTTTTGGGCAAACCATTTTGCCCCCCTTAAAGGTAGCCGAAAAACCGCCCCAAAAAATAAAAAAGGCCCCCCTGGAGTTAACACGGTTTTTGATCCCATTCTTTTGCGAGTATTTTTGGGGTAAGTTAAAAAGAGGTACTTACCCAAGCACATCACATGGAAAACGCGCAAAAGAATGTAGAAAACAGAAAAAAAAAAACCCTTGGTTTAGTTAAAAACCAAAGCCCCGTCCCGCGAACGCACGCAGATCATCTTGCGCAAAAATTAAATCCTTTTCCCGCTTTTGTGGGAGTAGGCCATTGTGTGCGGGGGGAAAAAATGATAAAATTTAAAAAGAACCCATACACAGGGGATTTGGATGAAAAAAAAGCAAAATATGCTTATTTCCATTTTTGGGATATAAAAAAATTTAAAAATGTAATAATAATTTACCATAAACTTTGAAAAACACTATCACCCACACACGCACAACACTAAATGCACGACGCAAAAAACCCCCAAACTACACACCTTACACACCCACACATTGTGGGGGTGGGAAGGGATGACAATTTTGACAAAACGAATACACACGGCGCCCGAAAAAAAAAAAATTCACATGATTTGCTTAGTCCTTATCTTCGAAAAAAAAATTATTAAAAAAATTCAATAAAAAAACACAAAACAAACAAAACACACACACCACACTCACACTCTCACCACAACACAATTAAACACACAAAACCCCACACACACAACACCACACACACACCACACATTTAAACCCAAAAGGGGAGGCTGTACTAGTCCGAAAAGGGCCCGTGAAAATTTCAAGATTTGGGAAACACACACAAAACACACAAACACAAAACACTCCACACACACATACACAAAATCACACACACACACACTACACACACAACCATCTCACACACACTCACAACCCCACACCCCACCACACACACACTCCACACACAACTACAATAAACACCCCTCAAAACACCACACTCCCCCCAAAACACACACTCCACTCTCAAACACATACACACAACACACTCACACAAAACCCCAAACCCCCAACCCCCTTTTAACCCAAGGTGGGCTGTACTAGTCCAAAAAGGGTTCGGTGATACTGAAAGATTTGGGCACACACATTTTCTTTCCCAGGGTTTTGGTTTTGTATTGGGACCCTTAAAATAAAAGAACAAGTCAAAACAGGTAAACGGGTCGGGTAAGGTAAAGTCAAGTCAGTCAGGTCAATTTCCGGGTGGGTCAAGCAACAAGTCAGGTCGGGTTTCAAAAAAAATTACTTTTAATCGTCCTTTTGGGAAAACCAATCACAACACGGGACAGCAAATAATGGACGGGAATCGAACCCAAATAAAAATGATACAAGACAGTTTAAGTTTTTATTTTTTTTAAAAAACTTTCCCAATAACTTAAAAATCACACAAAACACAAAAACCAACAAACACAGCGCGCCCCAAAAACACACACGCACACAAAAAACCCATTTGACTAAAAATTTTGTCAAATATTATTATATATAATACATACATAAATTATATATATATATATATATATATATATTTTTTATATATATTTTAATTTTATATTTAATTTTATATATATATAGGGGTTAATATATAAAATAGGGTTAAAATAATAACTTTGTATTTATAATATATATATATATGTAGGTATGTATTTTATGTTTTTATGTTTTATTGTATGTCCCAAATTTTTTTTCCAAACCAGAAGTTTAACCCTTTGGGAGGTTTTTTTTTTTGAAAAATTGGGTTTGGGGACAAAAGAATTGATAACTTTTTTTTCCTCTTTTTCCTTTTTTTAAAGTCTTTCGGGGGTGTTGTTTGTGTGTTGTGTGTGTGTGTGTTGTGTTGTGTGGTGTTGTGTTTGGGTGTGTGTGGTGTTGTGGGGTTTGTGGTGTGTGTGTTTTGTGGTGTGTGTGGGGTTTGTTTGGTTTTGTTTGTTTTTTTAGTTTTTTAATTGGTTTTTGTCTTTTTAAAAAATTTAAAAACTCTGTTATTAAGGTGAAAAAAAAGCCAAAATAAAAAAAAACGAAATTGGGGGCGTGAAAAGGCCTTTTTAAAAAAATTTTAAAAAAATTCTCAAAAAAACTTTAAAATGGGAAAAATAAAAAAGGGAAAAAAAGGAAATAAAAAAAATAAAAAAGTTTATATGAATTATCCCCTTTTAATGAATTTAAAAAATTTTTATTAAAATTTTTTTTTAATAATTTTTTAAATTTTTCCCCCAGAAACCGGGGCCTAAAATTTTTTAACACCTGATAAACCGATGAATTTTAAAGTGATTTTAAACCTTTTTTGAAAACCCTTTTTGATTTTTTGGGTTTATAAAGGTTTTTTTCCCCCCTTTTTGAAACCAGGCAAAAAAGAACAAGGGAGGCACTTTTTGAAACATTTTAACCGTTTTGCGGCTAAACCCAGAAGAACGGGTGAAGCCCCAAGATAAAAGGGTTGCCCCACCCCAGCCCCCCCCAGCGAGCCCCCGGCAAAAATCTGGAAAAACCCGGGGCCCGGGGGAGGGGGTTCCCCCACGGCAACCCACCGGGGGGCCAAGAAAAAAATCAACATCTCTTACCCCCCCACTTTTACCCCCCGGGCCAAACACCCCACCCATTCCAAAATAAAACACCAACACACACAACCCCACACGGGACATAACCGGGCAATACAAACAACACAACACACCCAACATACCCAACACATAAACACACACAAAACAAAATTCTTACAACATACATAAAATACAAAAACCTTTCACACAAAAATAACACACCAGCACACAAGACACCCCCAAAACACACCCACAACATACATCCCAACCCCACCACAAAAACAACATTAAAAACACAAAAACATACATCCCATCTTTACAAAAAACCATACACACACACCACAAACAAACACAACAACAACACACCAAGCCCAATACACATCCCAAAACACAAACAACAACACAGACCCCAAAACCCCAAAATCCCAAACATAAAATTACCACACACACACACAACATCACCTACAGAAATACAACCACGCCCCAAAAAAAATACAAAACCCCACCCCACAAAACAAAATCACCAACTATCAACAAAAACCACACACACTTCCAAAGGAAAGGTCCCACTTACACACACAAAACAAAATACAAAAACATACACACACCCCAACACACTCACACACACCCCCCCACACACACAAATACAAAAAAACCCAAACAAAATACACACAACACACACACACAACAACAACAAAACAACCCCAAAACAAAAAAAACATAAATACCCCCCCAACAAAAACAAAAAAACACACACTTTACAAAAACCACAAACACACAACACACATACATAAACAATACAAAATAACATACAAAAAAACACCACTTACCCCCACACACATAAAATAAAAATACAACTTTCCGCACAAACAACATAATACATACAACATACATACATACCCCACATTTTACATACCCCCCAAAACCACACATGCACAAAAAACACACAATACATACAAAACATACAAAAATTTACAAAAATTTACATAATATACAACAACAACACAATACAACAAACACATACACACAACATCATACAACTACATAAAACACACAAAAAACACATACATCATACACATAAACCACACACTTAAAAACAAATACATACACAAAACACAAACATACATGCATACTTTCACATACGCCACACACCCAAAACATACTTTACAACACATACACAAAACCAAAATACCACATCACACATTTTTCATACATACACATAGCCCACACCACACATACATACATAAAAATTACACATCCCAAAAACCCCCAACATAACAAATACATACACACACCCCATACATACTTACATCACAAACCCCAAAAACCCATTCCACACAAAACAAAACACACCACACACACACACACACACAACACCAAAAAAATGCACAAACACAGGGAGGACCAAAAGATATCGTTGTCTGTGTAGATTTGTTCTACCATACAAAACCCCACACACACACACACACACCACCGCTCGCGCGCCCCGCAGTACTACGCCCCTTTTTACAAAAATTAGCTTCACAAGATTTTTTGGTTTTCTGTGTGGTTTGGTATCACACACACACAGACAAGAACCCACAAGTTTAATTGGAAATAACCCGGGAGCATCGTCCCCCGCACAAACAGACAACACAGACAAATCAAGAAATTGGTGTACCCTGGGGATAGGGGGGGGGGTACTCGCACACAAAACAACACAGACTTTTAAAACCCACAAGATATTGGGAAAAATTTTGGTGAAAAGGTAGAAAACCCTACGAAACACAAAAACGGGAAAATTAAACCAAAAAGATTTTTTGGTTCCTGTGTAAAGGATTATACTCCCAAAACAGAACACGCCCCACAAAAAATAGATAATAATGTTTAGATAGATAGAAAATTTAGATAGATAGTTTAGATAGTTTAGTTGGGTTATGTTTTGGTGCGCGCGCGCGCGCGCGCGCCCCGGGGTGTGTGTGTGTTTTGTGGAAAAAAAACGAAAAAAGAGCAGCAACAATAAAAAAACCCCCGGAAAAACTGAACTACAACAAAAACCAACCCAAACCCAACCCAAACCCAATCAATAAAACTAACCATTTAAACCTATTCTTTTTAACCCAACCCAAACCACCCCAAACAAACCATTTCGAAAAAGCCAATCACCCCCTACCCCCCAACCACCGCCCACCCATCAAACCCCAAACCACCAACCAACCCGACCACCCCCCAAACCCCCCCCCCCCCCCCAGCAACCCAAACCCAACCCAACTACCCAAACCAAACCCAACTAATCCCCCAAAACCCCCAAAAACCCAAACCCAAACCCAAAACCCCCCAACCACCCAAACCCAACCAACTAAAAACCCAAAACCAAATGCCCAAACCAGCCAAAACAAAACCAACCACCACCCAAATTTTTTTAACCAACCACCCAACCAACCCCCCCAAAACCCAACACAAAAAAACCCCAAACCACCAAACCCAAATCGAAAACCAAAACCGGGAAAAACCCAAACCCACCCACCCAACCCAGACACCAAACCCAAACCCAACCCCAACCCTCAAAAAGCTAAGAAAAAAACCCAAAACTGCCCCTTAAAGTCCCCATGTCAAAACCCCCACCAACCCCCAAACCCCCAAACCCCCACCAAAAACAAAAAACAAAAAAACCCCATAAACACCCCAACACCAAAAATCCACAATTCCCCCTTTCCCAAAAAAACCCACCTTCACCAACACCACCCCCACCAAAAACAACAACAACAAACCCCCAACCCCCAACCACCACCCCCAAACCCCCCAACCCATCCCCCCACCACCACAACCACCACCCCCCACAACCCCAAACCCAAAACCTTCCCCCACCAACAACCACCACCCCCAAACCCCCAACAGTAAGCCCCCCGGAGGAGCCCTACCTGCGGGGCCCAGGGTTTTTTCAGGATCAGGGTTTGCACCCCAAGCCGGGAGGTTTTCGGAAGCACGGGGCCCCCGGGGACCCAACAGGGGTAAACCCCCTTTCCCAAAAACCCCGGGGGTCTGAGGCCCTCCAAGCCGTCATTTTCTGCACACCCTGCGAGGACAACGAGGGCCCCGCCGCAAGGACAAGCGGAAGAGGAGAGAAAAGGAGAAAAGTGTAAAGGGAAAGGGTGGCAGCGGGTGGTTAAACTTTTCGCCTGCCAAAAATTTTAAAACCGTGAGGTTCGGGGTTCGTTCCCCCACCTCCTCGCCCTTTTTTAAATTTAAAAATTTAAAAATATTTAATAATTTTTAATAATAATAATAAAGTTTAAAATAAAAATAATAATAATAATAATAAAAATTAATAATAATTTTAATAATAAAATAATAATAATAATAATAAAAATAATAAAATAAAGGGAAAATTATATTGCGAATATTTGCAAAGAAAAATCAAAGCGCATGCATTAAACCAAAATTTTTCCCATTTTTGACACAAAAAAAAAAAAACTGAATGTCAAAGCCTTGGGGGGAGCCCTCAAAAAGACCCCCCCGTGTGCGAACGCAGCAAAAATTTCTTGCGCACCCCGTTAAATCCTGTTCCGTTTTCGAAAGAGGGGGCCTTTGTGGCCGGGGGAAAAAGATGACAAAATTTTACAAAACCGCATACACAGGGGGGAACTGGAGTAAAAAAAAAAGTCCAAAAAGTGTTTTTTCCCATTATCCTGGGATATAAAAAATAAATAAAAAAAAAAAAAAAAAAAAATTTAATTTCCTTTTCGTGGTAAACCTATTTTTTTGGGAGCCCTTTTTCTTTTTTGTAAAGCTTCTGGTTTTTTAATTCCCAAAAAACCCCCTTTTTTATAGAAACAAAGAAATGCCCCCGAAAAAAAAATGTAAAATGTCACTCTGTAGGGGAAAACAACCCTTTTGCTTTTTCTAAGTCTCTCGAAACAAAGTAAATTTGTTTGGTTTTTTTTGCTTTCTTTAAAGTTTTTGTTTTTTTTTTTCCATTATTATTTTGGGGTTATTTTTGGGGTTAGATTGTGTTTTATTACCATTCTGTTAATGATTTTTTTTTCCACAGGGTTTTTCTTTTGTTTTTGCATGGGCCCAACCACCCCCCCTTTTTTTCGTTTTTTCCCCCACCAACAAAAAAACCCCCACAAAAACCCCACACCACACACACAACAAAACACCCCCACACCCCCAAAACCCCACCACCCCCACAACCCACCACACAAAACCACCCCCAACACACACCCCCCAAACACACCCCAACACCCACCCAAACAACACCCACACAACACACACACCACCAACACACCAAGACACCCCCAACACAACAAACACACACACCACCCCCACAAACACACACAACCCCCAAAACACCACACCCAAAACACACACACACCCACACCACACCCCACACAAAACACACCCCCACACAACACACCACACACCAAAACCCCCCAACACACACCCACAAACACAACCCAAAACACACACACACACAACACACACAAAACACACACAAAAAACCCCAAAACAACACACACACACACACAAACACACCCACAAAAAACACAAAACACACACAAAACCACACCCCAACACACACACACACACACACACAAAACACACACACAACCCACACACACACAACACCCCACAAAACCCCACCCACACACCCCACACAAAAAAACACAGATAGTTAGGTTCACATGGGTTGGAATTTTGGAGAAAAAATAAACAAGTAAAAAAAGAAAAGTTTTATTATTTTAAAATCACCCAAATTTACACACACATCCCACTCGGGGCGCGCACGCGCGCGCCACAACCCCACAACAACACCACACCAAAAAACAAAACACGTACATACCACCATAGAGGGCCCAAACACACCACCCCACACACAACAATACACACACACACAACAATCAGGGCACACCCCCCACCCTACCACCGCCGCCCCCCAACCACCAAACTTAAATTACAACACACAAAAACATCACCCCACACCTCACACACACACACAACACACACAACACAAAACACACCAAAAACAAAACCACTAAAATAAACACACAAACACAAAAAAACACACAAACAAAAAGGGAAACACAAACCCCAAACAAACACAACACACAAACACACACACACAAAACAAAAAAGGGAACAACACCCAACACCCCAACACACAAACACACACCCCAAACCCCCACACCACACACACCCCACACACAAAAAAATAAAAGGGAACAAAACACACCAACACCAAAACACACACAAAACAAACAGGGATGGGTTTTCTAGGGGTTTTAACCCCCCCCGGGCTATAAAGGGGGAAAAAGCCCGGGGGTGGGAAAAGAGTGGGGTTTGGTTCGAATCCCTTTTGGGCCCCCAAAAAACTTTCCCCCCCATCCATTAGCCATGGGGGGGTCTGGGCGCTAGTTTTTCGGTGAAAACGTTTAAATCGAGGGCCCTTTTTGTTTTAACCATAAATTTTTTTTACGCACTAAAAGAACCCCGGAAACAAGAGATTTTCCCCTGGCAAAATTCTTTTAAAAAAAAAACCCCATTTGGTTGGGAAACAAAAAAAAGGCTCAGAAACAAACAAAAAACAAAAAAAATGGGGTTCTTCCCTTTTGTGGCGACGCGCTCTTCCCGGATTTCACGCAGAGAAATCTGCCGTGACTTAAAGGGGTATAAATAAATAAATAATAAATAAATAAAAAATCCCCCCAACAACCCCAACCCTAAACCAAACCAAACCAAAACCAAAACACCCTGACCTACCCAGTTATCATTCGCAATAGCCGAGATGACGTCATCAAGAGCGCTGTCGTCACTGAGGTTCAGGCTTTGCAGTCCCGTGCTGACGTCAGAGAACACTTCAGCCAGCAGGGCCTGGGTTTGAACCTCGGGGTTCTGGCCGGCCCTCGTCATCTGCTGCAAGGTGCGGGTGCTCTGGGCCCCTGTGGTCTGGTTCCCGTGGGTGAGGGTTTGAATCCAGGCAGGTATGCCTGCAGCCCTAGAGAGATCAGGAGAGAATCAGTTATAGATAAGGTGTACAAAAGTGTAGTGCATACACACATATACACACGCACACATGTACACACATGCACACACACACACACGCACGCACACACACACACCATGCAAAAAGTGGTGCTGCATATGTGATTCCGACTTTAAAAGTTCAAAAATCATTTCATTTAGGAGAGCTTTTTTCTATTTTTACTTCTGAATTATTGCAATCCTTATGGCTTTTAATTTTTTATCTGATACTGCTGTTGATGATTGCCAAATTCTGTTTGCGTTGACTCAAAAGCAGTGTTAATGGCATTAAAGTCATGGCATGGTAAAAATAAGGAATGATATTGTATTTGCGATTAAATTCTTGATACATTCTATTGCAAGCAGAGGCATCAGCATAACTTTTTGCTGGATCCCCTCTCATTGTGGAATTTATTCGAATGAGCTGGTTGATTCATTGGCAAAACAAGGTGCCTCTGAATATAGCACTGAAGTGTTACCTTCTAGTCTGGCATTGTCCTCTTATGAAATTCATTCTAAGTTCATGAAATGCATGCTTTCAAAGATTATGCGAAAACATTATCAGCAGTTTCCTTGCCCACGGAAATTAGAAATTCTAATACATAAACTGAGATTAAATGCATGGAATACTAAATATTCAAAAAATGTAACATGTTGTTGTTCTATTCCCCTTTCGATCCACCATTTATTGTTTGATTGCCCAATTCTTTTGACATGTATAAAAGAAGAGGTTTAGATATTCATAAGAAATATGCCATAGTCGAGAAGTTTTACATGACTCTCAGCAATTCATAATATCTATTGCTGAAGTCATATATTCTTCACCTGTAAGACCATTATTGTAATTAGTTATGTGTTATATATATATATATATATATATATTTAGTTATGTCTATATATATATAATATTATATATTGTATATATATGTATATGTATATATATATTATATATTTATATATATATGTGTGTGTGTGTGTGTGTGTGTGTGTGTGTGTGTGTGTGTGTGTGTGTGTGTGTGTGTGTGTGTGTGTGTGTGTGTGTGTGTGTGTGTGTGTGTGTGTGTGTGTGTGTGGTGCTGTTGTTGACTTCAATTTTACGTCTGTTCACTTTTAGTGATATTAGACGCCCCCCCCCCCCCCCCCCCCCCCCCCCTCAAAAAAAAATCAACAACAAAACAAAAAACCCCGGGAGATGTGGATGTGGTGTTAACAAAAATAATCTCGAAAATATTGGCAATGCAAACAGAATTTTAAAAAACCCAAAGCAAACAAACAAAAACAAGTTATTAACGTTAATGTAACTATAACAAATGTCCTATGGGACTGTGACAAAGACATTTCACAATTTCAAATGCCAGTTTAAAATTACTAAATATGCTGTGAGGGAGTTTTCAGAAAAATGGGGCATGAAAGGTTTTACACTCTGGCAGTCAAAAAGTATATGAGTACTAGTGGATATTCTCACCACACAGGCATTTTACCATTTTTTTCTGAATTTGGTTATCAATGCATTTAGTTTCTTTCTATAGAATAATAGGGGACGGGATAGCTCAGTGTCGGAGCACTCGCTTTCCCCCAGCCAAGTTAAGCAGCGTCGAGCGTGGTTACCAGTTGGATGGGTGACCGTTTGCGCGCCTTGGCTTCAGTACAGTTCCCCAGTGCACCCAGCTGTAAATGGGTACCTGCCCTCTTTAGGGTCAGGGAAGGTAAAGCAGCGAGGGAGAGGAGATGGGCGCCGCCCTCAATATGCTGGCCCTAGAGAAGTTGAGGTCTCTGACGCCTCGCTCCCCTACGACCTTATAGGTTATGGGACTCCTTTACCTCCTTTCCTTTACTATAGAATAAAGTATTAATTCTCCTTGATGTAAAAACACTTGTATAGCTTCTGAAGGGTTTCCCCCACTGTTAGATTATCGGTATTGATTGCAGTTCTAGTTAAAAGTCTCTCATTTCGCTGATTACTTTCGTGACCTTTCTCCATGATTTTTGTTCTAGTAAAGCTATACCCTTCTTGTAAGGATAAAGGCACATGCAATTCTGTTTAAATCCCGTCCATGTTTTGCACCCTTTTTGGCACTCTATCCCCCACTCATTTGGAAAGAACCCAGTGTGTGAAGGCACCCAACAAAAATTCACTTTTATGCCCTTTAAGGGTTTAAAAATGTATGACATGCTTTAAACTTTAAAATTATTTTCGATGTTTCTTGTAACAGGGCGATTTTAAAGCATTCAATGCCGATTTAGAATCAACGCAAAGAAGAATTTGAAAATAACCCAACGGCAAATCAAAGATTTTAAGTAAGACCCATTATATTGCTACAAGTTCTGCTGTAAATACGAGTGTGTGTGTGTGTGAGAGAGAGAGTGTGTGGTGTGTCTGTGTGTAAGGGAGAGAAAGAGAGAGAGAAGAGAGAGAGAGAGAGAGAGAGAGAGAGAGAGAGAGAGAGAGAAGATATATATATATTTTTAAAAATATATAAATATATATATATATATATATATATATATATATGGTGTGTAATAATAGGTATTTTGGTATGAATGCGGGGGTCTAAATCACCATGTAGTGAAAAGGGCATTAAACAAATCCAAACAAAACAAACAAACACACACATGGGTTCACATGATTGTGGGGTGGTGGGGTGGGTTTTGGTGTGGATGGTGTGTGTGTGTGTGTGTGTGTGTGTGTGTGTGTGTTTTGTGTGTGTGTGGTTTGTGTGTGTGTGTGGTGTGATGTTTTATGTGTGTTGGGGTGTGGGTGTGTTGTGTGTGTGGGGTGTGTGTGTGTTTGGGGTGAGTGTGTGTGTGTGTGAGTGTGCGCGCGTGTGCGTGTGTGTGTTGTGTGCGTGTGTGGTGTGAATGTGTGTGTGTGTGGAGTGTTTTGTGCGTGTTGTTGTGTGCGTGTGTGTATTGTGCGTGTGTGTGTATGCGTGTGTGAATGTGTGCGTGTGTGTTGCGAGTGTGTGTGCGCGCGTGTGTGTGTGTGTGTGTATGTTGTGTGTGCGCGCGTGTGACAGAGGAAAGAGAGAGAGAGAGGGAGAGAAAGTGTGTGGTGTGTTAAAGTGTGTCTGTGGAGAGAGAGAGTGTGTGTGTGTGTGTGCGTGTGCGTGTGTATGTTGCGTGTGTGTGTGGGGCGCACGCGCGCGCGCGCGTGTGTGTGTGTGTGTGTTGACAGAGAGAAAGAGAGGGAGAAAAATTGTGTTGTGTATTTTCGTGGAGAAGAGAGAGAGAGAGAAGAGAGTGATGGCCCTCTCGGGGTTGGCTGCCAGGTGCCCGGGTGATGCCGCCCCGGGCCGGGGGCAGGGTGCCCCCATGTGCCCGGGGGTGGTGTGGGTAGGGGGTCGGTGGGGTCTTGGTGGAAGCTGCGGGGCCCCCGGATGTCGGGGGGGGTGTTTGGGAGAAGAAAAGGGGGGGGAGATGGGGCCCGGGGGTGTGGAGAGGGGGAGAAGAAGCAGGGGGAGGTGCGGGGCTGTGTTAGACCGGGAGGATTCATCTCTGTTGTCTTTTGTTTTTTTTTTTTTTTGTTTCTTTCTTTGGTGTTTTTTTTGGGGTTGTTGTTTTTCTTTCCCCTTTGGGAAACTGAAATGTGAAAAAATGATAAAGATAAATAAACCAATAAAGGCAAAAAATAAACAGAAAAATGAATGAAAAAAAAATAAACAACAAATAAAAGATAAGATAAACAGATAATGGATGACTGGATTAATAAATGATAGATAAAAAAGGAAAGATGAATATATAACTGAATATATAACTAAAAATAAAACAACAACACGACAAACACGAGGGTATCCCTTAATATCCTGTAGTTTTTCAGTAAACGAATAAATTTATATATATGCATTAAACAAAACAGTGTGGAGATAGTTTTAGATATTCTGTGATATTTTTTTAAGGATTAAGACATCAGTTGATACGGGGTTGGGATGTTCAGTGGTCGAGCACTCTTTTTCCCCCCCAGCTATGTTAAACAGCATCGAGCGGGGTTACCATTTGGATGGGTGACCGTTTGCCGCGCCTTGGCTTCAGTACAGTTCCCCCAGTTCCCCAGCTGTAAAGGGGTACCTGCCCTCTTTAGGGCAGGGAAGGTAAAGCAGCGAGGGAGAGGAATGGGCGCCCCCCTCAATATGCTGGCCCCTGGAGAAGTTGAGGTCTCTGACGCCTCGCTCCGCTTACGACTTATAGGTTATAGGACACCTTTACCTTTTACCTGATACAAATTCACACCCTGCACCCTTCCTCCCGTATTGTGCATTCTCAACGAGAAACGGGCAGCACAGGGAGAAAAGGAGCTGGTTGTTCTGTTCTGAAGATCCTAGCTTGCTGGAAAGCGGTTTTCATAAACTGTTAAAACACGACAAACTCCTGTTTTTTGCGTTGCTCGGCTAGAGCTAGCTCCGGGTCCAAGAGTTTCCGTGTGCCACCGTTTTTTACCACCATTGAGGCAGCTGCAGTCCGGCTTCAGGGAAAAGTATACAAGACGATACGATTTTTTAGTGTCTACACATCACCCTCAGTTATGTATCTACTGTTTTCCTGGAGTAGTTTTTCTGGTACAAAAGTATCCTTAATCCTCTCTCTCTCTCTCTCTCTCTCCTCTCACACACCACACACACACACACACACACACACAAGCACGCACGCCGCACACACACACACCACACCAGATCCTCATGACTTGAAGTAACACGAAAAATATTTTGTTTTAGACTGTGACGACAGACTTAATAAAGATGCTATTTAAAAAAATTAATTTTGTTTAAAAATTATTTCACAAATATCAAATTTCGACGGGTGTTCTACTTATCAAACCCGGAATTTGTTTTGCGACATAAATTCCAATCTCTTATTCGATTAAATTCACAATGATGTTGCTACATTAATTAGATTAATGCAGCAAAATACCAATTTCGCAAAAAATTTTTCATTGGATTTTTTAAAAAGGCAATTGTTACCTTGTTTTCAATTCTACTTTTATAGTAAAAAAAAAATCTAATAAATAGTAACAAAGTACACAAACTTTATAACAACCCCTCACTACAACGAAAATTTCCTTAGAACAAACAGAAAACACAATAATTTATTAACCCGATAGTCAAAACACACAACCCCACACACACACACACACACACACAATTATACAAAGACAGACCCCAACATCACAACCTCAGGAGTCAACTCTTCAAAATAAAACGCCCCGTCTTTTTTAAAAAGGAAAAAAACTAGGGGTTTTCCCCAAATTTCGAAACAGGGTCGCGTACCTGGACAATAAGGACTACATACCCCAAAAGAACCTCTCCAGGGAAAAAGGGTGGGACAGTAGGGGGACATCTGTTGACAGGGGCACCAAAGGGGAAGTCTTTAAAAAAAATTTCTTGCTGTTGACGGCAAAGGGGGTAGTACCCCAAAATTGGGGGGGAGCATTCCACACCTAGGGCAATAAACGATTTCTCTTTTTCTTTTCTTCCTTTTCTCTTGCCTCCTTTTCCTCTTCATGACAAGACTTCAAAAAAAGTATAAGAAAGAAAAAACCCCTCTGGTTTGTACATGAAAATTTGGATACACAACCGCAGATGTGGATGTGTCAAAGTACCCACAACATAACCTACTCAATCCACAATGCTACCATGGTATGTAATGGTAATTTTGACGTAATGCAAGTGCTTACCCAAACATCTCTCCTCCTTTTGAAAAGCGGAACAGGATTTAACCGTGTCGCAGATGTTGCAGCTTTTTCGCACACGGGGCCTCGGTTTAGAGCCCTCCTCCCAAGGATTTTGACATTCAGTTCGATTTTTTTGTAAACTGGGAAGAAAAGGGCGAGGCTGGAATCGAACCCTGAACCTCACGTTTACTTGTTGGCAGGCAAACGTCTTACCATCCTGCCACCTTCCTTCACATTTATTCAATACAGATAAAACCCATAACCAAGCAACAATACATTTGCTGTTTTAATATCAACAAAATGAAGGGTGATATAATATTTTAAAAAACACCTCTCATTACTGCTGTGTTTACTAATTCTATAACCTAAATTCCCTTTCCCTTTAATAGTTGTTGAAGTGTGTATTCTTCTTCCGCGAACGCTTAGACAGCAACTATGGTTGTCTGACATAGAGCAAAAAGCGTTGCGCTGCCGTTAAGCGCCTGACAAGTCAGGCCCAGCGCATCCAAATTTCAGCATGGGAAAGAACTTTGGTGGTGTGGGCTTGGATCTAAAATCGTTGTGTGAGGTCCTAGGTTTGATTCTATTCAAAAAACCTAATATCCTCCCCCCACCCATCCCCCTCCATGATACTAAAGGGGTATTCTGACACCTAGTTTTTTCGGAAAGACGATTAAATGTGCGAAAGGGTTTCTTAAAAAATAACAAAATTTCCCCCCTACTGCAATGTTAAAGTTACAATCCACAGAGCAGACAACAACATGCCAAAGGGTTAAGCTTTTCCCCATCACGTTAAATAACAACAAAAAACAGTAACAAAAACACCCACACCGAAAAAAAGGGCAGCAAAAAAAAAAACGGCTAAGCAGTGTTACCATACCCACTCGTGCTTTAGCCATTTAAAAACGCAAAAAAAAGGTGGGGGAGGGGGGGTAAGCAAAGTATTAGAAAAAAGGGGGATCCCCTCTCTCTCTCTTCTCCTCCTCCCTCTCTTCTCGCACCTTGCGAATATTTTTTCAGCTGAAGGGCGAGAGGGTTGTATATCAAAGGAAGGGAGTGCTTGGCTCAATGCTCAGTCTCGGTGGTTTTGCTTCTTTACCAAATGTAAAGGAACACTTGGAGAGATACCTGCCTGTCTGCCTGCCTGCCTGTCGCCTGCCTCCTACCTATGAAATACATTAGCCCTACCTGCGTACTAAATTACTCAAAGTGTAGTGTCGCCAGAATTGCAAGAAGATTGTGATATGAAGTGTGTGTGGGGGGTGGGGGGAGGGGAGGGGGAGGGGGAGGGGGGGGGTCCGAAAAAGTCTGTCACTGTGTCTGTCTCTACTTCTGCCTTATGTATCTGTCTGGCTTTCTGTCTGTGTCTGTCTGTCTGACTGTCTATCTATCTGTCTGTCTCTGTCTGTCTGTCTTTTCCTCTGGCTCCCCCTGGTTTTTGAAAAATTTTGTCATCTTTTCCCCACCGGCCACAATGGCCTCCCTTTTTCGAAAGCGGAAAGGGTTTTTTAACGGTGCGCAAGTTTTTCGCATGCTTTTCGCAACGGGGCCTCGGTTTTTAAAGTCCTCCGAAGGACTAAATATCGTGATTATCAATTTTGTGTGTCGCCATTACATATAGAAGATTGAATACTCACCCATTTAATAACAACGTACGGGGTCATAGAGATCTGCCCGTGCTGTTGATTGTCCATTTTGTATGAAAACAAAATATTGGAAATGAACAACTGGATAGGAAAAACAACAGAAAAAATAAAGACGGGAGAACCCAGAAGAAGGAAGAGAATGAAAAGCTTAAGAGAGAGAGACAGACGGGGAAAAAGAAGGAAAAGTAGGAAAGGGAGAAGAAGGAAAGCATAAGGCAAAACAGACAGGAAGAAGGACGGAAGGAAGAGGAAGACAAGCTTAAAGAGAGAACAGACGAGGAAGAGGAAGATGAGTAGAAGGTAAACAGACGAAAAAGAAGAAGGAAGGAAGAGGAAGACAAGCTTAAGAGAGAGACAGACGAGGAAGAGGAAGACGAGCAGAAGGAAGAAGCAGACGAGGAATAGGAAGGAAGACGGAAGGAAAGAAGGAAGGAGGGAAGGACGGAAGGAAAAAGTAAGGAAGGAAGGAAGGAAGGAAGGAAGGAAGGAAGGAAGGAAAAAAGGGAATGAACGAAAAAAGGGAAAGGGAAAGGGAAACGGAAGGAAGGAAGGAAGGAAGGAAGAAAGGAAGGAAAGGGAAAGGGAAGGAAGAAAGGAAGGAAGGAAGGAAGGAAGGAAAAAAAGGAATGAACGAAGAAAGGAAGGAAGGACGGAAGGAAGGAAGGAAAGAAGGAATGAACGAAGAAAGGAAGGAAAAAGAAAGGAGGGAAAGGGAAAGGGAAGGAAGGTAGGACGGAAGGAAGGAAGAAAGGAAGGAAGGAAAGAAGGAATGAACGAAGAAAGGAAGGAAGAAAGGTAGGACGGAAGGAAGAAGAAAGGAGGGAAAGGAAAAGGAAGGAAGGAAGGACGGAAGGAAGGAAAGGGAAAAGGTAGGACGGAAGGAAGGAAGAAAGGACGGAAGGACGGAAGGAAGGAGTCAGTGAAATTGCAACAGCCTGAAGTGTGCAGAGTAAAAATCACAGCCTGACCAGGGGTCCCACAAAACCCCCCCCCCCCACCTCCCTGCTTTTCCTGCCCGTCCTTTTTCCCCTTCCTTCCCTGCCCGGGTCCTGTCCTTCCTGTCCCCCTGCCCCTGCCTG
>CM054157.1:36442991-36467094 GCA_028751875.1 Rapana venosa | reverse complement strand
AAAAAAAAACCCCTGGAAAAGGCAGAACAGAGAGAGGAATGGAGGGAATGGTTGTTGAGTTTTTGAGGGTGCCCCCCGGGTAGACTACGGGAAGATAGGATAGTAGATAATGTAGATAGTTTGTAGTAAAGATAGAGATGATGATAGATAATAGAAGAAAGTTTAGAAGATGTAGTGATAGTAGATCGAAAAAAAAAAAAATGCTTTTATTCCCCTTTTGGTTGGCATGCCATTTTTGCGAAAAAAGCTCGTTTTCTTAAAGGTAAAACCAACCACTTGGAAATTTTCGGAACCAGTCCCCCCTGCCACACACCAACACCAAACACAACCACACAAACACCCCACACCACACCACCCCACAAAACACCACACACAAAAAACCCACCCCCAAAACACTCACACAACCAACACCACACACACACACCCCACAAGAATCCTGCCAATTCACACAGTCTTTGTTTTCACAGGGTCCTGCCTTTGGAAGTGATTATATAGAGTGGAATACGATGCACGACCTGCAGAGGCTTAAGAAAGCATGGTCTGGCTAAGCTGGCGGTAAGTGGGGAAGTTGGAAGGAGAACCTGGAGATTTTTAAAAAAAAAAAACTCGTCAACGAGTATTGGTTGCAGGCCTTCATTCTGAGTGTAACGGCTTGGAAGGGCCAGTAAAAGGCTGGCACCTAGCAGAGGCTACGGGGGAAAAGGTGGAAGGAGTCAAGCAGCGAGGGAGGGAGATGGGGGGCCGCCTCAATAACTGGCCTAAGAGAAGTGAGGCTGACGCCTCGCTCCTACGACCACGTAGTGAAAGGACAAATAAGTGACAGAAAAGGAAGGAGGCGGAATAAATTGAAAAACAGTTTAAATGGAATGGAATAAGACTCAGGGTTTTCATTCAGCTGGTGAGCAGTTAAGAGAGATCATCCCCACCGGATAAAGGCTATTTGAAAAGTGGAATGTGGAAGGAGGAGAGAATTTTGGGCCATAAGTACAGAGGACTCAGGTTAAAGTGAGATTGAGAGACTTTCGGGGGAGTGGAGGCAGGGTAACTAGAGAGGAAACCTTGAAAGGATTCGAAACGGAGTAGAAGGCAATGGCGCAAGCTGGCCCAGGCCCGACCTGGTGGGGGAGGGTTGTATGGGAGTCGTGGGTATGTGTTGTGTGTGGTGTGTGTTTATTATTATTATTTTTTTTGTTTTTTTATATCGTGGGATAAGGAAAGCATCGTGGTTTTTTTAATCAGCCCAGTAAGAGTTTTGTAAAATGATATGTTTCCCGTAAATAGCGTTTAAGAAAAGGGAAAGGGATGAAGAGGAAAGTGGCGGAAATGGAGAGGGTTTAGAGTCTCATCAGGAGGTGGAGGAGCGTGAGGGTGTGGAGGCGGCGTGCAAGATGAGCATGACAGGTCTGTAGCGGCGGAGGGTTAGGTGTGTGTACGGGCTGTGCAGCCTGGGTCGTGCGTTGTGAGTATGAAAAGTTTTGCAGGTTGTGTGTGTGTTCGTCTTTCAAATTGTGACTGTATGTTTTGTTTTGAATTGAAGTGACGAGAAAAAAATTTTTGTGTGATTGAGGAGAAGGGCAGAAGGTTGGTGAGAAAAGGCTTGAGGTCTAAGGGGTAGAGGAGGAGGGGGTTAGTTGGGGAAATGGGTGGGTTACTGGGAAGCGATTAAAAGTAGAGGAGGGTACAGGAAGAGTTGAGAGAGGTCCATTTTGATTTTGAACAACAGATTAAATATAAATTAATATATATTTATATGATATAAAAATTTTTAAAGTATATGAGAAGAGAGTGAAGGGAAAGAGAGGAGAGATGAGAGAGGGAGAGGGAGAGAGAGAGAGAGAGGGGAGAGAGGTAGAAGAGAAGGAGGGAAGGAGAGAGAGAAAAAGGAGAGAGAAAGAGAGAGAGAGAAGAGAGAGAGGAGAAGAGAGAGAGAGAGAGAGAGAGAGAGAGAGAGAGAGAGAGAGAGAGATTAGAGGAACAGTTCTAGGATTGGTTCTAGATTGGTCATGTCTACTTATTCTTCTTTCTTTGTTGTATTTTCTGTTTCTGTTTTTCTTTTTTTTTTTTTGCTCTTTCCCTCCTCCCTCCCTCCCTCCCTCCCCCTCTCTCTCCCTCCTCACTGTAACATATTTTGGCCAAATATTGAATTTTCATCGCCATTCTTTATCAGAGTTAACAAAACTGTATCGATAGGTTGTAAACCTGAGTATAGTAGTCATGAATGGACTGCTTTGTGGAAAGCGCAGCTGCAGCCCTGTCAGTGCATTGTGCAGTGTGTTGACCGAAAAGTCGTTACTCGACAAACAGCTGTAATTCATTTTTGTTCGACGTGTTAGGACCTACGAGCATAAGTCAGCAAAACTTACATGTCAACACATGTGTAGTTTTTAGATCAATCTCAGGTTCGTACGGCATTTCCGTTGGACTCTTTTTTCAAGGCAAAACATACTTTTCGCTGCGGTGAAGAACAACAGGGGAGGTAATTTTAACCGCGCAGTGACGTGGCCCTGTTCGTCTGTTATAACGAATGGAGGAGACCGGTTCCGCTGAAATTCTTCCTCTTTCTGAACTTGTTTTCCATTATGATGCTCGCGAATCATAACGGACCATTAGAGACACGGTGACGTACGTTTCTTATGTTTCATCGTTCATTTCTCTCGTTATTATTTTTGTAAGGCTGTCGGCACTCAGGAACTCAGTCTTGAGGAAAGTACCACTGCGACTCATGACAGTCTAAGAGTGAAGTGTTGTTGGATAATTTGCTTGAATGAGATTTCTCAGACAGTGGCAGTCAGCTGAGATAACCTCTATCCTACAACGATAATCACCGTTCATTAAGAACGCCCCCAGATCTATAGTAAACCCTGGAAAAAATAGGCAAAAAATACCATGCTCCATCCCTGGTAAGGTGGGGTGTTCTTAATCCTACAGTCAAAGCACCCTCGGTGTTCCTGATGCCCTTTTTCCGATATGCAATTTATCCTATAATGTCAATAGGAAGACTAGAAAACCCACTGTCAGGTTTCATTACTTTTACCACTTCTCCAAAACAAAAATTGAGATAAATATTTCTAATAATGATGTATTGTACTTCAGGCTATGCTTTCCTTGCTCCTTGCTGATATCACTACATGACAGGTACAAAATCGATCCGTAATTGTCAAGGAGACTCGAAAAACGAGTAGGGCTTCTATAACATCATTAGTAATACCATACATCATACTTTATCCAACACGCAGTAAACCTATAAAAAGCTCATATCTAATCTAGGTTTGGGCGTCATGGTGTTCTCACCTGCTCATTCTTCTATACTTTTTGCGGTAATCGATGCTTAGCTCTCAGAGTCTGAAAAATTCATGAGAGACTGTAACCAAAGCCAAACACTTTGTAAGCTATTGGTGAACAGAAAAACAGCAAAACCTACGCTGGAATGCTGTTAATTCTTCTTCTTCATCAAACACTTAGACAGCAGCTGTTGCTGTATGTGATATGAGCAAGTGTGCGTCGCGCTGCCGTCAAGCGCCTGACAAAGTCAGGCCAGCGCATCTGATTCGGCGCGGGAGAGAATGATTATCTTTTAAAGTCTTTCTCAAAAAAAAGGGGAGGGAATGGACCAATAAAACAGAAACGTAGACAAAAGGGGGGTGACAGGAAGAAAAGAAATGAAACGAGAAGAGGGATTGAAAAGAATTAAATTCTAGCACAGGCTTTGCAGAAGGTGAAGATGATATTCGCACTGAGAGGCTTCAGGCATCCCAACGGGAGCAATAGAGAGTGAAACACTGCGAACATTCATAAAAAAACGCCACACACACATACAAACACAAACAAAGCATAAATACAAAACAACACACAAATACCATACACGCAGACACACACATGCAAAACGACAACATACAAATATACACACAAATACACACACAGACAAACAAACAAAGAAAAAACCAAACACACACATTATACAAGCCTTCACATACATATTCACATGTGACAAACACTTTTCAAGGACTTTATCACACACCTTTACCAACTTCTCTCTCTCGTATTTTTTTTCTCTTTTTTCTGACTGCCACGTCTGTCTTAAATCTGTCACAACAAAGTTCGCCTCACACAACGTAACAATTTACACACACACACATGCACACCACACCATTACAATCTACACACACACACACACAGCACAACATTCCTGACGGGAGAGCACAGCAAATACACAGACGACACACAAGACCCACACTCAAACTTTAACAACCAAACAAAGCAAACGCACACACACATACAACACCCACACAAACACCCCATTTCAACAGGAACCAAACACGAATATACAACACACACCTGCACTCCACCACACCAACGCATCACACACACACACACACACACCCACACACACACACACACACACACACACGACACACAACACACACCCATCCCAACCAACCACCAAACAAACAAACACATACACACATACCCTTCCCACCAACCCCCCCCCACCCCCACCCCCCCCCCCACACACACAACACTGACTCACCTGACACTCAACCCTACCTGAAATGATAAACGAGTCTCCTCTATGAACCCAGGTACCAAGCTCAGCCCAAGACAAACCGCCCGTGAACTCAGAAACAGTTTCTCTCTTTCCTGCAATGTTCTTTCCTCTTTAGGCCAAGCCCACCAGCAAAAACCATCTGATAGTTTTCTCTTTAAGCAAAAGAAATAACACTCTTGTTTAACATGGACTAAATCATCGTCTATGAGTCAAACCACGTTTTAAATAGTAGCGATGAGAATTCCCATTGGTGAATACCTGAGATCGACAAAGTTTGATTTCTTGCAATCACAAATGAACATGCTTTGGAACCGGCACAGATATGAGTTGTAATTAAAGACGTGGATCCTGTTTAGCGTAAATACTTGACTGAGACGCATCACTTTTGGGTAATAAAATCAGATGATTGACGCATGGAAACACTTTGTATACAAAGTTTGTTTTAAGAAAAAGGCATTTCGTTGGTTTGCCTACTGTTTTCTTCTCTCATCATCTCCACTCCGCTGCTTGAGGTATTCGTTTTTGACAGTTTGCAACAGTCAAAGAGTTATTTTTTTAAATGATAATGGTTTCACAGATTATAGTTTTGCTAAAAGCTTTGAAATGTTACAAGCTTAGGAAATTTATGGACTTAATTGGACATTTTTTCTCTGTATACATACTTTTACTATTTCTTTCAAACTATGAAAATAAATCACATATAAAAAAAAAACATGCCTTGCCTTTTCCATTTACGGATTATGTCCAACTTAAAATTGAAAAAACAAGGTAATCTTGGTACTAGTTTTTTCCTACATTCTTTCCTGTTATTTTTAACAAATATTTATCAACTTATTGTAGACAGGAATGGAGCATTAACATTTTCTTCTAGGACTATTTCAGATTGAAAACTGTTTCGTTTTCAAGACTATAAGTAAAAACACAACACAATAATGCACAGAGATCAGAGAAAAAATAGAAGAAGACAGAGACAGAAAGAGGTAGACAGACAGACAGCCAGACAGAGAGGGATTCAAAATGCTGAGCATTTTAAAAATCCAAAGTTTTGGGGTTTTTTCCCCAGCTTTTTAATGTTTTTCAGCAATAATACCAGAAACAGCAAATTAACTTCATTATAGTGCCAAAATAGCAATGCCTGTAACATTTACTGCACCCTAAAAGAAAACAATAGTAACAACAAACAAACATAACAAAGCACAACAACAACAAACAACAACGTTATCTTAGCGCGTCACGCATATTTTTTCTATGTTTCGACATCACACATGCACTGGAATAACTTGACTACACACTTCACTTTTTTTTCAACGATATGCAAAGCCACCAGAACGTGCTAAAACAGCACTTCGTGTGAAAAAACAACAACCACCACCACTGTTGTGTTTACTTGTTTCCAAACTTATACCACCCTCTCACTCTGTCTGTCTGTCTGTCTCTCTTCTCCCCCTACTAACTCATTTCTACACTTCCTACCTCCACCACTCCACTCACCTCCAACAAAAGCACTAGCAAGGAAACACAAGCCCCCTACACTGCCAGGCAACTTGTGTAAACGTGGCCTCTAACCAACACAACTTTGTTCTCCCTCCAAGGAGTTGCGTTATTTTCTTATTATTCACCGCTCCACCAAGAAACTTCCCCCTTCTCACTCACACTTGCACGTCTCTCGTCCCGTTTACCTGAAGGTTTCTCGACATCTCCATCTTGCTCTGTCACTCAGGTAGATTGATGGATGTCTTACAAGTGTCCGTCTGCTCGGACCGCAGTCGCGTTGCGTGCCCTCTCCCGTTAGCGGGAAGGAAAACGCGAAGTTGGCATCCCGTCTTCAATGAGGAAGAGCTAGGTTTGTTTTTTTGTACAGCCAGGTCCCAAACAAGAGGCTGCGTGGCAAGGAGGTGTTCTCAGATTTGATGTGGCGGCCTCATAACGAACCGTGATGTCACAAATAGGTACTGCCATTTGGTAGCTGTCTTAGCCCTGGGATAAGAAGGCAAAGGCGGTTTTCTCTTCCTGGTGTTGTCTACCTTAGCTATAGAGACAAAAAGTTGGATTGGGTGGACTACCGTTTAAACAGTGGTACTACTAATAATATCAGAGTATAATAAGAGTTGCTAAAGGTTAATAATATTATATATAACTATAAAAGAAGTATCTTTTTTAAAATGATTGGAAGCTCTTGATTGAAGTGTTCATTTGACATGAGGCTGTAATTTTATTTGCCTTTAAGTTCGTAAAGTAGGGGGAATTTCATCGACAGCACAAAAAACTGATGTCATAAGATCAATACCCCCTTTACACAAATCTATAAAAAAATATATGTACACAGTTTATTGGGTTAGGTTGCTGACTGTATTGAATACAAGTGATGAAGTACAACAAGTACTGCTCTTCCATAATTATCTGTTGATCTGTAAAGAGCGTAGTTGTTTTGCAAAAAATCAACCTTTTCAATAGCTGCTCACATTCGTCACCAATAGCATTGTTTAAGCCTTCCTCATCTCATTTCTATGAGGACTTTCTCACTCATTACACCTAGTAATCACAAAGAGACTGCAACAACACACCGAAAAAGAATTTAATGTCTCCATCTGTCTTCAAGTAGTGTACATATGGCAGACATAACTCCACCCTTCAAAGGAGTTGGGAGAGATGCGGATCGTTTATGCTAAGAATTTGGCCGCGATAAAGACATGTAATGCAGCAGTTTTACAGCATAAGGAACATTCAATACAAGCCTTGGTCTGCTGTATGATAGTGTCTGAAGAAAACCCTTTTACATTAACCCATGCTTTTAAATGACATCAACACACCCACAAAAAATACAACCTTGAATTGCGACCTGTGTTTCACACTGGAGGATGGACCAACACTATAAATAACATATTCATTCTTCTATGGAGAAAAATGAACCTTGGAAACATATAACCTTAACCACTGTTGGCATTTTAACAAAAGCTTTTTTCAAACAGATAGCGTTTGACCTTGCTTGTCCTTAGACCAATGTCAGATTGCGGGCGTAAGGTAAGACGCCAGCTACTTTGAAACAATCCAACACATTGAAACTTAGTCAAGATTCCGCCCCTACCACAATCTTCAAACGGACATCAGTATCCACCATTACAGTAAGAACCATCCTCTGAATCCGAAGCATGGCTGCTTATATGTTGAGACAGCTTTGCGAAACACTGCGATACACAGAAATCGTCCTTCTTCCCACTTAACCTTAAAGTGTCTAAGCAGTTTCTTTTGTGAGATAAAAGAGGACAGAATGCATTTTAGACGTATACTCATGATAAGCGCGTTGTAATTCAGCACTAGCGAAAGCACGTCTGAACAGCAACAACAACATAAACAACAAACAATAACAGCACTGATGCCCATACCCAGGAACAAAACTACCAGCGAAACAACAACACGACAGACAATTTACTGTATTCAGAATCTTCTCGTTCTTTAGATTCAATCAAATCCATCATTTTTATGAGACAAATCTACAACTTTGCCTAGTACACCTTAGACCTCTTTCGAACAGTATAATTAGCTTTCTGAGATTTCTGTTGATCGGTCTCGTCTTGTGACCAAAGCACTATATCATTGAGAAAAATGACGACATCTTTACATCCTATCTCTGATATGCGGTGAGGCCAACACCCAGAATCTCCTAATTAGCCAGCCCATAAATTAGTCAGGTTCGCGGGATTGCAGATTACATCAGATCACACAACTGAAAAAGGACGCGGATGCTAAAACAAAGCATTTGCGGTGCACACCTTAATGAAGTTTTAAATCACATTCCTGAGACCCTCTTTAAAGATGATTCTACCAGCGAGCTTTTTGGCAGAAAAAAGAAGTGGAAGAATAAAATCCCCCAGGAAACAACGAAAAGGAGGGTAACATGAAGAGGAGGAACAAGAAGGCTAAGAAAAGTGACGGTCGAAGGTAGGAGGAAAAAAAACGAAGAAAGGCAAGACGGAGAAAGAAGAGATGAAAAAACTATATCGCGAAAAGAGATGAAAGATAGAAAAAGACGAAGAAGAATAGAAGAAGAAAGAAAACATGCCAATGCCAAGAATGACAAGAATTGCGAAGAAGAAAAAGACGAAGCGAAGCAAGAAGGAAATTACAAAAAACGAAGACAACTTGCAAACTAAGAATTATGCAGATAGAGAAGAAGAACGAAGAAACGAAGAAGAAGAAGAAACGAATAAGGAAGAAACAGAAAAGAAGAAGTAGAAGAAAGGAAGAAAAAGAAGCAAAAGAAAGACAAAAGAAATGCGAACAGAACGACACAGAAGAAGAAGAAGAAGACGAAGACAGAAGAAGAAGATGAAATACTGAAGAAAAAGAAGAATAAAGAACAAGAAGAAGAAGAAGAAGAAGAAGACGAAGAAGAAGAAGAAGAATGAAAAAGAAGAGATAAGGAATTGGCGAAGAAAGAAGGAAAGATAATGCAAAGAAGACTGCAAAGAAGAAGTAGAAATTCAAAAAATAATGAAGAATTGCAAACAAGGAAGACTTCAAACAAGAAGAATTGCACAAAGAATATAATTGCGAAGAAGCATTGCAAAAGAGAAGAAGAAGAGAAGACGAAAATTGCGAAGAATTTGCGAAGACGAATTGCAAAGAAGAAGAATTGCGAAAGAAAAAAAATGTGAAGAAAAATGCAAGAAGAAAGAAGAAAAATTGCAAAGAAGAGATAAGGAAATTGCAAAAGAAGCATTGCGAAGAAGAAGAATTGCGAACAAGGAAAGATCAAGGGAAAAAGATCTGCAAGAAGATAAGAAGAAGAAGAAGAAAAGAAAAGAAGAAGAAGAAGAAGAAGAAGAAGAAGAAAGAAGATTGATTGATTGAATCTTTAATTGGGAAAAGAATTAGGCAACAATAAAGGAAGGCCTTCTTTTTACAATTCTGCCAAAAAGAAAAACAAACTTGAAGTATTTAAGAAAACAAAAGAAAGCAAAAACCAAAAGAAAACGTAAACAACAGACAAAAATGGTGAAACTCTACCTGAACAAATTAACAAAATTTTCAGAAAGACTTAAATAATAATAATAATACATAATTATGGAATTTATATAGCGCTGAATCCTTGTAAAGCAACAAATCAAAGCGCTCATTATGGTTATTTCAACCACTTTTAAAGTCACGACGCTGAAACAAAGGGGATTTCTCTCCGTGAAATTCCGGGATGCTCTCCCGAATTCAGAAAGACTTGGGGGGAAAGCCCATTAAACTGAAACGGAATGCAAAACATTATTATAACAATCCGCCTAGTTACACCACACAACACACACAACAAGACACACACAAAATCCCAAACAACCCACACCCACAAACACACACACACACATTGACACTACACAACAAACCACCCACACACATATAGTGTCGTCTGCCTTGTGATGTTGCTGCATGCTTCTCAGAGGTGTGCCGTGCCCGATTCCAATCCCAATCTCCGCGCTGTGATGATTTTATTCTCAGGTCTCATTCTCGGCTGGCAGCTGGTTGGTACGTTCAAACAGGTCCTGCGTTGCTATGGGGTCGGGCCGGCCTGTGGAATCTGGAGATTAGTCTAAGGCAACTGTTGATTAAGGTCTGCTTCTTTCTTGATGGTTGTCTTGTTGCTCGCCTCGCATGTCTCCGCTGCCGTCTCCCCCCTCCGCTGTCTCCGCTCCACATAGTGAGGACTGACTTGACGTGGAGGTGAACAGCCTGATTTTTGTGTGCGTCGACACAACCTTCTGGGAGCTCAACTGTTCTTCAGCTGCAAGCATTGTACGTGCCCTCGCCTCACTGACCACTCCAATTCTTCTTTGCTCATGAAATCTCTGAGCGCTCCTCGTGACGCCCCGCATGTATTAATGAGGTCTAAACACCTTACAGGTACCAGAGTGAATAGTCATCAAACTTCTTGACAAAGCCTAACCTTTACCCATTGAGAGGTGGACTTCACGAGTTAATCCTCACCACACCGGAATATACTTGTCGCATGCGCTTCTGCGACAATATTCTTGAGAAATCTATCGGTATATTCCCCTTGCCATGGACTATCGAAGAACCAACCTAAGTAATGAAGGTCGGCGGCTAAGTCTTCTCTGTTAGAGTACTTGTCACTGCATCTAGCGATCTAGGCTCGGCGTAGGAAAAAGCTATGGAGCCAGAGCAGAGTCTACGTCGATGTCAAAAGATCGAGAAATCATCCAGAACGGGTCACCAAACATGTGTAACGAACTTGGATGTCCAGTACTTCTCTGATGCTGTCGGAAGTCTCTACATGGTCGAAACTCGATAACGCACAGAGTAAAGGAAATGAAAGGTGCGTGAACAGGATACCTACGAGGCCTTGAATCGGGACTCCCGGTCTTTTGTTATTGAACCTCAGAAGCTTTTGTGAGATCTTCCTCCAATAGGACTCGCCGAAAAACCCAGCACGGAAGGTCATTCCTATTCATAGGAAGAGTTTCTTTGAATAAGTAATGACAGACCATAATTAGAGTTGGACAAACAAACCAAGGTGGCATGAAAGCAAACGAACCTTCCCTCGCCAGAAGGTGTGCGCGGAATTCCACACCCTGTACGAATGGCGTTTCACTCCACACAAGAAATCTCAACACAAAGTTCGATGTATATAAAGAGTCTTACCAACTCTAAAGATTGCTCAAAACGATGTCTTGTCGCAGCAAGGTAGGCAATCATGATCTTAAGAAACCCGCTAACGCATGATCTGGTTCTCGGTGGACAGCCCTGAGTGTGATAGGCCGGCCCCCATGACTGGTCTCAGGAAGGAGGAGACAGAGGCTCAACTGCTGTATTCATTTCTCTCCTCACCATCAGAAGGAGGATCCATGTGTAAAGACTTAATTATTCCTGATGCATTATAAATCCGACAAAGCGATATCCAAACTATCCCTCTATATGTATTGCGGCACCAGTTAGCTAGAACGTCTCCTCTCTATTCCTTCGAGTAGGCATGGATGAGGTACGCAGAAAGTCCCTCCCCAGTACCAGGGTCTGAAACTGGAAGTAACAAATAGACAAACATAATGGCTGCGGATGAGCTATTAATTGGAAAAACAAATACTCCCCCTACTTGCTATAATACTTACCTCCTCTTACCCAAAAATCATTACCCCAAAAATACAGGGTCACTAAAAGCATCCTTCAAAACTATCTCTAAACTGGCTACTACATTAAAACCGATGGTACTCCAGTCCTCGCCTTAGAGGAATGCTTCTTCGGGTTGATTTGTCCCGGATCTCTACATGCCTGCCTGGTTGTCATTGTACTCCAGACAATTTTTGGTTAGAGCTTTCATTCCCACTATCTCCCTTCTTTCCCTGCATCTACCCTCAACTTCCGATCTCCTCAAACTCACCTGTTCCGGACATTTTAGCTCACACTATAGGCACACATTGATGATCTAGGTAACTGCTATCTATCAGCAGGGAATCCAGATGTCCCGGGTGTAAATAAATGAACAAAGGGCGACACCGGATTTACCATTAAGGTTGTCAAGAGATTTATTCCTCCAAAACAAAGAGGTACGCTCCTGCTCTGAAAACAACAAGAGTGCTAACTGCCGCCAATACTGTTCAAGGAACCGTTGCGATTGCCACCCCTACTGTCTCCCAGGGATAGGGCATAGTGTTTATCCCTCAATCTTTTCAGACAATGGTGCTCACTATCAGATGAAGCCCTGCGCGTAACTTAAATAATATTCCACTGACGGAGAGCTCTTCTTCTTAGCTTGGTTATTCATACTAGCAGCTTCATGTTCAGTTAACATAGACTATTGTAACCTGCGAAACTTACACTGGCGTCTCCATGCATTATTACTTAATTAACTACATTGTACTTTACTATTACTAAACTTTCACACACACTTCGTCTTAGCATACCTATATTTATCCTCGCCTTTATCCGACTGCCAGGCCTGCGATCGATGTACTCATTGACTCATACGCATCTTGTCTTTACTTTTATCACAATATCTTCTTGCGGCGGGCATTTTCTTGACTTTCGCTCGTGTTGGCTTCGTGAAGTCCCGCACCACAGCATATTGTGGCCTTGGCCTTTGCTGTCACTACTGACTACAAAACCATATTGCTTTCAGTTACATTGCTGCACACTACAATTCACAGCAAAGATATTTTGGTTGTCGTTCGGGCTGGCTGTCGTGTTGTTTCTAGCTCTCACACTCCCCCCTACAAACCAAAAACTTCACCTTACCACGATGCTATTTACGCATACTGCTGCTAGAAAGAATAGAATGTCTATATCCTTCTTAACTCGCTTGACTTAACTTTACACTAACCGATTGCTCTTCATACACTATGCTGACTTGCTACTCTACTTACTTTTTATTACTATGCTCATTTATAATGCTGCTTATCTTCTCAATGCTAAAGGCCCTTACCACACAACCTCACATCTGACTTAACCACACCAACACAACTATAACAAACATAATATTTGCAAAACTTTAGCTGCTAACACTGACATAACCCTGACTTTTAACTACACCAACTTACTCAGCTACGCTTAACCAGAACGTGAACTAAATAACGATCCATCACACCTTCTGCTTCTACCTTGCTTACTGCTAGCACTCCTGCTACACGCATAATTGCAACTTTGTAAACACACTGCTAAAAAAGAACCTGCGCTTACCCAATGATCTACACCGATCACATCGCTGCTTTCTCTCTCTTGCTACTTCCTTTCTTCACACACTCAATCCCCCCACCTCCACCTCTTCTTCACTCATACTCTATCTGTGCCGACCCATAAGATCGCGTAGCTGCTTACACGATTTTTTCCATCATGGTCGACATGATATCTAATATAGGTAATGCTGACACACAGCCGATAATCCATTCCTTTATCTCCTTGCGTTGTGTCATCTAGTCTTCAGGAGTGAGGCCGACACCCGAACCCCAACCACCAATAACTACATAACTGTAATAGTACAAAAAGCCCTTACCACATCCATTGTGACACAACACTACTACCTACTCCATAGACAGTAAAAAGACACCTTGCAACAGTCTAGTGTACCTCTTTTTTGTAAGGTCATCTTTTCTCTTCCTCTTTTTTCTCAACAACTCTTCTACTTCATCTTTCTCCGTATTTCCACTTTTTACAAGCCATGTCAGTACCCCCTTCTCTCCTCCCATCCATAACCACCCAAACTTTTTACAGTAACTCTCCCAACTGGCTCTACAAACATCAAGCATGCCCACTGCTCTCTTCTATACTTCAAAATTAAGCACAAACAATCAAGTATCATAGTAAGCAACTTGGTACTCTACTGACCTGTTGGTGAGGATGGTACCCACGCTTGACTTCCATTCAACATGTTATCTTTGAAATAGAGGGAGGGAAATTTGGAGAATGAACCAGGGGTGGAAGTTCTATACATACCAAGAAGCCGATTAAAAAAAGGCTTGTTGCGGTGGTTGTTTTGTAAACTTAAGTTCGTGTTCAGATCGTTTATAAACTTTGTCTGTCTATATCTGAAATACTTCAGACTCCTTTGTACTTCTGCATACCTCTGTAAGTCTTCTGACTATTACCTTACATAATATACTGACTTGATCCAGTCTGTTCCATGACTGCCATAATCTACTGGGTGTCTCTTCGTACTTTGACTTCTTTCTAACTGAGATATACAAAACTCTCTTTTTCAATCTTCCATCACCCAGTTCATCACATATCACTATCATCACACACTTAACCCATCGCAGTCAATCATGTCTGATTCAAAGCAGCGTATTAAGGAGTAAGCTTCCAGCCAAGATGCGGCCCTACCAAGATAAGGTGGGAAGGTCATAAATAGCAAAACGACAAAGCGAGTCCTTGCTGTCATAAGGTCATGCTTTGCACTACTAGCCTCCCTTGCTGAAATGTCTCAAGGGCATAGGAAGTCTCTCACCGTGCAATGCAATACGAAGACGATCTGCTCGCCTAAACTAAACACAATCGAAAGTCTATGCCTTAGACATGCGAATACGAATAGACGGTTCTATCACCCGAAGTTGACATCTGCATCTCCCTCCATTTTTCTCGTTCCTATTTACATGAGGCTCCTCCTATTTTTAATTTATCACCAACTTTTTTCACAACCAAACTTTTATGTTCATGTTTCGGGGAACAACTCCATACCAATACAATATAACAATTCCTGCTAATGATCAAAATCTTCTATCCAATCCCTCCTGAATTCTTTTCTCTAAAGAATTAAGCTTGCTTGGGAGGGGGAATATCCAATTAGTTTTCTCTTTTAGTTAATGATTCCATTTGTCTCTCCCCCCTTTACCTATCCTATTGGCCCCATTAAAGCCAAATTAAAAATAGATATGGTTACTCAGAGCTCTGGGTTCATCCCCCACATTCTTTCTGTCAATTTGCTACAAAATAAACACATCTATGTGATCGAGAGTATACTTCTGGTTCTCATTCTTCTGTTTCTACCTATTATGTCACGAAAGAAAATGATTACTTGCACACGTGCGATATAAACTGAGAACCAAATAACCAAATTAAAGAACGCAGTCCAACGTACACATAATCACGAAGAGATTTGGACCCTGATTATCTTGTACTGCAACCACTAAAACCTCTCATGGCTGTGTGGAAAACAAACGGAATAGCTGCAAATTCGAGGTTACGAGATTTTTAAAGAACACACATGCAGAGAAGCCAAAATTAAGAAAACCAACATAAGAATAGATTGTTGATGAGCACCAGAGACAGTAAGAGTCTGCAAAGTCGTTCAATAAGACACAAACAGAAGCCTATATCTCAGCCACGAATACTCCCCATATAAGGTGGAACGGGAAACAACAGACACACCCTCACCATCACGATCACAAAACAACTACTCAACAAAAATACAATCCAAAACAATGGAAAAAAAAAAACACCAATAGAATGTCATACTGACAAATCCTTACCAATATAAATACTACACACTCACAAAAAAATTCCGTAGAGGAATCCTTAACGAATTCCGTCGTCCTTATGATCTATTTATAAACCAAAATTCTCCTCACATCTATCTTTAGAATCACCTTCAATCTACATCATCTAAAAAAAATCAACACAGCCTCAAAAGAAAAAAAATAAAAAAACACAAAACACACAAATAAAAAGACCAACCAAAAATCACATCAAAGGAACTCACAACATAACAGAATAGTCTTTTTTATAACATCCCTACTAATAAAATCATACAGTTCGTCTCACAGTATCTCTATCATGCTACTTTACCATTGCTCTACAAGTATCCATAGCCCACTACTGCTTACGCAAAAAACTACTCAATTCTACATTAACAAGAACAACCACTCAACTAGTTCCAAATCTCTTGCTACCGAACACGTTCTCCAGCATCACCTACCCAATTCAAAACAAACTGTCTCGATATATCATAACACTCTCATCCTCATATAATATCACTCGCTCTTTCTCTTTCAGCTCATCCCTCACAGTCCTTCAAACACCCAAGATGAATACACTCCTACATCGACCACCTAAGATCTCCTTTTCGTCCACGTCTCGGACACATACACTTTCATAAACATCTGGCTGCAAGTCCTCGATCAATCTTCCTATACATCTGATCGAAAAGGTCATCTTAGACATCCGGTTCACTTCCTACCAATCGTCCAATAATCAGCAAATCCTCAATGCACAATGAAAAGGATCCTCACCAACTCGCTTCTAAAACAAAGAACCCTCCATCCGTCGACTCGACTTCTCCCTCCCACACAGTCACCCTCTCCCTCCCTCCACCTTAATAATAGGTTACATAGCAGAACAACTACAATAGAAGTCTGCATCTAGGTCTAGGTAATTCTTCAGTGATCAACAAAAGGAATAAAAGTTACTTCTCCTCGCCCTTATCTCTCAATCTCACCATCCTCTAACTCCATGTCTCTTCACACCATCTCGAATCTCATAAACCTTAATCTCATCGTGAATTGCTCTCTACCACTCACTCAATGTCCAGTCTCGGGAGAAGCTAGCAAAGAGACAAAAAAAAAAAAGTGGTTCATACGCCAGCCTTCCAATACATTCCCATCCTCAGTCCTATCCAGAAAAATCTTCTTCACACCCACCCTCACTCCGCGCGCCAAGTTCATCTCACAACTCACATCCTTAAATCTCTCCATCAACTCACACCATTACAAACACCAACCATCCACTCCCAAAAACACAAAGACTCTCTATCTCATCTCCCATCGCAATTTCATTGAAACATTCTCACATATCATTAAAAAGAGTTAAGTTACGATATATCTACTACAATTAGTATCATAATTGCTGTCAGAAATTGATCACATCCATCAATCCACTAAAAAACATAAAAAGTAACCACCTCCACACTAGTCTTAAATGTACCCAGTGTAGAGTCCAACTGCAAATGATCCTGGCAACACACCAAGTTGGTTCCATGTCGCTGCAAACATAATAACACACACGACAACAATAAAGTTCTCAACCTCCACGTCATCCCGTACTACGCCTCGCTTCTCCACCCCTCACTTGGTCTCCTCCTCGCTCCCCTCTCCTCAGATTTGGTCTGCAAAAGACCGGGTCCTGGCCAGTCTCTCTCATTCGCCATTCTCATTCATCTCTCCTAATCCTGTCTTCCCTTCCTTTCCTACCGCATCCGTGTTGTCTTTGTCCGATCTTGGCATTGAAAAATCCCCATGGGGATGTTTTTTTCTTTTTTCTGGGTACGTGGCATGGACGTTCTGCAGTCAGTCGTAGAAATTGATCTTTGGTCTTTCTTCAGCGCCGTCATTAGTTGACGCATAACACTGGATGAAGTTCAATCTGAATTCGTCTCTTCTAGGTCTGTAGGATGCGCGATGATTCTGATCGTTGCTTCCATCCTATCAGGGCTCGCGGCGCGGGTCTGACAAAAAACAAAAAAAAAAATGAGCGCTATCGCGCCTTCTGTGTGTGGAGCGTGTTCTCTTCATGGCCAGAATCAACAGAGGTCATCCCTCCCAGTGAGCAGTCTCCTTTGTCCTGACTGTGTCCAACGGGTCTCACTGATGCCAAGCAATGTGAGTTGTAGCTTTTCATCTCTGCTGCTACTTGTGTTTGTTTTTTTCCCGTCTCATACATGGGCCTCACATTCCATGTTCCGACGTTGGATGGTCCTGGTCGATAAAGGGGGGGTCGGCTTGTGGCTTCCGTAGACTTTACGGCTTTCACCACATGGCGTCATACATCCTCTTGAGAGGACCCTTCCTCTCCCAGGGCAGTATCTCTTGGTCCGTTTTGGCGTTCTGTAGCAGCTTTGTTTTCACGGGGTGGGGTTTGCTAGCCCCACGCCCAACCCTCCTCCTTTCTCAACCGGCTTGGCACCGGCCATGGCAGAGTTTATATGAGTTATATATGTATTACTATTATTTTAGATTCTCTCTCTTTCTTTCCTCTCGCCTTTCTCTCTATAGATTTTTGGGTATATATATATATATATATATATATATATATATATATTATATTATTTTGGTACATAATATATATATATAATATATATATATTATATATATTATATATAATATATATATAGAAATAGATAATAATATTTTATATAAAATGCCCACTTGGCGAGAAAAGAAACTCAAAGAAAACCATACTCAAAACATACAGACCAAAGACGACATAGAAATGCAGACCAAACAACAGATACTCAGGAATAGACACAAATAACTACACTCACACCTAAAGAAACCTGAAAGGCAGACAGACAGACAGACATATGTACATATATAAATTATAAATGGGTATATGTATATGTATATATGTATGTAATGAAATGTATGTGCATAAATATAGCAGAGAGAGAGAGAGAGAGAGAGAGAGAGAGAGAGAAGAGAGAGAGAGAGAGAGAGAGAGAGAGAGAGAGAGAGAGAGAGAGAGAGAGAGAGAGAGAGAGAGAGACCGTGTACAATAACAGGGTAACTCGTTTCGAGACGTTGGCCTAAGTTTTGTGTTCTTTTATCTTTGTTTTTCTTTAGTTTTCTTTGTCCCTTGAATAACAGAGATGGTTCTGGGCATCTTCACCATTTGCTTGTTGTTTTCAATATTGTTTGTTCATGTTCTCTGTCTGTCTGTCTGCCTGCTTGTTTTGTCTATCCTCTTTCTCTGTCTGTCTGTCTGTCTGCCTGCTTGATGTCTATCCCTCTTTCTCTGTCTTTCTGTCCTGTATGTCTTTATCTCTCTGGCTGTATTTTATGTCAGTCTCATTCCATTCTCCGTTCCTTCTGTCAAACTCTGTTCGTCTCATCGGCTGTACCTCTCTTCTCTTTCTCTCCTTTCTTTCTGTCTGTCTGCTCTCTATCCGTCTATCGGTTCCTTCTTTCTCTGTCTCGCCTGTCTCTGCCTCTCTCGGTTTCTCTCTCTCTCTAGTTCTTTCCTTTCCTCGTCTCTTTATCTCTCTTTATTTGTTTCTCTGGTCTCCTTTTCTGCTCTCTGTCTGTTTGGCAGTCACCCTGTCTGTCTCGCTCTGACCCCCCAGCCCCCCCTCTCTCTCTCCTCTCTCTGCTCTTTCTCTTTTTCTCTGCGGTGATTCCTTCCCATCCCCCTCCCCCCCCCAACTTTTCATCAAAGCGTTTCGCCAGCCGAAAATCTTGTTTACCTGCAGTGGCAGTTACAAGACAGACACCCAGACAGGCAGAGAGAAGACAAATTAACAGGCAGGGGATGGCAGGGAGGGTGGAGATGAGCGGGGAACACAGAAGATGATCTAACAAAACAGAAGGACACAAGATGAACCAGGAGAAAAGAAGAAAGAGAGAGAGAAGAGAGAGAGAGAGAGAAGGAGAGAGAGAAAAAGGAAGAAGAAGAAGAAGAAGAATTGCAAAGAAGAAGAATTGCGAAGAAGAAAAAGACGAAGACGAAGAAGAAGAAATTCAAAAAACGAAGACAAATTGCAAACAAGAAGAATTGCAAAGAAGAAGAAGAAAAGAAAAAGGGAAGAAGAAGAAGAAAGAAGAAGAAGAAAGAAGAAGAAAAGAAGAAGAAGAAGAAGAAGAAGGGAAAAAGAAATGCGAAGAAGAAGAAGAAGAAGAAAAAGGAAGAAAGGAAGAAGAAAAAGAAGAGAAGAAGAAGAAGAAGAGAAAAAAAGGAAAAAAAAGAAGAAGAAGAGAAGAAGAAGAAGAAGAAGAAGAATTGAAAAGAAGAGATAAGGAATTGCGAAGAAGGAGAAGAATATGCAAAGAAGATCTGCAAAGAAGAATTTAGAAATTAAAAAAAATATGAGAATTGCAAAAAAGAAGAACTTCAAAAAAGAAGAATTGCAAAGAAGAATAATTGCGAAGAAGCATTGCAAAGGGAGAAGAGGAAAGGAAGAAGAAAAATTGCGAAGAATTGCGAAGAAGACTTGCAAAGAAAAGAATTGCGAAGAAAAAGAATTGTAAATGAAAAATTGCAAGAAGAAGAAGAAAAATTGCAAAAGAAGAGATAAGGAATTGCAAAAGAAGAAGAATTGCGAAGAAGAAGAATAGCGAACAAGGAGAAGATAAGGGAAAAAGATCGCATAGAAGAAGAAGAAGAAAAGAAGAAGAAAGAAGAAGAAAGAAGAAGAAGAAGAAGAAGAAGAAGAAGATTGATTGTTTGAATCTTTAATGGGTAAAGAATTAGGCACAATAAAGGCCTTTTACAATTCTGCCCAAAAAAGAAAAACAAACTTGAAGTAATTAAAAACAAAAGAAAGCAAAAACCAAAAGAAAACGTAAACAACAGACAAAAATGGTGGAAACTCTACCTTGAACAAATTAACAAATTCAGAAAGACTTAAATAATAATAATAATAATAATGTATGGAATTTATATAGCGCTGAATCTTGTAAAGCAACAAATCAAAGCGCTCAGATGTTATTTCATACCACTTTAAGTCACGGCAGATTTCTCTCCGTGAAATTCGGGCTGCTCTCCCGAATTCAGAAAGACTTGGGGGGAAAGCCCATTAAACTGAATGCCAACATTATTATAACATCCGCCAAGTTAACACACCACACACACACACACACACACACACACACACACACACACACACACACACACAAAACAAAACACACACACATGATAGTGTCTGGCCTTGTGATGTTGCTGGCTGGCTTTCTCAAGGTGTGCCCGAAACCATCCCATCTCCTGCGCTTTGGATTTTATTCCGGCTGGCAGTGGTTGGTACCGTTGCTACAGGTCCCGCGTTGCTGATGGTGGGCCAGTGGATCTGGAGGATTAGTCTAAGGCAGCTGTTGAAATTTAAGGGCTGCTCTTTCTTGATGGTGTCTTTGTTGTCCTCCATGTCTCGCCCATATAGTAGGACTGATTGACGTTGAGTTGAACAGCCTGATTTTTGTGGCGGGTCGACACCCCCCTTGGAGCTCCAGATGTTTTTCACTGCAAGTACGCTGCCCCTCGCCTTGCCAATTCTTGCTCTGACGTTTTGCGTCCCGTGACGCCCTGCATGTTAATGATGCTACCAGGTACGTGAATTTTCTCAACTTCTTCCAGCTCCTTCCAATTTAGTGTGACTGGGTCTCAATCGCTGCGTTGATCTTGAGAAAACTTGGTTTTTCCTTCATGGATCTTGAGACCAACCTTTTAATGAGGTGGCTGCTAGTTCTTAGTCTTGTCCTGCATCTGTTGGCGGCTGTAGGAAAGCAGGGCCAGGTCGTCTGCAAAGTCGAGATCATCCAGCTGGGTCCCACAGTGTCCACTGGATTCCTTTTCTTCTGTATGCTGTTGAAGTCTTCATGGTCAAATCGATCGCCAGGAGGAAAGGAAAGGTGACAGGAGACAAGCCTTGCCCTGACTCCGGTTTTGACCTCAAACTGTTTGTGAGTTGTCCTCCAGGACCACCCAGGGGGTCATTCTTTCATAGGAGTTCTTGATCAAGTTGACCAGTTTGGTTTGGCACTCCATGGGGGCGAAGCAATTTCCAGAAGGTGTTGCGGTCCACACTGTCGAATGGTTTCTCATAATCACAAAGTTGATGTATTAAAGATGATTCCACTCTAAAGATTGCTCAAACGATGTTGCGCAAGGTGGCAATCTGATCTACGCATGATCTGTTTCTGGTGGTAAGCCGGCCTGCTGGTCTCGGAGGAGAGGGTAGACTGCATTTTTATTTTTCTCGAGGAGAATCCTGTTAAAGACTTTTCCTGACACCGACAGAAGCGTTATCCCTCTATAGTTGGCACAGTTGCTGATGTCTCCTTTCTTGAGTAGCTTGATGGGGTAGCCCTCCATCCAGTCTGATGGTACTTCCTCCTTTCCCAAATTTTCCCCAAAAGAGAGGGTACAGCATCTCTTACCGGGGTCCCCACGGTCTGCCTTGAGTGCTTCTGCTGGGTGTTGTTCGGTCTGCTGCCTTTTTCATTTCTCAGCATTTTGTTGGCTTTCCTGATTCCCCCCTGGTTGGTTGCTCACAGTTGATGTCTAGGTCTCTATCAGCGGGTCGATTCGGGGTGTTTGAAGGACGGATCTGTTCAGGAGTTCCTCAAAGTGCTCTGCCCATCTGTTCAGTTGCCCCTCTGTTCCCAGGATGGTGTTTCTTTCTTGTTTCTGACTGGTCGCTCAGGCTGCTGAAACTTCCCTGAGAGTTTCTTAGTGGTGTCATACAGCAGCTTCATGTTGTTACTGGCTGTGCTTCCTCGGCTTCCTCTCCCAAGGCTGTCGTGTACTTGCGCTTGTCTGTTCTTGCGCTGCTCTTGACTTCTCTTTTGGTTCTGTGAAGTCTGCTTGTGCCTTGCCTTTTGCTGCTCTTGTTCGGCTGTTGTTTACTGCTGCTTTCTCTGCTTTCTCTTCTAAATCTTGCCCATTTGGACTGCCGATATCCATTACCTTCTGTTGGTGTCTCTTGGGGCCCACACTTCCTGACAAGTTACGTCAGTGTCTCTTTCACTTCGTCCACTGGCTCTCGATGTCAGTCTCTTTCAAGCAGTTCATGTAGCACTTGGTACTTTTTGGGTGAGGGACAGCTTGAATTCTTCATATCTTTGAGTCTTTCAGCAGCTGGTGTTGTACTTCTGCCTCTTTGTTCTTACTTCCATCCAGTTCATCTTCAGCTTTAGCTTCAGACGGCTACCAAAAGGTGGTGGTCGATTGCAACGTCTGCTCCTCTTTTCATCCTTACATCCTGTAGTGATCTCCTGAATTTCTGGCCATGCAGATATGGTCGATCTGGTTCTCAGTCACATGATTTGGTGATCCCCAGGGGGCCTTATGTACTCTTCTGTGGGGGAAAATGCTGCAAATCGATACCAGATTGTTATGACACAGAAGTCTGCAAGTCTCTCGCCATTCTCATTCATCTTCCTAACGTTTTTCCCATCATTTCCTCGAAATCCTGTTGTCTTGTCCGATCTTGGCATTGAATCCCATGGGATGTTTATTCTTTTTCTGGGCTTGGCAATGACGTTCTGCAGTCTGTCGTAGAATGATCTTTGGCTTCTTCATCCCCCGTCATTAGTTGACGCATAACACTGGATGATTTTCTTCTGATCTTCTTCTTTTTAGCCTGAAGGATGCCGCGAGATTCTTGATTCCGTGTGCTTCCCATCCTATCAGGGCTCGCTGCGCGGGTTCTGACAACATGAGCGCTACGCCTTCTGTGTGTGGAGCGTTGTCTTCTTCATGGCCAGAATAAAGCAGCATCTCTCCAGTGAGCAGTCTCCTTTGTCCTGCTAGTGTCCAACGGGCTCACTGATGCCAAGCAATGTGAGGTTTTAGCTTTTTATCTCTGCTGCTACTTGTGTTTGTTTTTCCGTCTCATACATGGTCCTCACATTCCATGTTCCGACGTTGATGGTCCTGGTCGATAAAAGGGGGGTTGGCCTTGTGGCTTCCGTAGACTTACGGCTTTCACCACATGGCGTCATACATCCTCTTGGCGAGGACCCTTCCTCTCCCAGGGCAGTAGTCTCTTGGTCCGTTGTTGGCGTTTCTGTAGCAAGCTTTGTTTTCACGGGGTGGGGTTGCTAGCCCCACGCCCAACCCTCCTCCTTTCTCATCCGGGCTTGGCACCGGCCATGGCAGAGTTATATGAGTTATATATGTATTACTATTATATTTATTTCTCTCTCTTTCTTTTTCTATCCTTTTCTCTCTATATAAGGGTAATATATATATATATATTTTAAATAATAATATATATATTATATATGTTGGTACATAATATAATATATTTATATATAAAAATAAATATATATATATAATATTTTTATAAATTATATATATATATAAAATATATATATAATGCCCCTTGCCGAGAAAGAAACTCAAAGAAAACCAACTCAAAGACATACAGACCCCAAAGAAGGACCAAAAAAATGCAGACAAAACAACAGATACACAGGAAGAGACACAAATAACACACTCACACCTAAAGAAACCTGAAAGGCAGACAGACAGACAGAATATGTACATATAAAAATATATATGGGTATATTATATGTATATATTAGGTATGTATGTATGTTTCATATATATATACAGAGAGAGAGAGAGAGGGGAGGGAGAAGAGAGAGA
>CM054157.1:36425491-36435491 GCA_028751875.1 Rapana venosa | reverse complement strand
TCTGCCTGTGAGGTTGTCCCTCTTTCTCTCTGTCTCTGTCTGTCTACCTGACAGGCTCTCACTCTCTCTCTCTCTCTCTCTCTCTCTCTCTCTCTCTCTCTCTCTCTCTCTCTCTCTCTCTCCTCTCTCTGTGTCTCAAGTCTTTCCTCAGTCTTCAATAAAAGATCGACAAACATGTAAAGAAGAAGATGAACAATAACAACAACAACAGGAAAGGGGAAAAGAAGAGACAAGAGTAACGAGAAATTCATTGCCAGAAGCGGAATAACAACAACAGCAACAACAACAACAGCAACAACAACAACAACAACAGCAGCAACAACAACAACAGCAAAAACAACACAGCAGCAACAACAACAGCAAAAAACAACAACAGCAACAACAACAGCAACAACAAAAACAGCAACAACAACAACAACAGCAACAACAATAGCAGCAACAACAACAACAGCAACAGAAACAACAGCAACACAACAACAACACACAACAGCAGCAACAGCAGCAACAATAGCAGCAACAACAACAACAATAGCAACAGCAGCAACAGCAGCAACAACAACAGCAACAACAACAACAATAGCAGCAACAACAACAACAATAGCAACAGCAGCAACAGCAGCAACAACAACAACAGAAACAACAGCAACAACAACAACAGCAGCAGCAGCAACAACAACAACAGAAACAACAGCAACAACAACAACAACAGCGACAGCAACAACAGCAGCTACGGCGACAGCCGCCCCAAAAACACAGAGGTGATAGGACAGAACAAAAACATGCACTATCTGCAAATTACCCTACATAACTATTCTCTCAATTAAAGGAAAAATAATCCTCTGAAGTCAGGAGTGTGGCTGCCTATACTTATAGCAACATGCCTTAAAAGAGCCGCAAGCGCAGATTTGTTATCCATTTTGTACACACTGGTTACAAGTTTAGTCAATAAAATAATGTACACAATTCTTACAATGTTAACCCGGGAAACGCTCAACAGGTCAACGACAAAAATGTGCGACACAACAACAATACCAAACAACAAGAAGAACAACATCACCACTGCCACCACCTCTACCAAATAACAACAGCAACACCATGACAAAACGGTACCCTCTCATCCATCTCTACATACATAAGGTTGCATTGACCAGCGAATGAATGGCTGAAGAAGGAGAGAGAGAGAGAGAGAGAGGAGAGAGAGAGGAGAGGAAGAGAGAGAGAGAGAGAGAGAGAGAGAGAGAGAAGAGAGAGAGAGAGGAGAGAGAGAGAGAGAGAAGAGAGGAGAGAGAGAGAGAGAGAGGAGAGAGAGACAGAGGCAGAGAACAGAGACAGAGACAGGGACAGAGAGAGACACGAAACAGACAGACGGACAGAAAGCGGACGGACAGACAGATACAGAGACAGACACAGAAAGAGAGGATGGAGGGAGGGAGAGACAGACAGACAGACAGACAGAGAGAGGGAGAGAGAGAGAGAGCCAGAGATAGATAGAGGGAGAGAGAGACAGAGACAGAGACAGAGGAAGGAGACAGAGAGAGATAGAGAGAGACAGACAAAGACAGACAGGAAAGAGAGAGGACAGACAGACAGAGATAGAGACAGACAGAACGGGAGAGGGATGGATACAGAGAGGGGGCAGAGAATGAGAGGAAGAGAGAGAGGAAGAGAGATAGAGAAAGAAACAGAGAGATATACATAGACAGAGACAGGCACAGAGACAGACACAGAGACAGAGGCAGAGAGGGACAGAGAGAGAGAGAAACAGAAACTGTCTCTGTCTCTGTCTGTCTGCATGTCTGTTTCTCTCTCATTTTTCCTCTCGCTCTCTCTATTTATCTATCTATCTATCTATCAATGTCTCAGACAGAGACAGAGATGAAGACAGACAAACAGATAGAGAGAGAGAGACAGAGACAGACAGACAGACAGAAAAACCGATACACAGACAGACGGACAGACAGACAGACAGAGACAGCGATAGAGACAGATAGACAAACAGACAGACAGAGAGACAAACAGACACAGAGAGACATAGACAGAGACAAAGACATAGGGTCCTTTGGGAAGGAAGGTGGCACGATGGTTAAGACGTTCGCCTGCCAACAAGCTAACCGTGAGGTTCTGGGTTCCATTCCCTACCTCGCCCTTTCTTCCCAGTTTAACCAACAAATCTGAATGTCAAAGTCCTTCGCATGACACTATGCATCGAGGCCCCGTGTTCGAACGCATGCATAACATTTTGCGCACACGTTAAATCCTGTTCCACTTTCGGAAGAGTAGGCCATTGTGTACCGGTAGAAACAGACGACAAAATTTACAAAACCGCAAACACACGGGGAATGGATGTAAAAATGCACATGAGTGCTTATTCTATTATCCTCGATATAAAAGAGTAAATATAATATATAATATAATATAAAAGAGTCAGAGAGAGTGACACAGACAGACAGACAGACAGACAGAGACTAACAAGCAGAGAGGGTCACTGCTTGTTCTGATTCTGATGGCACCTCTCAGACACTGATGTGTCTGCTGCCAAAACCGTGTCCCTTGTTTGTCTGACAATTGATCCGCCTTGACAGGAACGCTATGACATGTGAGGGTACGTGGGGGGGGGGGGGGGGGTGGAGGGGAAGGAGGAGGAGGAGGTGGGGGGATAGATATTTCAGGGGTGGGGGTGGGGGGTAGAGGTTGGGGATGTTGACCTTAGTAATTAAGATGGGGAGCTAGACAAAAGGTACGCGGGTTATGCCCTACATCAACAATGATTAATGAAGGAATCGTGTGATACAGAAAGGTAGGCAGGGGAGGGACAGGGAAATAATAAGGTGTGTGGGCGGGAGTTGGAGTGAATGGTAGAAATGATGGGGTGACAATGAAAGAAAGGAGACAGGGGAGGGTGAGTGGGGGGGAGAGAGAGAAGGAACAGAGAGAGAAGGAACAGAGAGAGAGGCAGAGAGACATAGACAGTCTTGTCTGAGTGTGAGAGTGAAATTTGAATACGGGCTCGCTAAAAGCATTTGTGTGCATACATGCCTACACACAGCTATTTATCAAAGTTTGTGCATGCACACGACTGTGCACGTGTGCGTGTGTGAGTTTTGCGTGCGTGCGCGCGCGCGCGCGCGTGTGTGTGTGTGTGTGTGTGTGTGTGTGCAGAGGAGGTTAAAAGTGCATGTGACCACTTTTGGTGTGTTTTCAAAGAGTTATTTTCACTAAGGTAAAGGTAAAGGAGTCCCATAACCTATAAGGTCGTAGGGGAGCGAGGCGTCATAGACCTCACTTCTCTAGGGTCAGCATATTGAGGGCGGCGCCCATCTCCTCTCCCTCGCTGCTTTATCTTCCCTGACCCTAAAGAGGGCAGGTACCCATTTACAGCTGGGTGAACTGGGGGACTGAACTGAAGCCAAGGCGCGCAAACGGTCACCCATCCAACTGGTAACCACGCTTGACGCTGCTTAACTTGGTGGGGGAAAGCGAGTGCTCCGACCACTGAGCTATCCTGTCCCCTATTTTCGCTAGGCATACCAAAGGAAGATTGCAATGTTACTTTGCTACCGTCAGACATCTAATCTTTCGTCTGCTTTTTCCTCTTCCTTCTTTTCAACTAACAAAAATAAACAAAGCAAAGAAAAGAGAGAATAAAAATACCGAAAGAGGTAAGGGGATACACTTGGAAAAAACCCGTCTTACAATTCCAGAGTCGTAAGTTTGGAAAAGGAAGTCTGGGAGATGCTTTTGTGGCTGTTGTGGGTTGTGGTTTTTTTGCGTAAATGTTTAGGGATGGTGTTCCATGCGTCAGTGAAGGGCTGGTTGGTTGTTGGGTTGGATTTTTTGGCGTTGTGTTACTTTGGTGGTTTCTTATTTTGGCGGTGGGATCTTTCTTTATCGTATGTAGTTATCTGCGAAAGGTGCGTGCATTTTTTGTTAAATTCTGTCCAACGACCCTCCCTCTTTATGAATATACCCAGCTCTGTTTCTCTCTCCGTCTGTCTATCTTTCTCTCTCATTCTCCCTCTCGCTCTCTCTATTTCTCTATCTATCTATCTATCTACCTACCTATATATAAAATATATATATAACTATTTAACTATCTATCTATATTTATGTCTTTCTATCTCTCTCTCATCTCCCTCTCGCTCTCTGTATTTCTTATCTATCTAACTATCTATCTATATATCTATCTATCTCCTATTTCTGTCTCTCTCTTTCTCTCTCTGTCTTTGTCTCTCTCTCTCTCTCTCTCTCTCTCTCTCTCTCTCTCTCTCTCTCTCTCTCTCTCTCTCTCTCTCTCTCTCTCCTCTCTCTGTCTCTGTCTGTCTGTCTGTTTCTCTCTCTCTCTCTCTCTCTCTCTCTCTCTCTCTCTCTCTCTCTCTCTCTCTCTCTCTCTCTTCTCTCTCTCTCTGTATTTGTCTCTCTGTCTCTAGTGGTCAGAACATTGCACTCGCAATCTGACGACCCGGTTTCGATTCCCGTTCAAGGGGATATTTTCCCTTGGAGTTAACAACAGTGCAGACTCCACTCTCCATAAAAGTCCTTCGGCTGAGACTATATACCAAAGCCCTGTGTGCGAACGCACGCAGAACATCTTGCGCACACGTTACATCCTGTTTCGCTTTTCGTAAGAGTAGGCCATTGTGTGCCGGTGGGAACAGATGACAGAATTTACAAAACTGCATACACACGGGGACTGAATGAAAAAACCACATGAGTGTTTTTTCCATTTTCCTCGAAATGAATAAATAAATAATAATAATAATAATAATAATAATAATAATAATAATAATAATAATAATAATAATAATAATAATAGTGTATGGAATTTATATAGCACTGAATCTTGTAAAGCAACAAATCAAAGCGCTCAGATGACATTTTTATTTTATTTAGGAAATACATAAGTAAATAAATAAATCTCTGTCTCCCTCTCTTTTTTGTCTTTGTCTCCCTGTCTCTTTCTGTCTTTGTCTCTGTCTCTCTCTGTCTTTGTCTCTGTCTCTTTCTCTCTCTGTCTTTGTCTCTGTCTCTCTTTCTCTCTCTCTCTCTCTCTCTCTCTCTCTCTCTCTCTCTCTCTCTCTCTCTCTCTCTCTTTCTTCCTCTGTCGTTGTCTCTCTGTGTCTCTTTGTCTCTGACTGTACTGTACTTTGCTACAGCCCGAGAGCTAAGGAAGTGTCAGTTTGTCCCCCTCTTTTACCCCAGACCACAGCAACGGAAAACGAGGAACAACAGAAAGAAAGAAGGACAGAAAGGCTAAAAGACTGACAGACCTGTGACTTTGCAGCTTTGTAGTCTTTGCTTCTTTCAACTTGTGCATCAAAATTATGTTTATACGCCTGCGTGTGTGCGTGCGTGTGTATGTGTGTATGTGTTCGTATTTGTGTGTGTGTGCATGTGTGTGTGTGCGTGCGCGCGAGTGTGTGCGCATATGTGTGTATATATTTGTGTGTACCTGTGTGTGTATGTATGCGCGTACGTGAGTGCGTAGGTGTGTGCGTGTTTGTGTGCGTGTTTGTGTGCGTATGTCTGCGTGCTTACCTCTATGTGTGCAAGCTCGTGTATGTATGTGTGATAGATAGGTAAATAATTCCTAAAACAATAACAAAACGCAAAACATTTACAATGATACTGAATATATCAACATAATATGAACAACTAAATACTGTACATAAATAAAGAGGGATGTAGAATAAAGAAAAAAAGTAAGATTATGGAGTTAAAGCAACGGATTTGCGCTGTACAGCTGTCGAACAAAGTAGGACTGAGATTTAACAGATTTGTATTTTTAACTTTCTTTTTCTCTCAGATTTGAAATTAATTCAGAAACTTACCCCCCCCCCCCCCCCATCGATCTTTCAGCGTAAATATTACTCTTGTGTCAATACACTCAAAACATCATGCAACCAATTTCAAAATAAACATATTCTTTCTAGAAGAGTAGATTAGGTTTTGGACGATGGCATGAATTGTCTAAGGATACCCAGCATGCAGAAATATTGCTCCTTCTCTTGGGCGAGCGCTTTCAGATTGGCTTTATGTATGATGCCATTCATACCTGTCACTTTCTGCGCACTGTGTCTGTGAGTCTTGTAGGAAGTGAAGAGGTAGAGGAAAACTAGATGAATAGAAAAGGAAGCAAATCAGTGAGTAATAAATAAATACATGAATAATGAATAAATACATAGATAAACGAATAAACAAGTATGCACATAGGGAAATAAATATTATATAAATTGATAAACAAAGAACTAATTACAAAGGAAAAGCTATTTTATAACTTCCTGTAAAAAAACACCCAAACAAACACAAACAGATAACACAATAAGTTTATCACTGCTGACAAATCGACAGCCAAGTACACAAACAATCAAAGACACAAAGGACATGTACAAAAGAAAGAAAGAGTGAAAGAAAAGACAGAACGATAGAAGCAACTAAAGAAGGAAAAACAACAGAGATCGAAAAAAGAATAAACACATCAACCAATAGATATGTAAAGTTGTCAAAGTTGATCAGAATAGAAGAATAAAACAAATACATTGCTCATCACCACACAATCAAGCCATATATAAATTCAGCGCTCTGACTGCAGTAAAATATGTAATATAAAATATAAAGCATGAGAAAAATGAGACCAAAATACAAGCAAACCCCTCTCGAGCTGGTCTTTTCCATTTGGGTTTAATCATAACAGAAAATGACTCTCTGCCACTCTACTCCTCCTCACTTCTACATGAAATGCTCTTTCTCTTGGTCAAGTCACATAGATGGAACTTCTATATTCATTTTTATTTGTTATCCTTCAAATCTAGTTAATATGGTCCAGCCCACAATGCTTGATCATTTGATGACATATGCAAAACGCAATGATGTATATTGAATAACGCCAAAATCATCTTTGTAAACAACATAATGTGAAAACAATTTTCTGAGCTGAGAAAGATGGTTCTACCACATGAATATCTGTATCCAAGATCCATATACACAGTTTGTAATATTTTCTCTTCTGACAATAAAGACTTTATTAAAACTTAGCAAATTTATAGTCAAGGGTAAAGTTGCAAGACATTGATGAAAGGTGGACTACATTTTTATTTCTGTCACAAGCAGTGTTGTAAACGTGTTCTCTTATTGTAGATAGTATATGTTACAGTTCATTTTGTTGGCTGAAACCCTTCCATGCCCCAAGAGGGATTAAAGGTGAATTAAATCTTGAAATCTTTAAACTACTCTTCCATGACCCGCTCTTGACAAAACAGCTTGTGCTCTCAAGTAAAGGAGAACAAATAGTATGAAATTGGAGTAATGCTGCCAATAGAGTGAAGCGCATTCATACGAAAACACTGCCGACACACATACTCTCTCTACGATTCCCAGCTGGGGTGAGTGAGACAGAGTGCATCGTTATTCTGACTGACCCCAGCATCTTAGGTGGGAAAACACTCCACTGACGCAACACATTCTGGCGTGATCAAGTCCGGTAACCCTCGGAACATTGCTGTCTGTATCAGTGCGACTTCAGGTGCATTAACATATCATTCCGTCTGATGTGTCTGTCTCTTCCTAATTATCTGTTTCTGTCTTTGTTTTTAGTCCGACAGGATTCCACAATGGAGTGATGGTATGCTGACGTTGCTGCGTCTTTGTCTGAATATTTGATCCTCTCTCGTTTTACACACACACACAAACACACACACACATACACACACATACACTCACAAAAACACATATATACATACACACATGCACGCATGCACTCACGCACATATACACGCACACATTCTGACACACATACAGGAACACACATACATAACACAATGTCTCTGATTATATTTACACACACGTGTGCGCGCGCGAGCACACACACACACACACACATAAACTCACACCCTCACACACTCACAAACGCACACAATTCCACTAATATACTCACTCTCTATCACTCAATCACACACACACCACACTCACACACTCACACAACGTGCACACACACACTCACAACACACGCACGCACGCACATACAACACACACTCATATATGCACACACGTACACGCACGCACGTATACATGCATACATACACACACTCACACACATACACGCACACACACACGCATGCACGCACGTGCACACACACACACACACACACACACACAACTTAACCGTCTAATATCACTTTTTGGTAGAAGGACGTTAAACTAAAGATCTAACTAACACACATCACACACACGCATGCACTCACGCATGCACGCACGCACGTAAGCATGCAAGCACGCAATAACACACACACATACACACACATACACATACATGCAAAAACACACACATACACACACACTCACAAACACACACAAACCATGGATGTAAAAGCACTTAAGTGCTTATTCCATTATCCTCGATATAAAAGAATAAAATAAAAAACACACACAAACACACACACACATACATACAGACACATACACACGCAAGCATACACACATACACACAAACACACACGTAAACCATACACACATACACACTCACACACAAATATACACACGCAAATATAAACACACAAACATACACACACAGACATACATACACACAAACACAAACATACTCACACACACAAACATACATACACAAAAATGCACACAAACATACACACATCTTCACACACACACACACGCGCGCATACACACATCTCACATACATACAAACACACACACTCACACTCAAATAGACACACACAAACACACACAGACACACACACAAGCACACACAAACACACAGATAGATAGATAGATAGATAGATAGATAGATAGATAGGTAGATGATAGATAGATAGATAGATAGATAGATAGATAGGTAGATATGTAGATAGGTCGATAGGTAGATAGATACATAGATAGATAGATAGATATATAGACAGATAGGTAGATAGAGAGTGATAGATAGATTAGATATATAGATAGTATGGGTAGATACATAGATAGGTCGATAGGTAGATAGATACATAGATAGATAGATATATAGACAGATAGATAGATAGATGCATAAATAGATAGATGGAGGGTAGGATGGATAGATAAATAGATAGATAGATAGATAGATAGATAGATAGATGGTAGATAGATGGATAGATAGATAGATAGTATACATGCACATAGATGAAAAAATAGGTATTTACATGAATAAATATCTGAAAAAATAGATAAACATATTATGTATACGACGAAAAAAAGTGACAGGTAAATTAATAAATGTGGAGAAAAACCACGCAGAAATAGAAAGACACATAACAATCAAATATAAAAATGAACAAACAAACTAAGCAACACATATGAATCATCAAAAACTTCCTATGTACAAATCACAGACCATAACAAATCTAGTCAGAAATGATTTTAGACAAGGAAAACGAAAAGGTGGAAGAAAAACGCTTCCTTTTCTGTGTAGGTTTAATCATAATCAGAAAAAGAATGAGAATCCAGTATGTTTCTCATCTTATAAGAAGTTATATTTTCACTAACATTTCTTGTGTTCGTCATTTTTTAAAAAATGCAATGACGATAGAAAACAAAAAGAACTTGCCAGACACAGTCAAGCAGCAACAATTTCTGACAGAAGAAACTCGCCATTTTTCCCACCATGTCTGGGCTAGAGCTCTGACGTTCACAAAACAATGGTGAGACTTCGCTACGGCAGCGTCTTTGCCCAACACGAAGGCAGCCGCATTCCGATGTCGGGGGATGTTGCAAGCGTTTCGGCTGAAGATGCGACATCGGATCCGGGACACAGTGTTGTCCGCTATTGATGGCTGGCAGTAAAGTTTCCAGGGCCCCGCCGTGAAATAATTATTCTTTTTCTTACAATGTTGCGCTGACAGTCCATCTCCAGCAATAACACAACTCTTACCGCAGCAAGCTGTTTCTCTACTGCAGGAGAACGATTCTCCGAAGGCAGGTGTGGCTACCTGTATGGTGAGGCACTTGAAGCAGCGATCTCGCACACTTCCTCCCCAAT
>CM054157.1:36399846-36424991 GCA_028751875.1 Rapana venosa | reverse complement strand
AAGGAGGAAAAAAAGACAGGTTTGGGGGGAAAGTCGGCGGGGGGGGGTGCTCTTAAAACTGTTAAAGGAGAAAAGAGATGGGGGGATAATCCCATTGCCCCCTAACCCCCAAAATCCCCCCTTCTTCGCGGGGGCCCAAAGAGAAAGAGAAGACGGCAGGTTTTTAATCCCTGGGTTTGGAAAAACCAGGAGTGAGTGCCGGTCTGCCCTTCCCGGATTCGGGTAAAGCATTTCCCAACCCCTTTCTAACCCCAAAACCCATACTCTAATTGTCACTGAAGGGGGCGGGGAATTGTTCTTCATGGCTCAACCCGTTGGCCCCTGGGGTTCTGCTTCGGTGGAAGGGGGTAGTTCCCTTTTTTTTAAAAACTTAAGCTCTCCATGACTCGGGTGGGGGGAGGGTTGGGAAATTTGTTTTTCCCGGGTAAAGCGTAAAAAAAACTTTGAGGCCCGGCTCCTGATTCTGGTGAGGAGGGTGATGATCACTGGTGAAAACTGGTGACAAAGACCATGAAGGGGCGTCTCCATATCTCTGGTGAAAGGGGTGATGATCACTGGTGAAGATCTGGTGACAAAGCCCCTGAAGGCGTCTCCAGATTTTGGGTGGGGAGGGTGAGGTTTCACTGGTGAAGAGGTGACAAAAACCTTTATGGCTTTCTCCTTTTCTCTGGTGAGGGGGGGAACGATCACGGCGAAAGATTGCTGAAAAAACCATGAACACAACATCTTACTGGTTTACAGAATTTTTTCATGACAAAAAAGGGGGGGATAACCTCAGGGTTTTTCAAGTGCTGCGCTTTTTATCTGAGGGCCCGGGTTCGAGCCCCACAGAGGCTCCGTTTTGGGGGCGTTTTTTCCTTTTATTTCAACATCATACCTATTCCCCCCCCCAAGGTTTAAAGCATCGGCGGGTTACCCGTTGGATGGGTGACCGTTTTTGGGGCCTTGGCTTCAAAACAGTCCCGCAGTTCACCCAGCGTAATGGGGTACCTGCCTCCTTAGGGTCAGGGAAAGGGAAAACACGGGGAGGGGAGATGGGGGCCCCCTCAATATGCCCCGGACCCGGAGAAGTGAGGTCTCTGCGCTTCGCTCACCCCACGACCTTTGGTTATGGGCACCTTTTCCTTTACCCTTTCCTATCCACTCCCCAAGATCCCTTAGTCCCTTGCGAACACACGCAGAACATTGCAACATTAAAACTTTTCCTTTCAAAGAGTAGGCGAATTCGTGCTGGTAGGGATGGATGACCAACCTAAAAAAACAATGCACAGGGGTGATTTTACCCAGCACCCCTAAAGTCAGAATGGGGCTACTTAACGGGCGCAAAAAAAAGGTCGATACGCAAATTCCCCCAACTTCGAACTTTTTCCGAGGAGCAAAAAAATTAAAAAACCGATGATTTTTGCACGGGAGTTAGGAAAAATTTTTTAACTCCAAAAGAAAAAAAATTCCTCGAAGGGAACGGTGAAACCAAGGCCCAAACCCTGTTTTTATGAAATCCCTCATGGTTCGAAGTTTAGTCGCTCTAACCCCCCCCCCCCCCCCCCCCCCCCCCCTAAAAATTTTTCTCTCAGAAAAAACTCCCAAAGTACGCATTTTTCAGGGCAACTGCATAAAAGTCGAAGGAGGGACATTGCGCTATCTTTTTTATAATGAATACCTCTAAATCAAAGGAGAAAAGACGCCGAAAAAACGTTAAACTTATTTGTGATCTTAGGAATACAGAATTCATAAGGGGGGGGGGGGTAAAACCTAGTGGGTTGAGCGTTTCGTCACGAAGTAACGGCCCTGGTTTAGCAAACCCCTGAGGACCCTTTTAGTTGATTTTTCCCTTGATTTTTAGTACTCCCTCCCCCCCCCCCCCTTTTCCCGATGTTTCCCGTAGTTATGAACCCAGTTCTGTGTCGAACCCCCTTGCCCGGAACATCTTACCACACTTTTTTAAAACCCGTTAACCTTTCGGGAGGGGTAGGGCATTCGGGGGCCCCGCTGGTAAGAACGGAGATAAAAAAAAGACAAAAAAAACGGATGCAAATAGTCTCGCGCTTAGACCAGCCCCGAATCAGAATGCGGCCCCCCCCCTTTAAAGCTGGGGAAAAAAACGGTCGTTTTTCTTAGGTGAAAGGACGAGGGAGAAAGGGGAAAAAGTTTGGGAGGTGAAAAAAGAGGGGGGGGAAGGCACACACACACACACATGAGACACACACACAAACACACACGCACATACACACACCCCCCCACCCCCCCACTTACCGGAACCACACAACACAAAGAGGACACACCACACACAGAAGGGATAGAGAGAGAGGAGAGCGAGAGAGGAGAGAGATTGAGAGAGGAGAGAGAGGAGAGAGAGATGAGTGAGAGATAGGAGAGCACACACACACTCACACACACACACACCCAGACACAAAGAGACACACACACAAACACAACCGACATACAGAGAGGAGAGAGAGAGCACACACACACTCACACACACACACAACACAACACTCACACACACACGCACACAAGAGACACAACACTCAAACACACACGCAATACACACACACCACTTACACGGGACACACACACACACACACACCACACACACCCACACAAACACACACACAGAGAAGGGAGAGAGAGAGAGAGAGATGGAGAGACGAGATGAAGAGAGAGCGATGAGAGAGAGAGGGAGGAGAGGAGCGAGAGAGAGAGAGCACACACACACTCAAAACCACACACACACACACCACACACGCACACAAAGAGACACAAACCACAAACACACACGCACATACACACACACACACTTACCACGGACACACACACACCACACACACACACCCACACACCACACACAACACAGGAAGGGAGAGAGAGAGAGAGAGATAGATGAGAGAGAGAAGGAGAGGTATGGATGAAGGAGAGAGAGAGAGAGCGAGAGAGCGAGGAGAGCCACACACACTCAACCACACACACACAACACACACCACACACCCACACACACAAAGAGACCACACACAAACACAACGCACATAACCGTGAGAGAGAGAGAGAGAGAGGAGAGAGAGAGATTTGACGAGAGAGAGAGAAGGTGGTGAGAGAGAGATGAGAGAGGAGAGAGATGAGAGGGAGAGGCCACACTCACACACACACTTACACGGAACACACACAAACCAACAAAAACAAAAAATACACACACACACACTTACCAACACACCACACCACACAAACAAACAAAAACATTCAAGCGCACAAACCCCTCCTCCAACTGCCCCTTCCCCCCCTCCGCACACACACATACACAACCACACATACTCACACGCTACACACACACACAACAACACACACACATACACACACACACACACAAGAGATACACACAAAACTGAACCTGTACGGCGCAGAACTGTACGGCGCTGAACTGTACGGAGCTGAAAAGTCGGCCGGGAACTGTACGGCGCTGAAATGTACGGCGCCTTAAATGTACGGTGCTGAAATGTTGGCGCAGAAATGTTGGCGCTGAAATGTTGGCGCTGAAATGACGTGTTACCGATGTTGTTCATCTGGATAAACAAGGGGAGAGAGGGGAGGAACAAGTGATATTGTTAGCCTGTGTAAAGCGAGAAGGGTTGGGCGGAAGAGGAGATGTGACTGAGAGGACAGACAGACAGACAAACAGAGACAGAGACGAGACATGAACCCTTTTTATTATTGAATGGAATCTTTATTTTTCAAGGGTAACGAATAAGCATACGATACTTTTCTTTATCCGGCCCTTGCGTTGTTAGTGACCATCAAACAACACTGGGGAAAAAAAAAAAACCCTACTACAACAATAGACAACATGATTTAAAAAGATAAGTGTTATTTAACAATACATAAACCCCAATGACCTGAAATTATTTTCAAGAGATACATAGATTATATTTTTGTTGAGAAAGAAATATGGTTCATAAATGCATAGTTCTCAAATGGATCGAACTTTTACATGAAAAAAACTGGTACACTGAGGAAGTAGTGAGAGGAGCGAGAGGAGACTGTGGTGAGAGAGAGAGAGAGAGAGATGAGAGAGGAAATCGAGGATTGATGAAGCGAGATGATTCGAGAGCGGAGAGAGAGGAGAGAGTGAGAGAGAGAGAGGGAGATTTTATTTCCGTAAGGCCAATGATGCTCCTTTCGAAACAGGCCGTGAACAGCAAACAATTTAGTGAAACACAAATAATATATATACACTATACTTCAACATTTCATTCAGATTTTGAAACAAAATGTTTGAGTCACGTCTACTGCAATACATCATTCAGATTTTTAGCAAATACTGATCTAATACTACAACCAGCTATAAGACATAAATTATTATTCAGATCTTCAAACAAAATGGAAAACTAATGTAAAACTACAACATAACATTATTCAGAGTTTTACCAAAATCGAAACTAAAACCAGACCCATGTTGGTACGACAATCATGCACACTGCAGAACACACACACACTCACACACACACACACACACACCACACACACACACACACACACCACACACACACACAAGGGAATAGCCTCTGGTTAGAACATTACGCTCGCAATCTGACCGACCGGGTTCGATTCCCAGGTTCAAGGGGATATATTTTTTTCCCCCCCTGGAGTTGGCAACATGTTGCAGGACTCCACTCTCCCCAAAAGTCCTTCGGATGAACCCTATAAACCGAGTCCCGTGTGCAAACGCACGCAGAAGAACATCTTAGCGCACACGTTAAATCCTGTTCCGATTAGCGTAATAGTAGGCAATTGTGGAGGCCGGTGGGAACAGTGACATAAATTACAAACCGCATACACAGGGGGACTGGGAAAAACGCACATGAGTGCTTTTTCCATTATCCTCATAAACAATTTAATAATAAATAACACACAACACACCACACAACACACAACACACCACAAACACACACACACACACACACACACCACACACCACACGCACACACACACTACAACGAATCATGGTATTCTTTCACTCATTACATTCTGCATTTTTCAAGAAGTGTTATGTATGTATACGAGTGCTTTGATTTGTTGTTTACAATATACAGCGCTATATAAATTCCACAGTACATCATTATTTTTATTATGACAATATGATAAACGGAAAAAAGCCCCAAAGTAATTTTGAAAAATGTTTCTCTTGACTAAATAACAGCATACCATTAGACAGTTTTTGTACAGGCCATAATAATCCTATAAATCATGCTTTGTCTATTCAAGAAACAGTGTGGAATAACGTACCCCTTTTAAAGTTCAGCTCCTTCGAAAAAAGATTTATAAAACTCTTGAAGAAACATCTGTGGACAATTCTAAGTCCCCTTTTTATACTTGAGGTAACATTAATCTGGCAGCTTTGTTGTTATTTCCTAACCTTGGCTTTTGTATTTTCTTATTTGTCTGAATGAATTGAGCTTATGTTGGTGTTGTGAATCTGGATTTATATTTTTTAAAAACTCATATTATTATTTTCATTCTTTTCAAAGTGTATCAGCATCATCTTTTAAGAGCTTTTATATGTCACTTTTCTTGATCATTTTGTGTGAGGGTCAGGATGAAAAAAGGTTGCGTAGTAAACTTAATCTATTTACCCGCAATAAAGATTCATTTTAACTTGACTTGTCATGACACACACAAGAAACTTATCATTCTATAACCCATCCTTCCCACTCAGGGTACTTGCTTAATTAAGAGGCTAACAAGTGTTGACCAGTGGCTAGGTAAATACATAAAGGTAAAGGAATCCATAACCTATGTGGTCGTCGGGGAGCGAGGCCATCAGAGGACCTCAGCTTCTCTGGGGCCCAGGCCCATATTGAGGGCGGCGCCCATCTTCTCTCGTCGCTGCTTTACCTTCCTGACCCTAAAGCGGGCAGAGGGTACCCATTTACGCTGATGAGAACTGGGGAACTCTACTGAGTCAAGGCGCAACAAACTGTCACCCATCAGTGGTAACCATGCTCGAAAGTTGCTTAACATTCGCTGGGGGGAAAGCGAGTGCACCTGACCATGAGCTATTATCACGTGTCAGTTAATCCCTGCTGTCGTTTAACTCTGTGACTGTATCCTTATGAAGGATGATGTGTTTGTGTTACAGAGGATTAATTGTTTCATGCACATGAATATGTGACGTGTTGATGATTCGTGAGATGGGTCAGCAGGAGTTACGAGCCCTTCATACAGGTAAATTCTGTCGTTTTGTTGTTATTGTTGTTGTTGTTGTGGTTGTTTCTTTCCCTCTCGGTCTCTGTATTTTTCTGTCTGTCTGTTTGTTTGTTTTTGTCTCTTTGGTTTGTCTGTGTGTCTGTCTTTTGTCTGTCTGCTCTTTGTGTCTGTCTCTCTCTGTCTTTGTCTGTGTCTGGTCTGTTCTCCTTCTCTGTCTCTCTTGTTTCAATCTGTCAGTCTCTGTATGTCGCTTTGTCTGTCTGTCTCTTCCCTGTGGCTCCGTATTCTTCGTCCTGGGACTGTCTAGTTGCCTGTCTCCTTTCTTTGTCTCACTCTCTGTCTGTCTGTCTGTTGAGTCTGTGTCTCTGTCTGTCTGTCGAAATGTCTGTCTGTTGGCTGTCTGTCTGTCTCTGTCTCTCTCTCTCTCTCTCCCTCTCCTCTCTCTCTCTCCCCCTCTCTCTCTCTTCTCCCTCCTCTTCTCTCTTCCCCTCTCTCTCCCACCTCTCTCTCTCTCTCTCTTCCTCTCTCTTCTCTCTCTCTCTCTCTCTCCGTCTCTTTTCTCTATTTCTCTTTTTCTTCTCACCCATATGCCTGGAACCTCTTTCCATCACTTCATTCCATACCGCAAGCATGATTGCCACACACATATCCAGCAAATTAGTATGTGCTGTGACCCCTTTGTTTTTGTTTTTGTTTTTTGTTCCCCCCCCCCCCCCACCCGAGACTGCTGTTTCTTTTGGTTTGTTGTAGATTATTGGTCCTGGAGGTTTTTGTGCTTTCGGGTTTTTTTGGTGTTTGTTTTTTCCGACACTGTTTTTACCGAAGTGTACACTGCGTTGGCAGATCTATTGTGTCTGGGATTTTTTTATGTCGCCAAAAAAAAACATATTCTTACGCAGTTCCAAAGCAGCGAGAGGAGGCGAGAGGTCGAGGAGAGAGAAGAGAGAGAGAGAGAGAGAGGAGAGAGATGGAACGATGGGAGTGAGAGAAGAGAGATGAGAGATGAGAGACTTTGAGGAGATGAGAGGGATAAATAATTTAAATATAAATGCGTCACCTTGATTTAAATACTTCATAAGTCGTAGGGGAGGGGGTTAGAGTGGGAGAGAGAGCGAGAGAGCAATGACATCATCAATAAATTTTCAATAAAAAACCACACTAAAATTGATCATGATTCTTAAGTAGCAAGGGGAAGAGATAGATAGAGAGAGATATAAATATAGAGAGATTGCAATGACATCAATATCTTTTATATAAAAAGTCATAAGCGATAATGTACTTTAGATGTAGTAAGGGGAGAAGAGAACTCAGAACTCAGAACTCAGAAATCAGAAATTTAATGTATCTCAGCCTTAGGCCATAATACATGGTTGGCGTAGAAGAAATTGACAATGCCACAGAGTGGGCAAAAACCGGATAACATACACAATACCAAGATCACTCTCAGTGAAAGAAATAATGAAGACAATGCACAAATACATAAAAAATACATATGTATCAAACACAATTCACTATTTTGATCTAAGTGTACCTTCCCTTATGTTGGGATAAAATCAATAACATATTGTTTCTCAAAGTCATAACAAAGGATAACCGTTCTTGTTTGTGATGTAAAATATCTTAATGCAACAAAACTTTTTCTCTTCTATGATGGCATGGATATATATCTAGACAGGCAGTGATTTTTGCTACTGTTTTCTGCTTTAAGTATATCATGCAAAGGTTGTATCAAGCAAGAGAGAGAGAGAATGACGAGAGAGAGAGAGAGAGAGAGAGAGAGAGAGGAGAGAGAGATGAGAATGGGAGTGAGGAGAGAGAGAGGAGGAGAGAGAGGCGAGAGTGAGAGAAGGGGAAGGAACTCGAATTGAACTCGAACTGAATGTTTTTAATGAGGTTAATTAACTCAGCCAGGGGCTTCTTTACACATTTCCTCAAAAGGAAAAAACACAAAAAAAAACAAAAGGCATGAAGAAATGCATAGATATATACCAATGAAGCTGATCAAAAAAACGTCATCACTTAGAATACTTGCAATCAACTACTCACACATGACATTCAGTTATATACTGAACCAGACAATCAAACAAATAGAGTAATTTTGTCTATGCACATCAAAAATTTCCCTCCAACATAAGATTCATTCACACCTCTATCATCCATCTCGCACATCCATGCATATCAACAACCAAACGAAGCATCAGCCCAATCTTTTTGTTAAGTCTGAGACCGAAAATGGAAGCGACTCATCTTTACATCAGTTATTGAATGAAAGTATAATGATGTAAAACTTCATTCCACCCCAGTAAATTCACCAGTTTAAAAACATAGCACACACCCACACACACACAACACACTCACACACACACGCACGCACGCACCACACACACACACGCACGCCTCACACAAACACGCACGCACCACACACCCACTCACACACAACACACGCAGGACCACCACACCACACACACACACACGCACGCACGCACGCACGCACGCACGTAACGGACACACGCTCACACACAATTCATCAGGCACAAAAACCACAATGCACATGAAATTCAAATCAATCACCCATTCCAATTAATAAATATCATCCAAAAATGACATTCTCACAAATCCAAAATTTTTCTACTTTAACCCTCTCTCCTCTCGTCTGAACTCTCTTTCCGCTCTCTTCTCCACCTCTCTCTCGTCTAGTTTCTCCTTCCTCTCTCTCTCTGTTCTCTTCACCCTCTCTCTTTCTTCTTTCACCCTCTCTCTGTCTCTCCTCCACCCCTCCTCTCTCTGCTCCACCCGTTCCTTTCTCTTCTCCTCCCGGTCTCTCTCTCTCTCTTCCTTCACCCACCGCTCTCTCTCTCATTCACTCACACTCTCGCTCTCTTCTCTCTCTCTCTCTCTCTCTCTCTCTCTCTCTTGCTCTCTCTTTCTCTCTCTCTGCTCCAGCCCCCTTTCTCTCCTTTTCTCATTCTCTCTTCTGCTTCTCCACCCTCTCCCTCTTCTCCATTCCCCATTCTCTCTTAATCTTCCCCCCTCTCTGCTCTCTCTCGTCTCAACTTCTTTATGCTCCTCCCTCTCTTCTCATCCCCCCCCTCTTCGCTCTTCTCCACCCTATCATCGCTCTCTCCACCACCACCCCTCTCTCTCTTCTGCGGTCTCTCTTCTCCAATCCCCCCTCTATCTCTTCTCCACCCTCTCTCTTTCTCCACTCTCCTCTCTCTCTTATCACCTCTCTCTCTCTCTTCTCCACCCCCTCTCTCTTTCTCTTTCTCCACCCTCCTCTCTCTCTCCTTCTACTCCCCCCCCCCTCTCTCTCTCTCACCCTCTCTTCCATGTCTCCACTGTCTTTCTCTTCCTCACTCTCTCTCTCTCACTCTCTCTCTTCTCCCACCCTCTCTTTCTCTCTCCACTCTCTCTCTCTCTTCCATCTCCTCTCTCCTCCACTCTCTCTTCTCCACTCTCTCTCTTCTCCACCTATCTTCTCTCTCTCTTTCCCATCCTCTCTCTCTCCTTCACTCTCTCTCTCCTCTTCACACCCTCTCTCTCTTCCTCCACCCTCTCTCTCTCTTTCTCCACCTTCTCACTCTTCTCACCCTTCTCCCAACTCTTCTCATCCACTCTTCTCCTCTCTTTCACCCCCTCTCTCTTTCTTTCTGTTCTCCCTCCTCTTCTCTCTCTTTTTTCTCCACCCTCTCTCTCTATCTCTCTCACCCCCATCACTCACTCTTCTCCACCCTCTCTCTCCCTCCCAGCTTCTCTCCCCTCTCTCTCACTTCTTACCCTCCCTCTTCTCCACTCTCTCTCTCTCCCTTCTACCACACACTCTTCTCTCTCTCATCCACTCTCTCTCTCTCTCCTTTCCACCCTCTCTCTCTCTCTCCTCCACTCTTCTCTTTCTTCTCCAACCTTCTCTCTCTATCCCACTCTCTTCTTCCCTCTCTCTTCTTCTCCCCCCTTCTCTCTTCTTCACCCTTTTCTCTCTTCTTCTCACCCTCTCTGCTTTTCTCTTCTCCACCCCTCTTCTTTCCTCTTTTCTCCACGCTCTTTCTCTATCTCTTTTAACCTCCACTCTCTCTCCCTCTTCTTCTCCACCCTCTCACTCCTCCACTCTCTCTCTCTCTCTCTCTCTCTCTCTCTCTCTCTCTCTCTCTCTCTTCACCCTCTCACTCCCTCCACTCTCTCTCTCTCTCTCTGTCTCATTCCACCCTCTCTCTCTCTCCTCACTCTCTCCTCTCTCCCTTCTCCACCCTCGCTCTTCTCTCCTCCCATCTCTCTCTCTCTCTTCTCCTCCCTCTCACTCCTCACTCTCTCTCTCTCTCTCTCTCTCCTCTCTCTCTCTCTCTTGCTCTCTCGCTTTCTCTTCTCTCTCTTATCCCCCTATCTCTCTTCCTCCACTTTCTTTCTCTCCTTCTCCACCCTCTCTCTTTTTCATCACTCTCTCTTTCTCTCCCTCTCCTCCTACCCTCTGTCTCTCTCTCCACTCTCTCTCCCTCTCTCTCTTCTCCACCCTCTCTCTCTACTCTTCTTTCTCTTCCCACCCCTCTCTCTTTCTTCTCACTGTCTCTCTCTCTTTCTCTCTCTCTCTTTTATCCACCCCCTCTATCTTCTTTTTCTCTCTCTCTTCTCTCTTCTCTCTCTCTCTCTCTCTCTCTCTCTCTCGCTCTTCTCTTTCTCTCTTTCTGCTCTCCCATCCCACTCTCTCAGTTCTTTTCTTTGTTCCTTGTTTTTAGTGGTGTGAGTGTTATTGGTATTAAGTTTATTTCATGTTTCATGACATTTAAGTGAAAGAAGTCTATCAAAAATGAGTGTTTGTGGTGATCGCTACTGTTTTGAGAATTATTAATTATTTAATATTATCTCGAAATACACACACACTTTCTCTCTGTATCTCTGTCTCTGTCTCTTCTGCCTTTTATCGTTTTGTTATAGTATTTGTGTATCTGATGAAGGATTCATACCTTTCATATTTTCATATTTTATTGGGCTTGTTGGCTGTACTTTGTTTTAATAAAACACACACACACACACACACACACACACACACACACACACACACACACACCACTCACAACCACAACCACACAACAAACAATATGCTAGGCTGTTTGGAAAATAATCATTTTCCAAGTTTGTTTTGTGACCCGAGTTCGCCGCAGTTGACGTCTCATCCAGTTAACGACAAAAACACCACATAAGGACACCACCACAGGTCCTCTTTTCATCCTTTTCACCACCCTCACACCCACCAATCTGGGGCAACACTTCTCTCCCACCCACCCCCAACCCCTTTCCTACCCCATGAACCGATTCTGCGGGTTTTCGAGTAGCTTGTTCAAGGGTAGATAATGACAGGGAACAAAGTTTCCGAGAAGTCAGCCGTCCACTCTCTGTCTTTCCTCATTCTCTGTCTCTCTACTGTCTGTCCTTCTCTCTCTTGTTGGGCATCCTGTCTCTTTTTCTCTCTTTCTTTATTGTGCCTTTGTCTCTCTTATGTCTCTGTCTCCCTCCTTTCTTGTTTCACATTTGTATCTGTCCCTATTTGTTATTTCTCTCCCCTACTCTCTCCCCCTTTCTTCCTCTGTGATGTGTCAAGTCAGGTCAAATTTTTTTCCAGATTGGTACATTGAATAAGCAATGTATTTGGTTTTTTCATCAAGCCATCTAAGAAAACACATTTTCTTAAATGATATACTGGAAATTAGATGGTTACTCATGACCCTACAGATCAAGCTGAAGACAAGAACCAGAAGAGAAATCCCGTTTGCGGTCAACATGGAAAGCTCAAAGGGACCCCAAAGTCGCTTGTGAATCTTTAAAGCTGCGATAGGGGGCGATTTGCTGCATTGAATTTCCTCCAAGATGACTTCACACAACCTCATGAGACCTTCAGCAAGACCATGCAGGAGACAGCGCTGGGATCCTTGGGAAAGAGAGGATAAAGAACCAACCGTGGGGTTACCAACGATATCCTGACCTGTGCGATAACGTGGGAGGCTAAAGCAGAGAAAGAACAAAAACCCCGGCACACGACGAAGAGTATAGAACAGTTCAACAGATCAATTCAAGAAGAAGGATGACGCGGCATGGGGGGAAAACTGGATGTCAGAACAATGCTCAAGGTTGAGAAGGCAATGCGAAAGGAGACAGCAAGAAGGTCCTACCAGACCATCAAGTACCTAACCAAGTCCAGCAGCCAAAAGACTCCGTTCTGAAGACAAGATGGGGGTCAGTCCTTACAGAGAAGCGCCACTATCTGAATAGATGGACAGATATTGCAGAGACCTGTACAACTACAAGCTGAAGGCTTGATCCCGAACAAACTTCACGAGCAAGATCCCAGGACCATCAGATCCTGAAAGCACACCAGAAGCTGGAGGAAGAGGTAAAGAAGAAGCAGTAAGTTCAATTGGAAAGGAGGCAGGCAAAAAGTCCCCAGGGATTGACAACTCCGGCTGAGCTCATCAGTACGGAGGCCCGATGTGTCAAGCACTAACAATCATCTGCCAAACGCATCTGGACCAGCAAAGAGTGGCCTGAACAGTTGGACCCAATCATCATAGTTTCCACTTCCAAAGAAGGGAGACCTGAAGGAAGTGCCAAAAATTACCAGAACAAATCAGTCTGATAAGCCATCCCAGGCAAAGTTATGCTACGCATTGCTTGAACAGACTGAAACCACAAGCAGAAGAAATCTATCAGAAGAACAGCAGGGATTCAGGACCTGGCGAAAGCATTGTCGTGCAGCTCTTTCGACATCAGAATGCTCATAGAGCGAAGCATCTCCAACCATCAACTACAGTCTTACAACAACTTCATTGACTTCAAGAAGGCTTCGACCGAGTGTGGCAAGAAAGCTTGTGAAAGTCATGAGAGACTATTAACTTTGACGAGGACCTTGATTCAAGTCATTCCAGGCGCCTGTATGACAGCTCCCACAGCGCCTGTCCTCATGAGTGGAGGAAATCGGGGAGTTCTTCCGGACTTCAGGTGGAGTTCGACAAGGCTGCCTGCTATTCCCCCGTTCTTTTCAAACGTGTTCCTGGAGAACATCATGCAGGAGGCCCTCCTTGACTTCGAGACCACAATCACAAATAGGAGGAAGGGCAGTCTGCAATCTTCGATTCGCAGACGATATTGATTCATGGGCCGCAGTGAAGAAGAAACTCCAGGGATCTCACACCAGGACTGGAAATCAGCCAATGCCCTATGGTATGGAGATCAGACGGAAAAAGAGCGCACGATCCTGTGAACTGTACCACACGACCACTCCCACCAGCATCAAGTATGAGTGGCGAGGACACTAGAGGATCGGTGGAATTTTCCCGTAACCTTGGAGAGCAGTCATCACCAAAGAAGGTACGAGCACACCAGAGGTTGAGATCAGACTTGTGTGGCACTCCTCCTCCTGACTAAGCTGGCGAACAGTGTGGAGAAACCATAAACATCAGAACCCACACTAAGGTCAGGACTCTACAAGGCACTCGTCACATCTATTGCCTTTGTACAGCTGTGATGCATGGAGACACTTACTGCCGATTTAGAACGTCGCGTTCAAGCCTTTGAGATGAAGTGCCTCAGGCGGATCCTGAACATCACCTTCAGAGACCGTAAACCAAACGACTACGTCTGGCAGCAGAATCGAGGCATGGCTGGCAAACAAGAACATTGCTAGATACAGTCAAACGGAGGAAACTGAATATGGTTTGGGCCACACAACAAGGCATAACAGCCTGTCAAGACAGTCCTGCAGGGAATGGTGGAAGGAGCAAGGAGGCAGGGCGACCACGGCAAAGCTGGATTATCCCAACCATCAAGGAGTGGACCGGGCCTCACTGTACCAAACTCCTGAAAGCGCCAGGACAGAACATTTGGCGGTCCACTTGTGCAGCGTACGTGCGGGTACCCCACGGTCGTCCCGGACCAAGGGGAATGCGTGAATGTAATGAGTGAATACTGAAATACTACATTATTGCAACCTTTACCAATAAATTGAACCAGTAAAAATAGGAAAACCGATAAAATAATCTATTGGAAAATACAAATTACACAAATACAACACACACACACACACACACACACACACTCATACGCACCAGTACTTTTATTATTCTTTGTTTTTGAAGTATTCCAGTACTTTTATCATTCTTTGATTTTGAATGATTGCAGTACTAGAGTCAGAGTCAGAGGTGTTCCTCTGCTACTGGTAACCTGTAGCCCAGTACTACCTGTCTCAGTGGGGAGATAACCCGACCCAAAAATCCCCAGCTATTGGCAAATAGCAGCTTGGAGAGGAGATGGGCGCCGCAAGCCATCCACCCACAGAAATACCTACATGGACCACACGCAAGGAAGACATGCCGGCTGGTTGGAGGGCCCGGATACCAACAACGCGCTTCAATTGGATGCGTTCCAAGGATGGAGGTGGAAAAAAATGCGACTGGGGACGCAAACACAGCGATCAAACTCAGGCTGAAAGGTCATCATTGGTACATGGACACATCCGTACTTGCACGCATGTGGGAAGCTCCAAGAGCTTTTTTTTTTTTAACCCTATGAACTTCGAAGATTACGAATGGGAAATACTTGGGACGCCGAAGTCGTTGGGTCGGATTCGGCGAAAACATACTATCAGAAGATGATCACAAACTATGGTATAGTGGCGACGACTCCAACACCAAACACGGAGTTAGGATTTTTGTCAACAAGAAGAGGACTAACTGTGTCATCCGCTGTACCCCAATCTCAAGCAGACTGTTCTCCATGCGTGTTCGCAACAAAACCACACAACATGGACCATATTATACAGTCTATGCACCAACATAGCTAGATGATGAAAGCAACAAATCGAGGGTTTCTACGAAGATTTGGAAGAGCGCCATCAAATCAACTCCAAAGAAGGTCTTTCTCTGATCCAGGGGGCGACTCGGAATTCCAAGATCGGACCTGACGCTTATGACCAATGGCGGGACAGTAGGGCCGTTTAGGCTTAGGGGACGAGGAAACTAATGGATAGAAGCCTCAGACTTTTGGAATTCGCAAGCAGCCACAATCTTTACTGTCGCCAACACTTATACCCCCACAAGACATTCAAAGAAGAACGAACGTGGCACTCACCAACATGGAAAGACACATAACCAGATGACTACATCTTGGTCCCTCAACGATTTAAGTCGAGCATCAACAAAGCCCAGACAAGAAGTTTCCCTGGCGCTGATATTGGCAGTGACCACGACATGGTACTCATGACCCTACAGATCAAGCTGAAGACCAAGAACCAGAAGAGAAATCCCAGTTTGCGGTTCAACATGGAAAAGCTGAAGGACCCCGAAGTCGCTGAAATCTTTAAAGCTGAGATAGGGGGCAGATTTGCAGCATTGAATTTCCTCTAAGATGGCATCAACAACCTCACTCAGTCCTTACAGAAAGCGCCATTATCATGAAGAGATGGACAGAATATTGCAGAGACCTGTACAACTACAAGCTGAAGGCTGATCCGAACAAACTTCACGAGCAAGATCCCAGACCATCAGATCCTTAAAGCACACAGGTGCTGGAGGAAGAGGTAGAAGAAGCAGTAAGATCCCTGAAAGGAGGCAAGTCACCAGGATTGACAACATCCCGGTTGAGTCATCAAGTACGGTAGGCCAGAGATAATCAAGGCATTAAACAATCATTTGCCAACGCATCTGGACCAGCAAAGAGTGGCTGAACAGTGGACCAATCCAACATAGTTCCACTTCCAAAGAAGGGAGACTTGAAGAAGTGCCAGAACAATCAGTCTGATAAAGCCATCCAAGGCAAAGTTATGCTACGCATTGCCTTGACAGACTGAACCACAAGCAGAAGAAATCCATTATCTGAAGAACAGGCAGGATTCAGCCAGGCGAAGCACTGTCGAGAGATCTTCAACATCAGAATGCTCAATAGAGAAGCTTCTCACATCGAGCTACAGCTCTACAAACAACCTTATTGACTTCCAGAAGGCTTTCGACCGTCGAGTGTGGCAAGAAGTCTGTTATTGGCAAGTCATGAGAGGGGACTATAGCTTCGCGAGGACCTGATTCAAGTCATCAGGCGCTGTATGACAGCTCCCACGTTGCAGTCCGCATCGGTGGAGAAATCTGGGGGGAGTTTTCCGGACTTCAGTTGGGAGTTCGACAAGGTGCCCGCTATCCCCCGTTCTTTTCAACGTGTTCCTGGAGAACATCTTGCAGGAGGGCTCTCTTGACTTCAAGACCAACAATCAAATAGGAGGATAGGGCAGTCTGCAATCTTCGATTCCAGACGATATTGATCTCATGGGCCGCGTCAAGAAGAATCCAGGATCTCACCACCAGGATGGAAACATCACGGCCAATGCCCACGGTTTGCAGATAAGCACGGAAAATGAGCAAGATCCTAGTGAACAGTTTACCACACCGACCACTCCACCACGCATCAAGATGGTGGCGAGAACTAGAGGAGGTGGAAACTTACAAAGTACCTTGGAGCAGTCTCAACAAAGGAAGCACGAAGCACACCAGAGGTGAAGATCAGACTTGCTGTGGCTCTCTCTCCATGACTAAGCTGGCGAAAGTGTGGAGAAACCACAAATCAGAAACCCACACTATAAGGTCAGACTCTACAAGGCATCGTCACATCCTTGCCTTGTACAGCTGTGACGCATGGACACTTATTGCCGATTTAGAACGTCGCATTCTAAGCTTTGGATGAAGTGCCTCAGGCGGATCCTGAACATCACCTACAGAGACCGCCAAAACCCAATGAATACGTCGGCAAGCCAGATCGAGGCACTGGCTTGGTAAACAAGAACTCATTGCTAGATACAGTCACCGGAGGAAATGAAAGTGGTTTGGCCAAACAACAGTGCCATAAACAGCCTGTCAAGACAGTCCTGCAAGGAATGGTGGAAGGAGCACGTGGCAGGGACGATCACTCAAAACGCTGGATATCCAGACAATCAAGGAGGGGACCGGCTCTCACTGTACCACACTCCTGAAAACAGCCCAGGACAGAAACCATTTGGCGGTCACTTGCCAGCGTCCGTGCGTGCGGGTATAACCCCAACGGTTCTTCCCGACCAAGGATGAGTTGAGCTGAGTGAGCTGAGAGTACTTTTATCATTCTTTGTTTTTTGAATGATTGCGATACTGTTATCATTCTTTTGATTTTGATGATTGCGGTACTTTTATCATTTTTTTGGTTGAAAGATCTGCTAGTACTTTTATCATTCTTTGTTTTGAATGATTTGCAGTAGTTTTATTCTTTGTTTTGAATTGGTTCCGGTTACTTTTATCATTTTTTGTTTTAATGATTTGCAAGTACTTTTATAAATTCTTTGATTTTGCATGATTTGCAGGAGTTTTATTTTCTTTTGTTTTGTGAATGATTGGGTAATTTAATCTTCTTAGTTTTTGATTGAATGCAGTAGGATTATCATTCTTTCTTTGAATGATTGCAGTTAGTTTTCATCATTCTTTGTTTGAAAGATTGCATGTACTTATCATTTTGAGATGATTGCAGTAGTTTTATCATTCTTTGTTTTTGAATGATTGCAGTACTTTTACCAGTCTTTTGTTTTTCTGAAGAGTCGGACAAATCTATGAGAAAAAGCTGATGTTTTCGGTTCCATGACATTTCAGCGCCAACATTTCAGCGCCAACATTTCAGCGCCGTACATTTCAGCACCGTACATTTCAGCGCCGTGCATTTCAGCGCCGTACATTTCAGCGCCGTGCATTTCAGCGCCGTGCATTTCAGCGCCGTGCATTTCAGCGCCAAAACAGCATGAGAGAGGAGTGGGGGGGGGGGATCTGCTAAATACCATAAACACACACACACACACACAACACGCACACCATACACATACAACACCAACACACACACACCCACACACACACACACACACCCACCACACACCACACACACAGAGGATTATAACCAAACACTCACTTCGTCTTTCTTGAGTTCTTTCTTTTATTGAACTTTGAGTTCTTTTTTAATTGAACTTTAAAGATAATAAAAATCACATGAAAATTAAAATCACTGAATGTCACCTGAATTGCATGTTTGGTGCCTCTCCTAAAACATAATGCAAAAGCAATGCCCGCCATCGTGTCCATGAGAGAACGATTTCCCCTGCGTTGTACTGCAGATGTGGTTTTGACACGTTTTTGTAGGTCTTTGTACTTTCGGCGCTGAGGACACAAAAGAAGAAACGGAAGGGAGTTGAGATAGGAAGAGGGAGAAGAGGAGGAGAGAGGAGGAGAGAGAGAGAGAGATAGAGAGACAGGAGAGAGCGAGAGAGAGAGAAGAGAGGAGAGCACCCACACTCACAACACACAAACACAACAAACACACACACACACACATGAGACACACACACAAACACACACGCACATACACACACCCCCCCACCCCCCCACTTACCGGAACCACACAACACAAAGAGGACACACCACACACAGAAGGGATAGAGAGAGAGGAGAGCGAGAGAGGAGAGAGATTGAGAGAGGAGAGAGAGGAGAGAGAGATGAGTGAGAGATAGGAGAGCACACACACACTCACACACACACACACCCAGACACAAAGAGACACACACACAAACACAACCGACATACAGAGAGGAGAGAGAGAGCACACACACACTCACACACACACACAACACAACACTCACACACACACGCACACAAGAGACACAACACTCAAACACACACGCAATACACACACACCACTTACACGGGACACACACACACACACACACCACACACACCCACACAAACACACACACAGAGAAGGGAGAGAGAGAGAGAGAGATGGAGAGACGAGATGAAGAGAGAGCGATGAGAGAGAGAGGGAGGAGAGGAGCGAGAGAGAGAGAGCACACACACACTCAAAACCACACACACACACACCACACACGCACACAAAGAGACACAAACCACAAACACACACGCACATACACACACACACACTTACCACGGACACACACACACCACACACACACACCCACACACCACACACAACACAGGAAGGGAGAGAGAGAGAGAGAGATAGATGAGAGAGAGAAGGAGAGGTATGGATGAAGGAGAGAGAGAGAGAGCGAGAGAGCGAGGAGAGCCACACACACTCAACCACACACACACAACACACACCACACACCCACACACACAAAGAGACCACACACAAACACAACGCACATAACCGTGAGAGAGAGAGAGAGAGAGGAGAGAGAGAGATTTGACGAGAGAGAGAGAAGGTGGTGAGAGAGAGATGAGAGAGGAGAGAGATGAGAGGGAGAGGCCACACTCACACACACACTTACACGGAACACACACAAACCAACAAAAACAAAAAATACACACACACACACTTACCAACACACCACACCACACAAACAAACAAAAACATTCAAGCGCACAAACCCCTCCTCCAACTGCCCCTTCCCCCCCTCCGCACACACACATACACAACCACACATACTCACACGCTACACACACACACAACAACACACACACATACACACACACACACACAAGAGATACACACAAAACTGAACCTGTACGGCGCAGAACTGTACGGCGCTGAACTGTACGGAGCTGAAAAGTCGGCCGGGAACTGTACGGCGCTGAAATGTACGGCGCCTTAAATGTACGGTGCTGAAATGTTGGCGCAGAAATGTTGGCGCTGAAATGTTGGCGCTGAAATGACGTGTTACCGATGTTGTTCATCTGGATAAACAAGGGGAGAGAGGGGAGGAACAAGTGATATTGTTAGCCTGTGTAAAGCGAGAAGGGTTGGGCGGAAGAGGAGATGTGACTGAGAGGACAGACAGACAGACAAACAGAGACAGAGACGAGACATGAACCCTTTTTATTATTGAATGGAATCTTTATTTTTCAAGGGTAACGAATAAGCATACGATACTTTTCTTTATCCGGCCCTTGCGTTGTTAGTGACCATCAAACAACACTGGGGAAAAAAAAAAAACCCTACTACAACAATAGACAACATGATTTAAAAAGATAAGTGTTATTTAACAATACATAAACCCCAATGACCTGAAATTATTTTCAAGAGATACATAGATTATATTTTTGTTGAGAAAGAAATATGGTTCATAAATGCATAGTTCTCAAATGGATCGAACTTTTACATGAAAAAAACTGGTACACTGAGGAAGTAGTGAGAGGAGCGAGAGGAGACTGTGGTGAGAGAGAGAGAGAGAGAGATGAGAGAGGAAATCGAGGATTGATGAAGCGAGATGATTCGAGAGCGGAGAGAGAGGAGAGAGTGAGAGAGAGAGAGGGAGATTTTATTTCCGTAAGGCCAATGATGCTCCTTTCGAAACAGGCCGTGAACAGCAAACAATTTAGTGAAACACAAATAATATATATACACTATACTTCAACATTTCATTCAGATTTTGAAACAAAATGTTTGAGTCACGTCTACTGCAATACATCATTCAGATTTTTAGCAAATACTGATCTAATACTACAACCAGCTATAAGACATAAATTATTATTCAGATCTTCAAACAAAATGGAAAACTAATGTAAAACTACAACATAACATTATTCAGAGTTTTACCAAAATCGAAACTAAAACCAGACCCATGTTGGTACGACAATCATGCACACTGCAGAACACACACACACTCACACACACACACACACACACCACACACACACACACACACACCACACACACACACAAGGGAATAGCCTCTGGTTAGAACATTACGCTCGCAATCTGACCGACCGGGTTCGATTCCCAGGTTCAAGGGGATATATTTTTTTCCCCCCCTGGAGTTGGCAACATGTTGCAGGACTCCACTCTCCCCAAAAGTCCTTCGGATGAACCCTATAAACCGAGTCCCGTGTGCAAACGCACGCAGAAGAACATCTTAGCGCACACGTTAAATCCTGTTCCGATTAGCGTAATAGTAGGCAATTGTGGAGGCCGGTGGGAACAGTGACATAAATTACAAACCGCATACACAGGGGGACTGGGAAAAACGCACATGAGTGCTTTTTCCATTATCCTCATAAACAATTTAATAATAAATAACACACAACACACCACACAACACACAACACACCACAAACACACACACACACACACACACACCACACACCACACGCACACACACACTACAACGAATCATGGTATTCTTTCACTCATTACATTCTGCATTTTTCAAGAAGTGTTATGTATGTATACGAGTGCTTTGATTTGTTGTTTACAATATACAGCGCTATATAAATTCCACAGTACATCATTATTTTTATTATGACAATATGATAAACGGAAAAAAGCCCCAAAGTAATTTTGAAAAATGTTTCTCTTGACTAAATAACAGCATACCATTAGACAGTTTTTGTACAGGCCATAATAATCCTATAAATCATGCTTTGTCTATTCAAGAAACAGTGTGGAATAACGTACCCCTTTTAAAGTTCAGCTCCTTCGAAAAAAGATTTATAAAACTCTTGAAGAAACATCTGTGGACAATTCTAAGTCCCCTTTTTATACTTGAGGTAACATTAATCTGGCAGCTTTGTTGTTATTTCCTAACCTTGGCTTTTGTATTTTCTTATTTGTCTGAATGAATTGAGCTTATGTTGGTGTTGTGAATCTGGATTTATATTTTTTAAAAACTCATATTATTATTTTCATTCTTTTCAAAGTGTATCAGCATCATCTTTTAAGAGCTTTTATATGTCACTTTTCTTGATCATTTTGTGTGAGGGTCAGGATGAAAAAAGGTTGCGTAGTAAACTTAATCTATTTACCCGCAATAAAGATTCATTTTAACTTGACTTGTCATGACACACACAAGAAACTTATCATTCTATAACCCATCCTTCCCACTCAGGGTACTTGCTTAATTAAGAGGCTAACAAGTGTTGACCAGTGGCTAGGTAAATACATAAAGGTAAAGGAATCCATAACCTATGTGGTCGTCGGGGAGCGAGGCCATCAGAGGACCTCAGCTTCTCTGGGGCCCAGGCCCATATTGAGGGCGGCGCCCATCTTCTCTCGTCGCTGCTTTACCTTCCTGACCCTAAAGCGGGCAGAGGGTACCCATTTACGCTGATGAGAACTGGGGAACTCTACTGAGTCAAGGCGCAACAAACTGTCACCCATCAGTGGTAACCATGCTCGAAAGTTGCTTAACATTCGCTGGGGGGAAAGCGAGTGCACCTGACCATGAGCTATTATCACGTGTCAGTTAATCCCTGCTGTCGTTTAACTCTGTGACTGTATCCTTATGAAGGATGATGTGTTTGTGTTACAGAGGATTAATTGTTTCATGCACATGAATATGTGACGTGTTGATGATTCGTGAGATGGGTCAGCAGGAGTTACGAGCCCTTCATACAGGTAAATTCTGTCGTTTTGTTGTTATTGTTGTTGTTGTTGTGGTTGTTTCTTTCCCTCTCGGTCTCTGTATTTTTCTGTCTGTCTGTTTGTTTGTTTTTGTCTCTTTGGTTTGTCTGTGTGTCTGTCTTTTGTCTGTCTGCTCTTTGTGTCTGTCTCTCTCTGTCTTTGTCTGTGTCTGGTCTGTTCTCCTTCTCTGTCTCTCTTGTTTCAATCTGTCAGTCTCTGTATGTCGCTTTGTCTGTCTGTCTCTTCCCTGTGGCTCCGTATTCTTCGTCCTGGGACTGTCTAGTTGCCTGTCTCCTTTCTTTGTCTCACTCTCTGTCTGTCTGTCTGTTGAGTCTGTGTCTCTGTCTGTCTGTCGAAATGTCTGTCTGTTGGCTGTCTGTCTGTCTCTGTCTCTCTCTCTCTCTCTCCCTCTCCTCTCTCTCTCTCCCCCTCTCTCTCTCTTCTCCCTCCTCTTCTCTCTTCCCCTCTCTCTCCCACCTCTCTCTCTCTCTCTCTTCCTCTCTCTTCTCTCTCTCTCTCTCTCTCCGTCTCTTTTCTCTATTTCTCTTTTTCTTCTCACCCATATGCCTGGAACCTCTTTCCATCACTTCATTCCATACCGCAAGCATGATTGCCACACACATATCCAGCAAATTAGTATGTGCTGTGACCCCTTTGTTTTTGTTTTTGTTTTTTGTTCCCCCCCCCCCCCCACCCGAGACTGCTGTTTCTTTTGGTTTGTTGTAGATTATTGGTCCTGGAGGTTTTTGTGCTTTCGGGTTTTTTTGGTGTTTGTTTTTTCCGACACTGTTTTTACCGAAGTGTACACTGCGTTGGCAGATCTATTGTGTCTGGGATTTTTTTATGTCGCCAAAAAAAAACATATTCTTACGCAGTTCCAAAGCAGCGAGAGGAGGCGAGAGGTCGAGGAGAGAGAAGAGAGAGAGAGAGAGAGAGGAGAGAGATGGAACGATGGGAGTGAGAGAAGAGAGATGAGAGATGAGAGACTTTGAGGAGATGAGAGGGATAAATAATTTAAATATAAATGCGTCACCTTGATTTAAATACTTCATAAGTCGTAGGGGAGGGGGTTAGAGTGGGGAGAGAGCGAGAGAGCAATGACATCATCAATAAATTTTCAATAAAAAACCACACTAAAATTGATCATGATTCTTAAGTAGCAAGGGGAAGAGATAGATAGAGAGAGATATAAATATAGAGAGATTGCAATGACATCAATATCTTTTATATAAAAAGTCATAAGCGATAATGTACTTTAGATGTAGTAAGGGGAGAAGAGAACTCAGAACTCAGAACTCAGAAATCAGAAATTTAATGTATCTCAGCCTTAGGCCATAATACATGGTTGGCGTAGAAGAAATTGACAATGCCACAGAGTGGGCAAAAACCGGATAACATACACAATACCAAGATCACTCTCAGTGAAAGAAATAATGAAGACAATGCACAAATACATAAAAAATACATATGTATCAAACACAATTCACTATTTTGATCTAAGTGTACCTTCCTTATGTTGGGATAAAATCAATAACATATTGTTTCTCAAAGTCATAACAAAGGATAACCGTTCTTGTTTGTGATGTAAAATATCTTAATGCAACAAAACTTTTTCTCTTATTGATGGCATGGAATATATATCTAGACAGGCAGTGATTTTTGCTACTGTTTTCTGCTTTAAGTAGATCATGCAAAGGTGTATCAAGCAAGAGAGAGAGAGAGAGAGGAGAGAGAGAGGAGAGATGAGGAGGAGGAGAGAGAGAGAGAGGAGAGAGGAGGAGAGAGAGAGAGAAAGAGAGAGATGAGAGAGAGAGAGAGAAGAGAGAGATAGAGAGAGAGGAGAGGAGAGAGAGAAGGGACAGAACTCGAATTCGAACTCGAACTCGAATGTTTTAATGAGGATAATTAAATAAGCCAGGGGCTTCTTTACACCAGTTCCTCAAGAAAAAACACAAAAAACAAAAGGCATGAAGAAATGCATAGCATATATACAATGAAGCTGACAAAAAACTTCATCACTTAGTTATACTTGCAATCAACTACTCACATTAACATTCAGTTATATACTAAACCAGCCAATCAAAACAAATTGAGTAATTTCATGTCTATACACATCAAAATTTCCCTCACACATAAAGATTCATTCACACCTCTATCATCCACTCTCGCACATCCATGCATTTCAACAACCAAACGAAGCAATCAGCCCAACTTTTGTTAAAGTCTGAGACGAAAATGGAAGCGACTCATCTTTACATCAGTTATTGGAATGAAAGTAAATGATGTAACAACTCTCATTCCACAGTCACCAGTTTACAAACATAGCACACACACACACACACACACACACACACACACACAAACACACACACACACACACACACACCACACACACACGCACACACACACCCACACAACACACACCACACACACACACACAAAAAACAACAGCACCACACACACACAACAACACTACACCCCGCACAGCACCACCACACACACCACGCACACACACAACCCCCCCAAAAACCCAAAACCCCCCAAATTCAAACCCCCAA
>CM054157.1:36370921-36399346 GCA_028751875.1 Rapana venosa | reverse complement strand
GCTGTCTGCAACGGAAATGCTTTTTTTGGGACAGTCTGTATATGGGCAACTCTGTCTGCACTTGTGGGCCCTTTTGGTCTGTGTCTATGCGTCTGCATTTTGCCGGTCTGTTTGTTTATCTCCGACTGGCTGTTTCTGTCATGTTTTATCTTTTTCTGCCTCTGTCCATCTCTGTCTCTCTGTCTCTATTTGTTTGTCTGTCCGTCTGTCTGTTGTCTCCTGTCTGTCTGTCTGTCTGTCTCTCTCTCTCTCTCTCTCTCTCTCTCTCCCACCACCTCTCTCTCTCCCCCTCTCTCTCTCTTCCTCTCCTCTCTCACGCACACACACACTCTCTCCCGCTCTCTCTCCCTCCACCCCCCTCCACCCCCCCGCTCCTCTCTCTCTCTCCTCCTCTCCTCTCCTCTCTCTCTCTCTCTCTCCTCTCTCTCTCTCTTTCTCTTTCTTCCTGGTTCATCTTGTGTCCTTCTGTTTGTAGACTCATCTTCTGTGTTTCCCCGCTCATCTCCACCCTCCCCTGCCCTCCCCTCCCTGTCTATTTTGTCTTCTCTCTGCCTGTCTGGGTGTCTGTCTTGTAACTGCCACTGCAGGTAAACAAGATCCTTTCGGCTGGGAAACGCTATGAATGAAAAGTTGGGGGGGAGGGAGATCACCGAGAGAAAAGAGAAGAGAGAGAGAGGAGAGAGAAGGGGGGATGGGGGCAGAGAGAGACAGACAGAGAGTGACTGACAAACAGACAGAGAGGCAGAAAGAGACACAGAGAAACAAATAAAGAGAGATAAAGAGACTGGAAAGTACAGAGAAGAGAGAAAAAGAGAGAGGCAGAGACAGGGAGACAGAGAAAGAAACCGATAGACGGGTAGAGAGCAAGACAGACAGAAAGAAAGAGAGAGAAAGGAGAAGAGAACAGACGAAGAGACAGACATCAGAGTTTGACAGAAAGAGAAAGAGAATGAGACAGACATACATACAGCCAGAGAGATAAAGACAACAACAGACAGACAGAGAAAGAGGATAGACAAACAAGCAGGCAGACAGACAGACAGACAGAGAAAGAGGGATAGACAAACAAGCAGGCAGACAGACAGACAGAGAACATGAACAAACAATATTGAAAACAACAAAGCAATGGTGAAGATGCCCAGAACCATCTCTGTTATCAAGGACAAAAGAAAACTAAAGAAAACAAAAGACTAAAAGAACAAAACTAGGCCAACGTCACGACACGAGTACCCTGTTATTGTACACGGTCTCTCTCTCTCTCTCTCTCTCTCCTCTACTCTCGTCTCTCTCCTCTCTCTCTCTCTCTCTCTCTCTCTCTCTCATCTCTCTCTCTCTCTCTCTCTCTCTCTCTCTCTCTGTATATATATGCACATACATACATACATACATATATACAATATACATATACCCATATATATTTATATGTACATATGTCTGTCTGTCTGTCTGCCTTTCAGGTTTCTTTAGGTGTGAGTGTGTTATTTGTGTCTCTTCCTGTGTATCTGTTGTTTGTCTGCATTTCTTTGGTCCTGTCTTTGGTCTGTATTCTTTGAGTTTGGTTTTCTTTGAGTTTCTTTCTCGGCAAGTGGGAATATAAAAAAATTTATAAAATATATATATAAATATAAATATAATATTAAAAATATATAATATTTTAAATTATATATATATATCAAAAAAATATATTAAAAAATCTAAAAAAAAATATATAATACATAAAAAGCCCTACAAATAAATAAAATTTTACCCCCTAAAAATAAATATAAATATAAATATATAAAAAAATATAAAAAATAAAAAAAAAAGAAAAATTTTGTTCTTTATTTTTTCTTAACTTTTCCTTTTTTGGGCCGGTTTCCCGGCCCGGTTTGGAAAGGGGGTTTGGGGCGGGGGCCCCCCAAAAGGGAAAAAAAATTTGTAAAAAAAAAAAAAAAAAAATAATTTCCCTAAAAACCCTTCCCAAAAAATCCCCCATTTAAACCAAAAATTTAAGGAACCACAAAAAATTTTTATTTAAAGGGAAAATAAAAAATTAAAAAAAAACCCCATTAAGAAAAAAGGGAAAAAAAAAAAGAAAAAAATAAAAGAAAAACCCAAATTCTCAAATAACCCCTTTGGCCGGCCCCAAGGAAAAGGGAAAGACCCCCTTGGGGAGGGGCCTCCCCCAAACCCGGGAAAAAAGAAAGAAACGCCCAAAACCCCAAGAACTACCGCCCTGGGGGGGAACCTCCCCAAAAGGGGTGATAGGATGGGGAAACCGGGAATCAAGGAACCCGGGGGGGGCCCCCTTTTTAGGCCCAAAAAGATAAGTCGAATAAATTTAACCATGTATGGGGGGAAAAAACCAAAGACGGCAAAATTGAAAAACCCAAAATCAATTTCATCGGAAGACCCAGGAACGTCTTTGAAAAAGGCACCCAGGAAAAAAGGAATAAAAACATCCCCAAAATGGGGGTTTAAATTTGCCAAACCGGAAAACCCCCAAAGGATGGGGAAAAGGTTTAAAGACACCGGGATTTAGGCAAAAAGAAAAAATCAGAAAAACTTCCAGTTTTGCTTAAACAATCGGGTTAAAAACCCCAAAGCATTTTCCCCCACAGAAAAAGTCTTTGGCCAAAGGGAAACCCAAAAAATTAATAAAAACCCCAAATTATTTAAAATGCCAAAAAAAGGGGAGGAAAAATTTTAAACAGGATTAAGGATGAAAAAGGAGGAGCCAAAATTTTGGCACCCTTGCCCCCACCACCTTTTTAAGAAGGCTAAGGGCCAAAGGGCTAAAAAAACGGGAAAGGGGGAAGAACCCAACAAAAAGGGGAAAGAACTGGGGTTGGGGGGGAAAGGGGAAAGGGCGGGGGGGGGGGGCCCGGTGGGGGGAAAAAAATGGTGGGTAAAAAAAAGGCGGGGTGGGGTAAAAAGACTCAAAGTTTAAATGAAAAAAATTCAAGTTTCCCCTCACCAACAAGTACCAATTCTACATAAAATTGCTTGAAGAAGAGTTTGACATCGAGACCCCGGGACAAATTGAAAGAGACACTGCCCGCCCAACCCTTGCCCGGGAAGGGTAGTGGGCCCCCAAGAGACCCCCAACAAAAGGGAAATTGGAAAACGCGTCACAAGGGGGCAAAAAATTGAGAAAGAAAGCAGAAGAAAGCAGCGTAAACAACACCCCTAAAAGAGCAAAAAGGGCCCAAAGGGCACAAGCAAATTTCACAGAACCCAACCCAAGAAGTCAAGAGGACGCAAGAACAACAACCGCAACACATCGACACCTGGGGAAGCCCGGGGAAGCAGCAGCCAGTAAAAACATGAAGCGTTTAAATAAAACCACTAAGAAACTCTCAGGGAATACAGCAGGCCAAGCGACCAGAAAAAGACAAAAAAGGGAAACACCATCCGGGGAACCGGGGGGAAAACGAACAATGGGCAGAGCACTTTAGGAATTTCCTAAAACAGATCCGCCCTTCAAAAACCCCCCGGGACATCAAACCCGCTGAAAAGGACCTAGACATCAACGGGGCCCCAACCCCAGGGAGGAATCGGGAACGCCATCAAAATGCGAAAAATGAAAAACAGCGGGCCCGGAAAAACCCCCCCAGCAGAAGCACCAAGGCAAAACCTGGAGACCACGGTAGAGATGGGGAACCCTCTCATTGGGGAAAAGTTTTGGGGAAGGGAGGAAGAACCATCAGACGGGAAGAGGGCTACCTCATCAACTACCCAAAAAAGGAACCTCATAACGTCCCAAACTAAAGAGGGATAATGTTTCTGTCGGTGCCAGGAAAAGTCTTTAACAGGATCCTCCCTCAGAGAACGAAAAATGCAGTCAAACCCTCTCCCCCGGGAGACCAGCGGGGCCCCCGGCCCCCGCCAAAAAATTTCATGCGTAATCAATTCCCCATTTGGCGCAACTTTCTTTGAGCAATTTTTAGAGTGGAACCATCTTTAACATCAACTTTTTTGATTATGAAAAACCCAAATTCGACAGTGGGGGACCGCAAAAAAACCCTCTGGAAATTGCTTCGTCACCATGGAGTCCCCAACCCAAAACGGGTTAAAACGGGGATCAAGAACTCCTATGAAAAAATGATTTCCCCTGTGGGGTTCCAGGGGGACAACTCACAAACGGGTTTTTGGGGTAAAACCGGAGTCAAACAAGGCCCGTCCCCCTGTCACCTTTCCTCTTCCCCTGGAAACGATTTGGGCCATGAAGCTTTCCCAAAAGCATACAGAAAAAATGGAAAACCAGGGAAAAACGTGGGACCACTGGGTGATCTCCCACTTTTCAACACCTGGGCCCGGGTTTTTCCCACAGCCCCAACAGATCAGGAAAAAAGACTACAAACAGCCCGCCCCTCATTTACAAGTTGGTTTCAAGATCCATGAAGGAAAAACCAAATTCTCAAGATCAACGGGAGCGAGTGAGGACCCAGTCACACTAAAAGGGAAAGGGGCTGGAAGAAGTTGGGGACATTCACGTACCGGGTAGCATCATTAACAAAGCAGGGGGTAAAAGGGGAAGTCAAAAAATGGGGGTTTAAGGGGGGGGGGAGAAAAATTTTGGGGAGGAAAAACTAGCCCCAAGGGGTGGTGCGAAGCCAAAAAAACTGTTTCCCAAAAGGGAAGGGGGAGGGGTTTAATTAATAAAAGGAGGGGGGGGGAGACACAAAAACCAATTTAAAAAAAGGAATTCAAACAGGCCTTTTCTAACCCCGGGGCCAACTCCCGAACAAAAACCCGGGCCCCTACAACCCCCCCAAACCAAAAGGAGCCGGGGAATAAAACCACAAAAACCCCATGAAATGGGGATTATCCACCCTTTTGGAAACCCCCGCCAAGCCCCCCCAAACACAAGCAAGACAAATTTTCCAAACCCCCCCCCAAAAGGGGGGAAAACCAAAAAAGAAAAAAGGAAAAGGCCCCAAAAGGGGAAAAAAAAAACCATGGCGACGCGACCCCTTTAGGCAAAACCCCGGGAAAATGGGAAAAACCGGGGGACAACTGGGGAGAATAGCCCAGGGCAAGGGCCTGGTGGGCTGTTGTCGGGGGCCTATGCTCCAGGGGGAGTGATGGGCCTAAATAATACATGGGAAATTTTTATAGCGCATATCTTACAAAATCAAACCTTTTTCCTTCTATTTTTCTTTCTCCCCATCTCTCTCTCTTTCTCTCTTTCCCCTCTCTCTCCTCTCCTCACCTTTCATCTCCCTCTTCTCCTCCTCTCTTCCCCCACCTTCTCTCCTTTCCCCTTTTTTCCCCCCTCTCTCCTCTCTCTCCTCTCCCCTTTTTCACCTCTCTCCTCTCTCCCCCTTCCTCCCTGTCTGGCTGTCCCGTCTCTCTTTCCTCCCCTTTCCCCTTTCCTCTCTCTTTCCCTTTTCCCCCTTTTTTTTTTCTGTCTCCCATCCCTCTACCCTTATCCTTCCCCTTTCTCTCTTTTCTCTTTACCCCCCCTCTCTCTCTTTGCTTTCTCTCCCCTCTCTTTCTTTTTTTCCCCCCCCTCCCCTCTCTTTCTCTCCCTTTTCCCCTTTCACTCTCCCCTTCTCATTCTCTCTCTCTCTCCCATGTTACTGATTTCTTTTGTCCATGGTCAAATTTATAATTAATTTTACTGAGTTCTGATTTTCCCCAAACCCATGTATGTATGGGATTTTATGTATTTTGTTGTATGTTGGTGTATGTAAATTTGGGTTTTTTTATGTCCGCGGGCCGACCAAAGATCTCCAAAAAAGGAAGGGGGCCCGCGGGGTTTTTGAAATTGGGGAGAAAATTTTTTATTATTTGTGGAGATACCTTTCCCACAAATACATCCCCCCTCTCTCGGCCAAGTGGGAAAAAGGACATCAGGTTGAGATTTCTCCAAAGGGCCCAAACCCCCCCCCAGGGCTGCAAACACATAAGGAAATGTGCGAGTCAAACCTCCTAGTCCCAAAAGTCAAAGTCCCATCACTTTAAAAACTAAGCTGTAAAGCGGACCCAAGAGTGGGAAAAACCAATGGTCATACAGCCTCTTTACTTTGCTGTTGCCCCCCCGCTTTTAAATGGATTAATCAAGAACTGTGATAAACCCCCAGGGGGCCCGACCCGGGACAACCTCGGGTCGGTTTGGGCTGAGTTTAAAGGGGCCTGCAAAAAACAAAAAGTCCGGTTTGGGAAAATATGCGGGGGTTCGTATCCATTTTGGGCCCCAAACTTTTTCCCCATCCATTAGGGTTTTGATGGTTTGGCCCGGGGGCTTTTTTTTTCGGAAAAACGATAAACCCCAGGTCCCGGTGTTAAAAAACAAATTTATTCCCGCGCACCCTAAAAGGGAAACCCCCGCAAAAAAAGAGAGTTGTCCCTGGCAAAATTTTTCTGTAAAAAAAAAGCCACCTGATGGGAAAAAAAAAAAAAAAACGGTTCAGACAGGGGAAAAAAAAAGGAAAAAAATGGGGGCGCTGCCTTTGTGGCGACGCGCTCTCCCCGGAAAGCACCCGAATTCACGCAGAGAAATCTGGGTTTTGACTTAAAGTGGGAAAATAAAAAAAATAAAAAAAATAAATAAAAACCTCATTAAAAAAGACCCATATATAACCGGATTGAATTTTTTTTCAGGGGTTTTTGGGGGGCCAGTGTTTTGCTCCTCTCTCTCTCCTCCCTTTTCCCCCTCCTCTCTCTCTCTCACCTCTCTCCCCTCCTCCCCCCTCCTTTCCCCTCTCTCTCCTCTCCTCTCCTTCTCTCCCTCTCCTCCCCTTTCTTCCTCTGTTTTATCCATGTCAAAAGATTTGACATCGGGGTTTGAAGTAAAATTAAAACCAGTGCTTGCCCGTATCTTTTATAGCTTAAAGGCCCAAAAAAATCCAATTCCCAAATTTAAAAAAAATCCAATTTAGTTCAATTCTCTCTTTCCCCTTTTCTCTCTCTCTCCCCTCCACCCCCCCACCCCCCCCCCCCTCTCTCTCTCCCCTCTCCCTCCTCCTCTCCCCTCTCCCTCTCCCCCAACCCCCCCCTCCCCCTTTTCCCCTCATCCTCCTCCTCTCCCTCTTCCCCCTCTCTCAACTTAAAGTAGCGTTTTTAGTTTTGAAAGGCGTTTGACTCTATTTTTAAAAAAAATTTTTTGTGGCCCTTTTTTATTAAACTGGATCTAAAGGGAAAAATTGTTTAAAAGTATAAGAAGTATGTATGATGTTGTCAAAACACGAGTCAGATCTGGTAACAAGCTTACTGATTATATAAACTGCACAAGAGGAGTAAAACAGGGTGACGTTTGTAGTCCGATTTTGGTTTCATTATTTATAAATGAATTGGCAATACAACTAATTGAAAAGGGAAGACACGGTGCAAGATTTACGGTTGATTTCGAAGAATTGTTTATTTTACTGTTGGCTGATGATATAGTTTTGCTATCAGAAACTGTTGATGGATTGCAATGTCAACTTAATAATTTAAAGAATGCAGCAAATGAACTACAGTTAGAAGTCAATATGAACAAAAGTAATATTATTGTTTTCAGAATGGGTGGGTTTTGGCAGCCAGAGAGAAATGGGTGTATGATGGAGTTGCAATGTCTGTTGTGAATGCCTATAGATATCTGGGTATTATTTTTTCTACTCGTTTGAGTTTTGTTGCTGCCTGTAAAGACCTTTGTAGCAGAGCAAAGAATGTATTGTTTCTTATTATGAGAAAGCTATCGTCGATAAATAATAATTCTTTTCAACTTTTTCTTAAAATACTTGATGTTCAGATACAGCCCATTGTACAATATGGCTCTGAGTTATGGGGTTTAGACAACAGTGCTGCTGTACAGTGTGAGTCCGTTCATTTATTTGGTTTGAAGAAATTTTTGGGTGTAAAAATGAGAACTCCAAATGACTTAGTTTATGGGGAAACAAATAGGTATCCCATCTATATTAATTCTGTGGTTAAATGTATCCGTTATTGGTTTAAATTGTTAAAAATGAGTAACGATAGACTACCACGTAAGGCCTATAATATGTTATATAACTTAGATGCAGTGGGTAAAACTAACTGGGTAACTAACGTCGGCATATGCATATGTGAACTGGGGCTGGGGTATGCATGGATATTTCAAGGGGTAAGTGATGAAAAAATATTTGTACACACTCTTCGCCAACGGCTACTATACTGCAGATGGCAAAGTTGGGAAACTCACATTCAATCTAGTAGTAGATTTGACATATACAGAATTCATAGCTCGATACATATTTTAAAGAAATATCTGTCAATTACTATGGACAGACATTTACGATTTATGCTAACCAGATTCCTGTTTGGTATATCTAATATTAATGTTCATGCCTATCGCTACCGATGTACGAATGAAGCTGATTTGTTGTGTCCACTGTGCAAAGTGTCAACTGAAGATGAAGTTCACTTTGTTTTGATCTGCCCTTTCTTTTACAATCTGAGAGTAAACTTTATCCCACCAAAGTTCTATAGGAAGCCTTGCTTATTTCGGTTTTCTTTATTAATTACATCAAATAACGAACATGTGCGTAATTAAGCGTTGTACTTATATAAAGCTTTCCACTTACGAGAAACACTATTGTCATGTTTTTTCCTATGTTACCGTATCATTGGAACTGGCAATTTTTTTTCTTTTACATGTCGTTCTGTTCACACCACACTTTTGCCCCCTTTCATATGGGGCTATGGCCTTAATGATTAAACCGTCTGAAGTCTGAAGTCTCTCTCTCTCGCAGACTGGAAGATCCCCCCCTCCAAAGAAGGATTACAACCTGTAACGTGCCTATGATTACCTACAATAACTTACCTCGCTAGAAATGGTTTTTGTTTTGGTACGTAAAAGAATCGAGGGCAGAAAGATAGCTTTCCTTGTATAAATTAAGAGCACTGTTTGAAAAGAACAGAAACTTTGGCAGTGATGCAAACGTGCATGCTATTTTGAACTTTTTACCCATGGGAAATGTCCACGAACAAGTCCAAAACGAAGCAAAAAAGGAAAACAACAACATCAATAACAACAACAAAAACAAAACAATACACGATATAGGAAACGGAAACAATATATGACAAAAACGTCGTTTTAATTGAGACACACTACTGGTGAAAAAATGGGGTTAATACTTCATAGTATTCCTGTAACTACTACTACTACTACTACTACTACTACTACTACTACTACTACTACTACTACTACTACTACTACTACTACTACTACTACTACTACTGCTACTCCTACTCCTACTCCTACTCCTACTACTACTACTACTGCTGCTGCTGCTGCTGCTGCTGCTGCTGCTTCTGCTGCTTCTGCTACTACTGCTACTGATGTTACCAGTTTACTTTTACTGAGAGCTACTGACGCTTCTTCTCCTTCTTCTTCTTCTTCTTCTTCTTCTTCTTTTTCTTCTTCTTTTTCTTCTTCTCTTCTTCTTCTTCTTCTTCTTCTTCTTCTTCTTCTTCTTCTTCTTCTTCTTCTTCTTCTTCTTCTTCTTCTTCTTCTTTGAATTCTCCTTTGAATTCTTCTTCGAATTCCTTTTTGAATTTTTCTTCGAGTTCTTCGAATTCTTCTTTGAATTCTTCTTGTTCGTCTTCTTCATCGAATTCTGTGAATTCTTCATCTTCTTCGAATCCTTCTTCTTGTTCTTGTTCTTGTTCTTGTTCTTGTTCTTGTTCTTCTTGTTCTTGTTCTTCTTCTTCTTCTTGTTCTTCTTCTTCTTCTTCTTCTTCTACTTCTTCTTCTTCTTCTTCTTCTTCTTCTTCTTCTTCTTCTTCTGCTTCTTCTTCTTCTTCTCTTCTTCGCAATTCTTCGCAATTCTTCGCAATTCTTCTTCTTTATCGTCTTCTTCTTCTTCTTCTTCTTCTTCTTCTTCTTCTTCTTCTTCTTCTTCTTCGCAATTCTTCTTCTTCTTCGCAATTCTTCCTCTTCTTCTTCGCAATTCTTCTTCGCAATTCTTCTTCTTCTTCGCAATTCTTCTTCTTCTTCGCAATTCTTCTTCTTCTTCGCAATTCTTCTTCTTCTTCTTCTTCTTCTTCTTCTTCTTCTTCTTCTTCTTTTTTCTTCTTCTTCTTCTTCTTTTTCGCAATTCTTCTTCTTCTCTTCTTTTTCTTTTCTTTTTCTTCTTCTTCTTCTTCTATGCAGATCTTTTTCGCTTATCTTCTCCTTGTTCGCTATTCTTCTTCTTCGCAATTCTTCTTCTTCGCAATTCCTTATCTTTCTTTGCAATTTTTCTTTTTTCTTCTTGCAATTTTTCTTCACAATTCTTTTTCTTCGCAATTCTTCTTCTTTGCAATTCCCTTCTTCGCAAATCTTCGCAATTTTTCTTCTTCTCCTTCTTCTTCTCCTTTGCAATGCTTGTTCGCAATTATTCTTCTTTGCAATTCTTCTTGTTTGAAATTCTTCTTGTTTGCAATTCTTTATATTTTTTGAATTTCTACTTCTTCTTCGCAGATCTTCTTTGCATATCTTCTCCTTTTCGCAATTCTTCTTCGCAATTCCTTATCTCTTCTTTTAAATTCTTTTTCTTTTTCTTCTTTTTTTTTTTTCTTTCTTCTTCTTCTTTCTTCTTCTTTTCTTCTTCTTTTTTCTTTTTTCTTTCTTCTTCTTCTTTCTTTCTTCTTTTTTCTTCTTTTTCTTCTTTTTCTTCTTCTTCTTCTTCTTTTCTTCTTCCTTCTTCTTCTTCTTCTTCTTCTTTTCTTCTTCTTCTTCTTCTTCTTCTTCTTCGCAATTCTTCTTCTTCGCAATTCTTCTTCTTCGCAATTTTTCTTCTTCGCAATTCTTCTCTTCGCAATTCTTCTTCGCAATTCTTCGCTTTTCTTCTTCTTCTTCTTCTTTTTCTTCTTCTTCTTCTTTGAAATTTCTTCTTCTTAGTTTTGTCTTTTTCTTCTTCGCAATTTCTCTTCTTTGCAATTCTTCTTCTTCTTCCTCTTCTCTTTCTTCTTCTTCTTCGCAATTTTTTTTCCTCTTCTTCGTCTTCTTCTTCTTTTCTCCTCCTCCTCCTCCTTCTACCTCTTGTCCTCCCTGCTTACCCCTTTCTTGCTCTTGGCTTTATTCCTTCCACTTCTTCTGCCAAAAGCAGATGGTAATCACTATAAAGTCTAGGAATGATAACCCTCATCAAGTGTCACCAAATGCAGCACCGTCCTTTTCAGTGTGATCTATTAATCAATCCCAGAACCTGACAATTAGGCTAGCTAATGAGACTGGGTGTTGGCCCACGCATCTCAAGTTAAAGTCTCATTTTCACGATTATAGTGCTGTCACAAGTGACCATCAACACAAACAGAAAGCAATATCCTAAAAGGTATGTATAGCAAAGTGCTGATTGGTATCATAACAATGATTTGACTGAACTCTAAAGCAGAAGATTCAAACTGTAATTGTCGTCGTGTTGTTGTTCTCGTTGTTGTTCCTGATCTTCATCAGTGCTGTTGTTGTTATTGTTGCTGCTGTTCATAAGTGCTTCCAATGCTGAATTTAACGCTATCAGAGATCACGTCCTAAATGCATTATGTCTCTTTTATCCCACAAAGGAAACTCTGTGAAACTTTAAGTTAAGCTTGGAGAAGACGTTTCTGTGTATCTGTTTTCAAGCTGCTCAACATATAAGCAGCCATGCTTCGGATTCAGAGGATGTTTCTTACTGTAATGGAGGATACTGATTGTTACGTTTGAAGATTGTGGTGGGCGGAATCTTAATATAACGTTTCAATGTGTGGCATTGTTTTAATGTAAGCCTTGGCGTCTACCTTACGCCCGCAACTGAACATTGTCTAAGACAAGCAAGGTCAACGCTATCTGTTTGAAAAAAGCCATTGGTCAAAAAGCCACAGTGGTAAAGGTTATCTGTTCCAAGGTTCATTTTTCTCCATAGCAAGAATGAATATGTATCAATAGTGTTGTCCATCCTCCAGTGTGAAACACAGGTCGCATTAAAGGTGTGTGTGTGGATGTCATTTAAATGCATGGGTTAAGAGTTAAAAGGTTTTCTTCAGACACTATCATACAGCAGACCCCAAGGCCTGTATTGAAATGTCCTAATGCTGTAAACAGCTGCATTCACATGTCTTTATCTACGGCAAATTTATAGCATAACGATCCGCACTCTCCAACTCCTTTGAAGGTGGAGTATGTCTGCCCATATGTAATAATAATAATACTAATGTATGGAATTTATATAACGCTGAATCTTGTAAAGCAACAAATCAAAGCGCTCAGAAGACAGTCGTGCACATAATCTTCTTATTCGGTGTGTTGTTGCGGTCTCTTTGTGATTACTAGGTGTAATGAGTGAGAAAGAGTCCCTTTCCTCATAGAAGTGAGATGAAGAAGGCTTAAACAATACTATTAGAGACGAATGTGAACAGCTATTGAAAAGGTTGGGGTTTTTTGCAAAACATCTACGCTCTTTACAGATCAACAGATAATTATGGAAGAGCAGTATTTCGTGTACTTCATCACTATATTCAATGCAGTCAGCAATAAGCCAATGAACTGTGCACATATATTTTTTATAGACTTATGTGTAAGGGGGTATCTCACATCTTATGACATCAGCTTTTTTGTGCTGTAGAATGTAAATTCCCCCTACTTTTACTGAAACTTAAAGGCAAATAAAATCTACAGCCTCATGTCCAAATGAACACTTCAACTAAAAGCAGCTTCCAATCATTTAAAAAAGATACTTCTTTCTAAAGTTATATATAATATTATTAACCTTTAGCAACATCTATTTACTCTGATATTATTAGATAGTACCACAGTTTAAACGGTAAGTCCAACCCAATCCAACTTTGTTGTTTATAGCTAAGTGTAAACGTCAACTAGACAACATCTGAAAGCGAAAACGCCCTTTGCCTCTTCATCCCAGGGCTAAGACAAGACTACAAAGGCAGTACCTCATTTGTGACATCACCGGCTCGTTATGAGCCTGCACATCAACTGAGAACACCCTCCTTGCCACGCAGCCTCTTGTTTGGGCCCTGTAAAAAAAAAACCTAGCTCTTCCTTCATTGAAGACGGGACTGCCAACTCTCGCGTTTTCCCTTCCCAGCTCACGTGAGAGGGCCACGCACGCGACTGATGGGTCCGAGCAGACGACACTTGTAAGACATCCATCAATCTACCTGAGTGACAGAGCAAGATGGAGATGTCGAGAAACCTTCAGGTAAACGGGACGAGAGACGTGCAAGTGTGAGTGAGAAGGGGGAAGTTTCTTGGTGGAGCGGTGAATAATAAGAAAATAACGCAACTCCTTGGAGGGAGAACAAAGTTTGGTGTTTGGTTAGAGGCCACCCTTTACCAAAAAGTTTTCCTGGCAGGGTAGGGGGCTTGTGTTTCCTTGCTAGTGCTTTTGTTGGAGGTGAGCGGCGTGGTGGTGGAGGTAGGAAGTGTAGAAATGAGTTAGTAGGGGGAGAGGAGAGAGACAGACAGACAGACAGACAGAGAGAGAGGGTGGTATAAGTTTGGAAACAAGAAACACAACACGTGGTGGTGGTTGTTGTTTTTTCATCACCAAGTGCTGTTTTAGCACGTTCTGGTGCTTGCATACCGTTGAAAAAAAGTGAAGTGTGTAGTTAAAGTTATTCCAGTGACACTCGTGGGATGTAAAACATAGAAAAATATGCGTGACGCGCAAGAACGTGTTGTTTGTTTGTTTGTGGTGCTTTGTTTATTTGTGTTTGTTGTTACTATTGTTTTCTTTTAGGGTACAGTAAATGTTACAGGCATTGCTATTGTGGCACTATAATGAGGTTAATTTGTTGTTTCCGTTATTATTGCTGAAAAACATTTAAAAACTAAAAACAATAACACAAAAAATGGATTTTTAAAATGCTCAGCAATGTGACTCTCTGTCTGTCTGTCTGTCTGTCTGTCTGTCTGTCTGTCTGTCTGTCTGTCTGTCTGTCTGTCTGTCTCTCTCTCCTCTCTCTCATTCTCTCTCTCTCTCTCTCTCTCTCTCTGTCTGTCTTCTCTCTATTTTTTATCTTTCTCTGTGCATTATTGTGTTGTCGTTTTACCTATAGTCTTGAAGAAGAACAGTTCAAACTGAAATACGTCACTAGAGAAATGTTAATGCTACATTTCTTTCTACAATGAAAGAATGTAGGAAAACAGTACCAAGATACCTTTTTTCTCAATTTTAAGTTTGACATAATCCGTACATGAAAAGGAAAAGGCATGTTTTTTTTCTATGTGCATTTATTTTCCTATTTTGAAAGAAATAGTAAAAGTAAGTATACAGAGAAAAATGACCAATAAATGTCCAACAATTTCAAAGCATGTAACATTTCAAAGTATTTTAGCAAAACTATAATTGTGAACCATTATCATTTAAAACAATAATTTGTGACTGTTGCAAACTGTCAAAAAGTAATACCTCAATCAACGAGACGAGAAGCAACAGTAGGCAAACATAACGACAATGCCATATTTTTTAACAAACTTTGTCCACAAAGTATATTCCATGCTTCAACATTCTGAATTTATACCCAAAAGTGATGCGTCAGTGAAGTATTTACGCTAAACAGGATCACGTCTTTAATTACAACTCCTAACTGTGCCGGATCAACGCAAGTTCATTTTGTGATTGCCAAAGAAATCAAACTTTGTCGATCTCAGGCATACATCAAGGGAATTTCTCATCGCTACTATTTAAATCGTGGAGTGGACTATAGACGATGATTTCGTCCATGTAAACAAGTGTACTTTTGCTTAAAGAGAAACTATCAGATGGTTTTTGCGGTGGGCTTGGCTAAAGAGGAAAGAACATGCAGGAAAGAGAGAAACTGTTCTGAGTTCACCGGGCGGTTTGTCTTGGGCTGAGCTGGTACCTGGGTTCATAGAGGAGACTCGTTTATCATCTTCAGGTAGGTTGAGTGTCAGGTGTGTCAGTGTGTGTGTGTGGGGGGGGGGGGGGGGGGGGGGGGGGGGGGGGAAGGGTATGTGTGTATGTGTTTGTGTGGTTTGGGTGGTTGGTTGGGATGGGTTGTGTGTGTGTGTGTGTGTGTGTGTGTGCTGTGTGTGTGTGTGTGTGTGTGTTGTTGTGGTGTGTGTGTGTGTGTGTGCGTTGGTTGTTGGGTGAGTGGCATGTGTGTGTTTGTATATTCGTGTGTCTGTTGAAAATGGGGTGTTTGAGTGTGTGTGTATGTGTGTGTGGTTTGTTTGTTTGGTTGTTAAGTGTTTGTGTGAGATGTGATGTCTGTCTGTGTATATTGGTGCCTCACCGAAGGAAGTGTGCGTGTGTGTAGTGAAGTGTGTTGTGTGTGTTGGTGCATGATGTGTGTGTTGTAAATTGTTACGTTGTGTGGGGAACTTTGTTGTGAATTTAGACAGACGTGGCAGTCAGAAAAAAGAGAAAAATACTGAGAGAGAGAAGTTGGTAAAGGTGTTGTGATAAAGTCTTGAAAAGTGTTTGTCACATTGTGAATATGTATGGTAGGCTTGTATAATGTTTGTTTGGTTTTTTCTTTGTCGTTGTATGCCTTGTGTGCTATTGTGGATATATTTTGTTGAGTGTGCGTTTTTGCATGTGTGTGTTCTGTTGTGTTTTGTGTTTGTGTTTGTTTTTGTTTGTGTTTGTGTTTGTATGAGTGTGTGTGGAGTATTTCATGAATGTTTGCAGTGTTTCACTCTCTATTGCTCCCGTTGGGATGCCTGAAGCCTCTCAGTGCGAATATCATCTTCACCTTCTGCAAAGCCTGTGCTAGAATTTAATTCTTTTCAATCCCTCTTCTCGTTTCATTTCTTTTCTTCCTGTCACCCCCCTTTTGTCTACGTTCTGTTTTATTGGTCCATTCCCTCCCCTTTTTTTTGAGAAAGACTTTAAAAGATAATCATTCTCTCCCGCGCGAAGTCAGATGCGCTGGGCCTGACTTGTCAGGCGCTTGACGGCAGCGCGACGCACACTTGCTCATATCACATACAGCAACAGCTGCTGTCTAAGTGTTTGATGAAGAAGAAGAATTAACAGCATTCCAGCGTAGGTTTTGCTGTTTTCTGTTCACCAATAGCTTACAAAGTGTTTGGCTTTGGTTACAGTCTCTCATGAATTTTCAGACTCTGAGAGCTAAGCATCGATTACCGCAAAAAGTATAGAAGAATGAGCAGGTGAGAACACCATGACGCCCAAACCTAGATTAGATATGAGCTTTTTATAGGTTTACTGCGTGTTGGATAAAAGTAATGATGTATGGTATTACTAATGATGTTATAGAAGCCCTACTCGTTTTCGAGTCTCCTTGACAATTACGGAGTCGATTTTGTACCTGTCATGTAGTGATATCAGCAAGGAGCAAGGAAAGCATAGCCTGAAGTACAATACATCATTATTAGAAATATTTATCTCAATTTCTGTTTTTGAGAAGTGGTAAAAGTAATGAAACCTGACAGTAGGTTCTAGTCTTCCTATTGACATTATAGGATAATTGCATAACGGGAAAAGGCATCAGGAACACCGAGGGTGCTTTGACTGTAGGATTAAGAACACCCCCACCTTACCAGGGATGGAGCATGGTATTTCTGCCTATTGTTCCAGGGTTTACTATAGATCTGGGGGCGTTCTTAATTGAACGGTGATTATCGTTGTAGGATAGAGGTTATCTCAGCTGACTGCCACTGTCTGAGAAATCTCATTCAAGCAAATTATCCAACAACACTTCACTCTTAGACTGTCATGAGATCGCAGTGGTACTTTCCTCAAAGACTGAGTTCCTGAGTGCCGACAGCCTTACAAAAAATAATAACGAGAGAAAATGAACGATGAAACATAAGAAACGTACGTCACCGTGTCTCTAAGTGGTCCGTTATGATTCGCGAGCATCATAATGGAAAACAAGTTCAGAAAGAGGAAGAATTTCAGCGGAACCGGTCTCTCCATTCGTTTAACAGACGAGACAGGGCCACGTCACTGCGCGGTTAAAATTACCTCCCCTGTTGTTCTTCACCGCAGCGAAAAGTATGTTTGCCTTGAAAAAAGAGTCCAACGGAAATGCCGTACGAACTGAGATTGATCTAAAAACTACACATGTGTTGACATGTAAGTTTGCTGACTATGCTCGTAGGTCCTAACACGTCGAACAAAAATGAATTACAGCTGTTTGTCGAGTAACGACTTTTCGGTCAACACACTGCACAATGCACTGACAGGGCTGCAGCTGCGCTTTCCACAAAGCAGTCCATTCATGACTACTATACTCAGGTTTACAACCTATCGATACAGTTTTGTTAACTCTGATAAAGAAGTGGCGATGACAAATTCAATACGTTATGGCCAAAATATGTTACAGTGAGTGAGAGGGAGAGAGAGGGGGAGGGAGGGAGGGAGGGAGGGAGAGAGGGAGTAAAACAAACAAAAAGAAAAAGGAAAGAAGAAACACACAAGACAGAAAGATAGAACTAAGGAGATAATAAGACACATAGACAGTGACCTAGGTGTCTAGAACTGAATCCTACATAATCTTTCTCTCTCTCTCTCTCTCTCTCTCTCTCTCTCTCTCTCTCTCTCTCTCTTCTCTCTCTCTCTCTCTCTCTCTCTCTCTCTCTCTCTCTCTCTCTCTCTCTTCTTTTTTCTCTCTCTCTCTCTCTCTCTCTCTCTCTCTCTCTCTCTCTCTCTCTTTCTCTCCTCTTCTTGTATATATATATATAAAATAATTTATAATAATAATATATAATATATATATATATAATATATATATATTATAAAAGACTGTGATGTTTCAAAATCAAAGTGGAACCCATCTTCAACTGTCTTTGAGGCTGTAACTCATCCTCTTAACTTGTGTGAATGCAGCTAACCACAGGTAACCCAGCCCACACTTCACCCAAACCTAAGCCCTCTCTACCCCCAGACATCAGAAAAGTGCAGAGTGCCTTTATCAGTGCACCAACCTTCTGCCCTTTCTAGCCATCAAAAGTATGCACAAAAAATGGGTTGTTTTTTCTCGTCACTTTGCAGAATTTGGTAAGAAAGAACAGAAAGAAAAAGAGAGGTTCAAATGTGATGTGTGAAGAGAGACGAACACACAGACAGGCAAACTGGCTGATGCATAAAGCTTTTCAGTACAGACACAGGACAGTTAGACAGACAGACAGGCAGGCAGGCAGGCAGACAGACAGATCTACACACACACACGAACGTGCGCGCACAGACACATGTACGCACGTGCAAACGTATGCAGACACGCACGCACGCACTCACACACGCACACACACACACACACATAGATGAGACTATAAACCGAGGCTCCATGTTCAAACGCACGCAGAACATCTTGCGCACACGTTAAATCCTGTTCCGCTTTTCGGAAGAGTAGGCTATTGTGTACGGGTGGAAACAGATGACAGAATTTACAAAACTGCATGTACACGGGGACTGGATGTAAAAAAGCACATGAGTGCTTATTCCATTATCCTCGATATAAAAAAATAACAAAAAATAAATAAATAAATAAACACACACACACACACACACATACACACACTACTCACATACACACACACATACACACACACACAAGGTGTCGGGAGAGCCTGGTGGCCAGCGTGATGCGCATTGTGCTGGTGATCTACAGACTCGGTTTCGAATCTCTTTCAATAGGATTTTTCCTCTGGAGTTAACATCAGTGCTGACTCCACTTCCCCGAAAAGTTCTTCAGATGAGACTTTAAACCGAGGTCCCGTGTGTAAAGGCGCGCAGAACATCTTGCGCACACGTTAAAACCAGTTCCACTTTTCAGAAGAATAGGCCATTGTGTTCCGGTGAGGACGGATGACAACATTTTTAAAACTGCATACACACAGGGACTGAATGTGAAAAAAGCACCTGAGTGCTTATTCCATAATCCTCAAAATAAAAGCATAAAAAACAAAATGAATAATTATCCAGCCCTCTCCATTTTTCTGTAAAGATAAAGGTGTCCAATAACCTACGTGGTCGTAGGGGAGCGAGGCGTCAGAGACCTCACTTCTCTAGGGCCAGTGTATTGAGGGCGGCGCCCATCTCCTCTCCCTCGCTGCTTGACCTTCCAACCTTTTCCCCACGGGTAGCCTGCTGTAGGGTAGCCAGCCATCTACTGGCCCTTCCCTAAGCCGTGTACACGTCAGAAGGAAGGCAGCAACCATATACTCGTGACGAGTTGTTTTTTTTTAAAATAATCTCCAGGTCTCCTTCCAAACTTCCCCACACCGCCAGCTAGCCAGACACATGCTGGTTCAGTTAAGGCCTGGCAGGTCAGTGAGCAGATCGTATTCCACTCTATATAATCAGCTTCCAAAGGCAGGACCCCTGTGAAAACAAAGACTGTGTGGAGTGGCAGGATTCTTGGTGTGTGTGTGTGTGTGTGTGTGTGTGTGTGTGAGTGTGTGTGTGTGTGTGTGTGTGTGTGTGTGTGTGTGTGTGTGTGTGTGTGTGTGTGTGTGTGTGTTGTGTGTGTGTGTGTGGGGTGTGGTGTGTGTGTGTGTGGCAGGTGGACTGAGTTCCTGAATTGCCAAGTGGTTGTGTTTTACCTTCAAGAAAACGATGCTTCTTACTTCGCAGAAATGGCATGCCAGACATCTAGAGTGAATAAAGTCATCTGTTTGTTCAATACGATCTATCTATCTATCTATCTATCTATCTATCTATCTATCTATCTATCTATCTATCTATCTATCTATCTATCTATCTATCTATCTATCTATCTATCTATCTATCTATCTATCTATCTATCTGTCCCGTAGTCTGACGACCGTGGGGGCACCCTCAAAGACTCAACAACCAGTTCCCTCCATTCCTCTCTCTGTTCTGCCTTTCTCAGGGTTTTGTTGAGTTCTAGGCCTGTCCATTCGCTGATGTTATCCTCCCAGCTCTTCCTTGGTCTGCCTCTTCTTCTTCCTCTTCTTCCTCAATACGGTACATGTTGTAAATACATCAGTAGTCACTTTAAATCTGTTTAGTGGGGTCAAGTTCACTATCATAACTAATGCAGAAATACTTTATGCGGCCTGAAAATATTTTGTGGTACAAGATATTAAATTTATCTACCCCAAAGCTGCCAGTTTCCATACAACAGGAGAGTTTTGACACAACGAACAAAAACAGGTTTGTGCAAATGCCCACAGTGCCGGAACTAATATTTTCATTTGTGAAAAGAATCAATGAAGCTCGTTTTGTTTTCAAATGTCCTTATCTAAATAATCTTCGTGTGAATTCCATCAGCAAAACATATCATGCCTGCCCATACTTATGTCATTTCTGTTTGCTAAAGATGTTTATTGATCAACACGCATGACATATTACAGCATCATATCACGCTAAGATTGTTGTTAAGGGGATTAACCCAATCCAAACCTGTTGTTTATAGGAGAGAGATATGATTGTCAATGTATGCAGCAGCTTATAAAAGGATGACTACTTGCAGTGATTAATGACAGATGTTCTTGTTGTCTTTTACTCAATTAGGGCTGTAATTATTTTTTATAGATAACTCTCTCTTTCTCTGTCTCTCTCTGTGTCCCAGTCTGTCTATCTGTCTGACTGTCTGTCTGTCTATCTTTCTGTATCTGTCTGTCTGTCTATCTCTCCCCTTTCTCTCTCTCTCTCTCCCCCCTCTCTCACTCTCTCTTTTTCTCTTTCTCTTTCTCTCTTCTCCTTTCCCTCTCCCTCCCCCCTTTCTTTAATGCGATTATGAGTACTCAGGACACGCGCAAAATAAGCACACAAACAGCAGTGTGCATGAACAAGCCTGGTAGATCTCCACAAATCAAGGAAGAAATAGTTTTGCTGTGTGCAGTTTCATGTCTGCAGGCTGAGTGAATGCCAGGCAGAACACCAGTTTGGCAAACACACAGCCAATAGGGAATCATCAGGGTGAAGAAAAACAACCCTGTCTCTGTCCGTCTGTCTGTCTGTCCCTGTCCGTCTGTCTGTTTATCTTATATATATATATATATATATATATATATATATATATATATATATATATATATATATATATATATATATATATATATATCTGTGTATGTGTGTTTATTGATTTATTTTATTTATTTATTCTTTTATATCGAGGATAATGGAATAAGCACTCATGTGCTTTTTTACATCTAGTCCCTGCGTGTGTGCGGTTTTGTAAATTTTATCATCTGTTCCCACCGGCGTACAATGGCCTACTCTTTCGAAAAGCGAAACAGGATTTAACGTGTGGGCAAGATGTTCTGCATGTGTTCGCACATGGGGCCTCGGTTTATAGTCTCATACGAAAGCCTGTGTGTGTGTGTGGGGGGGGGGGGTGTCTCTGTCCCCTTTCTTTACCTCAGTATGTGTGAGGATGTATGTCTATATGGATGTATGCATGTTTAGGTGTACGTGCTCACGTGCGTGCATGCGCTCACGCGCGCGTGCGTGTGTGTGTATGTGTGTGTGTTCGTGTTTGTGTGTGTGTGTGTGTATGTGAGAGAGAGAGAGAGAGAGAGAGAGAGAGAGAGAGAGAGAGAGAGAGAGAGAGAGAAGAGAGAGAGAGAGAGAAGACAATAAAAAACGCTGATCATTAATCGCAGAACTTACATATTTTTTGGCAGCAGACAAAACACTTGTCCTGGAGTAGCAGAAAACATGACGGCCTCTCCACTGGCTGTCGATGGTTCAAACCTCACCATACACAAGGCGTATCTTTGACCCAGACGAGCAACTAGCCAGAGTAGTGCTGTTTGCTATGGGATGACTGGGAACATGAAAACCATGTGTCCAGCACTATCGATATCTCCATATCTATGAGATGTTGTGGTCGTTATTCAAATTACTCGATGAGCTCTGCAGATGGCTGCATCTATCTTGCTTGGTTAACGTTCGATTATTTGATTATAGTAACAAGTGATCGCTTCACCTAGCTTTAAAAGGAATGCTATTTTTGTAGCATTATTGCTATCATACTTTAATAAATGTTCCTGCTGTCTTATGCTTTTCTTAATTACCTATTGAAGGTATGATTTTGACACCCTGGAAGAAACCAGGCCCTTGCTGTCTAAGATGTGTCAATATGTCAAAGTTGGCTAATACGAACAAGCTTGGTTTCGAATAATCCGGGTTTGGGCTATATCTCATTGTGTGTATTTCTTATATGGTCTCTCCCACAACTCGCTGACTGTCCTGAGTTGACCCTTAATGGTTGACCAGGGAGTTAAGATAATAAATTATAGCAGAGTAGGCTTTAAAGGCTGTTTTAATTTATCATAGCTACACAATATTATACTGAGAGGAATTGAAAATTGTGTATTGATGGAGATGTACATGTTTTATAAGAGAATATAGGCTGCAATGCAAGGGACCAGATACAAATCTTAAGAACCTTACGAGAAGACAGCTCCGAGATGGTCTTTGTGGTCGGTGGAGCTGTGAACAACATGACTGGGGTGGATTAGGACGCTGCACTCAAGTGCTGTCCACCAAGTCTGCATACATCTTGTTATAGGCTAAGGCTTGGGCTTGTATACTATGAAATACTGCTATTGTTTTCTATATGTCCATCAGTTTTCTTCACGCAACACACTAGATATAGATCTTAACATTTACCAAAACTACTAAACTACCCAGTGTATAACACAGCCCTGAGTACGATGTTTATACTTCATCATATGTTTATCATATTCTATCCTGTCATCGCTTCAGTACAGTACAATGTGATACAGTACGGTAAATCAGAGTAAACTATACCACACTACACTACACTACACCATGCTACACTACACTACACTACACCGTGCTACACTACACTACACAATGCTACACTACACCATGCTACACTGTACTACAATGCACTACTCTTCATTAAATTATACTACACTGCACTAGTTACAATATACTATACTACACTACACCACGCTACAGTATTACACTACACTATACAACACTACTCTACGCTACACAAAACTACACTACACTGCACTACATCAACCCCGCCCCACCCCACACTAAACTACACTACACTACACCACACTACACTACACTACACTACACTACACTACCCTTCGCCACACTTCACTGCATTATACTACATTACACTACTCTACACTGCATTACACTACACTACATCACACTACACCACACTACACTATACTACACTTTTATTTTTAATAAAAATAATAATAATAATAATAATAATAATAATAATAATAATAATAAATAATAATAATAAATAATGTATGGAATGTACCTAGCGCTGAATCTTGTAAAGCAACAAATCAAAGCAATCAGATTTTTTTTTAAATCGAGGATAATGGAATAAGCACTCATGTGCATTTTTACATCAGTCCCCGTGTGTGTGCGGTTTTGTAAATTTTGTCATCTGTTCCCACTGGCACACAATGGCCTACTCTTTCGAAAAGCGGAACAGGATTTAACGTGTGCGCAAGATGTTCTGCATGCGTTCGCACACGGGGCCTTGGTTTATAGTCTCATCCGAAGGACTTTTTCTCCCTATTTCAAATATGATTTTGGTGATTTTGTGCTCCTGTTTTTGTAGAAGATACAGGTATATACGTAGAATATGTTTCTTGCATTTGAATAATTTGATGGATTATTTCGCTTTGCTGGATTCGATCTTCTTCTTCTTCATCCATAGATTGCTTTTTGGTATATGGTTTGTTTGCTTGTTCTTGTTGTTGTTGCTCTCTCTTTTTCGTGCCCAGCGGGCTGGTTGTAAAATAGCATGTTTGCTTCTTCCATTACCCTCTTTAGATACAATTCATTACTTCTATTCAATTCACTACACTACACTGCACCACACTACACTACACTACAATGCACTACACTACCATACACTACACTACACTACTATACACTACATTACACTACTCTACTATACTCTACACTACACTACTATACACTTCACTACACTACACTACTATACACTACACCACACTACACTACTATACACAACACTACGCTACACTACACTGCACCAGCCCTACTTTTGTACCTCTAATCAATCTATATTCCAATCCACTCCACTCCACTCTACTCTACTTTACTCTAAATCCTGTTCCGCTTTTTGTAAGAGTAGGTCATTGTGTGCCGGTGGAAAAAGATGACAGATTTTACAAAACTACATACACACGGGGACTGGATGCATAAACGCACATCAGTGTTTATTCCATTATCCTCGATATAAATGAATAAAATAAAATAATTAATTAAAAAACACTCTACTCTACTCCACACTCCACTCTACTCCACTCATCTCTTCTCTAAGCCACTCTACTTTACTCAGCTCCACTCTACTGTACTCCACTCCACCCCACTCCACCCAACCCCACTCCACTCCACTCCACCCCACTCCACCCCACCCCACTCCACTCCACCCCACTCCACCCCACCCCACTCCACCCCCACCCCAGCTCACCCCTATCCACTCCAGCCCACTCCACTCCACTCCACCGTACCCCACCCCACCCCACTCCACTCCACTCTACTCCACCCACCACACCCCCACCCCACCCCACCCACCCCACCCCACCCCACCCACCCCACTCCACCCCACCCACCCACCCCACCCCACCCCACCCCCACCCCACCCCACCCACCCACTCCACCCACCCACCCCACTCCACCCCACCCCACCCCACCCACCACCCCACTCCACCCCACCCCACCCACCCACTCCACCCCACTCCACCCCACCCCACCCCACCCCACCCACACTCCACCCACCACTCCACCCCCCACCCCACCCCACCCCACCCCCCACTCCACCCCCACCCACCCCACCCCCACCCCACCACCCACCCCACCCCACCCACTCCACCCCACTCCACCCCACCCCACCCCACCCACCCACCCACCCCACCCCACCCCACCCCCCCCACTCCACTCCACCCACCACCCCCACCCCACCCCACTCCACCCCACTCCACCCCACCCACTCCCACCCACCCCCACTCCACCCACCCCACCCACCCCACCCCACCCCACCCACCACCCACCCATCACCCACCCACCCCACCCCACCCCACCCCCACTCCCACCCCACCCACCCACCCCACCCCACCCCCACCCCACCCACCCACCACCCACCCCACCCTCCACCCCCCCACCCCACCACCCCACCCCACCACCACACCCCACTCCACCCCACCTCCACCCCACTCCACCCCACTCCACCCACCCCCACCCCACCCCACCCCACCCACCCACCCCACCCCACTCCACTCCACCCACCCCACCCCACCCCACTCCACTTTACTCCCACTCCACCCCACATCCACCACTCATACTCCACCCACCCACACCCACACCCACCCCACTCCCACTCCACTCCACCCACCCACCCACCCCCACCCCACCCCACCCCACTCCCATCTCTGCTCCTCTCGTCTTCCCCCCCCCCCCCCCACCCTCCTCCTCTACAATACCCTTCCCTGCTCTGTTCCTCTCTGCTCGTCTTATACTTAGAAGCTTGCGTGACAATGGACGAGAATAGAAATGGAGATCATGGCACTCTGGCAGTTAATGAACGAATCTGGTGCATAATGAATGACCTGGTCGCACTCATCCAGACATGAGAGAAAGCTGACCACTGTCCAGTTGCTTCGTGTGAGCCGTATTGCTATCTTCTTCTTGATTTCATACCCGCTTTAATTTTGCATCACCTTTTTCCAGATAGACCACTCACGAGGCCATTGGGGTGCGAAATTAAATACCTTTACTGATAGGAGCGAATTGGACTATGTGCACACACGAGTGCGCTTGCATGCATGCATGGATGCATAGGGTATAGACATAGGGGCAAACAGGCACAGAGTCATCACACACATACACACAGACTGACACTCTAGATATGCAAGCATGTACGTCTGTGCTTACGTATGCATATATAAACACACCCTATAAACACACCAGGCTCACCTATCGAAACAAACATGTGGGAAGAGGTGTACACACACACACACACACACACACACACACACACACGCGCGCGCGCGCGCGCACACATGAACATGCACACACACACATGCACACATGCACACACACACACACACGCGCGCGCGCACACACACACACGCACACATTGAAGAGGATTATTTTCCACATGAGTTAACATCTGTGCTGACTCCACTCCCCGTAACAGTCTTTCGGACGACACTTTAAACCGAGGCCCCGTGTGCGAACGCACGCACAGCAGCTTGCGCACACGTTAAATCCTGTTCCATTCTTGAAAAGAGTAGGCCATTGTGTGGTGATGAGAATGGATGATACAATTTACAAAACTGTCTCCACTCTCAGACTGGATGTAAAAGAGCACAAGAGTACGTATCCCATTATCCTGGAAATAAAAGAAATAAACAGTTACAGACAGACAGACAGACAGACAGACACACACACACACCACACACACACACACACACACACACACACACACACACACACACAACACACACACACACACACACACACACACACACACACACAGAGTGAAATAGGTGTAAAAAAAGCACACGAGTACTTATTCCATTACCCTTAAAAGAATAAGATACTTGCACACACACACACACACATAGACACACACACAAACTCGTACACACACAAACTCGTACACACACACACACACACACAAACTCGACACACACACACACACACACACACACACACACACACACACATACAAAACACACACACACACACACACTACAGACCTCACTCATCACCTCTCCTCTAGGGATCCGATAAAGACAGGGAGTGAGGAGGACTTATCACGGCAGAGGGGAGATGATCTGCTGTAGCAGTCTCACACTTGTCATCGTGCTATCTCCACCATTATCGGCCTGTCCTCGCCACTTCCTTTGTCTGCTACACACAGCCTCTGTGCTTTCAGGACTCCCTGTACAGTTCATTTGTCACGATCGGCATCTCTTCGGTTTTCTTTTGGGGTGTTTTGTGGTGGGCTTTTTATCACCGGTGCTGCTTTTGCTCTGTGTGCGTTTATGTGTGTGTGTGTGCATGTGTGTGCGTGTGTGCACGCGCGCGTGCGTGCGAGCATGTGTGTATGTGTGTGTCTGTGTAGGAGTGTGTGTGTGTGGGGGGGGGGGGGGGGTGTGTAAGGGGTGGTCTTTGTGTGTGTGTGTGTGTGTTTGTGTTTGTGCACGTGTGTTTGTGTTTGAGTATGCACCTGTGTCTGTGTGTTTCTGTGTGCGTACAGTACTCATTCAAATATGGATGTGTGTTTAAGTGTGCATGTTTCTATGTGCGAGCGTGCATATGCCTACACACACACATACACACACACGCATATGTATATACGTATCTCAATGTGTGTATACGTTTCTGCGTGTATGTGCGTTAGTGTCCACATGCACAACGTGTGTGTTTGTATGTGAACAATGAACAACAGTACTAATTTAGGAGACCCCACCCCCACCCCCTTGAATTGGTCAGCAGAAGTGGAATACGGGTGGTGCTTAGAAAGGAATGCACGGGTAGTGAAGTTACTCAACGAGGGGACGGGATAGCTCAGTGGTCGGAGCACTCGCTTTCCCCCAGCCAAGTTAAGCAGCGTCGAGCGTGGTTACCAGTTGGATGGGTGACCGTTTGCGCGCCTTGGCTTCAGTGCAGTTCCCCCAGTTCACCCAGCTGTAAATGGGTACCTGCCCTCTTTAGGGTCAGGGAAGGTAAAAGCAGCGAGGGAGAGGAGATGGGCGCCGCCCTCAATATGCTGGCCCTAGAGAAGTGAGGTCTCTGACGCCTCGCTCCCCTACGACCTTATAGGTTATGGGACTCCTTTATCTTTTAACTTTTTTACTATTTGTGTATTCTTTGGGGCCTGGCTACCTCTAATCAAGCGTCCAAACAGACCAGGCAGCCAGGTCAGAGGCAGGGACTTCAGGCTGAGGAAGGAGGACAGACAGCATAGCCATTGTTGGTGGCGGGGTGTGGAGGTGGGAGCAGACAGACAAGGACGAAACCGCTGGCTTGGCATTCGTTTTGTGCGATTAGAAGTGTAAAGAAATGTTGCTGGTGTTGTTGGTGTTGCTGCTGCTGCTGCTGCTGTCATTGTCTTGTCGATGTTGTTGTTGTTGTCGTCGTTGTTGTTGTTCCTCTTGTTGTTGTTGTTGTCGTCCTTGTCGTTGTTGTTGATGGTGTATAAATTCATGTCATTGTCGAGGCTAAACAGAACTTGTACTGGCTTTCAAAGAGTGTGGTACCAGTGTTTTAGCTGGGTTTGCCTCGACAGAGCGTACAAGAAGAATGTGTGTGTGTGTGTGTTGGTGGGGGGGGGGGGGGTCTGTGTGAGAGAGAGAGTGTGTGAGGGCGAAGATAAGAGATTAGTTCAAGGATTGGAAGTGAGGAGTTTTGCTTTGGTTGTGTCTTTGCTCTGTATTCATTTTACTGCCGAAGAAAGGTCTCAGTCTGGCATTTTCTTTATCACAGCATATGATATGCATGTGTATGCATGCATGCATATATGCATGAATGTATGGTATGTATGTATGTATGCATGCAT
>CM054157.1:36348421-36368421 GCA_028751875.1 Rapana venosa | reverse complement strand
TTGGAGTGAAAGAGAAAGACAGAAAAATCAAAGAAACAAAGAAAAGTAAAACGAATCTCCAGCATGACAACAGCAGTCCATGTGCAGCACTGCTTGAAAAATTAAACTAAAATAAAATGTTGAATCATTTTGAACAGCAACAGTTGTCAATAGGGAATTTAGCTCTGAGCAACTTTTTTGTTCCCATTTGCTTTGCTTTGAGGTTTTTTCGTTTGTGTTTGTTCTTGGTTTTCTTTTGTTTTTCTTTTTTTCTTTTTTTTCGGGGGTGGTGAACTGCCGGGAAGGTGTCTAACTCTTCCAGTTTTGAAATAAGATGTTTCTGGCTGAAATTGTGTTGGTGCCTTATGGAAGCAAAGTGATGAAAGTTACGGTTATCCATGTCAACTAAGGTACAGACTTGACAAAGCATCTTTGACAAAGTCGAACAAATAAAATTAAAACAGATAGAATACACTCTTTTATCGCTACGTTGGTTAGACTGCAAAAGCGCGACTAATGCCTAGTACAATCTCACAGCATTACCAGTCAATTTGACCATGCAGCTAACCAACCAAGTTATACAAAGAACATGCCTTTTGCTGATGATGCTGATAATTCAAAATGTCTCGGAATATACTGCACGCTCTTTTAGCCCCTTAAGGATATAGCATTTAAATCACAAGATAAAAGATCAGTGCAAGTAGAGAATCTTTTGAGTAGTAAGGATTTAAAAAGACAGTGTGAGGGTTTCCTGAAACACTGACCACTGCCCATTCCTGTGTCTGATATATCACCACTCCAGAGCTAAGCAGCATGCATGATTGAGATATTACGTCACAGACACTGAGGGTCCAAAATAGGCGAAGGTGGTGTGGGGGGGGGGGGGGGGGAGAAGAAAACAACATCACCGAGACTTACTGAAAGAAAGTGGAGGGATTGGTTATGATGACTGAAGAAAAGATGCAGACAGGGATGGAAAAAAGAACCCAAAAAAATCTGATACAAAGATAGGAATAGAAGAAATAACACGCACGCACGCACGCACGCACGCACGCACGCACGCCCACGCACACACAGACACACACACACACACACACACACACACACACACACACACACCACACACACACACACACACACACACATATGTCTGGATGGTAGGAATAATAATTTACAGTTTTAAAAATGTCCCTTGGCGTAGGTGTTAGGGAAGTAATCCTCTCTCTCTCAGTAAACTACTACCAGTGCTTAATCTTGATTTTCTTCAAGCAGAAACACTTTAGCAGTCCATTTAAAAGCTCAGCACGACAGAATCACGGTGACATCCAAAATAATGAAAGAAATTAAGAAACATATATTTTAAACAAAGATGGGTGGAAGATGAGTATTGCTTGGATAAGCGAAAAGCAGTAAAACTACTGTGAATATTATGCAAAGTACAAGAATACAAGCTAATCAATAAGATAAGCACACAAAGAAAGACAGTGACATCTTCAGAGAAAATCCTGACCCAGTCATCTCTGACCTATAAACTATATAAGCCAGCTGCCTAAGCTCTTAGGGTAAGTGTGTTACTCATCTGAGAGTAAACACTAGCAAATTGCTGTACATAACAACAAAAAGAAGAAAGTTATTACATAACAAACAAAGACGCAGATTCTGAGTATTATTATTCATCGAAACCTTTGTGCCATCATACTATACGGTAGGGAGATGATACATTTTTGCTTGTAGTATGTCATGATATATTATTTGCTGTATTGAGACAATATGGGTACTTTCTTAAGCCTGGAGGGAAAAAGCTCTGTAAATGAGGTAAGGAATCATTTGTATATACTCAAGGAAAACAATTTTCTACTTATGCAATGCGATAAATGTATGTGTGAGTGTGTGTGTGTGTGTGTGTGTGTGTGTGTGTGTGTGTGTGTGTGTGTGTGTGTGTGTGTGTGTGTGTGTGTAGGGGTTTGGGGGGTGGTTGGGAGGGTGGATGGGTGTATATTTTCGACTGAGACAATTGTTATACGAAAAACCCTTCATTATTATCACTGCATTAAACAGCCTAAAAACCACGACAAGAGGGATCAGTTGCGGAAGCATTAATATAGCAAATGTCGGTGAAAGAAAACATGCATCATGATAAAAATCAAAATTTCATCTCAAAATATCTTAAAATATAGGATTATAAAACACACTTTAACGATCAGGCAAGTTATTCAGAGAAATGTAAAAACTAGGTAGTCAATATCATTGTGAATTTAGAATTCGAATGATTACTGCCACAAAAGAATGTTTTCTGTTAGTTTTGCTGATGTGACACTGAAGGCAACAACTGACATTCTGGAAACAAAGCATGGGAAGGATCGGCCAAAATGGCAGTCACTTTGCGTGCAAGCTGCTGATTGCAGAACGACTTGAGATCTCTCTGTTCTTCTCAGACAGCAACTGATGTGTTCTGTCATGTGAGCTACAACATGCCTTGCACCGCCGGTAAGCGCCTGGCAAGATAGGCCTAGTGGATCGGACTTAGGCGTGGGAGAGAACTTTCCTGTATGCCCTTATGTCTGTCTGGGAAAACAAGTCAGGAGAATGGACCAGAACGACAGAAACAAACCAACAAGAATGTCTTGGCAGAAAGTGAACGAACATGACAGACACAAAGAGAGGGACTGAAAAGCGGGAATTCCTGGCGCAGAATTGACAGAAAGTGGGAATGATAGTCTTTTTACTGACAGGCTCCCGATATTCCCTCAGGTTGAACAGGCGATAACTTAATTATCCTTGCTTATCTTGTTATTTTACAGCACTTTAAGTCACAGCAGATTTTTTTGCTTGAAATTCGGGTTGCTTTCCCCGGGGAGAGCGTATCGCCACAAGAGCAGCTCCACCTGTGTTGTTTTCCCTGTCTGCAACTGTCTCATCCGAAAGACTAGCACCCAGACCACCACTCATGGTTATATGGATGGCGCAAAAGCTTCGGGCTCAAACGGGATTCGAACCATGTACCACCGCACAATTTCGATCCAGACTTTTCGCTTTCTAGGCAGGCGCGTTACCTCTAGACCACCGATGCACTACACAGGTGTATGCACAAAATGTCTTGACCCAGTCATCGGTGACCTGTAAACTATACAAAGCAGGCGCCTAGCTCTCGGGATAAGTGTGATTGCTATTCAGTGATGTGCTGGGACGCTGGCAAATCGCTGTACGTATCACAAGAATTGGAGTTAGTATATAACAAACGAAGGCGGAGATTCCGATCATTATCATTCATTGGAGGCTTGTGCCATATAGCATCTGCAGAGAAGGGGTGTCTTTTTTGTGTGATGACATGATGTCGTCATTATTGAAGTCAGTGTGATAATTTTTTCTTCTTTTTGTTGCTAAGTGTGACAATGTTGAGGAAATGGGGTAAAGATTTTTGTCTACGTACGCAAGAAAAGAAAGCGTATGTAATGTTTCTTGAAATGTGTGTGTGTGTGTGTGTGTGTGGTGTGTGATGGGTGTGGTGGGTGGGGCGCGCGCTCGTGCAGGGTGGGTGGGTGCGTAAGAATCTTTTAAATAGCTTTTGTTCTTTGTGACCGTTTGCGCGACTTGGCTTCCAGTTCACCCAGCTGTAAATGGGTACGTGCCCTCTTTAGAGTCAGGGAAAGTAAAGCAGCGAGGGAGAGGAGATGGGCGCCGCCCTCAATATGCTGGCTCCTAGAGAAGTGAGGTCTCTGATGCCTCGCTGCCCAACAACCGCACAGGTAGGGGACACCTTGACCTTGACCTTGCTCTGAGCACTGCATCAGTTCACATTCTTTCCTGTATGAATATCCACTGAAACAGATAACAAAGATGCAGCGGGGCTATGCTCTGCAGGTAGCTCATCTGTCTAGAAACCGAGAAGAGCGAGATCGAACCCTGTTTATGCACGTTCTCCCCACCACTTATTTTGACCTTGATTGGTGATCTGGGTGCTTGTCTTTCGAATGAGATGAAAAAATCGAGGTTCTTTGTGCGACGCATATTCAACGCTTGTGAAAGAGACCACGGCAACAAGAGAGTTATTTGCAGTATGCTTATTTAGGAAACCCCCACTCTGATAAGGAGAGAACTACACGGTTTTGTTGCTGCTCCTTTTGATAGAGGGCGCTGCTCTTGAGGAGTGTGCACTCCTAAGGGAGAGCATCCTGAAATAAACCAGATGTTTGTGACAGATTTAGACTGAGTGCTTCTGAAATCCTAAAGCATTTCTGTTGCTGCAAATTGCGCTTTTATGTAGGCCAGAGACTCAATACAACACGTGTTTTATGAGGGTGTAAATACATTAGAGCTTTTTGGACAAGATTAGAAAACGTATGTTAAGAAGGATGCACAAATGCCTGTAACATAACATTTTCCCGTAACTTAGTCATTTTGGGGGTAGATTGACACATAAAATCAGATAAGACCTTTGATTTGACAATGTTGCTTTGCAAAATTACACATCTACAGATGCACAATTGATAGACAAATACCAACACTTGATGTTGTTCAGGCACAGCTACATAATAAATTTAAAACCGAGCAGTATAATGCAAGAATTGCAAATAACCTTGTAAAATTTGAAATAGAATGGAATCGCTACTAATCATTATTTCTGGTCACATAAGGAATGGATAAACCATCAGGAGACACACAGCCTTGGATAAAAAGAGAAAACCCCATAAACAAGCCTTAGTGTAAGAAGGGGGGGGGGGAGGCATCAGACAAACACTTATTGTAATATTCCTCAGATGGCATGGTATGTAAATGGTGCACTGTATAAAATGCCTATGTCTATGTATGTATGTATGTATGTATGTGTGTATGTATGTATGTATGTATGTTTGTACGTATGCAGGAATGCCGAGTATCTCTTTACGTTATGTACAATATTGAAGTGCATTCATGAACATGCGACATCTACCAGTTAACGTATATTGCTATTGATACTACTTGTCATAAATATATGTATTTGTGACAAGAAAATGAAATTGTTTTATAAAATGATACTTTTATGTAGTACTGTCGTAGCTTAGTAGGAAACACACCTTTGAAGATAGAACCCACCTTGTTTATGTTATCGATAAAATTGCGTTTGTGTTTGCTTTTATGAGTGTACAGATTATACCAGTTATCGTTTCATTGTGTTGATACTGCACGTCAACTTATATTACGATTGTTGTTTAAAAAAAACGGATGAGAGATATTGATAGCTTTTATTTAATGTCAAATATTGCATACGCTTTTTATTGACAATATTTGAATGTAGAGCGCTTTGATTTGTTCCTTTGCAAGATTCAGCGCTATATAAATTCCATACAGTAGTAGTATAGTAGTAGTATAGTAGTAGTAGTAGTAGTAGTAGTAGTAGTAGTAGTAATAGTAGGCGCAGCAGCAGCAGCAGCAGCAGCAGCAGCAGCAGCAGCAGCAGCAGCAGCATTATCATTATTAAAGTCATATTCTGAGATATTTCCCCTAAAGCGCAAATGATATAACATTTTACACATGCTTTGGATTATTGAAGCTTTTGATATGTATCTAATCCCTTTTTCTGCAAGAAAAACGCACCTCAGACCCACATGTGGCTTACACTATAATCATGAATACAAACCGCAGCCCACAGCACCAGTCAACAGCACCAACCAAGAACGACCTGCCTTGTGGCAGAATACCTCTGACTAGGTACCCCTTCATTGCTATAGCAGCCTTCATCTGACAGTTGGGGAGGATCAATGGACAATCAGGTTCATCAGAGAAGAATCTATCTTCTGCTTGTCTGGCGTCGTCCTATTCTGTGGCTGGCTACTGAGGCATCGTTACCTGCCTGTCACACAAACGCCTTGGCTTCATTGGGTAATAATATATACTTATGTATGGTTGAATGACAATGTTCCTTAACTCAAGGAACATCTTTATTTCTACTAATTATTTAGTCTACAGTTTTTGACAGAAACAGCCAACACAAAAAATGTCTCCATTCTGAGGAGGTTGCATAATTATTGTTTCTTCATTTTAAAACAAAAATCTGGTTTCTTTCCTTTCGTATGTTATTTCGTGTCTCGTTTTCTTATTTTATTCTTTCGTTATTTTGTGCATTTGTTTGTTTAATTTATCCTCTCTCCTCCCCCCTCTCTCTCTCTCTTCCTCTTCTCTCCTCTCTCTCTCTCTCTCTCTCCCCTCTCTCTCTGTCTCCCCGTCTCTCTCTCCCTCTCTCTCTCTCTCTCTCTCTCTCTCTCTCTCTCTCTCCCTCTCTCTATCCCCCCCCTCTCTCTCTCTCTGACACACACACACACATACACACACTATTTGTTATAAATGGCATGGCTTTTCAATGGCTTGATATCATAATTCATTACTATTACTGCATGGCTAATTTTGTTTGTACATGCTGTTGGGTTTCTGTTCGTTTAAAACAAAATAATCCTCCCCTCACCTCTCCCCCCTCCCCTTCCACAAACTGCCGGATGCAAAAAAAAAGCTGCAAAATTATGCAGAATCGTATATTTGATGTTAAATAGTAAAACACACACGCACCCCCCTCCCACCTCCCCCCCCTCCCCCCCCCTTCCCCCACACACACACACACGGAACACATGTGGAGAAAACAGCTGACCAAACATCGCCTGGTATTGACAAGTGAAGAGTTTGCTGACTAACAACAAACATGATGACACATTCAGGGCATAATGAACGCCGGCTTGGTCCTTTATATCCGCTTAGGTTTTTGTTTGGTTTCTTTTTATTTATTTATTTGGTTGGTTATTTTTTAGATATTTTATTTATTTGATAGCTTATCAATAATCAGAAGGTGAGTTGAGTGGTTGGCTGTGTAATCAATCGTGTTAATTGCACCTGAGAAAATTATGTAGAAAAAAGCCACTCTGATAGGAAAACAACTACAATTGTGGACAGGGGCAAAAACATAATGGGTGGCGCTGCTCTTGTGGCGACGCGTTCTCCACGAAGACAACGGTCCGAATTTTACGAGGAGAAATCTGCCGTGACTTAACGTGGTTTGGAAATAATAAGAAATGCAAAACATGATTCATATCATTGATATATGTCATTGATTTCTTTATTAATTCATTCATTAATTGTTGGTTTTTTCCCCTTGTTTTACCTGATAAAGTGTTTGTGTAAACTACCCCCTGTCTTATTTATCTACCCTGAATAAAACATTCGTGTTTGAGGTTTTAGCGTTCAAGTTCGTTTCTCTGTGCTATGTTGCTGTCTCCAGGCTCATGTCTGTGTCTATGTCTATCTGGTCGTGTCTATGGTTCTCTATGTCTATCTGGTTGTGTCTATGGTTCTCCATGTCTATCTGGTCGTGTCTATGGTTTTCTGTGTATATCTGGTCGTGTCTATCTTTGTTCTGTGTCTATCTGGTCGTGTCTATGGTTTTCTGTGTATATCTGGTCGTGTCTATCTTTGTTCTGTGTCTATCTGGTCGTGTCTATGGTTCTCCATGTCTATCTGGTGGTGTCTATGGTTCTCTATGTCTATCTGGTGGTGTCTATGGTTTTCTGTGTCTATCTGGTCGTATCTATGGTTTTCTGTGTCTATCTGGTCGTGTCTATGGTTCTCTATGTCTATCTGGTCGTGTCTATGATTTTTTATGTCTATCTGGTCGTGTCTATTGTTCTCTATGTCTATCTGGTCGTGTCTATGGTTTTCTATGTCTATCTAGTCGTGTCTATGGTTTTCTATGTCTATCTTGTGGTGTCTATGGTTTTTTATGTCTATCTTGTGGTGTCTATGGTTTTCTATGTCTATCTGGTCGTGTCTATGGTTTTCTATGTCTATCTGGTCGTGTCTATGGTTTTCTATGTCTATCTGGTCGTGTCTATGGTTTTCTGTGTCTATCTGGTGGTGTCTATGGTTTTCTATGTCTATCTGGTCGTGTCTATGGTTTTCTATGTCTATCTGTCGTGTCTATGGTTCTCTATGTCTATCTGGTCGTGTCTATCTTTTTTTGTGTCTATCTTGTTGGTGTCTATGGTTTTCTATGTCTATCTGGTCGTGTCTATGATTTTCTATGTCTATCTGGTCGTGTCTATGGTTCTCTATGTCTATCTGGTCGTGTCTATCTTTTTTTGTGTCTATCTTGTGGTGTCTATGGTTTTCTATGTCTATCTGGTCGTGTCTATGATTTTCTATGTCTATCTGGTCGTGTCTATGGTTTTCTGTGTCTATCTGGTCGTGTTTATTATTTTCTGTGTCTATCTGGTCGTGTCTATGGTTTTCTATGTCTATATCTCTTTGTGTTTATTGTTCATTTTGTCGACTGTCTCCTTCTATCTATCTGTCTTCTTGGGATGTGTGTATCCCTCTTACTCTGTTTGTCTCTGTCTCCGTTTCTCTCTCTCTCTCTCTCTCTCTCTCTCTTCTTTCTCTCTCTCTCTCTTTCTCTCTTCCTCTTCTCCTTCTCTTCTCTCTCTCTTCTCTCTCTCTCTCTCTCTCTCTCTCTTCTCTCTCTCTTCTCTCTCTCTTTATTTCTCTCTCTTTTGCGTTCGCGTGTGTATGTGTGTGTGTGTGTGTGTGTGTGTGTGTGTGTGTGTGCGCGCGTGCGTGTGTGTACGTGTGTGTGCGTGTATGTATGCGTGCGTGTGTGTATGTGTGTGTCCCTCTGTCCATCTGTCTGTCTGTCTGTCTGTCTGTCTGTGTCTGTGTGTACCTGTATGTGTGCATTTAAAGCCTTGGGTTTTATCTGATTCTCAATCAATGCAAAACTGATATATCGGAGATAGAGGGGGGGGGGGGGGGGGGTGGAGGAGGGGATAGAGGGCAAAACAGCTGAATACACATGCAGTGATAAACTGCCAGTCTGCTAAAGGATGCAGTGCAGGGAGGGAGGGAAGGAGGGGTGATGTTCCAACGATACAAACACAAACACTTCTTGTTGTTATTGCTGTTGCTATTGTTGTTTTTGGTGGTGGTGGTGGTGGTGGTAGTGGTGATGATGATGATGATGATGATGATGATGATGATGATGAAGAAGAAGAAGAAGAAGATGATGATGATGATGATGATGATGATGATGATGATGATGATGATGTTATTATTGCTGTTGCCGTTGTTGTTTTTTCTAAATGTGCTTTTGTCTGGGGTTTTTTTTTGTTGGGGGGGGTTCTTGTTTGTCTCATTGTTTCTGTCACTCCATCTTTTGCATCTCTCCTTCTTTCTATCTCTCTCTCTCTCTCTCTCTCATTTGTCATTGTCATTGACATTGTCTCTCTCTCGGAGACGGGGATGGGATAGCCTAGTGGTTAGAACATTGCGCTCGCAATCTGACGACCCGGGTTCGATTCCCGTTCAAGGGGATATTTTCCTCTGGAGTGAACATCAGTGCAGACTCCACTCCGTCCTTCGGATGCGACTATAAACCGAGGTCCTGTGTCCGAACGCACGTAGAACATCTTGCGCACTCGTTACATCCTGTTCAGCTTTTCGTAAGAGTAGGCCATTGTGTGCCGGTGGGAACAGATGACAGAATTCACAAAATCGCATACACATGGGGACTGGATGTAAAAAAGCACATAAGCGCTTATTCCATTATCCTCGATATAAAAGAATACAAATATATATATATATATATATATATATATATATATATATCTTTGCTCGTATGTCTCTTAGCTTTTCTTCTATAAATCCTGCATTCTGTCTGTCGCTCTGGCTTGTTGGTTGGCTGGCTGGCTGGGTCCCTGCCTGTCTGTCTGTGTGTCTGCATGTCTGTGTTTCTGTATGTCTGTGTGTCTGTCTGTCTCTCTGTGTGTCTGACTTGTATTATGTACATGTGCATGTCTGTATGCATGTGTGTGTGCTTGTTTGTGGACTCTGATAACGATTTATGTATACCGTGACAATACAGCTATGTAATAGTAAGTAAGTAAGTCTTCAATTTTAACGTCTTTCCACTTAAAGTGATACCAGACGATCCTTAAATAGGAGACTGAATATGTGAGATAGAGAAGAGAGAGAGAGAGAGAGAGAGAGAGAGAGAGAGAGAGAGAGAGAGAGAGAGCTATGTAATGCGTGTGTGTATGTGTCCTGTATGTGTGAGTCTGTGCGCTCTTGCGCGAGTGCGCACGTGTGTGTGTGTGTGTGTGTGTGTGTATGTAGGTGTGTGTGTGTGTGTATGCGCCCGCGTGCGTGTGTATGTGTGTGTGTGTTACGATCTTTTTTGTGAATCAGTATAAACTCACACAACCACTTAATATACCATTTGCGATTACTTCCCCCAAAAAGCAACAACAGAGCCACTGTATTAAGTAACCTGCCCCATCAACGGGTGCTTATTTCCCCACACGACACCTTAGTCTGGCATCCCACTTTATGTAGGTAGCACACCCGACAGGTCTGGAAGATCAATGGAAAATCAGACCCATCAGGCTCATCAGACTGCTATGTATCTTCCCTATGTCTTAGATGGCTCTAGCTATTCTTCTGACGGCTGTCTGAGATCAGTTTGACTGCTAGTCACTAAGACTTGCGCTTTCCTTTGTTGTTTGTGTTTTTAGTGAATAATGTGGTGTTGATTGTGGTTTCTAAAACTTAAGGAACGTGTAACCTTTCTGAATTTTGGGGGGGGATAATTTTAAAGATAAACTATTTTTTTAGATGTGGCAAATTGCTTTGTAGCGTTAGTTTTTTAATGTGGTTTTTTCTTTCTTATTCTCTTTACAATAGTGTTTTGTTTTTCTGTTTTCTTTTAGTTTTCTTATATCGCTCTCTCTCTCTCTCACACACGCACACACACACGCACACACACACACTCACACTAACACGCAACTTCCTGCACACACCCATTAACGCACCAGGATTCGTTTGAAAGGAAAACAAGCTGTGTGTCATTCGTTCACGTGGAAAGCGAAACCTGCACATTATACATAAATACATACATACATACATACATACATACATACATACATACATACATACACACATACATACATACATACATACATACATGCATGCATACATATCTATCTATTTATCTGTATAATATACATACACACACACATACTACAGACTCCTACACTTGATGTCAGTAGCCAACAGGGAAAGCAGACGACATCTGGCTGGACCAAACAGCTGAACAAATACACAGGGATGACAGACAGGACGACAGCCAGCTGAATGACTGACACAGAGCACAACTCCACTAGTGGCACCTGACAAATGCCCATACTCTCTCTTGTTTCTCCCTGAATTTCTTGGTTTTTCTTTTGTGTCAGTGGCGGTCTGTCCGAGTTTATGTCGTGTTTATTGTGTTGTTCTCTCTGTTGTTCGCAATATGTCTGTCTATGTTTGTCAGCTTCTGTGTCTGTGTCAGTGTCTGTCCTTGTCTGTCTGTCTGTCTGTCTCTGTCTCTGTCCTCCATCAATCTCTCTTGTTTATGTCTGTCTGTCTGTCTGTCGGCCTTTCTCTCTCTCTTTCTCTCTCTCTATTTCCATCTCTCTCTATCTCCCTCTCTCTCTCTATCTCCTTTTCTACCTCCCTCTCTCCCTCCCTCCTCCCCTCTCTCTCTCTCTCCCTCTCTCTCTTCTCTCTCTCCCTCTCTCTCTCACCCGCTTCCTCTCTCTCTCTCTCTCTCTCTCTCTCTCTCTCTCTCTCTCTCTCTCTCTCTCTCTCTCTCCCTCTCTCTCTCTCTCTCTGGCTTGATCTATGGCTCTCCCCTACATCTCGCTTACTCTGATTAAAATACACAAAACCTCCATTCAGTTAATCTAATGCCACTGATTCTGTTATTCAGGAACAAAACGAGGACCACTGGCAAGAGCAGTTCATGACAAAATACAGGGAAACGAAGAAGAAAAAAAAGAACAACAACAACAACAACAGCAACAACAAGTAGAAGAAAAATTGCAACAAAAATGATAATAACTCATTTAAGGACATTGGGAATGAAATTGATAACTGTTCCGTATAAACGTATGGCAGAAGGCATACCCTATGAAAAGCTTCACTTGTAAAGCTCCAATATCCAGAAAAGTACTCCGTGTTATGCACTGCTGCTTGAAAACAGTCCGGTTTGGCCTGGAAAACTAAATCTTTTAAACTGCTCAACCTTTTTATCTATAGCAAGTGCAATAAAGTTGTTTTTACAGACAAGTTCTACAATCTACATTCTGGACATCGACCTAAAGGAAAATCTCCATGTTTTTAGTTAGCAATTTTTTTTTTATCAAAAAATAATATTTTGACCACTTTCAAACCCGAGTCAGCATTTAACGATGGGAAAACTAATGTAGCTTCTCTGCTGCTTTTTGCGTGCATTAATCTTGAATGATCTTAGGTATAAATTGCAGATTGACGCTAACACATAGCTGTAGATATTCAGTGTATGTGGCAGCTGCTAGAATGATAGAAAATTGATGTGTTACAGTACAAAAACAGTCTTGCTTGAATGATGGAAATATGGGTGGTGTGTATGTGTGTTCTAGTACCAAAACAGTCTTCTCAAGGACACAAGGAAGGACACTGGGACTGGCTAGATGTGCTGAAGATGCTGCACTTGATGTTGACTTTAGACAAGTCTCGGCCTTTCACTTAGTCATAGGACTGTCACTTTACTAGCCCTGCAAACTCTAGTGTCGCCTTATCAACTTTAGCAAACACTGAACTTTTACTGGCCTGCATCAGAAAAGACTTGCTGAAACATATCGCCGACGTTTTTGTTTTCCTTTTCTAAAGTAAAGTCGGCTATAGCAAAGACGTTAGCAGGTCTGATTATGTCATCATCTATACAGTTTAAAACAGATAAGCCAACCAGCTAGCTAACAAATAAATAATGACTTGATTAATTTGGTAAGCAGCTAAGCTACCATCTACCCAAATAGTTATAATACAAAGACTGAATGACTAACTTACTGATTGGCTAACTGTCTGACAGGCTAAACCTTTGAATGCCTGGCTGACTTGCTTGCAGACTGGCTGACTGGCTGACTGGCTGGCTTTCTTACTGACAGGCTGGGCAACTGGTTGGCTATCTACCTATTGTACAATCAAGCAATCAGTCCATTAATTCATATTGTTATCATTCATTTATTCAATCAAGAAAAGTAAAGCAAAAAAGGCATGAACAGAACATCATATACATCAGGTAAAAATAATCACACAATACTGCGCACTATACGTCCTCTGCCTATCCCAGTGTTGCCAGTACATTTACGCCCTAATGGCCAGAGCCAAAACAAACAAACAGTGTACAGACGTTACGTCACAATGGCAGAAAAACGTGGAAAGGGACCATCACTCACTCAAAAACGCAAAGGTTAATGCCCCAGAAGAGAGGTACCAAAACATCACGCGGGGGCAAGAGATGGCCCAGAGACAAGAGAAAAAAACCCAATGTTGGAGGAAAAATGATTACAGGGGCAAATACACTTACACTGATTGTTTTTTTCAGAACCTAGGAAACACTGTTTATAATGCAGTGTCCCTGGCATTTCTGGAAGAATTCGCTACCTTCGTCAAGACCAGCCTCTGAACCCACTTCCTCCTCAATAGAGAGAGCAGTAGTGGTGCAGTTTGGGGGCGTTACCAGAAGAACACTTGGAGGTCACCAGAAGTATGCATTCTGTCTTTCTCTAAACAATTTGGAATCACTGTCAGAGTGTAAGAACACACTGGATGAAAAGTTTGATGATTTTTAAACACCCAGTCATATTCATAGGCAGCTATACTCAAGCAAAAGGTTTTTACAGGAAGTAATCTTGAAAAATATATTGAATCTAAAAATCAGAATACGAGGAAGAAAAACAGATCTAGAAACGCCATCGGTCCACAAGAAGAGCTGCCTTCAGTGAAAAATCGCAAACCGAAGTATAGTGGTACGGGCACGTCACACGACCATCTGGACTGGCCAAGACTGTCCCACTACAGGGAACAGTACAAGGAGGGAGACGAAGAGGCAGACAGAGAAAACGATGGGAAGACAACATCAGAGAGTGGACTGGCCTTGAATGGAACGATTTGCTACGGAAAGCAGACGACCGCAGGGAGTGGAGGAAGCTGGTTGCAAAATCTTCATTGGTGCCCCAACAGTCTGCAAGACTACGGGATAGGTGAGGTGAGGTGAGATGAGGTTATGGTAAGAGTTTGCACTGTTGAGGACAAGGTCAACATAGTTCGAAAGCAATGTTTCAACAATAGTTTTTGTTGCTTTATTTGTATCAACATCGACAAAACCTATGCGACTGTGCAGAGCTAGAGAGAAAAACTGGTTTTCCTTTCATAAGATTATAAATAATTAAGTCATTAATGAGTGAATGTAGAAACATATAATTCAAGTCTTCAAGGTTAAATGCAGCTGCATAACTGGTGAGATAAAACAGACGCACACTTTAAAACCACACCACTGGTGAACCTTAAAGCTCTAGCCATGGAACGAAAAACATTAAGAGAGAGAGACAGACAGAGACAGACAGAGACATAGAGACACATACAGACAAACAAGACAGATAGACAGACAGATAGGCAGGGAGACAGAGAGACAAAAACCAGACAAAGAGGCAGAAAGAGCTATACTCCCACTCATTTTGGGGACGAGATAGCTCAGTGGTCAGAGCACTCGCTTTCCCCCAGCCAAGGTTAAGAAGCATCGAGCGTGGTTACCACTTGGATGGATGACCGTTTGCGCTCCTTGGCTTCAGTACAGTCCCCCAGTTCACCCAGCTGTAAATGGGTACCTGCCTCTGTAGGGTCAGGGAAGGTAAAGCAGCGAGGGAGAGGAGATGGGCGCCGCCCTCAAAATGCTGGCCCCAGGAGAAGTCGAGGTCTCTGACGCCTTGCTCCCCTACGACCTCACAGGTTATGGGACACCTTTACCTTTACCCACACATTCTACAAGAACAAGTTAGAAAGGAAACTAAATCATTTCCCTTTTCGATAGAAATAACTCAACTGCCTGGATTCTGCGAAACTATCGATCATTTTTACAGGGAACATTTGTTCTCAAAGAAAGACAAATGATTGTCGACAAACCATTTGAGAGGTACCTGCCTATCATTTTCTTATCTTTGCACATTTTAGATTGAAGGTTATTTGCTATTGGTCGTTAAGAGACGTTATGTGTGTGTGTGTGTGTGTGTGTGTGTGTGTGTGTGTGTGTGTGTGTTGTGTGTGTATGCGTGCGTGTTTGTGTGTGTAAGTGTGTGTGTGTGTTGTGTGTGTGTGTGTGTGTGTGCCTTTGGCCACCTTAATTTCAAAGATTTTTTTAATGAACAGCGAAAAAATAGGTAAAAAGATAAGTAAAAAGATAAGTAAATGGCTGAATAACTAAATGAATAGTAAATAAATAAGTAAAGACACGAATGATCAAATAATTATAAGCAAAGTGTATTAGAAAAAAAATGTTACCAGGAGAGATAACGCTTTCTACATGTACCGGATGTCTTATGCCTATCCTCGTTGGTACTGTCTTTTTACTACACAATCACCAAAAAGGGAAACCGAAAACAAATCTAAACAGACAGTACGTCATAGCAATGGCTATAAACAATAATTAAGTGTCACAGCTTGTGAGAAATAAACAAAGAAGGAGAGACAGAGAGAGAGAGGGCGAGAGAGAGAGAGAGAGAGACAGAGAGAGAGAGAGAGAGGGCGAGAGAGAGAATGATTGACACTCTACTTATAGAGAATGAAAACACTATAGATATAGAAACATGGGTCCCACCCAGTGGAATTGTGTATCTCGACAAGCATCCACACCTGACCACCACCACCACACACACTCCTGGCCCATATTAACTCCCGAAAACAGGACACAGCCACTTTTCATTGTTACTCTGCAAGATTCAGCGTTATATTTGTTATGTACATTATTATCATCATTAGCAGAAGTAGAAGTAGTAGTAGTGGCAGCAGCAGCAACAGCAGTAGTAGAAGTAGTAGTGGTAGTAGCAGCAGCAGCAGCAGCAGCAGCAGCAGCACCAGCAGTAGTAGTAGTAGTAGCAGCAGCTGCATCATCATCATCATCATCAGCAGCAGCAGCAGCAGCAGCAGCAGCAGCAGTAGTAGTAGTAGAAGTAGTAAGAATAAGAATAAATGGAACTTATATAGCGCTATATCTTGCAAAGACAAATCAAAGTAGTAGCAGTAGTAGTAGTAGTAGTAGTAGTAGTAGTAGTAGTAGTAGTAGTAGTAGTAGTAGTAGTAGTAGTAGTAGTAATATCTGAGGGGACGGCATAGCCTACTGGTTAGAGCTTTGCGCTTATGATCTGAAGACCCGGAATCAAACTATTATGGAGGCGCTCATTTAGAAAATATTACTCAGTAGAATGGGGACGGAACAGCTCAGTGGTCAGAGCACTCGCTTTCCTCCAGCCAAGTTAGGCAGCATCGAGCGTGGTTACCAGTCGGATGGGTGACCGTTTGCGCGCTTTGGCTTCAGTACAATCCCCCAGTTCACCCAGCTGTAAATGGGTACCTACCCTCTTTAGGGTCAGGGAACATAAAGCAGCGAGGGAGAGGAGATGGGCGCCGCCCTCAATATGCTGCCCCCTTGAGAAGGTGAGGTCTCTGACGCCTTGCTCCACTACCACTTTATAGGTTATGGGACACCTTTACCTTTACCCAGGAGTTAACATCAGTACTGACTCCGCTCCCGATAAAGTCCTGTAGCTGAGACTATACATCAAGCCCCCGTGTACAAACACACTCAGAACATCTTGCGCACACGTTAAAACCCGTTCCACCTATTCGGAAGAGAAGGCCACTTCGTGAAGGTGAGAACAGACAACATATTGTTTATTTGTTAAAACGCATGCACACAGGTGTTGTGTTTAGATACCAACCCCGCAGTCGGAATGTGGCTACCTTAATAGTGGGTGAAAAAGGCGCATAATCTCACAATTTGTAAATGTTGAACAAAAATGAAAAAAAAGTTTGGTTTTTTTTTTACCTTTAACAGTATCGCCATTGTATCTCTCTATTGTGACTACTCCCACGCATCGACAAAAAACAAAAAAGTAAAATAAAGGAAGGTGCTTCCTCTGTGTGTGTGTGTGTGTGTGTGTGTGTGTGTGTGTGTGTGTGTGTGTGGTGTGTGTGTGTGTGTGTGTGTGTGGTTTTTGTGTGCGTGTGTGTGCGTGTGTATGTGTGTGTGTGTTTGTTGTGTGTGTGTGTGTGTGTGTGTGTGTGTGTGTGTGTACCTGCGCCTGTGCCTGCTTACATATCATACGCACATATGCATCCACAGACGCACTTTCGCCATCATGCATGCCGCAGTGTGTGCAGAGTATAATCAAAAGTTAATCCAGTGAGAAATAGCCTCTGCATCTAATTATAGATCCCTGGTCTCGTTCTGCTGCCTGTTTCCGCTGCGAACACTTCTCTCTCTCTCTGTCTCTGTGTTTATCTCTGTTTCTGTCTGTTTCTCTGTCTGTCTCTGTCTGTCTGTCTGTCTGTCTCTCTCTCTCTCTCTCTCTCTCTCTCTCTCTCTCTCTCTCTCTCTCTTTCCTCTCTCTCTCTCTCTCTCTCTCTCTCCCTCTCTCTCTCTCCCTCTCTCTCTCTCCCTCTCTTCTCTCTCTCTCTCTCTCTCTTTCTCTCTGTCTCTCTCTCTTACTCTCGTCTTGCCGATTCTAAATTCAGATGCTCTCCCCTTCACCCTGTTTTTCCCTCCTCTTTCATGCTCTCATCACCTTCTTCTCCTCTCCCCTCCCTCCTCCACCACCGTCCCCACCCCGGTCTGTTGCTTCATCTTTCGTCTCGTCCTGTGTCTCTCTGCTGGTAGTAGTTTGTCCATGTGATGTTGGTCAGTTTGTCTTGAGCTTTAATGGTCACTCGCAATCTCCCTTTCTCCCTCTATTTCAGACTTTCTTTTTTACATCTGCCTCCCCGCTTCTCTGTCTTATGTTTTCTCTGCTTTGTCTGTCTTTTTTGACACAATCTGTCTGCCAATTTTTTTTCCTGTCAGTATTTCTTTTTGATCTTTGACTGTGTTTATTGTTCTGTTTCATTCTTTCCTGTATCTGCAAGTTTTACTGTAAATGTCTGTCTAGATCTTAGAGAGTAAAGACCCAACCATGAACAAGGTGATAGTGTAAACAGAGAACTATAAGGTGAGACGTCCAGTATGTCTGTGACCTTTTCAATTCTCTCCTGTACACACTGGTCATTGTTATCACACTCTGTCAGTGTTTCCTCAAGTTCAAAGGGGTGTACCGGTTCTTTAGGGCTGAAGGACGAGGACAGACATTAATTTTACATTCGGTTAGGGTTTTTTGCTAAATAAATCGTTCTTTTTAGCCAAGGATGAGTCAGAGACTGAATGTGCTGGCATTCTTAAATTTGCAAGGGATCTGTGTGTGTGTGTGTGTGTGTGTGTGTGTATGTGTGTGTGTGTCCTTCTAGTTTTAAGAGGGGAAAGGATAGTATCAAAGGTAACAGGGTAAAACGCCTCGTTTGTCTGTGACCTTTCCAAAGCCCTCCCTTACAAACCTGCCATTCTTATCACCACTGTAAGGTTTTCCTCCCGTCAGCACCTTTTCCCAGTTCTTTACTACTGGGGGACAAGGACAGGCATTATAGTTTTTATTTACATGTAAATGTTCCTGACTAGATCGTTCTTCTTATCCAAAAATGACTCATGGACTGGATGTGCACATATCCAGAAATGTGCAAGTAAGATCATCATCTGCTCTGTGTGCTGTTCTTTTTTCAGTAGTGACCTTAAGTTTTAACCTCTTTCCACTCTAAGCGAAACCATTGCTCTGTGTGGTTACATGTGTATGTGTTTATTTATTGTATTTTTTAATTTTTTATTTTATGATATTTTTTATGTTGAGGATAACGAAATAAGCACTTACGTGCTTTTTAAATCAGCCCCCATGTGTAAGCGGTTTTGTAAATTATGTCATCTGTTCCCACCGGCACACAATTGTCGACTCTTACTGTGTGCGTGTGTGTGTCTGTGCGTGCATGTGTGTAGGGGGTTGTGTAGGGTGTGTGTATGTGTGTGTGTGTGAGTGTGTGTGTGTTTAAGTGTGTTTTAAGGAACAAAAAAGCTGCAATATCAACATACACAAGATGAAACAACCAGTAGGTGTGTGACCTTTTCACTGCCCTCCTTTACAAACCTGTCACTGTTATCACACACACACACACACACACACACACACACACACGCACACACACGCACACACACACACACACACACACACACACACACACACACACACACACACACTGTAGGGTTTTCCTCAGTGTCAAAAGATTTACCAATTGTTGATGACTTTTGACAGGCAGTCTTTCTCCATTCGTGGTCAGCTTGCTACATCGTTCCTTTTATCCAAAACTGAGACAGGAGCTGGGTGTGTCCACATCCATAACTTTGCAAGTGATCTGAGTGAGTGTGTGTGTGTGTGTGTGTGTGTGTGTGGGAGGGTTGTGTGTGTGGGTGTAGTTGTGTGTGGGGTGGGTGGGGGGTGGGTGTGTGTGGGCGTGTGTGTGTGAGAGTGCGTGTGTGTCAGTGTGTGTGTGTGGCGCGCGTGTGTGTGTGTGCGTCCATGCGTGTGTAAGTGTGTGTATGTGTGTAAGTGTGATGTCTGTCTCTCTATTTGTTCTTTTGATCAGTTGGTGAATTCCTCTGTCTCTCTTTTTTGCTCTGCCTCAAGTCTGTGGCCTCACCTCTCTCTCTCTCTCTCTCCTTCTCTCTCTCTCTCTCTCTCTCTCTCTCTCTCTCTCTCTCTCTCTCTTCTCTCTCTCTCTCTCGCTTTCTCTCTCTCTCTGTTGTCGTTGTTGTAGTAAGATTTTTACCTTTTGTTTTGTTGATAGTCCCTAATCAGGGCAAGGGACGAATGAAAAAAGTATACGCATGCTTATTCTGTTACCCTTGAAAAATAAAGATTCATTCATTCTCTCTCCCTCCCTCCCTTCCTCCACCCTCCTCCTCTCTCACTCTCTGTCTCTCTCTGTCCCTATCCTGTGTCTCTATCCCTCTCTCCTTTTCTCCTCCTCTCTCTCTCTCTCTCTCTCTCTCTCTCTCTCTCTCTCTCTCTCTCTCTCTCTCT
>CM054157.1:36338421-36340921 GCA_028751875.1 Rapana venosa | reverse complement strand
GAGAAAACCCCAGGAAAGTTGATGAACAGGACAGGGGAGAGAGAGAGAGAGAACAGAAATGGACAAACACACAGTTGGAGGAACAGAGTGATGCACTGACGCAGGGAAAAACAGGTTCAGATATAGACAGAGACAGGGTGATGCAGGGATACACAGAGAGAAAGAGACAGAGACAGAGACAGAGAGAGACAGTGAGAGACAGAGAGAGACAGACAGACAGACAGATAGACAGACAGACAGACAGACAGACATGCACACCGGTAGACAAGTCAAGTCAAAAACACTTTAATCATCCCATGAAGGGCAATTACAATACTGACAGGCAGATTGACACGTATCATAATCTTAAAAGGCTAAAAAAAAAAAGAGCTACATTTCATATTGGTTAACACATCCCAAAATAGCTTCAAATAAAATGTCACGAACATACTACTACTACTACTACTACTACTACTACTACTACTACTACTACTACTACTACTACTACTACTACTACTACTACTAATAATAATAATAATAATAATCTTAATAATAAAAAATAATAAAAATAAATGGAATTTATATAGCACTTTATCTTGCAAAAGAAATCAAAGCGCATACACACACATACACTAATTAGGAACACAATGTCATGAAAATTATTGACTAGAAGACATTTTAACTTATTATTTACGAACGCACATACTCAACACGTACACTCTCACGTGCGTACGTGCACGAACACACTAACGCACACCCACACACATACACCAACGTATGAATACACTGTTTTAAAGACCATTGACTAAGAAGACAGAGACTTATTTCTTACACACTCACACAAAGGCGCACACAAACAAACACACACAAACAAAACACACACAAAACACACACAAACAAAACACACACCAAACAAACACACACGCAAACAAACACACTCAACACAAACACACTCACACATACACACACAACATAACACACACAAACACACACAAACACACACAAGCAGAGAAACGCAAACACACACACACACACACACACAACAAAACAACACACACACACAAACACACACACACACACACACGCATGCACCACATACACAAACATACACACAAACACACACAAACACACACATACACACACACACACACACACACACACACACACAACACACACACACACACACAAACACATCTTTTCTTTCGTTTCTATGCTAGTTTGTTGTTTTTTACACTGCTCCCCCATACGACCCCCCCCCCCTTCCCCCCAACCCCCCCCCCCCAACCCCCCCCCACCTGTCTTTTCCCATTACTCTTTTGTTATTTCTGTATTTTTATTTTTAGTGGTGATGGGTAATTATCATTATTATTGTATTCGCTAATCGTATTCATTATCATTCATTTATTTGTTTGATCTTTTATGTTTGATTGGTATTGAATGTATCTTTTAAATGTTGAAAAGTACTTCTTTGAGAACATGAGCGCATATGGCTAAATGTTCAGGCATCTTGAGAGGAGAGGAGGGATATAATTGCTGACAGTATTGGCGATGCAATTAGGTATGGATGTATAGTATTTTCTTCTTTTTGTTTATTTGTTTGGGGATTTTTGGTTTTTGATTTTGTTGATGTTTTTGTTTATTGTTCTTTTTTTTAGGGGGGGATGCTTTGTTCTGTTTGTTTGTTTCCTTGTGCGATATTTTGGTTTGCTTTTGGGGGTTTTATGGCTTTTTGTGTGTGATGGTTGGTATTAATTACAAAGTATGAACATGAAAGAACGGGTAATATTGTAACCTTATTTAATTTGTTTGACATTTTATTTTTTCTCTCTTTTTCTTGTAATCCAAATCTAAATGAATACAAATGTGTGCGCGTGTATGTACGTTTCTATGTGTATGAATGTGTGTGTGTATGTTGTGTTGTGTTGGGTTGGGTTGGGTTGGGTTGTGTTATGTGGCGTATCGTTGCGTATGCGTGTGTGTATGTGTGTGTGTGCGTGCGCGCGAGCGTTTGCGCGCGTGTATGTGTGTACGAGTTATGCAGTGTATTTTTCTTGTTGAAAGGGGGGGGGGGGGGAGGGAGGTCCATTTTTGTTGTTGACGAGGGTTTTTTTGCTTTTTTTTTGGATTGTGTTTGTATGTGTGTGTGTGTGTGTGTGTGTGTGTGTGTGTGTGTGTGTGTGTGTGTGTGTGTTTTCGTTCCCTTTTTCTCTGTTTCTTGTTTTTCTTTTGGAGTTAGTTCTATTATTATTAGTTATGGTAGCAGTTAGATATTATTGATCAAGTTGTTTTCTGTTCCTAGATGGATGGCTTGATTAAAAAAACGAAATGCATTGCTTATTTAATGTACCATCTGGGAATAAAAAAATTGACTTGACTTGACACACACACACACACACGCATGTACGCACATACATGTATTGACTGCACTCATAACTATGACAATCAAAGAAGATACAGATCCAAAAAGAGACATACACACAGACAAACCCACACAGACAAACCCACACAGACAGGCACACAC
>CM054157.1:36300921-36335921 GCA_028751875.1 Rapana venosa | reverse complement strand
CATAATCATCTATCCTTGCCTTCAATGACCAAAACTTCCATCACCCTGCCGAAGCATATAACCTCTGTGTGTGTGTGTGTGTGTGTGTGTGTGTGCGCGCGCACGATTTAATTGTTAATCATTGTTGTTTGCGGTGGAATTGCAAGTGCTTTGGGTTTGTTTGTTTTTTACAAAATGTAGCGCTAAATAAATTAAATTTTTTTTAATTAAAATTGTCTTTGAAAACAACAGAAGATGGACAGTCTCACATTCATTCTCCATGTATGCTGGATGTCAAGGCGTGCGACATAGCAATTTTACAGTACACATTCAATTCTGAATATGTATGTCAAGTATTTTTGTTCTCTCGCAATTTTCTTCAGATCACTGTTGTAGTAAAAACACAGGCTTATTTCTTCTATTTTCACACTAGAAGATTCTCTCACAGAAAAAGGCATTCTTGTAGGTGTCAAGTGAAAGACATGGTGGTCTAGAGGTAACGCGCCTGTCTAGGCAGCGAAAAGTCCGGGTCGGAAGTGTGCGGTGGTTCGAATCCTGTTTGGACCCGAAACATTCCCCAATCCATTAAAGCATGAGTGGCGGTCTGGCCACTAGTCTTTCGGATGAGACGATAAACCGAACAGACACACGCAAAAGAACCCACAGCAACAAGAGAGTTGTCCCTGGCAATATTCTGTAGAAAAAAGCCGCTCTGATAGGGAAACAAACATAGCTGCAGACAGGTAAATGAAAAAAAAGAGTGGTACTGCTCTTGTGGCGACGCACTCTCCCCGGGAAAGTGCAGCCCGAATTTCACGCAGAGAAATGTGCATGACTGAAGTGATATATATATATAGCGCATCATCACTGTGACCTCTGACAAGACGAACTACAGAGACTGGGTTTCTGCCAGGTCTAGCTTTTGAACATCGCTTAATAACACAGAACAATGCATACACCCCGTGCACATCAGTATAGTGGGAAAGCGATCTCAAAGTACGGCAACATTTCTACGGCATTTCACTTCGCCAGTGGAAGGCTCACGTACAATCTGTTTAAACCACCACCAAACAAAACAGCGTGTCCCACAATTCGCAGGTGTGTCCCAATTTAGAAACATGACGCTGCGACAGGATCTAATTGTATGGGAGGTAATCTAAATACCGCCCTGTCTCCCTCTCTCTCTCTCTCACACATAAACACACACTCGCGCAGAGAGAGAGAGAGAGAGAGAGAGAGAGAGAGAGAGTAGCACCTACAGAGTAATAAGCGAGTCAAGATAGAAAGCAGTTTAAACAGTACATACACACGACCCTGTTCAAAATGTACTGGCATGAAAAAAACAACAGATAGAGCTACAACAATTAAATACAAATAGATTGAAATTACACAAAATAGAATAATTTATATCTAATACTATCGGTGGTAGCTTCCAACACCTTGCCTGTCACCTGTCTCCATCACGGCTGAGGACGATAGTATTTACACGCGATGCCACCAGGGTTCATCGCCATCTCTCTCTGTCTCTGCTGGGTTCTACCATTTCCTGTAGCCCTCCTCCCAGACAACTGACCTCAGTGATGATGATGGCATTGTAGGATGTTGGTGGTCTGCCTCTTTTCCTTCACAACAGTGTTCAACAAAACATGAGCAATAAACATAAAATGCTATAAAATTATGAAGTAGGAGAACAGTCTAACGTGATGGAGACCATGAGTTACGGTCTATGCACCCATCTTCAAGAATATATAGATAATGCAAAACACTTTTTGAAGTACGTAAATTATTGCAATTATTATTGTGACTGCAGCAAGGGACACATAATTTACCACAGGTTGTACCTGAAAAATATACATAAGATTCTTGCTGACAAAACTGTGTTTTTAATAATCAAACTCAACACCTGATCCAGATTAAGCACTTTGTAAGTAACTGATATCAGCAGAGCACCGAAGCCAGCATCAAAACTTTATTATTATGTTGTACAATATTACATTAAGACAGTTTTCAGCTATGACAAGCCCTTAACATTACCTGCAATTGTTTTATTTTTCTAAAAGAGAAAGCAGCATCTGAAGTCGGAGTATGGACGCCACTTTGGCGAGGATCCTGAAAAGGGATGCTGCAAGAAATTGCTCATGAAGCATTTCCGTTTGACCAGTCAGTGAGTCAGTGAGTGAGTCAGAAGGCCACTTTCTGGGTAACGTGCTTAGCTTAGGACCGCACAGCAGCTGCAACAGCATAATCATGCTTAATGAGCTGATTAAACAAATATTATAACATATGCTTCGTCATAGTTGACAAGTCGGAAAAAACCGACACAGCTCGTAAACATACCCCCCCCCCCCCTTCCTGCCCAAAAAAAACCCAACAGAAAAAAATAAAAGAAAAAGAAACAGAAAGAAAAAAACCCAGCCACCCTGAACACGACAGAAATCAATGTCGCTACATTGTGGGTGACGCATGCCTCTCCTTGTATTGGAATAGTAGGCTGAATTTCATGCATACTTTGTCGACAAAATATTACACTAAATTGAGGAAATATGTCAACAACAGAAAACTAAAAAAAAAACACCAGTACAACTGAAAAAAATAGCTGTTATTTCTTGGATAAAACTTCACAAAACTTGTTCACAGAAAGAATCGACGACAGCAAGGCTTGTTATTTTTTCAGCGATTTATGTCCATTTGTCGTTTTTCGTTGTATTTTGTCTATTTATAAACAACAACAACAACGAAACAGATGATAAAACGGGTTAATGAGGAGGGAGAGAGGGGGGAGCAGCATGGCTTGACAGCGTGACTGGGCAGGAAAGTAGATGGGCGATAAGCAATCCGCCAATCGCTGATCAGCAGCCAGCGAATAAAAAGTTGTGCCCCTTCTTTTGGCGCAGACGACAATTTCGGGCAGCGAGTCGACAGAACAAACAGTTGAGATAACTTTTCTTGTGGACGCTTTCTTCGTTTGGAAGCTTATACAATATCTTTGTGCTTTGTGTGTAGGTCCATTGATAAAGCAATGTTTTGGGTTTTCTTCACATTGTCTTGATAACTTCGTGGTGGGATTTTTCTTCAAAGTGTTGGCATCATTTGAATACGGTGAGTCTGTGTGTGTGTGTGTGTGTTGGTTTTTGGTTCTGGCACATTGCATTGTTTGTTTATACATAGTTTTGTTATTGCTATCAGCATAGCGTGTTGACGTTTCCAGGATGTTTAACTCATTGTTTGACTTTGCTTAAGAAGAACTTTGTTAGAAAAAAAATCAACAACAAACAGGCAAAGAAAAGTTGCTTGTTACTTTGCTGTCATTCTGACCAATGGACTTTTACTGTCACTCTGCTGTAGTCTATCTGGTGTGGTCGCTGTGTGTGTGCGTGCGTGTGTGTGTGTGTGCGCGTGTGTGTGTGTGCGTGCGTGTGCGTGCGTGCGTGTATGTACGTGTGTATGTGTGTGTGTTACATACGAAAAGTACATGTATACATCTTTGGGTAAGCGCGTGCTGTTGTGTATGTCTGTTAACAGTATAAATAATGATGATGATGATTATACTACTACTACTACTACTACTACTACTACTACTACTACCACCACTACTACCACCACCACCACCATAACCACCACCACCACCACCAATCATAATAATAATAATAATAATATAATAATAATAATAATAATAATAATAATAATAATAATAAATATTATAATGTACGGTGCTGGCGTGTGTGTAGCAAACATGCGTACATATGCGCACATTACGCATACGTGGGTGCTCGCGCGCGCGCGCGCACACACACACACACACATACACACCAATAAAAAACAATAAGCAAACAAACGAACAAGATAAACAAAAAACATACGCTTGCACGGTCGCACGCACGCACGCACGCACACACACACTGAGAGACATGAATGCGTGTAAGCTGGGTGATTGTGCATGCGTGCGTGCGTATGTGTGTGTGTTTTATTTTATTTTTTATTTTTAAAATATTCTTTTATATCGAGGATAATGGAATAAGTACTTATGTTGTTTTACATCCAGTTTCCGTGTGTATACAGTTTTGTACATTCTGTCATCTGTTCCCACCGGCACACAATGGCCTAATCTTACGAAAAGTGGAACCGGATTTAACATGTGCGCAAGATGTTCTGCGATGTGATGTGTGTGTGTGTGTATGTGCGCGCGCGCGCGCGTGAGAGAGAGAGAGAGAGAGAGAGAGAGAGAGAGAGAGAGAGAGAGAGAGAGAGAGAGAGAGAGAGACTGAGTTAATGTGAGAGATGATGATGATAATGGTGATGATGATGCTGATGCTGATAAGAATTGATGATGAAGAAGTGAGGAAGCAAATAGTATAACAGGCAATATCAGATAGGCCTATATAAAAATGACGAAAGGAGCCAAGGCAGAGAAAGAAACATTATTGTTTTGGGATGTTTTTATTGTATATCACTGAAAATGCGTAGCAGTAAAACTTATAGCGAGTAGCTCTTTTCATCTATTTTTAATTTTATTCTTTTATTCATTTGTGTGTTTGTTTGTTTGATTGTTTTTTTGTTTTTTTTTTTTGGGGGGGGTGTTTTGGTGGGGGTGGGGGTGGGGGCTTTTTGTTGTTGTTTTTTTATGTTTTTTTGTGGGGGGGGGGGGGGGGGGGGGCAGTCGGTCATATATCCTGAAGGCATGTGCACAACATTTGTTCTTCCAATGATGATGGTTTCGGATATTAGTTTTTACTTCGCATTGTTGGAGTTATGTAATTTATAGTTCCAACTGACATTAAATGATACAGACAGCAGGCTAATAATAATAATAATAATAATAATGAGGATGGTTTCTGATTCTAGTCTTACTTCACATTAAGGGAGTTATGTATTTCATAGTTCCAAACTGACATTAACTAACTGCGTATGCCATCGTAATCCTACCCTAAACCATTGTTTTTTTTAATTGTTGTTGATTTTATTGTTGTGGTTGTGCTATGGTTGTTTAAGGTTAACCCGAATGCCTTCTAAGTGTATGTGGCTGCATAAATGATCTTATTTTTATATGTACCTCGATGATTTACATACGTATACACATACATGAGTTCAAAGGGCATAAAGATGGAGGTATCTCTACCGCCATTTGTTCGTTTATTCCTAAATTAAACCCTTATACCAAAGATATGTTCGCTTGTTAGCTTAGTTCTATACTTATATATGCGTGCTTGTTGATATCATTTTGAAAGCCGATACTCAGTTACACAAAGTGACGTTTTGTTTCCTATTAAGTTTTGTCTATTTCCTTCTCTATTCAGGAAAATCATCATTCTAATGTGAAAAAAATAAAGTCTACTTAATTCTGCAGCACAATGTATTGTGTGATTCTCTCTCTCTCTCTCTCTCTCTCTCTCTCTCTCTCTCTCTCTCTCTCTCTCTCTCTTTATATCGCTTTAAAAAGAGAACATACCTCTAACTTACAAACTACAAAATCTTAGTGAGCTTTCAAGCGATAAGAAAATTATACATGAAATTGCGTAATAGTCTATCTGCCTAGACTGCGCCAAATATAAACGTCATACCAGTTCGTGAACGTCATTCAAGGTTGAAAGCCAGTTTTATTCATAACTTTCTATTTTAGAAACACAGCTAAAGTTTGAAACGACGAACTCTACTACCGCACTCTGAACCAGTTGAAAAGAGATCAACATTAAAAGCAGCAGCAAAAAATCAACAACAAAATAAGAACTGGTGCCACAAAAACAGCAGCGGTATCAATAACAACAACACTGAAGCAGCGAAGAACATAGCCCTTGATACATAAATACAGCAAATCGCTCTACAAGCTGGTAGGCAGTGCAATCACTCTGTCTTGGCTTTATACATTAAGCTGACAAAAAATAAAGGAAGGAAGAAAAGAGCAAACAAAAAAAATGGCGTGAACAAAAAAGCCAGACGTATAAAACTACACGATAAAAACAAAAGAAGCAAACAGACACTGAAACAGATAGGTCTAGAAAAAAAGCACCCCCCCAAAAAAAAAAAAAACAGAAGAAAAAAAAGAAGAAGAAATGGTTCTAAGGTCTTTGTTTTTTTCAGCAGAATCTCTCTCTCTCTCTCTCTCTCTCTCTCTCTCTCTCTCTCTCTCTCTCTCTCTCTCTCTCTCTCTCTCTCAAAACCAGTTCCTGTCTATAGGACGTCAGCTGACGTCACAGGCAAAGTGCTTCTAAAGTGCCGATAGGACGTCAGCTGACGTCATAGGCAAAGTGCTTCTAAAGTGCCGATAGGACGTCAGCTGACGTCATAGGCAAAGTGCTTCTAAAGTGCCGATAGGACGTCGGCTGACGTCTTTTTTCCCCTGATTTTTTCACAAGTTAGTGTCTTGTTCAAAAGGGAAAATATCTTCCCACATGGTTAGAAGAACGTATTAGCTATTCTAAATTCTAAATTGAATCCCTCTACGTCACAGTAAACTTCATTTTTTTTCTTCAGCTTAGTGCTGACTGACTAAGCTCCTTGGGTGTAAGCCTAGTTAGTGCCAGTGGGGAAATGAGTGTTCATCTTCTGTGCCCCACCATCAGTCAGCCTTCCTCCTCACGGAAAACGTACACGACTTTGCCTGCACTGCAGATGATGTTTTGATCAAAATAATGATAAGGAAGGCGATGATCTTTTGTCTGATGATTTACTTGATAGTCACAATGATAGTGACAGTGATAGAGATGTGCTACACTTGCTGTATGCTGTGTGGCAGACGAACTGTTCAGTAGACCAGTGTCCTCAACATATTGTGATTGCCTAGGACTAGAAAATCCGTCCAGTTTCAGGTATGGCAAAAGTTGGCCAAGGTCTGAGGCAGCATGCAATAGGGGGGTGGGGGGCGTGGAGATGGACAGGGGGAGAGGGGTGGTGAAGAGAAGGAATGGGAGTGGGCAGGAGGGAGCGTGGCCAAGTCAGCAGGGCCAGAACAGTTGAAATTGTGCATTACATTGAACTGTATGCCAATGGATTTGATCAAATTGATAATCATGATCCTTAACAACGGTATTTTCACTCCTTTTTTTTAGGTTGTCTTGTCTGTCTTGGCCAAAATAATTGATTTAGTATCAGGCGAAAATTTGCATAAATTATATTGTAATTTTTAACAGGCATGCTATGTAACGTTAAGTAACCCAAACCCTTAAAGTCCGAAGAGATACTGAGATTCCTCATTCATATTTCCCTAAAAAAACATCTCATAACACTTGGGTTTTTTTCTATCTCAAGGAGTTTTCACCCCATAGTTTTGTTTTAACTACTACCCCTAATTCTATGAAAACCTCTGGCACTGGCAGGAACCTTAAACCAGATTTCTCTTGGAAGCGAACTGGTTTAAAAATAACAACAAAAGAGAAAAAAAACAAACACAAGAAGTTTAAAGGACTGAAACTTGATGGTCTAGTACAGATAGCAATCCTTTTTTAACCCATCGCAGAAGCCACAGGGATACTGCTGCACTCATGATTGTTTCATACATGGAAATCCGTGTTAAAGTACCCGTGTTGATGGGTGCTTTAACTTCTGATTCCCAGTTATTAAACCATGTCCATGTGTAAGCATGAACGATACATCTAGGCACTGGAAAAATTGCAGTGTACAATCATGCATTTTGTCATTTTGTGATTGGGCAGAAGAGGACGAAACGAAGAAAGTCTTTCGTACAAAAACTGCTGTATGTTTTCAAGATGTGGATTTCCAGTCATTTTCAGATGTAAAAATAACAACAAGAAATTAAATCTTTAGCTTCTACGGGCTGTCCACCTCATCTTCCCCAGGAGCATCACCTTGGACCTCCCTGAGGGCCTAGCTGGCCCCACACATCCCCGTTGCTGTTTTTTCCTCATTTCGTACTGTTATCCATTCTCACGTCTGCTTCTTCCCACTCACTTTTCAGTTTTAGCCGACTTTCTTCTTTTTTCCCTCTTACCTTCTTTTGATTGTTCCTTCGTTCCTAGTCTACCTCCTCACCTTTTTCCCGTTCTTTCTTTCTTTCTTTCTTTTTTTGTCAAGGCATTACCTGTTTATTTCCTTTTCTTCAGATATCATCTTAAGCTGATCAATCCAGTTTTCACCGATCGTAAATTAATAGATTTGTTTTAATGCGATCATTGAAACTTCTGCACTTCGCGACTTTCTTTTAACCTAAATCTGGACTTGCCGTTACGTGTCTCTGTCTCCACTTTGTTATTTCCGTCTGTAGCTATTTATCTATGTACCTCTGCTTTTATGTGTGTCTGTTAGTCTGTCTGCCTATTCGTCTGTCTGCCTGCCTGTGTCTGTGTGTCTGTATCCATATCTGTCTATGGCTGTCTATCTCTCTCTCTGTCTCTGTCTGTCTCTGTCTCCCAGTCTCTGTCTCTATCTGTGTGTGTGTGCCTGTGTCTGTCTGTCTCTCTCTATCTCTGTCTCTGTCTCTCTCTCTCTCAGCTGCTTAACTCCTACATGTATCAAGTCCCGACTCTTTTCATGCATGTTGGTAGTTCATAGTCACCGAAAATCTAGTGGTTCTTATGTGCGTGAGAGAGAGAGAGAGAGGGAGGGGGGAGGGGGAGAGGGAGGGAGGTACGGTGAGGTAAAGCTAGCAGCTGGCAGAGGCAGTATGTAAGGCATAGGACACAGCAGGCTGATTTGTACGCTCGTTGGCTTTGTTCTCCATGGCGAAAATAGATACCTAGCATCATAAAGCAGGTACAGTCAGAGATAAACCCTGTCTGAACAAGACGCTCCACAGATACCCCGATAAAGGAGAGGAGAGAAAAGGGGAGGTGTGTGTGTGTGTGTGTGTGTGTGTGTGTGTGTGTGTGTGCGCGCGCGTGTGTGTACGCAAAGATAAACATAAACAAGCTAGTGACATAGTGAGCTAGTGGGTGAGAGAGTAAGTGAGTCAGAAAGTAAAAAAGTGTATGTGTTTCAGAGACAGAGAGAGAGAGAGTTTCAAAATCTCTCTGTATTTTTCTTGTGGTTCAATAAAGCGCCCTTGCGCGCGCGCGCGCGCCTGTGTGTATGTATGTGTGTGTGCACATTTGAGAAGAGCTGTAATGTAGAGAAAATTTGGGCATGAGACAGACAGACAGACACACACACACACACACTTTTTGAACCAAAAAGATGATTATACCTGATGTTTGCTTGTTTTGTTGTTGTGTCAAATAAGTCTACTTGACTTAAATGGCAATAAAATATTCTGAATCTGAATCTGAATCTCACTCTCTCTCTCTCTCCTCTCTCTCTCTCTCTCTCTCTCTCTCTCTCTCTCTCTCTCTCTCTCTCTCTCTCTCTCTCTCTCTCTCTCTCTCACACACACACACACACACACACACACACACACACACACACACACACACACACACACACACACTGGTATGATGGCAGACATTTTGCGCACTAGTAAGCCCCCACATCCCTGACTGGTAATGTATGTACCATATTGTGGTAAACATAACGTCCAATTCTGTCCGAACTAATGTCAGTGGTAATGGTCATTTGCGTAGTTCCCATTTCACATAGGATACTTTCACAGATAGTGGTTTTATGAATGAATCTTGTCTGAACATGCCGCAAAGGGTTGACCCATGTACGTCTATGGCTTTGTCATCAGTGTGTGTGTGTGTGTGTGTGTGGTGTGTGTGTGTGTGTGTGTGTGTGTGTGCGTGCGTGCGTGCGTGCGGGGTGTGTGTGTGCGTGCGTGTGTGTGTGTGTATGTGTGTGTGTGTGTGTGTGTGTGTGTGTGTGTGTGTGTTTTCATGTTTCTGTGTACTTCAACGAGTGTTTCTTTCGTGTCTTAGGTTTGCTTTCATCAATCACTAGGTTGCTTTCTTTGTCTTTTGCCCGCGTTTGTATGCCGGTATGTTTGGCTTTGGGGGGATTTCTCCTTCCTTTCCGCTCTGCATTTCTGTCTGGCACTATGTCTGTCTGCTCTCGTTTTCTCTGTCTGCTCTCGCCTCTGTCCTACCTCCTCTCTTCTCTCTCCCTCTCTCTTTCTCCCTCCTCACTTTTTCTTTTCTTTCTCTCTCTCTCTCTCTCTTCTCTCTCTCTCTCTCTCTCTCTCTCTCTCTCTCTCTCTCTCTCTCTCCTTTCTTCTCTCCCCTTCTCTTCTTTCTGTGTCATTATTTTATTTATTTCTCTGTTAAAAGAGCTGGTCTTGTAAGTGAATATATTTCTGCATATAGGAATTATGCACAATACAGTCACAGAGAGAGAGAGAGAGAGAGAGAGAGAGAGAGAGAGAGAGACAGAGACAGAAACAGAGACAGAGACAGATAGAGAGAAGGAGAGAGAGAGAGAGATTCTTATTCTTCTTTGTGTTTTTCGAGGATAATGGAATAAGCACTCATGTGCTTTTTTTACATCCACTTCCGTGTGTATGCAGTTTTGTAATTTTTGTCTTGAGAGAGAGAGAACCCGACAGACAGACAGACAAACAGGCACACAGACAGACAAATAGACAGATTAAAGCGTAGCTAGAAAATAGCTCCAACCGTCAAAGCCTGTCAGGATCTGACAGGTTAATGAATTCAGGTCTTAACGGATATGGAGCCTTCAAGATTAACTCTAGCGGTAATGATGAATTAGATAAATTGGTAAGTCCTCTTCTTATCTTTCTATTCACAGTTATGAGTGTATTCATACTTTTTACCTAAATGAATGTAGTTTGCTTGGTACGGTTGTCAGTGTTTATTTCGTTCTCCTATGGTACGATTTTGCGTAGACAACCCCCTCCCCTCTATTTAGGTAGCCGCAATCCGACTACATAGGGCGTTTTTCTAAATGTGACAGCAGTGTGCGTGTGGTTTTGTAATTACTGTCATCCCTTCCAACCGGCACACAACGGCCTACTCTTCCGAGAGGTGTAACGAGGGACGGGATAGCCTGGTGGTTTGAGTGATGTATTCGTGATCTGCTGACCCGGGTTCGATTCTCGTTCAAGAGGATTTTTCGAGAGTTAACATCGGTGCCGACTCCACTCTCCCTACAAGTCCTTCGGATAAGACTATAAACCTAAGGTCCCGTTTGCGAACGCACGCAGAACATCTTGCGCATCGGAAGAATAGGTCATTGTGTGCCGGTGGGAACGGATGACAAAATTTACAAAACTGCGTACACATAGGGACTGGATGCAAAAGCACATTAGTGCTTATTCCATTATCATCGAAATAAAAGTATAAAATAAATAAAACTGAATAAGTAAACACGTGAGGGGAAGATATTCTGTGTGCGTTCGCACACGGGACTTCGGCTTATAGTCTCATCCAAAGAAATTCCAGGAGAGCATAGTCAGCACCGATATTAACTCCAGGTTAAAAAAAAACAACCTTGAAAGGGCGCTTGGATGTGGTTCGAACCCAGAACTTCAGATTGCGAGGACAACACTCTAACCACTAGGCTATCCTGTCCCATTGTACGGATGGTTTTCCTTTGAACTGTATGCATTCATTCTCTGTGTTGGGGCACGTTTTTCTACGATCTTTTCTTTCTCTTGTTTTCCTTCGTAATGTCTCAATGGGGATTTTTTTCGTTCATTTGAAAAGTACTTGTTGCTTGTTTTTCTCAGTGTTCCATTCACTAAGCTCCATTTATCTGTCTCCATTTCCATATATGCTTGGCTATCGTTATGTTCTTAGAGGTTGCGGTAGGGGGGGGGGTGTCGTAGTGAGGTAGGGAGGTTACAGAACAGTCTAGTGGTTAGAGCGCTGAGCTCGCATTCTGAGGGCTCAGGTTCCGTGCTACCTTCCAGACGCGCGTTTCGGGTGACTTTTCCCCCCTGGAGTTCATTTAAGTATCAACTCTACTCCACTGAAGGTCCTCTATTGAGACTATGAACCAATGTCCCGTGTACCAACGCATGCAGTCAGCTTTTGCACACGTTAAAAACCCATTCCACTCTTTGGAAGAGTGTGCCTTTGCATATCAGTAGGAATGGATGAGAAACTTCATAAAACGCATGCATTCTGGTGTATTTTATGCATTACATCCGTAGTCCAGTCAAAATGCACCTACTTTAGTGGTTGCACACGTCACTTTTGTTATATATATATATATATATATATATATATATATATTATATATATATATATATATATATATATGGAGAGAGAGAGAGAGAGAGAAGAGAGAGAGAGACAGACAGACAGACAGACAGACAGACAGAGACAGAGAGACAGAGAGAGACAGAGAGAAAGAATTGCAATGTTTCTAGTAGTAAATATTAAGCCTATTCATAATGGAACTGTGGGAAGAGGACTATGCATAAAATGCATTTCTAAGACTACAGGCTAATTATAGCCCAAATACTCATCACGGCATGGATTCAATATCGTAGTAAATAGAGAGAGAAAGAGCGAGAGAGAGAGAGAGAGAGGAGAGAGAGAGAGAGAGGGATGGAGAGATGAGGAGAGAGAGAGAGAGAGAGAGAGAGAGAGGAGGAGCAAACAAACAAGAGAGGGAGGAAGGGAAGGGGGCCGTGACACATAACCAACAACATACCAAACACGGCCCTTAAGAAACATGTCCAAATCTATCAGCAGGTTGACATGTCAATAAATCAGATTTAATGTGTGGAGATTCCTCGGCTTTTTACTGTGGGGATAACGGCCATTTGGTCAGTTTGTCTCTGTCTTCCTTTCACAGGCTATGCTTTTATTGAAGTGTCTTGTCCGGACATGCTCTACATAACTGACCTGTGTAAGTAGGTAAGCAGGTAGGTGGCACTTCTGTCTATTATGCTGTTTGTCTTCATTCTCCGTTCATGTGTAGCTGTGCTAACTCCTTGTTTTCATGCGTTGTGTTTGACTTAGGACTAATATTCATTCATGTATGTGTATGAAATCATGTCGTTCATCAAAACAAATTTTCTCTATAGCTAACAGCCTCCTGGGTAAGAATAATACCACTCCCCTTCCCACAAATGTGCCCCTACACGATCTACCACAAAGTTTTTGTAACTTTTTCATGGATAAAATCAGACAAATACGCGATGATCTTGATCAGCGACCATCTGCCTGTTCCACCTATGTTTTCATCAGTATGATGGTCGCCATTTTGTCATCCTTTCAACCAGTTTCTGTGAAAGACATCCATGAAGTAATTCTGTGTCCATGCCAACAAAAAAGCTGTTGTTTAGATCCTTGCCCACTGTTTTGATAAAGCAAAACCTTGATATTTTGGCACTATGGTAACAGACATCATCATGCATCTCTGTCGGCGGGCTTCTGTACCCTGTCAGTTCAAAAATGCTATTGTTATCCCAATCCTCAAGAAAAAGGTCTAGATTGCTTTTTACTATAAAAAATTACAGGCCGGTTTCCTTTTTCCCCTTTCTTTTCAAAAGTTCGGGGAGAGAGTTTCCTCAAACCTTCAGAAGCCCCTTTGCTTGAAACCCCCTTTTTGGGAAGACATAAAGGAAACCTTAATAGGGCTGGTCACGGCACGGGGGTTTGCCGAAACGAGTGTCACCGCACCCTTTTTTTGGGGCAAAAGCAAACCGAAAGGGGGATTAAAAGGGTTTGTTGGCCCAGTGCCCATTCGAACGCTTGACCCCCTCTATTTTGCTCAAAGACTGGGAATTTCCTTTTTTTGGAAATAAAGAGGTTTTTCCCCTTGGAAGGGTTTTAAACCTCTTTTTTCCTTGATATTTCGCATGAGCGTGTGAAAGGGGGGGTTAAAATCACAACCGGGCCCCCCCTCCCGTAGGGCCGTACCCCAAAGGGTTTCTGTTTTGGGACCCGAAATTGCCCCACAATATTTTTCCCTCGGGGCCCTTGTCTAATGTGATGCCCCTTAAAATGATTGCCAGTTTCATAAAATATGCAGATAAACCCAGAAATTTGGGCAAATGAAACCCCTTTCAAAATTTTTCAGACGCCCCCACCCAACGGGCAGATTTGAAAGGCAAAAGTGTTTCCTTTGGGGATGGCCAGCAACAAAACCAAAATTTTTAAATACAGACAAGAAAAGTTTTGGAAAGTTGGTTAAACCATCTGCCCTTTAGGGCGGGTTGGTCGGAGGGATTTCTGGGTCTTGGGTGGCTTTTTAAAAACTTTTAGAAGTTCTTTGGGGGTTTTCGGGGGTTTTCCCACCCTAGATCCTAACCCCCCAAAATTTAAAGCCCAAATTTAGTAACGTTTTTGCAGACCCAGGGTTTTCTAGAGGGCGCCGTATTGCACACATTAAAAAAATTCTTGCCCGCGATGCGGGAAAACAATTTTGGTTTCAGCAAACCGTCTTTTTCGGGGAATTTGGACTAATTTCCAACTCCTTTTTTATAGGTATAAGTGAGGGCCCAGTTTAAAAACCCCCCCCAGCAAATTTCAACGAATTTCCTCCCGGCCCCCCTTTTTCCTTTTTTTTAAAAAGCAAAAGGGACCAGGGTGACTTCCCAAGGCTTGGGGAGTTTAAAAGGGTTTTTCCCGGAAATTGGCCCCCGTTTGTAAATAAAATTTGGGCGGGCTTGGCATACCGTCACTTTCAACGCCCGTTGCCTCCATTTCGGGCACCCTGCCTTAAATAAAGGGCACCCAACAAGAACCCTGCGGTTTTTTCGAAGGGAAAATTCTTGATTGTTTCCCAAAAATTAAAAACCTAAAAAAAAAAAACCGGGCAGGTCGTAGTTTTTTTTTTGGTGTTGCTGCCCCACGATCGGGAAATTCCCCCACCAGCCTAAGAATGTCCCATTTTAAAATCCCTTTTAAGCCCTTAAATTAAAGGGCCCAAAATCTCTTTAAGTTTTTCTTAGCTAGTTAATATTTTTTTGCTTGTCTTAAACGGTGCCGTTTTTTTAAACATGTGGGAAAAATTTCATTTGAAAGGCCTGGCGGGTTGGTTAGGGGTTTTTTTTTGTTTTTTAGTTATATTAGTGTATTGCCTTTTCTTTTGAGTTACTTTTAAATTGCCCCTGCCTTAGGGGTGTGCCCGGTTTAAAAGTGTGTGCCCTACTACAGTGGGGTTAGGGGTAATTTTTTTGGTAAATTTTTTTTTGCGTTTTAAAAATTTTCCCTCATTTTTCTTTGTTGTTTTTTGTTTTTGTTGTTTTTATTTTCTGGGTTTTTCATTTTGGAAAAAGATGCGAAAGGAAATTTTTAAAAAGCGAAATTGGTCATTTTTTTGGGGGAAATGTGCTATAAAAATTGCTATTAAATTTTTATTATTATTTTTTTAAACCCCATCCTCCTGTTTTTTTTTTTTCCCTGGTCTGTTTTTTGTTTCTTTTCCTGTTTTACCCTTTTTACCCTTTTCCCCCATTTCTCTCTTTCCCTCTGCCTCGCTGTCTTGTCATTCTGTTTGTTTTTTACATCGGCACAATTTGGTATGGCACAGGGGGCAATGTATGATATTTTCTGTGACTTGTGACCACTGTTTCACCATAGTTACATTTTAAAAAGTAGTAACCTGCTCTGAACGTCAAAGGAGATGGTAGAGCCTCTTGCACAGTTTATATCTAATGTATTATATAATATATGTATATATATATATATATAAGCGCTTCGATTTGTTTGTTCTACAAGATTCAGCGCTATATAAATTCCATATATTGATCGGAGCACTCGCTTTCCCCCAGCCAAGTTAAGCAGCGTCGAGCGTGGTTACCAGTTGGATGGGTGACCGTTTGCGCGCCTTGGCTTCAGTACAGTTCCCCCAGTTCACCCAGCTGTAAATGGGTACCTGCTCTCTTTAGGGTCAGGGAAGGTAAAGTAGCGAGGGAGAGGAGATGGGCGCCGCCCTCAATATGCTGGCCCTAGAGAAGCGAGGTCTCTGACGCCTCGCTCCCCTACGACCTTATAGGTTATGGGACTCCTTTACCTTTACTTTATATTATTATTATTATTGTTATTATTATTATTATTATTATTATTATATCGGCCTCCTTGCAACACCTTTTGGTAAAATATATTGATCATCATTTCGTTTCTGGAAAGTGTCATTATGATAGACTCTAGAAAAATACCAAGGTAATGAATAAACGACCGAATGAATGTACTGCATTGTACATCAAAATCTCCGTAATTAATGCACTACTGGTGCAATCACAACATTGTTGACGTTGTTGTACCTCCCCTATCTAAAATCCCCTGGGGTCACCCAGAATAATTATGCACTCGGACTCACTCATGATGCGTTATTATCCTTGAGAAGGTGTTGACGTACATTGTGGATAAAGCATGATCACCATATATGCAGCCACAGTTAGACTTCAGAGCATTTCATTTTCCTCTTGTAAAGGCAGTTTGCTGTGTAACGAGCTTGTCGTGGATAAAGACAACAACAAAATAACATTTCAAAGCATGCCATTATTCTCATTTAGGTTTTGGAACTTAGGTAAACGAAAAGGTAAAGGTGTACCATAACCTATGTGCTCATAGCGGAACGAGGCATCTGGGACCTCAGCTTTTCTAGGGACCAGCTTATTGAGGGTGGCACCCATCTCCTCTCCCTCGCTGCTTTACCTTCTCTGACCCTAAAGATGCAGATACCTATATACAGCTGGATGAACTGGGGGACTGTACTGAAGCAAACGCGCAAACGGTCAGTCATCCACCTGGTAACCACACTCAATGCTGCTTAACCTCAGCTTGGGGAAAGTGAGAGCTGTGACCACTGAGTTCTCCTGTTCCCAGAACATAGCTGACACCAGTACATGACTCAGCTCTTGGCCCGCACCAGAATCAGTGCACTAAAACATATAGATAGTAACTCCAGGGACAGAAATAGTGTGCGCCCCACACTTCACCGCAAATAGTCGCTCAAGTACCTCAGTGAATGTTTTGACAGATGGCGAATAGCTTTTATGGAATGCGTCGCACACTGTGGCATATGGATTGAAGAAAAACATCCTGAAACTGCAATTGTGTACATGTCCTTACAACTGTGTGTGTGTGTGTGTGTGTGTGTGTGTGTGTGTGTGTGTGTGTGTGTGTGTGTGTGTTGTTTGGTGTGTTTTGATGTGTGTGTGTGTGTGTTTGTTTGTGTGTGTGTTTTGGTGTGTGTATGTGTTTTTGGTGTGTGTGTGTGTGTGTGTGTGTTTGTGTTTTTTGGTGTGTGCGCGCGCGCGTGTGGTATAAAATATTCTCGTAGCGCATATGCAACTACCATTTTATTTTAACATGCTGATTAAAGGTTTTAAGATCATTTAGAAAAAAAAGACTTGAGAGAGTGAGAGAATTGTTGGCTGAAATGTACAACGGTATTAAGCTACACTAAAACAGAGAAAAAAAGGAAAAGAAATATATGATGACAAAGAACATATCTGTTACCTGCAATGACTTGTTAACTTTTAAACTCATGTAAATCTTATAGGCAATATAGGCAAAATCTTCAGAATAGTTGACTAGCCATATTTTTTATTTCACTTTTATTGTAATGATCCAAACCAGATATTTGAGTAAAAACGAAAGGAGTAGGTACTGTAGAACATAATCATCGTATAATGTCACGAATTCATACCACTACGTAAGAGGGAGGGAGGGAGAGAGAGAGAGAGAGAGAGAGAGAGAGAGAGAGAGAGAGAGAGAGAGAAGAGAGAGAAGAGAGAGAGATGGTGGTGTTGGTGGTGGCTAGGGTGATTTAATCTGCTATGATGGATCACCCTTAAAACTGTGCACTGCAAGGCTCAAAGCGTTTCCGAGGCCTCATCCATCAACACTGAAATCAGGAAGAGAAGGTACAGAGGTGAAATAATTACTGCGATTTTAAATATCATTACTCAGTGTAATGTACTACTTGCACAAATCTTTAGGTTTTTGTTGTTTTCCTTCTCATTTACTCTGTGTGTTTATGTATGTGTGTGTGTGTGTGTGTGTGTGTGTGTGTGTGTGTGTGTGTGTGCGCGCGCGCGTGCGGCGGGCGATTGCGCGTGCACGTGGTTGTGAGTGGTGATGTGGTGTGTGTGTGTGTGTGTGTGTGTGTTGTGTGTTGTATGTCAAATCAATTTTTTATTTCCAGACGGTACATGTGTGTGTGTGTTGTATGTGCGTGTGAGAGTCACATTTTTCTTTCTAGATGGTACATGTGTGTGTACGCGCGTGCGCGTGCGTGTGTGTTTATGTGTGTGCGTGTGTGTGGTGGTAGTTGGGTGCATATGTGTGTGTATTGACATTCCGAAACGCACACTTTTGGTATGTATTTATGTATACCCCCAGCCAAGTTAAGCAGCGTCGAGCGTGGTTACCAGCTGGATGGGTGACCGTTTGCGCGCCTTGGCTTCAGTACAGTTCCCCCAGCTGTAAATGGGTACCTGCCCTCTTTAGGGTCAGGGAAGGTAAAGCAGCGAGGGAGAGGAGATGGGCGCCGCCCTCAATATGCTGGCCCTAGAGAAGTGAGGTCTCTGACGCCTCGCTCCCCTACGACCTTATAGGTTATGGGACTCCTTTACCTTTTACCTTTATGTATATTGAAAAGCAGTTGCATTAGTTACTTGGAAGCTGTTGCTGTGTTTGACTCACACATGTCATCCCTATCAGTTGTGAGATTTTCTTTTATGGATAATTTAATAATTAGTGTGTTTACTTTTCTATTGATCACGAATCTTTGTATCTGCATTCGCATTCCGTCCATATAACTGTTCTCTCTTTTGGACAAATATGTTATATTTGTTCTGTTTGTATCATTTTAAAAATTTGATATTGTTGTTTATGTTTGGTTTTGAACTATTAAAGAAACGTGTTTTGCTCGTAAATGATTTACATTGCTTGTACAAGGTTTCCCTAAGGGTGTTTATTATGAGATCTGTTGGTGTGGCTTGGAACATCAAAGAGAGATTTCCTGTAAATCATTTACGAGCAAAACACGTTTCTTTAATAGTTCAAAACCAAACATAAACAAAAACAATATCAAGTTTTAAAAATGATACAAACAGAACAAATATAACATTTGGTGGATCGGTGGTCTAGAGGTAACGCGCCTGTCTAGAAAGCGAAAAGTCCGGGTCTGAAGTGTGCGGCGGTTCGTACCCCGTTTGGACCGGAAACTTTTCCCCCATCCATTAGACCATGAGTTGTGGTCTGGGCGCTAGCCTTTCGGATGAGACGATAAACCGAGGTCCCGTGTGTTACACGTAATTATTTAGCGCACGTAAAAGAACCCACGGCAACAAGAGAGTTGTCCCTGGCAAAATTCTTAGAAAAAAGCCACTCTGATAGGGAAACAAATACAGTTGCAGACAAGAAAAAAAAAAGGGTGGCGCAGCTCTTGTGGCGACGCGCCCTCCCCGGGGAGAGCAGCCCGAATTTCACGGAGAGAAATCTGCCGTGACTTAAAGTGGTGTGAAATGAAATCTGTGCGCTTTGATTTGTTGCTTTACAAGATTCAGCGCTATATAAATTCCATAAATTATTATTATTATTAATAATAATAATATTATTATTATTATTATTATTATTATCATTATTATTATTATTATAACTTAGCTGTATGATGAAAGTGCCGTAGTTCAGATCTTTTCCTCCATACTTTTCCCTGTGTCTGGTACTGTGGTACAGTGTGCTTGGTGTTTGTTCTTTAAAAGCCTCTATGCAGTCCCCGTTGTGCTGGAGAATTATAACAATAGTGTCATTCTGTCTGTGCACTGTATTATTATCACCATTATGATCGCTGGCCATCATCTTCGTTGTCGTCCTTGTTGTTGTCGGCGTCATTATCATCATTATCATCATCGTCATAGTTGTCATCATCATCATCATTACTGTCGTTGTCGTCGTCATCCTCATCATCATCACCATCACCATCATTATTTTTATCATGTTGTAATGGCAGAAGAAGCAGTTGTGGTGTGACTGTTCAGTTAATTCGTCTTTCTTTCTTTAGCTAATTCGCCTCTCAAAACCCAAATGAAAGAAACAAAAATGCAGAAAGATAGATACAAAACAAGAAAGAGATGAAAAAGACAGAGAATGAAAAAAAAAAAACGAAAAGCGGAGAGTCAAAAAAAATTATAAAGCGAATATAGATAAGTGGAATGAATTTATCACACAGGTTTATAAGCAGCAAGTACAAAAGTAAATCCTCAAGGAAACGAACAAGAATAGACCAAAACGTGGCTTTTGTCCCAGCTAACAGATTGACTTACCTGGTGTCCCACCCGGTAACATGACTACGGCATAGGGGAAGGGGAAGACGGGAAAAGTGTTCCCTTAGGCTTTCACTGTGATTCCCAGGTGGCATGCTTAAATCAGACAGCGTAATATTCTGGGTGACCCCTCAAGATGTTAAGTCGAGGAATCTGTAACCTCACAACCTTCGCCTTCGCCTATCACGTAGTCTGGTGGACCATGGGGGCATCACTGAAGATTTTGCAACCAGCTTCCACCACTCCCCACGCTTTCCGTGGCAGTTTGTTCCACTTGAGGCCAGTCCACTCTCTGATGTCGTCTTTCTATCGTTGATTCTGTCTGCCTCTTCGTCTCCCTCCTTGTACTGTTCCCTGTAGGACAGTCTTGACCAGTCTAGATGTCCGTGTGACGTGCCCCTACTAGTTGTTGTTGTTGTCTTCGATTTTACGTCTGTTCACTCTCAGTGATATTAGACGAATCCCTACTAGTTTAGTTTGCGTCGTTTCACTGAAGTCAGGAGCCCTTCGTATGTTCCTATGGCGTTTTTGATTCTGGTTTTCATTTCCTTGTTAGTGATGTGATTTCTGTATGAGACACCAAGAAGTTTGCGATAGCACCTCATATCCATTTTCTGTATCCTTCTTTCAGTGTCTGCTGTTATGGTCCATGTTCAACCTGCAACAATCCAAACAAAAATAGATTATCTGGAAGAATTTGGTAGCTCTGTGACTCCCAGAGTGAAAGCTACAAAACACAGCTCCCCGTGGAAATGGGCAACTGTAAACACCCAAGTGAATCTTAACTTAAGCACGTTTGTCTAGGGTTGGTATGAATGATCGCTTCCTACACAACACCCATTTGAGGGAATGCAGACGCTTTGTGTGAATCGGGATCTGATAGTTCCTGTTAGCTCATTCAGAATTTGAGTTGTGGGATTTCAATTAGAGAGGAGAGATTGAGAGAGAAGAGAGAGAGAGAGAGAGAGAGAGAGAGAGAGAGAGAAGAGAGAGAGAGAGAGAGAGAGAGAGAGAAAGAGAAGAGAGAGAGAGAGAGAGAGAGAGAGATTGTAATAAAAGCACAAGGATAGCAATCACAGCATCAAGCACTATTTTCTCAGGTTCAAGAGCACCAGTCTCCAGTGTGGGTGCTGGGGACCTGTTAGTAGAAACAGCATCCTCTCCTTCTGCAACCTCTGTGGTAGAAGTTTCCTCTTTTCTATCCCTCTCTTTGTTTTTGCCTTGCTTCCTGTCACCTCCTTTGTGTCTGTTTTCTACCTTATTGATCCATTCTCCTGCAATTCCCCGTGAGAGACTTAAAATATGACAACTCTCAGCTCTCCAGCACCGATGCTGGATGCGCTGAGCCTAACTTGTCAGGCGCTTAACAGGAGCACAATGCTTTTTCGTCCATGTGACAGGCAACCATGGCTGCTGTCTGTGGGTTAGACGAAGAAGAAGAAGAAGGAAAGCTACAGGCAGACAAGTGGTAAACTTGCACACGTGTCTAGGATGATTGCTCTGATTTCTTACCACAAAACAGACATGAGATGGATGGGAAGTGTCTGTGGTAAACAGGAAACTATAGCCAGGTAGCTTCTGTCAGCTCACTGAGAATGTTTCAGGTGAGGGCATATGCTTTCTCAGCAAAGGGTGTGATTGACTGGAGGCGGAAATGAAAGAAACAAGAGAGAGAGAGAGAGAGAGAGAGAGAGAGAGAGAAGAGAGAGAGAGAGAGAGAGAGAGGGAGAGAAACTTTCACACACACACACACACACATACACACACACACACACATACACACACACACACCACCACCAACCACCACCACCACCACACTGATATACACACACAGATGTGATGGACATTTACAGCTATTATTTTCTAAATTCATATTTACCATAATATGAAAGGTGTGCATCGCCAAAACTTAGAACAACAGCAACAATAATAGCAGCACAAAAGAAACGAAAACGAACAAAATCCCGCAATAGAAACAAAAATACAACATACAAACACCAACAACGACATTTAAAAGAAAGAAAATTGCCGTTGCGAGAAAAACAGAAGAAGAGAATTGAGTTTTCTTCCGAACACACAGATTTAAAGATTAAGATATCCATAGTAAACCAAAGCAAGTTTTCTCGGCAATGACAGTTTTTGTAAAAGTATGATTAACATTTTAAGTCTGATTTTTCATAAAACTGAAGAAACGGTCGTGACGTATTCGGCATCTGTGTGTGTGTGTTTTGGTGCAATTTATTCGGTATCATTTGGTCAAGGCTAGGGACAGCAGAATTGGATATTGAATAGTCACCATGTGAGTTTCTCAAATCAACTCCCCTGCTGGAGCAAACCTGTATGCATTTTAGTAGTCCTATGGAACGCAACAGTGTTCTTTATCAAGGGAGAAAATTTAAACGCTTTGCACATGCCCGAGTGTTATCTCCCATGATAGAGCGAGCCTTTATGAACTTTAGTTTGCCCAAAGAAGGCAACAGTGTTCTTATCAGGGGACAGAATTCAAAGGCGTTGCGCATTATGGAGGAGCTTGTCGTGTAGTACCAAAAAAGATGTCATTCCTCCGATTATCTTATCTTCAGTTCTTGTTCTCTCGTTTCTACTCTGGATTATTGTAAGCGGTAGTGGATCAAACCAACGTAGCTAATAAAAGTTTTTGTTATGCACGCTTTGAGAAGAGTGAGGCCAGCGTGAGGGGTAGCATACATGTGTAGGTCTTCGTCGGAAGCTATCAGTCTCAGAAGACTATGGAGTTGTGCTCTAGGTGTTCATTCTGGTACAGCGTTGGTTGTGGCTGGCCAGTCCCACACGGCAATGACAGACAGTGCCTGTGGCAGAGGGCACAGATGAAGTCTGACGCTGGTCTGTCTGCCTGGCCTGCAGCCTTTCTTCTCGTTCTCTCATTCTTTTCTCATTCTTCTTAACGTATGTAGGTCTTACACACCTTCGAATGAAACCCCCAAAAAACAACTTTTATATTGATTTTTTTGTAAAACGCTATATTGCCCTTAAATATGTCTATTTTGGGACGTAATAACTGCCGCAACAAAGATTAAGTGGCATTTAGTTTGAGTTTTCTTTTCACAATTACTCTTCGGGTCTATATCACAGTAATATGTCAGATAGGAGACATGGAACGACAAGGGTAAAGCTAAAGCTAAAGCTAATAATAATAATAATAATAATAATGTATGGAATTTATATAGCGCTGAATCTTGTAAAGCAACAAACCAAAGCGCGTTTTTTTTATATATATAAAAATCGAGGATAATGGAATAAGCACTCATGTGCTTTCTCACATCCAGTCCCCGTGTGTATGCGGTTTTTTGTAAATTGTGTCATCTGTTCCCACCGGCACACAATGGCCTACTCTTTCGAAAAGCGGAACAGGATTTAACGTGTGCGCAAGATGTTCTACATGCGTTCGCACACGGGGCCTCGGTTTATAGTCTCATCCGGACTAATGGCACCAAGATTAGACTGATGTGTTCTGGTTATGCCGCTTGGTATCTTGTACATAAACCACATGACACTTGCCTGTATAGGAATTGTCATTAATAATAACATAAAACAATTTCAAATAAAGAGTGTGTTTAAGTATTGGTAGTTTGCTGTGATTAGCTTATAAAACGTGATATAAAATAAGTACAATGAGCTTACCCACACGTTTAGGATCATTATAACCATGTTACAACAGCACGCACACACACATACAGACACACACACACACACACACATATATATATATACACACACGCTCTCCCTCTGAGAGATAGATAGATAGATAGAGAGAGAGAGAGAGAGGAGAGAGAGAGAGAGAGAGAGAGAGAGATAGATAGAAAATAGATAGATAGATAGATAGATAGAGAGAGAGAGAGAGAGAGAGGAGAGAGAGAGAGAGAGAGAGAGAGAGAGAGAGAGAGAGAGAGATGGCTTGAATATTCTGCACTCTCCCACAAGTTCAAAACTGACAGTGATGCGAAAGGTTTCAGTGATTTCTATGAAAAGCAGGCTCTGTGAACAATCAATTTAGGCGTGTCTTGGAAACGCATATCTAAGATATTTGGCACTATTGCTTCCTACAGTACAGACACTTGATTGATAGCAGAAATCTGGGATACACAGGCATCTGCTAGTTTCTTTAAGCACTTGAGGTGAGGGAGCATGGGATTTAAGAATACGATGTGTTATGAGAGATAGAGAGAGATAGAGAGAGAGAGAGAGAGGAGAGAGAGAGAGAGAGAGAGAGACAGACAGACAGAGAGACAGAGAGAGAGAGACAGAGAGAGACACACACACACACACAGAGACAGAGAGAGAGAGAGAGACAGAGAGAGACAGAGGGAGGCATAGGCAGTCGGGCATCGACAGGTAGGGATAGAATCGCTTGCGTTTCAGAGATGAGAATGCACAGCATACTGTCTGCTCTGGAAGAACATGGGAAGGTGATTACAAGTGGGATAGAGTTGCAGTACCTGTTTGCTCATACTTTTAGGGGGTTTTGTTTTTCTTTTTTTTCAAAACACAGCGTTCTTGCTTCAGGGGTCGTCTTTTGGTTGCGTTCTAATTTTAGAGCACATTTATTAGCATAGCGCGGTGTTCCAGGCTAAATGCAGCAGAAAAGAAATGTTAGAATTCTAAGCATAAGTTATGGCATGTGCATAAATATTATTATAACACGCAAATAATAATTATGTCAGACAGAAGTTGGCTCGGTATTTTTTTCCCGATGTCATTGTGAGTAAGTGTGTGTGTGTGTAAGTGTGTGTGTGTGTGTGTGTGTGTGTGTGTGTGTGTGTGTGTGTGTGTGTGTGTGTGTGTTGCCAAGGATAAACACAATATCAACAAAACTCGTTTGAAAGTATAACACATTTTGAAACAGGTCTTGACACTTTGCGTACATCAATCACTGTTAGCCTTAGCCCTAAATAAAGGTTAAACCATTTCACAACCGTCACGAATTAGCAAATAAGTAGAACATCAAAAGTCTTAAAAGGTGTGTTAAAATGTGAGCGGTGTATACACGTTTAGGATGTCTGGTCTTATTGCTTCCTCCACAACAGACAGTTGATGGATTGCAGGTGGGAGGAAACAACAGAGATCTGGAAGTTTTTGTCAGCCTACAACGACTAGAAGAAGTGAGTGCATGGGGGTTGAGTGAGTTGAGAGCGAACAGATAAACAATACCAGAACTAGAAAAGGAGTAAGAGAGAAAGAGAGAGAGAGAGATAAAGAGACAGAGAGGAAGACAGAGACAGAGAGATACAGAGAGAGGTATGCGTAAAAAACAATACCAAACAGAAACAAACACAGTAAGAATACAACACACAGCTCCGGTACCGTTTGAACTCTAAAAGCTGTCCATAAGATCGTTGTGCTTTGTTTGCTGTTCATATGCAAGAGTCGTTGGCCAAAGTATATTGCAAAAAAAAGCAAAACTAAATACGTAGTATGACAATGACAATGACAATGACAATGACAAATTCTTTTATTTCGAGGATAATGAATAAGCACACATGTGCTTTTTTACATCCAGTCCCCGCCCGTTAGGGATACATCTTAATAATAATAACCCAATACTTATACATCTCACAATAAAAACAAGGGAAAAAACCCCTTTTCAAAACAGCTCCCCCCATAAAACCCCCCCCCCCCCCCCAAAAACCAACCCTCCCCCCCCCCTCCCAAGCAAGCAATTAAAAGAAAATCCTAAAAATAACCCCACCCCTAACCCCCCCCCCCAAAAAACCGTAAAACCCAAAACCAACAAACAAACAAAAGAAGAAAAAACCAAACCAACAAAAGATGATAAAGAAGAGAAAAACAGACAAACAACAACAACAAGAACAAAGAACAACAACAAAGCCAAAAAAAATAACACAACCAAACTTAATAATTCATAAAGATAAACATCTACACATTGTCAAATGGGACACATACTTTTTATACATAATTATACGATATTGAAATAGGGCACTCATTAAAACTTAAGTACCGAGCAAGTCCAATAAAGTATTGAAAATATAAAAATAGAACCTTCATCAGGATATACAAGACATAAGCAGGACGATAAAAGGTTTAGAGAGAGAGAGAGAGACAGAACAGACAGACAGAGAGTGTGTGTGTGTGTATTTCAGAGATAATAATCCAATATATAATCCCAAAACAGTAGTCACCCATCAACACTCATTTTAGATTATACTCGTTCAAATTATATGTCATGATAAAAATAAATTTAATTACCCATACATCCACACAATAAAAACAAGAAACAAACCAAGAAGAAATTTAAACTAATCAGTCGTTGAGGGAGAGAATATGAGTGGGTGAGTGGGTGAGTGAGTGAGTGTGTTGTGTGTGTGTGGTGTGTGTGTGTGGTGTGTGTGTGTGTGTGTGTGTGTGTGTGTTTGTGTTTGTTTGAGCGTGTTGGGGGGTGTGGGGGGGGGTGGGGGTTTCAGGGATAATACTAAATATGTAATACTCACATAGCACACGATCAACACAAACACTTTTTAATTATGCTCCTGCAAATTGAATGTCATGGTAATAAAATAAGTGCAATACCCATACACTCACATAATAAAGAGGGGGAAAAGCCAATAAAGTCATAAAAAGAACATCTACACATTGTAAGTAATAGAAACAAAATATTTTTTTCCAGGATAATGAATAAGTATTCATGTGCTTTTTTACATCCAGTCCCCGCCCATGGGGTCACATTTAAAAATGCACTCAGTACTCATACTTTCAAGCAGAAGAAGCAAAGGAAAAAAACTTTTTTTAAAGAAAAAGAGAGAAGAAGAAAAAAACAAACAAACATACAAACAAACAAACAACCCCAGACGAGCAAAAGACAAAAACATACCCCCAGAAACCCCCCCCCCACCACCACCACCACAACAAAAAAAGACAACAACAACAACCAAAAAGCAGACAAAAACACCCTTCCAAATAAACAAACAAAAAAACAAGAAAAAACAACAACAACAAACAAACAAATGAAAAAAACACCATAAGACCCCCAAAAAACAAACAAACAAACAAACAAAAACAATTTAAAAAAAAAAAAAAAAAAAAAAAAAAATAGCAGAGAGAGAGAGAGAGAGTGTGTGTGTGTGTGTGTGTGTGTGTGTTTCAGGGATAACACTAAATATATATATAATTCTCAAAACAGTGCACGATCACCGTCAACCCTTATTTTGATTATACTCATGCAGGTTATATGTCATGATAATGAAATAAACTCAATACCCGTGTACTCACACAATAAAACAAGGAAGAAGAGAAAGGGGGTATAAAAAAACAAATCTATAAGGTCAGGGAGAGAGAGAGAGAGAGAGAGAGAGAGAGAGTGTGTGTGTGTGTGTGTGTGTGTGTGTGTGTGTGTGTGTGTGTGTGTGTGTGTGTGTGGTGTTTTAAGGATAATATGAGAGAGAGAGAGAGAGAGAGAGAGAGAGAGAGAGAGAGAGAGAGAGAGAAAGGTAGAGAGACAGACACATACACGGAGACAGACACATTGACAGACACGTTGACAAACGGATCGAAAGACACGCACACAAACATACTAACAGAGACAGGCACAGACTGACAGACTGAATACAAGCAAGCACCGACAAATATGTTTTGGCAAAGAGTTTTTAGAGGTGTTTTAGGTTAGTTGAAGCAGCGGCGTGTTTTTCGTCATCATTTGTTTTGAAAACACAATTTCCTTCGTTTAGCAGCAGTCTCCTGTTGCACGTGTGCTAAGTCTACACTGACGTGTCTGCTTAACGCGCGTGCTTCGGCAAGGAACAGTCAAGTCAAAGTCAAGTTAGTGCTCTACAGTTTTCAAGTGGATCTATACAGGTTTTTTTTTTAAAGTAAAAGGATGTCTGTGTATAGAGTCAGGTGGGCATCTACTCCCTGTTTCCAACCTCACTTACTGATAAGCTTTCTCTTTCTGTATTTTCTCTGTCCCTTTCTATCACTGTTTCTTCCCCAACCCCTACATACGCACAATCGTGCGTGCACATACAATCACACAAACACACACATACACACAGGTGGATAAGAGAGAGAGAGAGAGAGATGAGAGAGAGAGAGAGAGAGAGACGAGAGAGAGCAGAAGAGAGAGAGTAGAGAGAGAGAGAGAGAGGAGAGAGAGAGAGAGAGAGAGAGAGACTGATTCTACCGGAAGAAACAAACAGAACTTTCAACCATTTTTGTTCTAATTTCGTTTTGTTCTGGGGGATTTTTTGACTTTCAACACACACACACGTACCCCTCACCCCCCTCTCTCTCTCTCTCTCTCTACACACACACACACACACACACACAAACACACACACACACACAAGCACCCCCCCCCCACACACACACACAAAGACACACACTTACAAACTCTCAAGGTCAGAAACTAAGCTGTGCAGCATTAGAGGATCGGTACATCAGTCAGTACACAACTGTGAACAATCAGTTAAAGTGTGAAGCGGTGCAGGCGTGTTTGGGATGTCTGGCCTTATTGCCTGCTACCTATCCTAACACACAACACCACACCACACACACTTGATGGATTGCAGACTCCGAGAAAGAATGAACATTGGAGAAAAGGAAACACCAAACTTGGTCTGCGTTCATGGAATTGGAAATCTGAGTGCATAGGTATTCAGTAGGTGTTTGAGTGAAAGAAGGAATAACAAGTGAAACTGAGTGATGAAGAGAGAGACAGAGACAAACAGACAGACAGAGGGACAGACAGAGATATAGAGACGGAGAGATATAGGGAGAGAGAGAGAGATGAAATGAAATGAAATCGAATCAAATTTGTTTATTTCAAAGATATTGAATAAGCACCCGTGTGTGGTTTTTGTTTACATCCAGTTACGAGAGAGAGAGAGAGAGAGAGAGAGAGAGAGAGAGATTTCGTATATTTAATCCTTAAACTTTCAATATATAAATTCATACTCTAAGGAAACGTTTCTTTGGTTTCAAAGTCAATGGAACATGGAAAACTTCAACAATTGGCAACATGCCTAGCTGAACCAATTGTAGAAGAGTAACATGCACTTTTGAGTGCATACTTCTTGATTTATTAATTGAAATGCAGATGTTTGAGGGTAAAGAACATGCCAGGGATAAAATCATAAAATCATTCAATTCTCAGAGAGGGAGTGGAGGGAGGGAGATAGAGATAGAGAGAGAGAGAGAGAGAGGAGAGAGAGAGAGAGAGAGGAGAGTGTGTGTGTGTATGAGAGAGAGAGAGCAGGCAGGCAGGTAGACAGACAGACAGACAGATAGACAAACAGGGACAGACAGAGAAGCAGAACGCCACAGATTAGTTGTTTTTAGGGAGCTTCCACTTGCGTCAGTGTTTGTTCTAAGCAGTGGCGCGTGTTTTCACATATTCAGTTTTGAAAACATAGTTTCCGTTCAATCTACGTTCAGTAGTCGGTTCGTGCACGTGTTCTAACTTTAGATAGATGATCCCAGTTGCCAGTTTTTGCCTGGTGACTTGTTAAGGAGGAAGTTGTAGCAGCCAGCATTGCAGACCAACATTCTGAAGGCGGAAATAGCTAACACGTGCGGGCCCAACCTGACAGTACCTTTCAGGCCATCTCTGTAGCAGTCTGTTTATCGATACCCTCTGTTTTATAGGGGTTCAACGACATGAGAGATGCTGCACAGAATGCCATGCTAGTGATACTGATGACTACTTTCATTTTCGTTTTATTTGTCTAATTCCTTTAAGGAAGTAATTAAACATATAGTTACCAGAATGTTCAAGTGCTGTTAAATCATTAACGCTATCATAAAACAACTCAACTCAACTGTCTCCATCACTGCTATCATCAGTAGGAGCTCCACGCAATGCCACCAGGGTTCACCATCTCTCTCTGTCTCTGCTGAGTTCTACCATCTCCTGTAGCCCTCCTCCCAGACCACTGATCTCAGTGATGTTGTCAGGCAATGTAGGATGTTGGTGGTCTGCTTCTTTTCCTTCTGTCCTCAACCTCACCTTGGAGAACTGTCGGCATCATGAGGGCCTTTAAATGTGCTCAAGGATTTTGACACGTTTAAAACAGAAAAAGATGACTGGTTTTGTTTATGCTATTTTGCTGAAGTATTGTCGTTAAATGGTGCATACCAACTGAGGTAGCTCATACAATTATTTGATTTTGGTTGATGATATTTAAAAAAACCCACACCCAGTAGATGCATAATTTGCCTTCAGACTCATTGTTCGTGTTGGTATATACCTTAAAATAATAATGGTTTCAAAGTATTGTCTTTTCATATACGGAACGGGATAGCCTAGTGGTTAGAGCATTGCGCTCGCAATCTGACGACTCTGGTTCGATTCCCGTTCAAGGGGGATATTTTCCCCTGGAGTTAACATCAGGGCAGACTCCACTCTCCCCAAAAGTCCTTCGGATGAGACTTTAAACCGAGGCTCCGTGTGTGAACGCACGCAGAACATCTTGCACATACGTTAAATCCTGTTCCGTTTTTCGTAAGAGTAGGCCAGTGTGTGCTGGTGGAAACAGATGAAAGAATTTACAAACCTACATACACACAGGGTAAAAAAAGGTTAAAAAGCACATACGTGCTTTTTCCATTATCCTCGATATAAAAGAAACATATATAAAAATATAAAAAAATATACTGAGGAAGAGTGGTAGCGAAAAAAACCCTGAGGAGCTCAAAACACAAGATCTCTAAAGAGATAAAGATAAGAAAATCGAGCTGTTCACAGACTGCATTTCAGTACTATATCTTACCACTGAGATTAGCGGCTAAAATGTTTCGAAACTTACAAAAATACTCTGTTTAGTTAGAGATTGTTCTGCCTTTGGGTAGATAATCATCGATTTTCAAATGTCTAGCTTGAACCAGCCGCCATGGCACAGTGGTTAGCGCCTTGGGTTACGGACTGGAAGGTCGCGGGTTCGATTCCCATAAGAGTCATAGGGATTTTTCGGACTCCGGCCGGCTCCTACCCAGAGTGAGTGTGCTGTGGGCTCAGTGGGAAGACTGGGACCACACAGTCGAGCTTCATCCACTTAACGGATGCGAGTTTGAGAGTGTTGCTCAAAATTACCTGACCAACACTGCAGGTGTCTGTATCTCTCGGGCCCGGTTGACGCCGGGATATATTATGATAGTAAGCGTAGAGTACAACCCTGTCAAGTAGTCTCAAAGCATATGCACTTCCACAGCAGCATCATTACGTCATCCTCATTGTCATTGATCATCATGCATTAAAAAAAATTGCCTCTGAATCGGTGGTCCCGGTTTCTTTGGTCTCATGGTGACATCAGATTCGGTTTGCCCATACACTTCTGTGCCTGTGGTGAGTTTATGTCAAAGCCTTTGGGGTTGGAGGTTCGCGGGGGACGGTCGTTGGAGGGACGTTGTGGTGGTTGCCACCTGGGGTGGGCAACTCACTCAGTCTGGCTCCGCGACTGAGCTAATACTGTCGTTAGTAGGGGGCTTAGTAGGTGGTGTCCTGCGTATGTTAGCTCAGAACAGGCACCACTGAACACCACCAAAGTGACCCAGCAGCAGTGCAGGGCCCCTCTGGCTGGTGGCCCCACGGCGGCCTGATAGTGATGGGCTCCCTGTGGACTTCCGACCCTGAGGATGAGACATAACAAATCTGGGTGTGGTTGTGGCGGGAAGATTGGAATGAGCGGCGTGGGAACAGTAGGACGGGGGTCGTCAGAAGATGAGGCAGCAAAAAAAAAAATGTCTAGCTTGCAATTATCAGCACTTGCTGCATTTAATTCCTTTTGACAAAATACCGTGGAATAAATGCGGTCTGTTGTTTGCGGTTAATTCTAAACTATAAAGGAAGACAGTGTTTTAATAGGCCATTGATTTTAATGGCATGTGAAGTTGTAATGATTTGTATCAGCGAATGGTTGTTCTAAATAAAGATGCACAAAACATACTTTAAGAAAATTCATTAGAAAGAGAAAACAAAAAGACAAAATATGATTTGTTGCATGTACTTTGGTGTCATTTATGGACTTTGTGCTTTAAGAAAAAAAACGAATTTGAAAGATATATCTCTATTGTCTCTACTTTCTCATAATGTATGAACTATTTTTAAATCAACGATACCAACAACTCTAACAGGGAGACCTGATTTCAAACAGCAATATGGTAAAGAACAAAGCAAACTAACTCACCAAGAACAAGGAAAATCAGGAAACAGTATTTTGATAAACGGCTCTGTGGAACTGTCCAATATCATTCCCTCTGCTCGTCATTGCTCTGCGTGTGTCCCATAACTCCTCCGGGACTGGTAAAAGGCCTCTGATGTCAACCTGCTGGGCAGAGTGGTCCACTCTTAGGCGGATGTGCGTCATTGCGGGGGTCTCCGCAACCCTGCTGTCAGCCCCTTCCTCAGTGATGATCCTTCATCCTGTGTTCTTTCTACGCCTCAGCATTTCCACCTCACTGAGCCTCTGAGAACAACCTGAGCAAGTTCGCTCGATCGATCTTCTGACACGTCCGTGATGATCTGTTGTGTAGTCTCTTGTGCGCCATGTTCAGTCATGGCAGAATTTGTTTGCTAGAAATTGTAAGCGGCAGTCAAGGGGAAACGTGTCGCCACAAGGGCTGCGCCATCTGGGTTTGTTGTTTTTTAGTATCCCGACCTGTCCGCTTTGTTAAAGGAGAACAACTCTTCAGAGGCTGGAGTATGGCTGTCTATTTGGCATTATGTTTGCAAAATTAATCTGCAAGCTTCTCAATAATTAGTGTTCTGACAGTCCTGCAGTGGTTCTTAGTTGTGCTGAAAAACTAGGGGTAGAGAGTGTAGTGTCAATGACCCCAAAGGCAACAACAGCAACGATTCTGGGACTAGTTTCTTTCAGTCAATGATTATCTTATTTATGAATAGTTTTCTTTCCGTTTTGGTGTTCATTGGCCATCAACTGATAATTGGCTGATCCTGTGTAGGTCAGATTTTGTTCTATGTAAAAGTAAGGCTGACTCTCACTCATTACTGCCACGTAATTTAATTGTTCACTTTGTGGGTGTTGTAAGCTCGACACAAGTTTTTATAGTTTACAGTGAGAAAGAGAGAGAGAAAGAGAGAGAGAGAGAGAGAGAGAGAGAGAGAGAGAGAGAGAGAGAGGGGAGAGAGAGAGAGAGAGACAGAGAGACAGGGAGACAGAGAGAGAGTCAGACTGACACACACACGCACACAGACACCAAACACAGAAAGAGAGATAGAGACACAGAGAGAGACAAAAACATGCAGACAGACAGAAGAGAATAGTAAAATACAGAGAAAAAGGGAGACAGAGACATGAAATGGAATGTTTATTCATAAAGGTCATGGCCCCTTACAGAGGGGGAATATAAATAACTCGAGCAAACTTATGATGGACATGTGATGACATTATGTTACATGCATACTTCTCCTCTTAAAAGTAGACAACAGCATGACGGGAGTAAATATGAGCAAACTCTTTGATACTATCATCATTATATAACAGTTTAAAATATGTCTAAACCTCTGCAGCTATAAACGTGTGGGGCTGTGTGAGCTCGAGCGCGCGTGCGCTCATGTATGTGTGTGTGTGTGTGTGTGAGAGAGAGAGAGAGAGAGAGAGAGAGAGAGGGGAGAGAGAGAGAGAGAGAGAGAGAGAGAGAGAGTTAGTAAGTTATTTAGTTCTTCAGTTTTACGTCCTTTCCCCCAAAAAAATTATATTAGACGGACAAGTGTGTGTGTGTGTGTGTGTGGGGTGTGTGTGTGGGGTGTGTGTGTGTTGTGTGTGTTGTGTTGTCCTGTGGTGTGTGTGTGTGTGTGTGTGTGTGTGTTTTTGTTGTGCAAGTTTGAGAGAGAGGAAGCTGTCGGCCACCAAACAGACAGACCCGGGGACGGATAATAAATCGGGCACACACAGAGAAGAAGGTCAGAGCAGGGCAAAAACAGAGAGATTAACCCGCAGATTAGTGAGTTTAAACAACCTGTTATTCCTCACTCAACAATTTGATATCGGAGATACAAAAAGAAAAAAACCAAAGCACAGTCACAGGTAATGTAGAAAAACACACACACACGCGCGCACACACACAAAACCACACACACACACAACACGCAGAGAGAGAGGAGAGAGAGAAGAGAGAGAGAGGGAGAGAGGAGAGGGGAGAGAGAGAAGAGAGAGAGGGGGAAGAGGGGGGGAGGGATTTTGGTTGATGATATTAAAAAAAACCCCACCCCGTAGATGCATAATTTGCCTTCAGACTCATTGTTCGTGTTGGTATATACACCTTAAAATGATAATGGTTTCAAAGTCTCGTCTTTTCATAGACGGGACGGGATAGCCTAGTGGTTAGAACATTGCGCTCGCAATCTGACGACCCTGGTTCGATTCCCGTTCAAGGGGGATATTTTCGCCTGGATTTAACATCAGGGCAGACTCCACTCTCCTCAAAAGTCCTTCGGATGAGACTATAAACCGAGGCTCCGTGTGTGAACGCGCGCAGAACATCTTGTGCATACGTTAAATCCTGTTCCGCTTTTCGTAAGAGTAGGCCAGGGTGTGCCGGTGGAAACAGATGGCAGAATTTACAAAACTACATGCACACAGGGACTGGATGTAAAAAAGCACATAAGTGCTTTTTCCATTATCCTCGATATAAAAGAAAAACATAGATACAAAAAAAAAATATACTGAGGAAGAGTGGTAGTGAAAAAAACCCCTAAGGAGATCAAAAACAAGATCTCTTAAGAGAAAAAGATAAGAAAATCACGCTGTTCACAGACTGCATTTCAGTAATATATATTATCTTACCACTGAGATTAGCGGCTAAAATGTTTCAAAACTTACAAAAATACTTTGTTTAGTCAGAGATTGTTCTGCCATTGGGTAGATAATCATCGATTTTCACATTTCTACCTTGCATATATCAGCACTTGCTGTATTTAATTCCTTTTGACAGTCGTAAACGTCTT
>CM054157.1:36280921-36288421 GCA_028751875.1 Rapana venosa | reverse complement strand
GGCCGTTAAATCGGGAGTGCAACATTAACTGCTATGCTAACCTGTCCTCGTATGTTTATCCTGTGTATTGGCGTATTCTCTCTCTCTCTCTCTCTCTCTCTCTCTCTCTCTCTCTCTTCTCTCATTACTAATTTAGCTAAGATTGTGTGTCTTTTGACTGCAACAATGTATATTCAGCAGAGACAGACAACAACTCTTTCCAGCATGTGGAGAGTACGAATTTCATTTTTTGTTGCTTGTAGACTATCATGCATGCCCAAATTGCTTTTTGCAACCAACAAGGTCCACCATCTTTACAAAGTGTGTTATTTCAATAATATGTCCGACTTAAATCTTTAGCATATAACGCGCTCTAGATAACTAGCGACTATGAATGAACGGATCCAACGTATACTGAATACTGTTGCATTTATCTGACTTTGGTTTTATCATGTCCTTGTCATATTCATTCCTATGTTAATATGTTACTTACAATTACCCCCTTTGACTGATGGGCTTGTAGCTTTTGTGAAATAAAATTCGTTCGTTCGTTCGTTCGTTCGTTCTCTCTCTCTCTCCTGTAATCATGTCCAGTGCTCCTCTTCCTCCTCTTCCCATCTATTCCTTCTCTCTACTTGTTTGTCTGCCTGTGCTGTCCCTCTGTTCTTGTGTCTGTTCTTCTGTGTGTTCTTGTGTCTGTTCTTCTGTCTGTTCTTGTGTATGACCTTCTGTCTGTTATTGTGTCTGTCCTTCTGCCTGTTCTTGTGTCTGTTCTTCTGTCTGTTATTGTGTCTGGTCTTCTGCCTGTTCTTCTGTCTGTCAATCTGTCTGTGGGCGCGTATGCAGAAGTAAGGAGAACAAATCCGACAGTTGAGTCGGAATCAGTGTCTCTACCTCTTCAAATATTGAAGAGGCAATTTGCGCTGAGCCGGCTGTTCTCGCCAAGCTGTGTCACTCAGTGCCGGAGTTATCTCTGGGGGTTAGGGTTTACCTGCTAATTTTTTAGCTGCTGTGTAGAGTTCGTGCGGGAACATTCCATGCTATATTATACTTCTGCATTGAGTAGGCACCGCTCACCGATTGAAACAGTATGTTGTAAGTTTACCATTATCTCTTTATGCCTCGGCTAGAGCTCTGAGTTTTATTAATGTCGATATGTTTGCGTATGCGACCGTTTTTGCCCAATAGGATATTGGGTAGTCGCATTTCTATCGCGGGGATGATGTCTAAACACGAGACCAGTGTGTATGTGTGGGTTTTGTATTTCTTGTTTGGCTCTTATTCTTGATGAGGGCCATCCGTTTCTACCGGCGCAAAGAGCCTATTCTTCCAAAATGCACAGCGGGTTTTAGCGTGTCTGCAAAATATTCCGTGTGCACACGTTACAACCTGCTCCACTTTCGGAAAAGTAGGCCATTTGTTCCGAAGGGAGCGGGTGATCAAATTTTAAAAATTGTATGCACACGGGAATCTGATATTAAAACGTCATACGTGTTAAAAATGTACTCAAACATCGTCGAAATAAAGGAATATATCAAAGAAAGAAAGGGTATACTGTCAAACTTGTTTCACACTTGGAAACACTAGCACAGCAATCTGAAACATTTCAATGAAATTGCCAACATTGGTCACGCTCTGCCTTTGTAGTTCAGATGTCAGAGTTACAGGCCAACTGGGAAATGCATGAGACGTTTCACGCTGAGAATTTCAGATGAGGGTATTTGTGGAGGAGGCAGTCATTCAGTCATTCTGCACTTAATTTTGTCTGTCTGTCTGTCTGAGAGCGACCTTACATGATTATGTGTCTGTCTGGTTATTCGTTTTAGTTTGTTTTACCTTGTGTGTGTGTGTGTGTGTGGTGTTGTTGTCTTGTGGTGGTGTGTGTGTTTGTGTGTGTGCGCGCGTAGCGCAGTTGTATGCGTGCGTAAGCGTTGTGTGTGGCGCGTGCACATGTATGTACCTTGTGCGTGCGTTGTGCTGTGTATATGTGTGTAGTGCGCGCGCGCTCACGGCGTTGTGTTGCGTGCGTAGGTGTTGCGCTGCGCATGTGAAATGTATGTACTTGTGTGGTTTCTGTGCGGCGTTAGTGCATGTGTGTAATGTGTATAACAGTGGATGAGTGTGGATGGACGTGTGAGGTGGTAGTGTGTGTTGTTGTTGTGTGAGTGTTGTGCGCGCGACGCACGCGCGCGCTCTGGGGCGGGTGTGTGCGAGTGTAAAACGTAGTGAACGGCAGGACACAAAAATGAGACCGTTGAGGTGGAATCAGGTGTCTGTCTGCTCTTCAAATAATTCAAGCAGGCAATCTGCACATCTGCGGTGGGTTGGGCGGGCTGGTCAATCAGTGCCGCAGACAGCTGGCAGAGGAAGTTTCAGGCTAGTGCTTAGCACGCTGCACACGCTCACACACACACACACACACACACACACACACACACACACACACAAAGTGTTATGCTTAGAAGACAGAGTGTCTGCAATGCTTCTTTTTTGTATCTAACTAAAATTGGGCAAGACTAGTTTATGGATATAAGGATGTACATTGTACCATATGAGTTCGATTGGATAAAGATATCAACAGATTACAGCATGGAATATGATCAGAATTCAGTCTTAGGTTTCCCAAAAAAAGGTCTTTCTTGTTCCCCTTGGTCTTGTTCTTGTTTCTTGTTGTTGGTGTTGCTGTTGTTGTTGCTGTTGTTGTTGTTGTTCTTCTCCATCTCCGTCTCCTTCTTCTTCTCCTGTTTCTTCTAAGATTCCATTTCTTCCCGTTGGCTATACTCTTACTGATGTTGTCATAAACTTCACACTTTTTCTTGATTTATCTAGTCGAAAACCATCTTTCTATGTATAAATGGACTTCAGACACAAAGCTAACAAACCCAAGTCGTGAAAGTGTTGCTATTTTACGTAAAGATGTAGTCAGTGTGCATTTTTTTAAACTTACGCTTTCAATAGTTAGTCAAGGGATTTTTTTCTGCTTTGAGAAATTCTCCACAGTCTGTCTCTCTCTGTATCTATCTATCTATCTATCTATCTATCTATCTATATACATATATATATATATATATATATATATATTATATATATATATATATATATATATATATATTATGTGTGTGTGTGTGTGTGTGTGTGTGTGTGTGTGTGTGTATTTCGTGCACCATTTTAAAACTCTGGAACTCTTTAGAATCAGTGTGTAGCACTTGAGGCACTTAGTCAGCCTTGTTCACCTTGCTCTGCTGTTAAATCATGCAGCATCACACGTGCAGGGTAGCTAGCTGGTCAGGGCATCAGACCTTTCACGCTGAGAGTTGGAAACGAGCTCATGATGGTCTGTGTAGTGTTGGTGGTTAGGCCTGTACTGCGTCTGTTGGTATTTCTGAACCATTGTTCCCTGAAGCACTCATTTCTGTCTGTCTCTCTGTTCCTCACTGTCTTTCTGTCTGTCTGTCTCTGTCTCTCTGTTTCTGTTTTGTCTTTGTCTCTCTCTCACTGTCTCTCTCCGTCTCTCTCTCTGTATTCTGTCTGTCTGTCTGTCTATCGAGAGGGGGGGTGGGGGGGGGGACGGGATAGCCTAGTGGTTACAACATTGCGCTCGCAATCTGACGACCCGGATTCGATTCCCGTACAAGGGGATGTTTTCCCCCTGGAGTTCACATCAGTGCAGACTCCATTCTCCCCCAAAGTCCTTCGGATGAGACTATAAATCGAGGCTCAGTGTGCAAACGCACGCAGAACATCTTGCGCACACGTTAAATCCTGTTCCGCTTTTCGTAAGAGTAGGCCATTGTGTTCTGGTGGGAACAGATGACAGAATTTACCAAACTGCATACACACGGGTACTAGATAGTAAAAAAGCACACAGATGCTTATTCCATTATCCTCGATATAAAAGAATACAATGAAATGAAATGCCCCTGTCTGTCTTTCTCACTGACTCTCTATCTCTCAATTATTCTCTGCTACTCTGTTTCTCGCCCTAACTCTACCAGTCTGCCTATCTCTCTCTCTCCCTCTGTCTCTCCCTCCCTCTCTCTTCTCTCTTCTCTTCTCTTCTCTCTCTCTCTCTCTCTCTCTTCTCCTCTATCTCTCTCTCCCTCTGTCTCTCTCTGTCATTGTCTCTTTCTCTCTGTCTCTCTTTGTCTCTCTCTTTCTCAGTGACTCTCTCTCTCTCTCTCTCTCCCTCTCTCTCTCTCTCTCTCTCTCTCTCTCTCTCTCTCTCTCTCTCTCTCTCGCTATCTCTCTCCTCCACTCGTTCTCTCTTCTCTATCCTTTTATTAGTTTAAAACATACGTGTGTCTACGTATCAAATACATGACACAGATAGTACACAACGCTATATCTATCGGCATAGGGCATGATATATGTCTGATTTTGTGATCAGTTTGCTTCCGAAAAAAAAAATCAATGATGTTATCTATCACTCTCGCTTGATGTTAGTCTGTCCTTCAACACACACACAGACACACACACAGACACACACACAAACATACACACACATATCTATCTATCTATATATGTGTGTGTATATATATATATATATATATATATATATATATATATATTATGATTCCTAGATATTTATTTATTAACCTGTCGGCTCTCTAACACGAGCACATATATATATATAATAAATTATATATATATATATATATATTATATATTTAGAGAGAGATAGATAGATAGATATGTATGTATACATATTATATATATATATATATATATATATATATATATATATATATATATATATATATATATATAATATATCCGTCTTTCTATTCATTTGCCTGTTTATATCTCTGTCAGTCTGTCCTTCAGGTCTGCCTGTAAAGAAGTGACTTTCTATTGGCAGAAAAACAAAATAAAATTTAAAAAAACAAGCAATTAACACCCACGCAGTTCATGCAACCACAAAGGGAGGTAATCAATCTCATCTACGCCAAACAAGTTCGATAACCCTGTCCTCCCTTAGTACACATATCCCGCAACAAATTAGATCTAGGGCGTTGGGTTATCATGAAGCCAGGTATAAAGAGTCAACTTAAAAAGACAAAACAATCTGATATCTCAATTTTTATATACAAAAAACTTCAGAATTTTTTTATTTTGCATGCAAACATTGTACACTAGTGTGTGTGTTTGTGTGGGTGCGGGTAGGGGTGTGAGTGTGTGTGTGCGCGTGTGTGTGTGTTTGTACACTTGTGTATGTGTGTTTGCGTGTGTGCGTGTGTGTGTGTGTGTGATGACACACACCACCCTTGAGTGTTGTGTGTACTCACACACAGAAACACACACACACACACACACACGTACATATGCACATACAAACACGCCACACACATCAATACAAACACACACCACACCCACACACACACACACACACACACACACACAAACACACACACACACACACACATAAACGCACACTTGCACACACATGTAGGCTATCTACAAGCTAAGAAAAGAAAGTCTGTACCTCTTGAAATATTTAGCGGCAATTTGCCGAGAGGTGGCTGATTTTGGACACACTTTTCCAATCAGTGTCACAATCATCTGCGAGCAAGAGTTTGAGGGTAGCTGCTAGGTACAGTGTTATGATTGGCTCACCATATCTCCTGCTGAGAGAACAACTTTGTATTCTTCCTTTCCTTCTTTCTTGCTTTCTTGCTTTCTTTTTGTCTGTCTGTCTTTCTTGCTTCTTTCTTCTTCTTCTTCTTCTTCTCTTTCTTCTGCTTCTTTTTCTTCTGCTTCTTCTTTGCAATTCTTCTTCTTTTCTTGTTCTTTTCTTCTTGTTCTTCTTTTTCTTCTCCTTCTTCTTCTTCTTTGCAATTCTTCTTCTTCTTTTCTTCTTTGTTATTCTTCTTCTTCCTCTTTGCAATTCTTCTCTTCTTTTGCAATCTTCTTCTTCTTCTGCAATTGTTCTTCTTCTTTGCAATTTCTTTTTTCTTTGCAATTCTTTCTTCTTCCTTGCCATTTTTTCTTCTTTACCATCTTCTTCTTCTTCTAAAGAAGTCGTCTTCGTCTCTAAATAAGTCTTATTTCTTCTTCTTTCATTTTTCTTCTTCATCTTCATCTTCTTTCTCTTCTTCTGATCTGCAACATCATCATCATTATCATCTTTCTTCTTCTTCCTATCTCGTCTTCCTCCCCCTCCTCCTCTCTTCTTCCTTCTTCTTTCTTCTTCTTCTTTCTCCTCCCTCTCTCTTGTTCTTGTTCTTTTCTATCTTCTTTTCTTCCTATTTTCTTTTCACTTCTTCTTTTCTCTTTCTTTGTTGATGGCTTAGACATCAACTACGGTTGTCTTTCACATGAGCAAAAATGTATTGTACTACCTTTAAGGATCTGACATGTCAGGGAGACAAGACAGAATAATGTATTTATTTTTTTATTTATATCGAGGGTCATTGAATAAGCACTCATGTGCTTCATTTTACATCTGGTCCCCGTGTGTATGCGGTTTTGTAAATTTTGTCGTGTGCTCCCACCGGCACATAATGGCCTACTCTTTCAAAAAGCGGAACATGATTTAACATGTACGCAAGATGTTCCGCGTGCGTTTGCACACGGGGCCTCGGCTTATAGTCTTATCCGAAAGACTTTCAGGGAGAGTGGAGTCGGCACTGATGTTAACTCCAGGGGAAAATTCCCCTTAAACGGGATTCGAACGCGGGTCGCCATACTGCGAGCGCCATGTTCTATACACTAGACTATCCCTCTCCCCTCCCCCAAAGAGAATAGACCAAGAAGGCAGAAAATAAACAATGAAGAGGTGACAGTAAGAAAAGGAACAAGGCAGAAACAAAGAGATGAGTAGAAGGGAGTGAATGTCTAGCACACGATTTCCGAGGTAGGGATGCTAGCTTTACTGACAGGACCCTGGCATCCCCACGGAGGGACGTGTCTTTCTTTCTGTGTTGTTCTGTCGTTTTATTGAAAAAAGGATGCAGTTTAATTTTACCCATCATTTCTTCGAGGATCTTCCTCGGTGTAGTATCTGGATAGTCCTCGAGCTGAAAACCTAGCGCACCATCATTCGGATGAGACTATAAACCGAGGCCCCATGTTCGAACGCACGCAGAACATCTTGCGTGCACGTTAAATCCTGTTCCGCTTTTCGAAAGAGTAGGCCATTACGTGTCGGTGGAAACAGATGCCGTAAACACACGGGGACTAGGTGTAAAAAAGCACATAAATGCTTATTCCATTATCCTCGATATAAAAAAAAAAAAATTGTGGTACATGTAGCAAGTTGGTGAAGATGAACAGGGGATAGACAAAGGGGAGGACAAGCATGGAGAGGAGAGAGAGAGAGAGAGAGAGAGAGAGAGAGAGAGAGAGGGGGGGAGAGAGAGAGAGAGATGGTGCAAAAGTGCAAAAGCCATGGAGAGAGGGGAGGGAGAGGGTGGTAGGGGAGAGAGAGAGCGCTAGAGAGAGAAGGCGTAAGTGACTCTTTAAGAAAACAACACGAAATAGAGCAAAAGATAAATAATATTATTGTGATATTTTTCTGTGCAG
>CM054157.1:36255921-36275921 GCA_028751875.1 Rapana venosa | reverse complement strand
AGTATCTAGTTCCTCAGCTTTCTTGGAAACATGGGGAAAGACGAAGAAATCCGTTAAGGACATAAAAGAAACAAACAAAAACATCAAAATCCTTGACAAAAATAGAAGATTCCCTAATTCAGCTCGGAACGTAATTAGCGTTCTCACTTTTTTGTGTGAATAAGCTAATCTAAATGGAAAAGACTGTAATTGCAGCTCTAACTTAGTCCGTGCACAGATCAAGAAAAGCCACTCTGTTAGAAAATAACAATGTGAGAAAACACTGCCACATTGGAAATCGGTTGGAACATTTATTGACAAACACTAAATCGGAGAAATAAATGAAATATAAGCACGCATACCTCTCTTTGTCTCTGTCTCTCTTTTCTTTATCTGTCCATGTCTCTATCTGTATCCTTCTCTTTCTGTTTGTCTGTCCTCCACACACACACGCGCGCACACACGCACACACACAAACACACACAAACACACATTCTTATATGTATACCCCCCTTCTCAAAAACACATACGTATTAAGCATATAAACAGACGCATGTGCGTGTACAAATAACACACACAGACACTGGCATAACTACTTTCAATAAGTCTCCCTTACTTCCTCCCCACCCCCACTCATTCCACCCCTCCACACACACAAGCACAAATAAGTCCACGCACACATACACGCTCACACGTACTCCTACACACACACACACACACACACACACACACACACACACACACACACACACACACACACACACATACACACACTAAGGGTTTGTGCACACAGAGAGAGAGAGGCCAGACAGACAGACAGACAGACAGATAAATGATAAAGAGCTAAGAGATAGAATGCTAAATACTAAAGAGAACGTACGAAAGAAAGAGGGAGACAACCCAAGAGAGTGCGGTTTTGCAGTTAGTAAACGATATTAAAAGACAAAGTCAAGTTAATGTCAAGGCAAACTCATGGCATAAAGGTTAATTGCAGCACTGACAAGCACAGACATCGGGGAGATCTACACTGAAGATTAACTGCTTGTAGACGTCACTGAATTCACAGGAAGTAGTAACCCACATAGACAAATGCTATTTCTTTGGCAAAGAGTAAGTTCGAGGGAAAACGTGGATATAAATGTCCATGTTCGTGATAGTCTTGATCAAGCATTGCACACAACACAAAAAGACCCCCCCCCCCCCTCCCCAATAAAAACTAAAACACATACATACACAAGGTTAAAGTCCAAGAAAAGTCAAACATGCAAGCTAGATCTTTTAAAATGGCAAATTGCTCAAACTGCTACTATATGTGATGCTCATACAAAATATATTACAAAATGTTATCTAGCAAATATCAGAAGTATTAATATTGTTTCAAGATCTTTTTTGACCGCAGTACATACATTTACCTCTGATATGTTCTGAAATCAAACAGACTAGTTTGATGAGCCTTTTCTTCCTCTGCTCATAGTTCTTAACAAGTTGCTGCAACAATGCTGTCGATTCAATACCTATGATTTCATCTAAACCACGAAGTGAATGTACACACTGTATTCAAAACGGGCTACCCTTTCCTAGTCAGTCCTACCACAAACCTCCGTTTCCTCCCAAATAAAAATTTAGTTCAAACGTCGTTCGATTTCTAAAATATTTAAAGGCAATTTGCGATGCTCTTAAACTGTGTACGCCTTAACACACACTGACAGGCTAATCCAGACACACAGAGAATTTTGTAGTTCTACGAGATGGAAGAGATGTTGGGGTGGAAAAGGGGGGGGGGGGGGGGTATGATTAGCTGGAGTACGTACCAAGATGAAAATTAGGTGAGCTCCGTCGGTCTTTGGTGGGGGTAGGGGGGCGGGAGGGGGATGGGTAGGTATTTCTTTGAGCCAGTTAGGCCATAGAGCGGAGCTTATCCCGGTTTCTGTAGCGTTAAGCGAACGATGGTTTTTCACACCTGTGACAGGACGCTAGTCCGTCGCCAGATCTTCCCAGCAAGCTGGTACCACTTGGGACACCTGGGTGGAGTGAGGAAAATAGGAGTAAAGTGATTTCCCAAGGAACAAACCGAGCGAGCGGGGATCGAACCCGCGACTGGATCACGAGATTGACGGCCGAAACACTCGACCACGGTGCCTCCCTAGGGGATGGAGTAGCATGGAAAAACATATTTTATGAGGAGTGGTAAAGGTGTACGCGTTAACTCAAACATTCTATTCTTACGTTTTCATTTAATTATCGAAATGTGATAAATGATTTGAAGTACAGACTGAGAGTAGTCAGAGGGATGGGGAGGAGAGGGAGGGAGGAGAGAGAGAGAGAGAGAGAGAGAGAAGAGAGAGAGAGAGGAGAGAGAGAGACAGAGAGAGAGAGAGAGAGAGAAATGAAAGAGAGAGAGAGAAGAGAGAGAGAGAGAGAGAGAGAATGAAGAGAGAGATCACAAATAAAAGAGGGCGAAGACAGGATAGGTTGAGAAGAGAGATGAGCAAGAAATAAAGAAATAGATACAGAAAGTAGTGTGAAAAATAAATATGTTGATATATATATATTATATATATATATATATATTATATATATATGGATGTTGGAATGAAAGGGAGAAAAGAGATGGGGAGATAAAGAGAGAGAAGAGAGAGAGAGAGAGAGAGAGAGAGGGAGAGGACAGGCAGAAACACAGACACACACAGACACACACACACAGACACACACACACACAACACTTACACACACACATACACTACACCACACACACAACACTACACACACACACACACACACACACACACACACACACACACACACACACACACACACACACAGATAGACAAAAGAGGACATTATCGTACCACGTATCACACGTCTTAAGAGAGACAGCACAGTGACAGTGTAGTGACAGTGCAGTGACTGTCAGTGATGACGTTAACTTGGAAATTTCCCCCTCTTAACCCCGTCACACCTTATGGAAATGACGGCTTCTCTTCGTCATTACTCTCCTGAAGCTTTTTATAAATGTGTCTACCTGCTCGGTACATGCTGGGTCGTATTGTCCTTTCTTTGTCTGTGGGTATTTTCTGTCTCTGTCTCTGTTTCTCTCCGTTTGTATGTCAGCAAGTCTTCAATTTTAACGTTTTTTCACTTATATGTGATTCCAGACGATCAACATATAGAAAACTGAATAAAGGGGGGGGGGGGGGGACAAAGAAAGAGAGAGAGAGGCAGAGACAGACAGAAACAGACAGAAACACACAGACAAAGGAGGACAGAGGGAGAGAGAGAGGGGGGGGGGGGGGGAGGTAGGAAATAATGCTTCAGAACCAACTGAAACGAAGGAAACAAGCTTAAAAAAAAGGGATAAATAAAGAATATATTGAAAAGAGAGATAGACAGGCAGGGAGACAGAAAACAAGAAAGAAAACCAGAATGACGAGATAGGACAAATAAATCTTATGATACATGTCACATAACTAACCTCCATATCCGTGGGCGTTATCGTAGCACTGGGGCAGCAGGAACAACAGGAAAAGAAGAAGAAGAAGGGGTGGTGGCAGAGGAGGGAAAACGTAACCAAACAAACTGACAAGACGCACCAGCAGAAGCAACAGAAAACATTACAAATGTGCATGTGCGAATGCTACACACACACACATACACACTCACATGCACGGATCCACACACCACACACCACACCTAACACACATAATCACACACACCACCACACACAACCACACACACACACACACACACACACACACCACACACACACCACACATCCACACATCACACACCACACACACACGATCACACAACACACACACACACAACACACATCACACACACATCCACACATGCACACCAGCACATGCACAGATCCACAACACACACAATCACACATCACACACACACACAACATACACACACACACATGCACACGCTCGCCTATTTTCGTACCAGGCCTGTTCTTAAAGTTGCGCAACTTCAGACCATTAGGAATATAGTCATACACTGCATGCGACAGAAACAGCACAAGGGAAGCAACTCGGGCTGATGCTTTTTGCCATCCCCAGATCAATCATTATCTTATTTGTAACCTAACACCGCCTCGTTTTGCCTTATGCCTTTGACTTGGAGTATGATAGCAGTTGGCATTTGTTCGTCTTGCTTACCATGCGTTTGGCTGTGGTTGTTGTAGCTTTTGCTGTTGTTGTTGTTGTTGTTGTTGGACGTTTGATTTTAAGCTGAACACCTTAGATTTCACCTTGAATATATCTTTTTTGTAGCTTTTCATGCCTGGAAATGATCATAAGATCATAACTAGACCTTAAGTGACAGGATGTGTTTGTGTGCGTGTGTGCGTGTGTGGTGTGTGTGTGTGTGTGTGTGTGTGTGTGTGTGTGTGTGTGTGTGTGTGTTTAAGAAACCGTAGAATAGAGACAGTAGCACATGGAACTTCAAAAACACGTTTTCTCTTCTAAAGAAGAAATACAGGTTGTTATGGTAAGAGCTTATCAAAGATGAGGACACACTCAACATAACCTATCAACCATAATAGCCCATTGACATGTTTGACAGAGAATTTGTAGCACTAACTCACAAAGCTTCCGGCTTGGAAGAAATGTGTTTTGTGCTGCTACTTTTGGCGCTGTTTCTGTACCTGTATCAACATTTCTGTTCAGATTGCCTGTAAGAAACACAGACATTTGATGACACTTTGAGTCACTGCATATATATGAAGTGCTGAAACAACAGGCCAGTGATTGGGCGTTTGAAACCTAGCTCCCCACCCCCCTCTTGTGGGGACACCAGGGATCTGTTAGTATAAACAGCATCTCTTCAGAGAGAGAGAGAGAGAGAGAGAGAGAGATAGAGAGAGAGAGAGAGAGAGAGAGAGTTCATTATCACTATCCCAACACGCATGCTGTGATTAAGTAACTTAAAACAGGACATTCTATCCCACACTAATTTTTCTTCCGAGAATAAAGAAAAGGGGAACATGCGTACAACAATACACAAAATATACCCTAGGCTCCCCGAAACCTAACCTACACTTCATAGAAAGATGAGCGTGGCCTTTGTTCTGACAAGGACGTCTCCCGGGTGTCTTGTCCAGGGAAGGTGTACTGCGGTCTGTATTCCTCTCCCTGTTGACCCAGGGGAAGGTGAAGTGTTTTCCTTACAAAGAGGCCCTCGCTGGGGGACAGTCGCCCCTAGTCACCTCTAATGGCCCAGTGTTTGCACTGTAGGGGTGCTACATTGAACTCAAGTGAGCCATAAATTAGTTCCCCTTCTTTGATAGACTATAAGAGTAGTGGCCGTTCGTTTCTGTTTGTTGGTTGGAGTTGCGGTAAGGAATGGGTGGGTTCTGCATTCTTTTACGGTGGATCGGTGGTTCTAGTAACGCGCCTGTCTAGAAACGAAATTGTCTGTCCAATAGTGTGCGGTGGTTCGCATCCTGTTTGGACCGAAAATTCCCATGCATTAGATAGAGTGTGTTGGTCTGAGCACTAGATCTTTCGATGGACGTAACCCAATCCTGTGTTCCGCGGCAACAAGAAAGTTGTCCATGGCAAAATTTTGTAGAAAAAAGCCACTCTGATATGGAATCAAATACAGTTGCAGACAGGAAAAATAAAAATAAATGGATGGCGCTGCTCTTGTGGCGACGCGCTCTCCTCTCGTGGAGAACAGCCCGAATTTCACGCAGAGAAATCTGCCGTGACTAAAACGGATATAAATAAATAAATACATAACTGAATAATAAATAAATAAATAATTGTTGCAGGTTTGATAAGGCAGTGACTGTTGAGTACTCTTATACCTCACTTGAACATGTTTCTCCCTCACCAATCCTGCTGTAGCCTGGTGGGCTGTTGGGGCACCACTGGCGATTTTGTATCCGCCTTAGTTCGCTATGATCAGTAAACAAAAAGTGGAAGCTAAGGTATTCCCGTAGTGGCCTCATGTTCTGTTGTCGTCTGTCTGTCTGTCTGTCTGTTCGTCCCATAAGCTCTTGTGGCGACGTGCTCTCCCCAGGGAGAGCAGTCCCATTTTCACGCAGAGAAATCTGCCGTGACTTAAAGTGGTATAATGAATAAAATGAATAAATGAAACCCCGATACAAATGATCACAGTGACCTGTCGAGTCAGGGATTTAAGTAAGAGACAGGCTGCTCTCCTCACTTCTGATCATGTTATAGATCTACCTTCCTACCTGCCTTATTGATCACAGCTGTATTATTGGCATTGTGAGGAGTACATTCTGGAATGATTTTCACTGTGTAGTGTGCGTTATAGTGTGTAAAGTATATGGCTAGATCGTGTTCCTTTGTTTAGCATTGTCGATAGAGTGGGTGATCCCATGCTAGAACTGCTGTGCTGTATTGTGTGGACTTTAGCTGGTGAACTATCCGGGTAGGTCAGGTTTCTGCGTTAACCACTGGGCTGCGGTCCTGGCAGACCGTCGTTTGCATGATCAATAGCTGTTTGAATTTGTCTACCCCCCCAAAAGAAAAGTGTTTTGACTGGTGTAAACAAGTAAAGGTGTCCCATAACCTATTAGGTCGTAGGGAAGCGAGGCGTCATATACCTCACTTCTCAAGGGGCCAGCATATTGAGGGCGGCGCCCATCTCCTCTCCCTCGCTGCTTTACCTTCCCTGACCCTAAAGAGGGCAGGGACCCATTTACAGCTGGGTGAATTTGTGAGGGTGGGGAGACTGTTCTGAAGTCAAGGTGCGCAAACAGTTACCCATCCGATTGGAAACCACGTTCGAGGTGCTTATTAACTTGGCTGGGAGAAAGGGAGTGCTCCGACCACTGAGCTATATAGATATAGATACAGTTTCACTGGTATTCCTATCTACTGTTTGTTTTTATAGACGAGCAATCACCGAAGAAGACACAAGCTTTCACTGTGATGGCTGGTGCATTCGTCCTCCTGTTTATCCTGAAAAAAGATATTAGAGCTCAGTGCACACTCTTTTGACATTTGCTCTTAAGTGTTCATCGTTTTCCCCCTGATAGGCTGGCTGGAACACATAGGCCTGAATGGTCTGCTTCAAGTGCGAGGTTGAACAGAACAAACAACAGGCCTGCTCTCGCAGTCAGACCAGAAAATTGTGCACACAAAAGCTGCAGTAAAAACTTTTTTAGAGCAGGGTTTCGTTTATCTTTTAGCTCTGAAAGTCTTTACAAAGATGAAAATATTATCTGGCATTAAACAGAAAATATTGCTTTTGTCTCTAAAAAATCAATCTCACCTTCCCATGGCATACATATTAATGTTTTATAACTGCTCGGTTTCATGTAGCGGAAAGCCACACCTTACAGAGAGGTGGGTGTGCTCCTGAAATAGAGTTGTCCACAACAGCGGTTGGAGAGTGTCCACACACATACACCCTGTCCTGTGTTGACTCCCAGTCCACTGCTATAAGTACTCTCTAAACAACGGTGTGTGGATTGGCAGTGAATGCCAGCATGACAGGTTCATGTATATTTAAAGAATTTTACATTTACTTTATAGCGGTAGATTTTCAGAATGAAATACTCACTTCAACCCCTTTGCAGTAAAGGGGTACAAGGGACACAATATGTGACTTATTCTATACGTCGCTGATGTCCCCTTTCTGCAGACGCTTTCAACATGTCATCCCAACAGACTTTAATACCGATAGGGAAAACACAGCCAGGCAAGAATTTCTATTGAACAGAAATTGAGAGAAAAAGGGTTGACGACTTCAAATCACATCCAGGGAAAAGAGCTTACTTTTTGAAAAAAAGTTCATCCATATTTCAAATGTGTCAAGTAAGACGTGTACAGTTCTCTTCAAGAGAGCAATGGCTGATGAGAAGGAAGCCAGATGCTTTCGACACCAAACACGTCGATTTCTTTCCGTATGGCACACACGTATTGTTTCCCCAATTGTTCCGTCCCATGTTTCCGGAGACTGTCATTTAATGGATAAGTGGACCTGTTAGTGAGTGGGTGTTTGTCCACAGTGGTGTTTGCAGTGTGTCCACACACGCCGTTCTCTCGTGCTGACTGTTGACTCACCCATGTATGTGCATGGTAAACAGGCCCCCATTGGAGTGGTGCTTGATGCCCGTTTTCTCAAACGGTTAAATATTTAAACATTTGTCATTTGTCAGAAGGGAAGAATTTGCTTCGCTATGCTTTCTGTAAATGCATGCAAACAACTAATTAAGTCATGGGAATTATGCTTTTCGAATATATTTGTAATTATAAAAAACTGAAAACAGTCCTCTCTAAAGAATTCAGAAGCGCACCGAACTTTATGGCAAAAGGCACTTAACACATTGTCTCAAGAGCACTGTTTTGGCTAAAATCAATATGGGGACGGGATAGCTCAGCGTCCGAGCACTCGCTTTCCCCCAGCCAAGTTAAGCAGCATCGGGCGTGGTTACCACTTGGATGGGTGACCGTTTGCGCACCTTGGCTTCAGTACAGTTCCCCCAGTTCACCCAGCTGAAAATGGGTACCTGCCCTCTTTAGGGTCAGGGAAGATAAAGCAGCGAGGGAGAGGAGATGGGCGCCGCCCTCAATATGCTGGCCCTAGAGAAGTGAGGTCTCTGACGCCTCGCTCCCCTACGACCAATAGGTTTTGGGACACCTCTACCTTTTTAAATATGCCTTCCAGCTTTTCATCCAGTGTGTGCTTATGGTCGCACAGTATTCCCCAGGTGGAACTCATGAGACAGAGTGTGTATTCTGGGTTACTCTCGCGTGAACGCCCAGCAACCAATCAAAACTTCATTCTCATGCATGCCCTTTGTTAGGATGAAAACTCGAGGTCTGCTGTGTAAACAAATAAATAAATGCCATTTTAAAGTGCAGAGTTTGTTTCGTAGACGAGTAATACAGTTCATACAACTAAACATGCATATTCATTGGTATGACTATATAACGCCATAGAGCCAGGTGTGAAACGATCCTTGCTCATCCATCATAGAATGAGTGTGCTGTGTAAAGGCACGTCACACGAACATCTGGACTGGCCAAGACTGTCAACAGGAACAGTACAAGGAGGGAGACAAAGAGGCAGACAGAAAAAACGATGGGAAGACAACATCAGAGAGTGGACTGGCCTTGAGTGGAACGATATGCTACCGACAGAAGACAACCGCTAATAGTGGAGGAAGTTGGTTGAAAAATTGTCAGTGGTGCCCCAATTGTCTGCTATACTACGGGATAAGTGAAGGTAAATAAAGGCATCCACAAGAGCTAAGCAAAGAGCAGGGGGCAGTCTTTAATCTAACTTCCTGAAATAAACAGGACGAAGAAAAAAAGGTAAAAGGACAGAAGAAAAAAAAGAGAAAGAAGAGCAGTTAAATAATGAGAAGAAGAAGAAGAGCACAACAACAACTGCAACAACAGCAGCATCAACAACAACAGCAACAACAACAGCAACAACAAAGAAGAAGAAGGACAATAACACCAACAACAACACAGTAGCAACAAGAACAATAAGAAACAAAGAAAGAAGAGGAGTACAATAACGATGGGGAGAAGATGATAACGAAGAGACGGAAACAGATTGGGAAAAAGACACTGATGAAGAGGAAGAGGAGGAGGAGAAGAATGACAGTAATTAATCACTAACGCCCTCTCTCTTCAGCACTGCTTCAATCATTATTGCTGCTACTGTCGTTGTTGTTGTTGTTGATTTTGTTACTGCTGTTGTTGTTACTGTTGCTGCTGCTGTTGTAGATGCATTACTGTTACTCTTGCTGTCGTTAGGCGTTTCGTCGTTTAACACCATGGACGTCACACAGATTTCGCTCAATGTCTCACTCTTCACACCCGCAAATCACCGTGTGCGAATGAGATGCTAAACTTTCATTCTGCCCTTTTTCCAAAGCTTTGCCTAACATAAGTGTGTACATGCATACCTGTGAGCAGCGGCTGTGGGAAAGAGGCCAGGTGGTTCCAACATCAAACAGATCGATGCCCTCCTCCCCTAGCGGTACACAGACACACACAGTCATGTTTATTTCCCGATTGTTCACGTCTGTGGATCTGGAAGCCAGCACTTAACGGATAAGTGGGGCATGCTTTTGAGTGGGAGTTGGCGAACAATGGTGTTGGCACTCGTGTGTGTGTGTGTGCGTGTGTGTGTGTGTGTGTGGTATGTGTGTGTGTTGTGCTCGTGACGGTTTGTGTGTGTGTGTGTTGTTGTGTTGTATATGCATCGGTATTGTTTGTTTGTCGCGGTTTCTGTCAGGTGTTCTGTAACTGATATGCATGGATGATTGTTATGCTTTTTTTTCAAAAGGATCCTGTGTGTCTGCCTGTCACATCTCTGTCTCTCTGATTCTCTCTCTGATCTATCTCTATCCTCTCTATTCTCTCTCTCTCTCTCTCTCTCTCTTCTCTCTCTCTCTCTCTCTCTCTCTCTCTCTCTCTCTCTCTCTCTCTCTCTCTCTCTCTCTCTCTGTTTGTCAAACTTTTTGATTCACAAATTAAACCAATTCTATTGTATGGAGCGGAAATAATTATGGGGTCTGTCTGAAAAGAAGGCAGTGGAGAATGTTTACACCTTTGCTCTTCATAATAATAATAATAATAATAATAATGATAATAATAATAATAATATAAAAAAAAAAAATAAATAATAATAAATGGAATTTATATAGCGCTATATCTTGCAGAGACAAATCAAAGCGCTTGCACTCAACTCATTCTTACACAGTCATACAACCAGTAACAACTAATAGTTCCATCAAGTCCAAATGTGCATGCATGCACACACACACACACACACACACACACACACACACACACACACACACAGGTCACACACCCTTGGCAGGGCAATATAATCTTGGCTGTTGAAGGCAGGGAAAAACTATGAGATGAAGCAGGAGAGGAAAATTTTAGGTTTTAAATAAATATGTCTTGAGACTGGATTTAAAAAGTGTCATAAGAAGGCTTTTGGCGGAGAGAGCCAGTTGAGAGATTGCAAGAGAGGGGTAATATGCTCAGATTTTTTTCTTTCTAAGGATTAGTCGAGCTGCAGAGTTTTGTATACGTTGAAGGGATTAGATTGATGATGTTGGCAGACCCCCAGCCAACAGAGAATTGCAATAGTGGATCGGTGGTCTAGAGGTAACGCGCCTGTCTAGAATGCGAAAAGTCCGGGGTCGGGTGTGTGCGTGGTTCGTACCCCGTTTGGGCCCGAAATTTTCCCCATCCATTAGACCATGAGTGGTGGTCTGGGCGCTAGTCTTTCGGATGAGACGATAAACCGAGGTCCCGTGTGTTACACAAAATTTTCAGCGCACGTAAAAGAACCCACGGCAACAAGGGAGTTGTCCCTGGCAAAATTCTTAGAAAAAAGCCACTCTCATAGGGAAACAAATACAGTTACAGACCAAAAGAAAAAGAAAAAAAAGGGTGGCGCTGCTCTTGTGGCGACGCGCTCTCCCCGGGGAGAGCAGCCCGAATTTCACGCAGAGAAATCTCGTGACTTAAAGTGGTATAAAATAAAATAAAAATAAAAATAGTCCAGACGTGAAAGAATGAGAGAAGTGACAAGTTTGGCTGTTGCATCGGTGGTCAGGTACTTCCGAATTGCACTAATACGCCGTAACTGATAGTAGCGCGACTGACAGGTCTGGGTGATGAATTTTTGCCTAGAGAGTGTGTTGTCAATAAAATGGTTAAATAATAAGCCCCCGAACTCCAAATGACATGGTTTACAGTGAAACTAGTCGCTACCCATTATATATATATTTCTAGTTATGTATCTACGATCAGTTATTGGCTGCGGTTAACAGAGTAAAAAGAATCCAGACTCCCACGAAAGGCCTACAATATGCTTTTGTCTCTCATAATGATGGTAAAATGTGTTGGGTATCAAATTTTTGTAAAATATTGCATGATATTGGTTTTGGCTTTGTGTGGGAAAACCAAGGTGTTGCTAATCATAAAGCTTTCTTAAGCCAGCTTAAGCAAAGATTAATCGACTGCTTCTATCAAAAGTGGAATGAACATATCAACAACAGCACTAGATTCAGTGTGTATCGTACATTTAAATCATCTGTGTCTATGAAAAATTACTTGACCCTGGTGCCTAATACACATTTCGTGACATTTTGATCTGATTTAGATTAGGAATATCAGACCTACAGACGCACAGAAAACAAACGCTACACAGCCGCTTCTGAGCAAGATCTTCAGTGTTCGTTTTATCACAGTGCTATAGAAACAGAAATGCATTTTCTCTTTTATTGTAATGTTTTAAGTGACTTACGAGTAAAATTTATCCCGGAAAAATACAGTATGTATCCATGGCTAGCTTCATTTCAAAGGTGAATGCAAGATGGTACATGTGTCCGTGATCTCGGCAGATATGTTCATCATGCCAACACACGCCGCTAATGTCACCATGAAATCTTGTGTTGTTTTCGTTGAGTAGCTGATGTTGCATTCATGCAAAATGTGATTTTTGTACTAGTATAATGCCGTATTCCAACCCGTCAGACATACATGATCGCCCATGGATTTGTAACGGGTTGCATAGCCTATACAATTACATTCTTGAGTTTTCTCTCTCTCTCTCTCCTCTCTCTCTCTCTCTCTCTCTCTCTCTCTCTCTCTCTCTCTCTCTCTCTCTCTCCTCTCTCTTCTTATCTCTCTCCTCCTCATGCGTCTTGTCTCCTTCCTCCTCCACTTCTATTATGCATTTTCTTGCTCTGCTTTTGCATTGATTCCTTCTTCTTCTTCTTAATTTTTCACAATTCTTTGCAATCTTCTGTTTCTCTTCTTCTTCTTCGTCGCGTCATCATCTCATCATCATCATCATCATCATCATCATCTTCTTCTTCTTCTTCTTCTTCTTCTTCTCTCTTTTTCTACCCTTCTCTTCTTTCTTCTCTTCATTCTTCTTCTTTCTTCTTCTTCTTCTTCTACTCTTCTTCTACTCTTCTTCTTCTTCTTTCTCTTCTTTGCATTCTTTGCATTCTTACTTCTTCTTTTTCTTCGTCTTCTTCTACTCCTTCTTCTTCTAACCCTTCTTCCTTCTATCTCACTCTTCTTTTTTCTTTTCTTCTTCTTCTATCTTCTTCTTTCTTCTTCCTCCCTTCCTTCCTTCCTTCCTCCCTCCCTTCCTTCCCTGCATTGTGTCTGACGGGTAGTGCCCAGTGTTCTCTTTGGGCTGTCACTCTGCAGGAGGTATTGCTATTAGCCTACCTCGGCTATTGCTGACTTAACTCAGAGCCAATCAAACCGCCGTAAAAATGTCAGAACTAAGAGAAAACTCACTCTCTCTATGTCACACACACACACACACGTACGCACACACACAGATACACACATAAGTAAATCACACACACATAAACACACACGAGCACGCACAAACACACTACACATACAAACACACAACACCACACAAACCACACACAAAACATACAACACAACACAAACACACACACAAACACACAAACACACACACACACACACAACACACACACACACTCGGGTAGGGGGGGGGGGGGTACGGGATGGCCTGGTGGTTAGATTGATGTATTCGTGATCTGCTGACCCCGGGTTCGATTCTCGTTCAAGAGGATTTCTCCTCTGGAGTTAACATCAGTGCTGACTCCACTCTCCCCAAAAGTCCTTTGGATGAGACTATAAACGCAATCATATTATCTTGCGCACTTGTTAAACCCGTTCCGCTTTTCGGAAAAAAAGCACATGAGTGCCTATTCCACTATATTCGAAAAAAAAAGAATACAATAAATAAAACTAAAATAAACACACACACACGCACGCATGCACGCACGCACGCACGTACGCACACACACATACACACACACACATACACACGAATGTGAGAGACAATGTTGAAGCATAGCTAAGAGACACATAGACAGAGACAAAGACAAGGAGAAGGTAAAGAAAGTGTTGATCACATAATGGGGTTAAGAATTAGGTAGAGGAGGAGGAGGTAAATAACAAAGTCTCTACACCACTCCTCACTGTCATACGGTACACTGCTCGGCTCGCCACAGGTGCTGGGATTAAAAAAACAAAACAAAAAAGAACCTCTCTCTATCTCTCCCTGTCACACACACACGCACACAAACACACACATGCACGCGCGCGCGCACACACACACACACACACACACACAATCATTATGATATAACTTCAGGTGACTTGGATAGATATTCATTGTTTGTGGATTTCTAAGTGCTCGGGGAAAACTTGTGAAACTGGACATACCGAAAAGATCGGGCATTTTGAGATGAATTTGTGAAAGTAACGTGCAGACAAAAAGCAGACTATTTGAACCAGTTCCAAAAGACAGAAAATAATGTGTTCATTGTTAAGATTTTAATATTATGCTACTAAGAATTAATCTTTGAAGCCATGGCAAAAAAGTCATAATACAAACATGAATGCGTACAAAAATCTTATTCGATAAATGTGTGATGATCATAATTTTATTATTACTAGAAGAGTAAAAAGCATGTATCAAGCAAGAAACAACACAAATCGGAATCACAATTCCAGGCATATTATTTTTAATGTTAACCATGCACACAATGAACATTTAAACATCAGTATTGTCCATCCGTGGGGGCGGAACAGCTCAGTGTTCAAAGCACTCGCTTTCCCCAAGCTAGGGTTAAGCAGCATTGAGCCTGGTTACAAAGTGGATGGGTGACCGTTTGTGCGCCTTGGCTTCAGTACAGCTCCTCATCAACCAGCTGTAAATGGGTACCTGCCCTCTTTAGGGTCAGGGTAGGTAAAGCAGCGAGGGACAGGAGATGGGTGCCGCCCTCGATATGCTGGCCCCTGGAAAAGCTGAGGTCCATGACATCTTGCTCCCCAACGACCGCATAGGTTATTGAAACATTATCGATTCATAAGTTATACACTACACACACACACACACACACACACACACACACACACACACACACACACACAGGTGTAAACAGCAGGCCAAGTAGGACACACTACTACCACACCGGGTCTCTTCACCTTGGTATTTCAAGTTTACCTCTTTGCTCTGGCTGTGACTGACCCTGCCTGGACGTGACGTTCGGGATGTGCTGTATCAGAACATTAGCACTGGGGGTGGCATGGGAGGTAATTATGGTGGCAAAAGACATTCTTTTGACATGGCTGCACAGCTGAGCGCCTTTTGCTTTACCAACAAACTTTGCTGTGATATTAGACCCAGCATAAACACTTAATTTCCAATAAACACATCTGTTGGCAAAAGACAGAGTTTACTTTAAGCACTTCAAAGAGACGGGAACCTGTTCTTCAAAGAAAACTTTTTATTTAACAGACATTAACGTTTTTTCTTCGTGAGACCACGCATCTCCAACACAAAGATATTGCTTATCATTACAGAAAAGATGTTCCTAAATTCCGTCTAGAGAGGATGCTTAACTAAACCTTTCAATAACAAAATTCCTTCCCAAAAGTAATAAACACACCCATGGTAAAACGTTTAATTATTTGTACAAGTTGATAGCCCCAAGTGCACGCATCATTTACACAGCCAATCCTACTTAACACAGCTGCAGCAAACTGCGCTCGTGCACAGACGTACTAAACAAACTGCACTTAAATCAGCAGACATAGCAAGTCGCACTTAACATAGACGCCCCGAACTATACTACCTATACATCTGCCCCTACAAACACCTATCATCCACTAAAGCACACCTCCTACCTACCCAAAGCACCCAGGTACCTGTGGGACGGTCATCGTCTCGCGACAACGCATTTTCTGCTCGGTTGACCCCTTGCTGCTAGGCCCAACCAAGCGAGACAATGGAACGTACGCTTAGCTGCACATCACTACATCCCGAAGAAGGTCTATCATAATTGTCGCCGGTCCCTTCGGAAACAGTGAAGCGCAAAGGCGTGTACATCTAGGAGGGAGTCTATCATCAGTCGTCTTCCGTGAGGTGCAGTGCTGGCCGACATCTGTCTGTACAGAGGGAGGTGGATGTGTCTGTTGTGTGGGCGTTTGGAGGGCGATATACAGCTGATTTTGTGTGGGTTTTATCTGTTTATCTATTATGTCAGTGTGTGATTTCGTTGATGGGTTTTGTTTTGGCAAACAGGTAAGGAGAGTTTGGGTTCGCTTTGCATTTGTGTTTGTTATGTTGAAGTGTTAAGATTCATTACTTCTCTGTTTGCGTAATCGGTATAATTTTCAAACGAAAAAGATGTACGCGCGTAGGTGTGTGTGTGTGTGTGTGTGTGTGTTGTGCTATGATTGGTATATTTAAAAGTATGTCTGTTTATGTACGTTGATACCCTGTTAAAATATTCAAGTCAATGTACTAGAACACGCAAAAAAGCAAACAAAAATACAAGCAACTATTCGACATAGAAACATGAAACACAGAAACACCAGAGTAGCTATGCTATGACACTGGAGTATGGCTGCCTATCAGGCAAGGTACCTGGAAACGACCCTGCAGCAAACGTCTCCTCCAGTGTGTCCACACAGTCTCACAGAGATGGCCAGGTGTGTCGAGTGAGGCAGCGTAGGTCTTCTGGGTGAATCCCGGGATGCTTATACTGGAGAGTGCGCAACAACAATATCAACAACAACAACATCATCATCATCAGCAGCAGCAAAAGCAACACCAACAAAAACGACAAGAACAAGTCAACAACAATGAAGCAACAACAGAAGCACTCACTCCAGATGACCCTAGTGAAGCCCTATACTATAGTCTGTCTGTGATTTAATGCATGGTAACTAGCAGTTAACAAGGCAGGGACTATCTCAACTTTGTTTAATTATACAATGGCATTCTCCTGACAGCCAACCTGGCTTTTTAACTCTCTTCGCCTTGACCCGTTTCTGTCTTTGTGGTCTTACTTCTTCATGTTTAATGCAACATGTTTTTGCTATCAGATTATATGTGAGCGGCTCATTCTTTGAGTCATGGGACTCCTTGATCAAATACATAAATGAGTGGATTTAGTACTTTATCCAAAATAATGCAAACACCTGGTCTGTCCGAGGCATCTGGAATAAAAGAGGTCAGACAAGCAAAGTCTTTGAAATACCAAATACGGAATTTTGTTTACAGAAGGTAGTACATTAAGTACAATGACTGTTTTGCTATCAAACCATCAAAACGAGAAGAAGTAGAAACACCAAAGCACAAACTAACCGTACACACTAGCTGTGTTACAGCACTGGAGAGTGCTTGTCACTGCTAATGTGAGCTGACAGTTGGATGCCTGTTTCTGACCTTGCAGCTTCAGACAAGTCCTGTCTTCTTCACCTCATAGTTGTCGCTGAAGGATTATCGTCTGTGGTCATATATTACTTGGAATGAGTGTGGAGCTTTATCATCAGACCGGTGTTGTGTGCTGGTGTTGTACCCCTGTTTGTTCCATGCCAGGAACCAACAGCCTTCCTTAAAGTGTCGGTTAATGTTACATTCCGTGGAGGAGTCGGGTTAACAAAGTTTCCCTCAGTTTCATATTTTGGCTGAAGAAGTGGTCAAGCCTCAATACTAAATAAACAAAAGACAAAATACAGTAAGGATATTCCACATGCTTTCCTTTATTCATCCCTTTAGAGAAAATACAATATTTTTCAGGTACAAGTAGTGTCTAAAAACATTTCAGGTATGTACTAATTTTTGGTTTCTTCGGGAAAAAGAATAATTTGCTTCTTTCTTCGGTTGAAATTCGCATTATGGGAAGAGTTTGTTGAACTGTGTTCTAAATGTTTCACTGATAAAGATTCTGCAACATCTGTTCTAAAGTTATGGTCTGTATGGAATCTCTCGCACATTGAAAGAAGTACTCCAGGGCTTGATTTACATGTATCCCTTGAGAAAGAAAACCCAGTCTAACTCTGGCTTACCTGTTGACACTGATTTACTGGGAGGTCTTTAACAGGTTTACTCTGTCACCCAGCTAGCAGGAAATATAAAACAGTGTTCAGGTTTAGCCCCGCGTTATACAGGGAAAGACGCTCCACCTGATGTGGGCTGACCTTCATTGCATCATGGTGTTGTGTTCCCTTACCGTGTCCCATGGTGTCGTTCCCCGCCCTGTTGGCCAGTGTTGAAGTTCCCTACAAGGCTATGGTATTTGTTTTAAAAGAAACAACTTTTTTCATCCATTTGATCCAAGTATGACGAGCACTATTCTTTCTCTGCTTTCTACGTTTCTCTTCACAATGTCTGTATGACCGTTTGTACTTTTCTCTGTCTGTCTATCTGTCTGTCTGTCTGACTGACTGTCTCTCTCTCTGACTGTCTCTTGCCTTCTTGATGTTGTTGTTGTTGTTGTTCTTCTTCTTCTTCTTCTTCTTCTTCCTTTTCTATCGAAAATGATTTAGTTAGTGCTTTAAAGCAGTACACTTGTGCATCAGGATTAAACTGTTTGCTCTGAACGAAATTAGCTAAACATCATTTTGTTAACACAACGGACATATTCTCTCACTCTAATTATAAAGGAAACTTACTTTGTTTACAGACTATTGATTCTCTAAACTATCAAAAATAGGAGATAAGCAATGCGGAACTATTTTGCTAAGTGGAATACACACACTGAGTATACTCTTTCGTTTAGCACTCTTTGGGGGTAAATGTTCAATGTGTTGTTGTTGTTGTTTAAAATATAGCTAATTTTGTCACGTAATCCTCGTGCTTTTCTTTATTGTTTTTTTATTTCTGAAAAATTCAATAACGTTTTTAGTTTTGAAATTGGAGATATGTTGCATTATATTCTTTTTTTCCTTTTATTTGTACAACTTCACTTAGCGTGGCAGTTTGAAATACCACTGCTAAACTTTTTTTTTTGATCCTTGGCTAGAATTTTGAAGTTCATCAATGGTAGAATTCAATGTATGCGACCGGTGTTTAAACACCATTGAGGGTATCTGTATTCCGACTTCGGGAATTGATCAGCTTTTAAAGTAGGCCCGAGGCTAGAGAGAACTTTGCTGAACTCCACACTCATACAATTCTTAAAAAGACCTAACTATATTCATCCCCTAGAAATACAAGAAGAAGAAACTACCACATGGACAGTCGACACATTGACACCGGTAATTCCCCGACCCTTGGTCTGTCTGGCTACACAGGAGGCCGGCCTCCCCCACCAAAACACAGCTTGAAGTAACTCACCTCTGACCCTAGCTAGCCAGGCTGTCTCGGTAGTATACATGCACATCTTTGTCTTTCTTACAGGAGTGGGGAGTGGCGAGTGGAGGGGGTGAAGTCCAGGCTGCATTGAGAAGAGGAGTACTGCAGGTGAAGCCTGTTGGGGAGACATCCGGTCAAGAGATAGATCGTTTGCGGTATGTAGACACATTTTTCTCGTTGGTCGTGAATGTCTGGAGTTGTGTCTGCCTCTGTGTGTGTGTGTGTGCTTGTTTGTTTGTTTGCTTGCTTACTTTTGCTTGGTTGCCTTTTTCTGTGCTATTATTTGGGTTAGTTTGCTTTGTGTTTTTGCTATGAGGAGTTGATGTCTTAAGCTTTCTACGTGCTTTAATGTTGTTGATTTATTGTGTAATCTGGTGACAGAACGTGTTTGGGCTTACAGTATTACTGCTGTATTCAAAGAAAATGTAATGTCATAGTGGGGTGCTAGTGGTGGTTTTCTTTGTTGTGTTTATTAACGTGAACAATCGAGAGTGACTGAAGAGCGTGTCTATTTGTGTGTCTTTACGTGCTTTTCTTTATGCTTAAGGTATTGCTCGTGATTGGCTTTGTTTTCCTGTGTGTATATCATGTATTTCGTTTGTGTATAGTTTTCTCTTGTCTATTTATTATTTTGTCATTGTGACGTCTGCAGTGTTATTTTTGTTCCATACTTTGCTTTCTTTTTGTTATCTGTAGTGTCAGTGGAAGTAATTGAAATAATATTTTCTCCCATTTTTCTTCGTTACTATTTTATTTATTTCTTTTGCGTCTGTATTTTGTTCCCTTTTTGTGATCATCTTTTACAATTTCGATTTATTGTTTCTATGCTTTCGTTCTACTGGACTTTTTGT
>CM054157.1:36240921-36250921 GCA_028751875.1 Rapana venosa | reverse complement strand
TGACACAAACTCACCACAAGCACAGAAGTGAATAGGCAAACCGAATCTGAGGTCACCATGAGACCAGTGCAACTGAGACTACGGAATCAGAGGCATTTTTATTGCATGAAGATCACTGACAGTGAGGATGACATCATTATGCTGCTGTGGAAGTGCATATGCTTTGAGACTACTTGACAGGATTGTACTCTACGCTTGCTCTCATAATATATCCCGGCGTCAACCGGGCCTGATAGATACAGACATCTGCAGTGTTGGTCAGGTAATTTGAGCAACACTCTCAAACTCACATCCGTAAAGTGGATGAAGCTCGACTATGTGGTCCCAGTCTTCCCACTGAGCCCACAGAACACTCACTCTGGGTAGGAGCCGGCCGGAGTCTGAAAAATCTCTATGACTCCTATGGGAATCGAACCCGCGACCTTCCAGTCGTAAACCAAGGCGCTAACCACTGCGCCATGGCGGCTGGTGCTAGTTTACATTTGAATAATGAACATGCATTGAAAGGTAGCATTTTAACACCTGAATAAAAAATATACTTCCTAGAATGTTGCTGCACACTTCTGAAAAAATGCACATAAAAAAGTGTATACAACGTAAGATCCTGATGGTTGATGAAAGAATAAGTTTGCTTATACTAGCATTACATAAGAAACTAAACATATATAGATTACATAAGCTAAATTAAGTGGAAAACAAATACATAAGAAGAAATGAGAATAGCAAACACAAGACCGAGAGTACAAAAAAAAACCCCAAACATGCAGTTTTTGATTCGATTTTTGCCGCGGTTCGTTTTGATGTAAAAATCAATCTTCTTGTCTTTCTTCTCTTCTTGTTTTATTACGTCTTATTCTTCTTCCTCCTCTTCTTCCCCTCTTTTAACATTTTGACCTCAGTGGAGGTTTAATGCGGAAATTGTAACGAAAATCTATCCATAATTAGCCGCAGATTCCTGGGGAATATTTTTGCAGGGCGGAAGGCTGGCGTGGGTCAATATCAGTCCTGTCCTCCCCCTTGATTACAGGGACGGCGGCACTAGCAAGAAGGCGAGGAGGAGGAGGACTGTTTGAAGGCCATGCTTTGACATACACACAGAACGTGGGCTCGTTTGTCGTTCTGCCCTGAGCTGTGTGACGTTGCAGTGTCGTACCCGTAACGCTGCAGTGTCGTACCCGTAACGCTGCTGCTGTAAGCCCAGCCTGTTTCCCAGTTGCGTATACATCTAAAGTAGAATATAGTGCATTCTGATATTTAAGATCAATCGGACGGTTTGACACACGATCATCTTTTTTTGGCATGATTTAATGAGCGTATTGTGTATGGGTGCGTGCTTTTTTGAGTGTGTTTGGGTTGTTGTTGTCGTCTTCGATATTACGCCTGTTCACTCTCAGTGATAAGACGAGAGAGAGAGAGAGAGAGAGAGAGAGAGAGAGAGAGAGAGAGAGAGAGAGAGAGTTAGTTTGTGTGTGTGTGTGTGTGTGTGTGTGTGTGTGTGTGTGTGTGTGTGTGGTGTGTGGTGTGTGTGTGTGTGTGTGTGTGTGTGTGTGTGTGAGTGCGCGAGCCTACGTGTGTGAGTGCGATTATGTCTATAGCATATACGTATACGCTCCGATGCATTTTAAAAAGAGGGAAGTAGGCACAATTAATCAACATCCTGTTTGAAATAGTTAGGATCAACCAATGCCTATGGACAATCAGGGGATAGTAACTGCCGTATTGCGTCTGTCAGTTTGCTTTTCAGTTCCTTTTCGGTCATGCTCACGCGCGCGCGCGTGTAAGTGTGTGTGTGTGTGTGTGCGTGTGTGTGTGTGTATGTCTGTGTCTGTGTGTTGGTGTGCTCATATGGTACTTTTGCTGATGGTTTAGCTATTAAACTGTTAGTTTGAATATCACAGAACATTTTCGCCAAGATTACTCAGAAAGCAAAAATCTGTTAATGGTTTTGGCGTTCTTAAAGGTAGATATATTCCATCTTTATTCCTTTGTAAGTTAAATGATAGGATAGCTCGGTGGTCAGAACACTCGCTTTCCCCAACCTAGGGTCAAGCAGCATTGGTAGTAGTTACCAAGTAGATGAGTGGCTGTTTGCACATCTGGGCTTCAGTACAGTCACCCAGTTCACCCAGCTGAAAATGGGTACCTGCCCTCTTAAGGATCATGGTGTAAAGTAGCAAGGGAGAGGAGATGAGCGCCGCTCTCAATATGCTGGCCCCTAGAGAAGCTGAGATCTCTGACGCCTCGCTCCCCAGCGACCACATAAGTTATGGGACACCTTTACCTTTCTTAAATTATATGATTTATATATAATCCTTCGGATGTGGCTATAAACCAAGGTCCCATATGCGAACGCACGTACAACATCTTGCGCACACATGAAAACCCGTTCCGCTTTTTGGAAGAATAGGCTATTGTGTGCCGGTGAGAAAGGATGACAAAATTGCCAAAACCGCATACACATGGGTACAAAAAGCACATGAGTTCTTACTCCATTATCCTCTGAATAAAAGAAGAAATGAGTGAGACTGAAGATAGGGGTCTATGTGTCCAGGGCATGCAAAACACAACTAAGCGGTTTGTAGGACAGCTGATGGTGTGGACGACAACACCATCCCTTACCGAGCAATCCGGGATCCAGACAAGGTTGGGCCCAGTCAGATTCGACCTGCTCCAAAACACACAGAGTTATAAAGTGTTAGTGCAGTAGTAATTAAACATAGCCCGACGGATACAGAAAGGCGATCAATTCAAAAAATGCTCAGAGAGAGAGACAGAGAAAGACAGAGAAAGAGAGAAAGAGAGGGACGGAGGGAGGGAGAGGGAGAGAGAGAACACGATACTGGACAAATCAAATGTGCATCATATTTGGGCTACAGTACATGGGGTTTGGGGGCGAATTCGCACACGTGAATTTTACGATAATGGACACAGATTAAAGTGATGAGTAGAATCTGAAGCTGATTGGTGTATCCAAAAAACTTTATAAGGAGAGAGAGAGAGAGAGAGAGGAGAGGAGAAGTAGAGAGAGACACAGACAGACAGACAGAATAGACAAGACAGAGAGATAGACGGAGACAGAGATAGAGAAACACAGACAGAGAGATAGATTCACAGAGTGACAGATAGAAATCTCAAACATATTGGATAGCAGTTGCAAAAAAATCAGAGGTTTCTTTACGCCAGGTCCTTGTAAAAAAAAACACAAACAAACAAGCAAAAACGAGGTCAACACAAAATAGAGAAAGAGAGACAGACATACACAGACAGACACATACACACACACAGACAAACAGACAGACGGGCAGGCAGGCAGGTAGACAGACAGAGGTTGACCCGGGTTATGTTTTAAGGAGATAAAACACCTGGTTGTGCACATCTCTATAAGAAAAGAAAATGAATGCATGCTGTGCTCAGCTTCAGTGAAAGTGACAGGAGGCAGATAACAATCTTTCATCAGTGCCATCTGCTGCTGCTGCAGGTCCACTTCCCCGTTTAACTTCTGGGTAATTGCTGACTGATTTGGATCATGTTAATTGTTCTCCCCTAGCTGCTGAAGGTGCTTGACTGAGCATGCGTGAGCTGGTGGTTAGAGTTGTACGAGGATGCTTATTCATTACATGTTTTTGTAGGCTTTCTTCGTCAATGATGTTATCTATCTTTTTGGCTGTCTCTGTCTCTCTCTCTTTCTCGACCTGCCTATATATCTGTCTGTCTCTGCCTCTGCCTCTGCTTCTATCTGTCTGTCTGTCTGTCTGTCTCTCCCCACCCTCTCTCCCTCTGTCTGTCTCTCTGTCTCTGTCTCCAAGATTTACACTATGACATTACATAAACTAGTGCTTTGTCACCTCCACCTCTACCTCACCTACCGGGTGGTCTGTCAGACCGTTGGGACACCACCATTGATGACTTTGCCGCCAGCCTCCTCCTGACCTCTTTTCTTCGCCAGTCTACTCGCCGATGTTGTCTTCCCCTTCGTTTCCTCTGTCTGCCTCTTCGTCCCACTATGTTTACTGTTCCCTGTAGGACATAATAATAATTATGGAATCGTGGTAATGTTAAACAACTCCAAGAAGTCATCCCACTTGGATGAAATGAGTATTGATATTTCAAATGGGAATACTCTTCATGAATTCAAAAGCATGGCTTGAATAAAGAACACATTGAGAAAACGCAGCTTCACATTCGTTCAGTATTCAAATAAAGGATGCTGCATTCACACTCATTAACAACTGACACAAACATTTCGGTATTGCGTTTAAATATACTTATCATAACCACCACCCTCATCATCATCATCATCAGCAACAGCAGCAGCAGCAGCAGCAGCAGAAGCATCACCATCATCACCTTGTTCGTCATCATCGTCATCATCATCATCATCATCATCATCATTATCACCATTACTAACATCATTATCAGCATCATCACTATCGTCGTCGTCTTCCTCCTCCTCCTCCACCTCCTCCTCCTCACCATCATCACCACCATCTAGTAAGAAGAAGGAAGCAAATATATTTTAATTTTTGAAAACAGACATATTCATCACTTCGGATATGACCATAAACAGAAGCCATGTATGCCAAACACACACAGAACATCTTACGCATACGTTAATGCCTGTTCCACCTTTTCGAAAGGGTAGGCCATTAGTTCTGGTGAGAAAGATGACAACAATTTCAAAACTGCAAGTTCACGTATACGAGATACTAAACCCACATAAATACCTAATCAATTATGCTAGAAAAAAGATTACGTATCTTATATAGAAATACACCCACAAATACACAAACATAAAACACACACATACACGTACACACAGACGCGCGCGCGCGAACACACACACATATATATAATATATAATATATATATATATAAAATATATATAATATATATATATATATATATATATATATTATATATATGTAATATATATATATATATATATTATATAATGATATATATAGATATATATATAAACAATATAGTGTATATGATTAGTACACACATCAGCACACATGGAGCGAATGGATCAACAGACATGATAAGCAATGCCTGACTAACTGTTAAATAAGAGCTGTATCCGTTTTCATTCGATAGCCGTGTCCAATAAACGTTTTACTGCTATGAATAATGATATCCCCCCTCTCTCTCTCTCTCCTCTCGCTCTCTCTCCTCTCTCTCTCCTCTCCTCACTCTCTCTCTCTCTCTCTTCTCTCTCTCTCTCTTTCTCTCTTTCTCTCTCTCTCTCTCACTCTCTCCTCTCTCTCTCCTCTCCTCTCCTCTTTCGCTCTCTCTCTCGCTCTCTCTCTCTCTCCTCTCTCTCTCTCTCTCTCTCTCTCTCTCTCTCTTCTCTCTCTCTCTCTCTCTTTTTCTCTCCTCCCCCCTCTCTCCCCACCCCCGTCTGTTCAAAAACCTGTGTGCTTAGCGCCACATTAGAAAACAGATAGAGATGAGATATGTACACTTTTGTTTTGAAGATGTTTATTTGCGTGTTAAAATCCGGGAAGCATTGTAATGTGAGATAGGTGGAAAGACTGTGTACAAGAGGTACGTTGCTGCGTTTGTTTGTTTTATCAATTGATTGCAAGGGGCTGGTGCTCTTTTTAAAAAAACCATCAAACTATTATTGGATTAGTATGTGCGTACAGACATAAAGCTGCTCGTACAAACATCTTTGTCTCTGTCGCTGTCTGTCTGCCTGTCAGTCTGTCTGTCTCTCTCTCTCTCTCTCTCTCTCTCTCTCTCTCTCTCTCTCTCTCTCTCTCTCTCTCTCTCTCTCTCTCTCTCTCTCTCTCTCTCACTCTGTGTGTGTACTGTGTGTGTGTGCTTGTGTGTGAGTATATGTGTGTGTTTGTGCTTGTGCGTGTATGTATGTGTTTGTGTTTGTGCGTGTGCATGCGCCCGCGCCGAGCTTGCACGCACGATGGAAGGTTGAATTAGTTGATGCTTAGATAAAAACCAAATGACAATACAGATGCAGTGAAGCTCTAGTAAAGTAGTCCTCAAGACTTTCATGACTTTATTTGATGATTAAAAGCACAAGAGGAAAGAGAAATGTAAGCTAATTTTCGTAGAAATTCCTAAAGTGGTTGGCCGAGCGTCAACAAATAATACTGCCAGGAATAAAGGCCTACTCACAGGGTCCGTGTGCCACTACTCTCTCTCTCTCTCTCTCTCTCTCTCTCTCTCTCTCTCTCTCTCTCTCTCTCTCTCTCTCTCTCTCTATCTCTCTCTCTCTGTTTCTGTCTCTGTATCTCTCTCTATGTGACTTTATGTCTCTCTCTCTGACTCTCTCTCTCTCTGTATATCTCTCTCACACACTCTCTATCCCTGTCTCTGTCTCTGTATCTCTCTCACTCTCTCCTTCCCTCCCCCTCCCTCTTCCCCCCCCCCCCCCCCCACTCCCCTTTATCTTACAACTTTTTTCATTATTTTTCGTTCCACCTTTTCTATTTATATATGATCGTCTCACACACACAGGCGCACACATACACACACGCATTACACACACACACACACTCACACCACCCCCACCCCTAACCATTCCTCACATTCCCTCATACACACACACACACTCACACACACACACACACACACACACACACACACACACACACACACACACACACACACACATTCACCGCTACGCTGTCACACTGTTTTGATGCTGGTTAGTGTGTCAGCGAAAGAGTATGCAGTTACGGGGAAGCTGTGCTTTATGGCGTTGACAGTGGTGTGCATGGCTGTCAGATATGCCTTCTCTGCGCCTTCCACCAGTCAGTATTCTGGCCCATAGCATGTTTATGGCTCTGTTTATTTCATCACGTCAATGGATTATACATGGGTGCGTAATATGTGCGCACACAGACACAGACACAGACAGACACAGACACACACATATATATATTTATACATATATATATATATATATATATATATATATATATATATTATATATATTATATATATATATATATATATATGCATACAAACATTTGCGCGTGTTCAGGCAGACATGCACACGGACGCAGGCACGCATTGATGCACACAGCAACGCACACTCAAAAGCACGCTGGCATGCACACACGCAAACACACACAACCACACACGCAAACACACACGTGCACACACACACACACGCTTCACGCACACATACACACACGCAAACAACGACGTACACACGCACGCACACGCACGCGCGCGCACGCACACACACACACACGCTTAACTACTTTCACAAAAGACCATGTCAATATGTAAAAGGTAAAGGTAAAGGAGTCCCATAACCTATAAGGTCGTAGGGGGGAGCGAGGCGTCAGAGACCTCACTTCTCTAGGGCCAGCATATTGAGGGCGGCGCCCATCTCCTCTCCCTCGCTGCTTTACCTTCCCTGACCCTAAAGAGGGCAGGTACTCATTTACAGCTGGGTGAACTGGGGGAACTGTACTGAAGCCAAGGCGCGCAAACGGTCACCCATCCAACTGGTAACCACGCTCGACACTGCTTAACTTGGCTGGGGGAAAGCGAGTGCTCCGACCACTGAGCTATCCCGTCCCCTGTCAATATGCCATCATCATCATCATCAGACCCGTGACCTTGGCGGTCGTGGGGGAGACATGAAAGACGATGCCGTGGTAAGCCTCCTCCATCCATCTCGGTCCTCGGCTCTGCGCAGTAGTGCCGAGTCATTCATCCTGGTCCATTCTCTGATGTTGTCCATCCATGACTTGTTCTGTCTTCCCCTCCTTCTGCCACCTTCGAGTGTTCCCTGCAGTACTGTTTTGGGCAGAGTGTTGTGGCGGGTGACGTGGCCGAACCATGTCAGCTTTTTCTTCTTGACGATGGTGAGAAGGGGTTCCTGTGGACCTGCCAGCTGTGTTATTTGACTCTTGACAAATTCATTGGTCTTTCGTTCTCTCCAAGATATGCCCAGTAGTTTTCTATGGCATTTTGTTTCGAATGACTGGATTCGCTTTGCTGTTTCAGCAGTCAATGTCCAGGTTTCACTTCCGTACAGCAGGATTCACTGAATTAGGGCTTTGTAGAGCTTTAGTTTGATTGGGAAACTGATCTCTTTACTTTTCCATATGGTGGTGAGTTTTGTCATGGAAGATGTTGCCATGGCTATTCTGACTTTGATTTCTGTCGTCGATCGCCCGTCCTTTGTGAGTGTAGCGCCGAGGTATTTAAAAGCATCTACCTCCTCCAGTTGTTGGCCATTCATGTAAATTTTAGCGGTGGCATTGCTCGTGCTGTTCACAAGTACTTTACTTTTCTCCGAGCTCACCTCCATCCCATATGCTCCAGCTCTGTTCTCAAGTCTGGTCGTAAGATCTTGCAGCTCTGTGTTACTTCCGCCCATGAGGTCAATGTCATCGGCAAACCGTAAGTTGTTGAGGGGTCTGCCGCCAATGGAGATGGTAGAGTGGAAGTCATGGAGGGTCTCTCTCATGATGTTTTCCAAGAACAGATTGAACAGGACTGGAGATAACAGGCATCCTTGTCGGACCCCAACTGTGGTTTTGAAGTAGTCTCCGACCTGATTGTTCAGAAGGACTGCACTGCTTGCAGTGTTGTATAGTGCTTGGATGGATTGCACTAGTCCTTCTTCAATGCCAAACATTCTGAGGACCTGCCACAGGCCTTCGTGCCATACTCTGTCAAAAGCCTTCTTGAAGTCGATGAAGTTGTGGAACAGGTCTCTCTGATGTTGGAGATGTTTTTCCATCATGATGTGGCAGTTAAAAATCTGTTCGATTGTGCTCCTGCCTGCCCTGAACCCAGCTTGTTCCTCTGCAAGGTGTTCTTCTGCCTCCTTCTTGAGTCGATTCAAAATAACTTTGAGCATGATCTTGCTGGCGTGGCTGATGAGGCTGATTGTTCTATAGTTTTGGCATTGGCGTAAATTCCCCTTCTTGGGCAGGGGTATGATGAGTGATTGTGTCCATTCTGTTGGCCACTGTTTTGTCTCCCAAATCTTCTGACAGATAGCTGTAACATATGTGTCAGGTCAGTCAGAGAAGTTCTCTGCTACTGCTACTGGTATCCATGTAACCCAGTACAACCTGTCGCATGTGGGGGAGGAAACCCCAATAGAAAAAACCCAAAACATATGGAGACTTGGAGAGGAGATTGGCGCCACCAAGGAATATCCTAAGCCCACAGAAAAAACATGAAAGACAAATGCAAAGCCGAAATGATACCGGATCGGTCGAGGCCCGGGTTACCAACGTCAATATGTACTGGCCCTTAAATCAAGCAAAGGACTTGAACAGTTATACACACCTATCAATTTGGAGAGAGAGAGAGAGAGAGAGAGAGAGAGAGAGAGAGAGAGAGGGGGGGGGGGGGGGAGAGAGAAGACAATGTGATCAGCTTTTAAACGTTCATAGATGTATACATTGGGGTGACAAAAGGGTGGTATTTCTCCTTGTAGTCAATGAAGAAAAATATTATAATACACTATGGATTAAGAGAGAATGGGGGGGGGGGGGGGGGGGGAAGACAGAATGAAAAGACACAGGCACAGAGAGAGAGAACATCGTTCTGAGAATTCTTGGCAGAGAGAAAGACCAAACAGGAAAGATAGAAAGGAAGAGAGAGAAAAAGACATTGAGAGTGAGAGAGAGAGAAAGACAGAGAGAGAGAGAGAGAGAGAGAGAGAGAGAGAGAGAGAGAGAGAGAGAGAGAGAGAGAGAGAGAAGAGAGAGGAGAGAGGAGGGGGTGAGTACATACCAAAAAGCAAATCAATAACAAATCAAGACAAACCGAAAACTGCACCCCGCCTTCCTCCCCCAAGAAAACCAACAAAGCAGTAGCAAAGCTCAAAAGTTGCTGTCTGGTCAGCAGTGGGGAAGATTGACCTCCCTGCCACCAGACCAGCTAGGACAGAACGGGGCAGCTGAGCTGACCACACGGGAATGTCATCCTGAATCGCTTCCAGGGAATCGTTGGATCCTGCCTTAGCTATCCCCACAGCTCTGAACACATCGACCAGGGG
>CM054157.1:36200921-36233421 GCA_028751875.1 Rapana venosa | reverse complement strand
TAAGAAAACGTCATTTAAAGCAGCACGTGTAGCTTAGCCTTGGGTTTGAGGGATCAGTTAACGTGGCGTGAGCGTTTGTTGTGGGGTGGGCACACTGTCCACCAAAGACAAACACAATGCAGAAATCATTGTTTCAAATGCACGATGTTTTGCTGAAGACTTTAATCTATGTTTCTGTTCGTGTGTCTGTCTGTGAGTCTGCGTGTCTGCTCTCTCTGTCTGTCTGTCTCTCTCTGTCTCTGTCTCTCTGTCTCTGTCTCGTGTTTTCCCCGTCTTTTCCTTTTTGTTTCTTCTGTCTCCCTGTCTTTCTTACCTCTCTCTTTTCTTTCTTTCTGTTACGGTTACTGCAAGACTTATAATCTGCTTCTTTTCCTACTTTTTGTTTGCCTTGCTGACTTATATGTCTCTACTTTTGTCTCTCTCTATGTCTGCTTCTATTTTTCCTTGTCTCTCTTTCTCCCTCTCTCTATCTCTCTGTCTCTCAGTCTCTCTGCCCTCTCTCTTTCTCTTTCTTTCACACACACACACACACACACACACACACACACACACACACTCACGCACACACTTACGTACACACAACACAACTCAGCACACACACAACACACACACACACGCACGCATGCACGCGCACACGCGCACTCACACAATGTTCGATATGTAGATGTTCCCATCTCTCTCAATCTCTAGAGCAATAATGAATGCCTCAAAACTCTTTGAAAGGATTCATTTTGATAAGAAACTTGATTCCACGGCTAATTGGAAGAAAAAATAGAGCTGTAATAACGCAGAACATGATCGTATGATTGTTTGATGTGTATAGCCTCTAAGGGTATTCATCACATGATAAATCTCTAATAAACCGTATCTGTTACACAAATACCATTTGTCAAACATTCTTTATAATTAATTCATTAACCAATTTTGAAAGCAAACAAGATTGAAGATTTCTGGGGGGGGGGAAACAACTCTTGTTCATCCTTCCAGACACTTCTCTGTTGTAGCTTGTGTTTGCACACCGATACAGACAGATGTTCCCTCCATCTGCATGAACCCGCAGATTCCTCTAACCGTGCATGTTTGAAGCGTTTGCATTCATGTTTCCAAAAAAAAATAGTGGACATATACCTGTCTGTAGTTCTGTTCCTCGTAATCGTTGTTTCTGTCTCTGTCTGCCTGCCTCTCTGTTTTTCTCTCTGTCTCTGTTTCTATCACTCTCTGTCTGTATCCTGCATGTCTGCCTCGTCTCTGTCTCTCTCTGTCTCTGTTTCTCTCTGTCTCTCTCTGTCCTCTTTTCTCTCTATCTCTCTCTGTCTCTCTCTGTCTGTCTGTCTGTCTCTCTGTCTCTCTCTCTCTCTCTCTCTCTCTCTCTCTCTCTCTCTCTCTCTCTCTCCTCTCTCTCTTATTGTCTTCTTGGTTTTCTTCATGTCCGCCTCACGCATATATGAACACACACACACACACACACACACACACACACACACACACACACACACACACACACACATATATATATATATATATATAATATATATATATATATATATATATATATATATATATATATATATATATATATGTGTGTGTGTGTGTAGTGTGTGTGTGTGTGTGTGTGTGTGTGTGTGTGTGTGTGTTGACACCATCTGCCCAGCTGTTTGTCCCTCCAGAAAATAGTTAGAGAGCAATGTAGGCTTTAGCTGTTTTATCGAGTTTTCAATCATGTTTGATGTGAATGAATAAAAAAAAACCGAACTCACGAGACTGCTCCTTTTTTTTTATAGGATGGAGCTGACATGGCTATTTTTTTCTCAGAGAGAATGAATGAATGAATGAATGAATGAATGAATGAACGAATTTTATTTGACAAAAGCTACAAGCCCATCAGTCAAAGGGGGTAATTGTAAGTAACATATTAACATAGGAATGAATATGAAAAGGACATGAGTAATAATCCAAAGTCCAGATAAATGCCAACCAATATCTTCAGCTATTACGTAAAGGATCCGTTTCATTCATAGTCTGCTTACGTTTATCTAGAGCCTGCGTTATATATATTGCTAAAGATTTAAGCTCGGACATATTATTTGAAGATAACACCTTTTGTACAAGATTGGTGGACCTGTTGGTTGGGTTTGTCAAAAAAGCAATTTTTTGGCGAATGTCATGATAAGTTCTACAAGCAAACAAAAAATGAAATTCGTCTTCTTCTTCTTCTCCACATGCTGGACAAGAGTTGTTGTCTGTCTCTGTTGTAATATACCATTGTTTGCAGTTCAAAAGACCACATAATCTTAGCCTAAATTTTAGTAAATTACTTCGAAGCCTTTTATTAGTTAACGATATCAGATACTGTTCTGGACCAAACGCATCTTTAAAGGAGCTATACCAAGTGTATTTTTCACTAGACATTAACTGTTCATGCCAGTTTTGATGAAAACATGAAATAAGTCTATCTTTCAATTCTCTAACAAACTGTTCTTCATAATCCACCCCCTGGCATAGCCAAACAATACCAAATCCATTTATCGTCAAAAGATCTTTTACTTTAGTCGCCCAGTTTACTTTACCATTATTATGTTGTATAAGCAGCATCTCGTATGCTTGTCTGTTTATTCTTAACATAGGAAGCCTGATAAGTTTAATCCAGTATTTAATGCATTTAGTTTTGGTTGTAAAAGGGGTATCTACCAGTTTCTCCGTACATAAGTTTATTTGATGCATGTAATGGAACACAAGAATTTTTTCATGGCAGAGGTGTGTACTTTTTCAATTTGTGTGGTATCTTCAGACCCCATACTTCTGCTGTATACGTCAGGGCAGGTTCTATTTGTGTGTCAAACAGTTTCCAAAATAATGTACTATCAGCAGAAGCTAATCTTCTCATTGATTTGATAATTTGCATAACTTCATTTTTAGCTTTTTGACACATCATATCAAACATAGAGCTATTACACAACTTTGTTGAAAATGTTACCCCAAGGTACTTATAGTTATTTGTTACTTTAAGTTTTTGGTCCCCATAAGTCCATTTTGCTCTCATTCCCAAGTAGGCTCCCATCCTGAATACCATAACCATCGTTTTCTCTGAATTAACTGTGAGGCCCAGACGATCTGCTTCTGATTTTAATGTGTTCAGTTGATTTTGCAGTCCTGTAGGTGTGCTAGACAAAAGAATGACATCATCTGCGAAAAGTAACAGGAATAATTCAACTGCTCCTGGGATCATTTGTATTCCATGTTTTCCGGAGTTCGCTACTTCTGTAGCCAGTTCGTTTATGAAAATTGAAAACATTAAGGGACTCAACAAACAACCTTGTTTAACGCCTCTGGGACAGTCAAAGTAATCTGTGTAAGAACATCTGTTGCGTACACAAGCCATTACAGATGAATATATACCCTTTATAGCCCTATACAGTTCCCATTAATTCCTGTTTTATGAAGTATAACCCATAGTATATTCCTATCTACCGAATCGAATGCTTTTCTGAAATCTATGAATGCAACAAACAGTTTAGCATGCTTCTGTAAATGTTTCTGTACAAGCCCATAGAGAGTAAAAATATGATCAACTGTGTTATATCCCTTTCTAAAGCCTGCTTGCTCTTCTGTGATTTTTTCATTTGTTTCAACCCAGTCTGAAAGTCTTCTATTTAATATGGATGTGTATACCTTACTCATTATGCTTGTCAGAGAAACTCCTCGATAGTTGTCTGGCTTACTAGTTGCTCCCTTCTTATGTATTGGCACAATTATAGATTTAGACCACTCCTTTGGAAATAAACCCTCATCAAAAAGCTTATTGAACAACTGCACCAAATAGTCAATTATAGTGTTATCCACATTTTTAAGCATCTCTCCTATAATTCGGGATAGCTCAGTGGTCGGAGCACTCGCTTTCCCCCAGCCAAGTTAAGCAGCGTCGAGCGTGGTTACCAGTTGGATGGGTGACCGTTTGCGCGCCTTGGCTTCAGTACAGTTCCCCCAGTTCACCCAGCTGTAAATGGGTACCTGTCCTCTTTAGGGTCAGGGAAGGTAAAGCAGCGAGGGAGAGGAGATGGGCGCCGCCCTCAATATGCTGGCCCTAGAGAAGTGAGGTCTCTGACGCCTCGCTCCCCTACGACCTTATAGGTTATGGGACACCTTTACCTTTACCTTACCTTATAATTCTGTCTGGACCAGCACTTTTCCCCTCTTTCAATCTCTTTATGGCTGCGATTACTTCTTGTTTAGATATAGGTTCTTCAAGGACTGGGTCTTGCACAACATTGTCGATTCTGACAGTTTCATCTCCCACTTTCTCAGAGAGAGAGAGAGAGAGAGAGAGAGAGAGAGAGAGAGAGAGAGAGAGAGAGGAGAGAGAGGAGAGAGAGAGAGAGAGAGAGAGAGAGAGAGAACAGGGGACCATTTGTCACCCGTCTGTCAGTTAAAAGTGGAGTGTGCACATGCTTGAGCTAGTTCTACATATCATTTCCATAGTCTACTAATCACGTCATCATGCAAAACACTAATGGCAGGAACGTTTAAAAGGCACGAGGGCTACTAGTGATAGATTCTGAGACACGCCTGTATAAGTACGTTTGATCAAAAGGTGTTAGACAAGTACGCTTTTTGTCCGGTATGGAAAATAGTGTTTTCTTCAAGGGTGACAAGGAAAACCATTCGTTTTAATTAGTCCTTGCATCTTTTACATAGACATTTTTTGAGAGTTATGACAGCAACTGTAGACATAAAGAGAATATAGTTCTGTAATCTTCACAGATTAATCATGAAACCCAGAGATAATTAATAAAATCAAAAGAGTAGGCCATTGTGTGCCGGTGGGAACAGATGAAAAAAATTAAAAAACCGCATACACACGCATTAAAAAAAGTCATCTGAGCGCTTTGATTTGTTGCTTTACAAGATTCAGCGCTATATAAATTCCATACTTTATTTATTTATTATTTAAAAGCTATAAAAAGAACCTACTAAATGCAGGAGGAATAATTACTGGTTGTCCTCTGTGTAAACAAGGGTAGGTTCACAATTGCCCCAACTCTGCAAATTGTCTCTTGTAGTACCTTCAAATACACTCCTCCCACACACGCACGCACACATAAACACACACACACACGCACGCACACACATATACACACACCACTCACTCACACGCACACGCGTCTCACTGATCACCAATAACGCCTACAAACTCAAATACTTAGAAACTAGCCTTATAAAACTCTTTTTTTTGCCCAAGTGCAATGATTCCAACTAGTAAACAGGATCAAATTTGTAACCAATGCTGCCCTGAAACCACACAAAAGCACAAAAACAGTGTTCTTTCCCAAACACTTTACGAATATGCATCTCTGCATTTTCTGATTCTGCCATAAAACTTGATCTACCTTTTGAAAATCAGCATCTCTTTTCTCCAACAGCCTTTGTTGTTCAGTTGCTGAAAGTGTGTTTTTAAAATGTAGCTGATATTGTGTTTTGTTGTGATGTAAAATTAAGAGGTATAAACAACAAAAAGCTGATGGTTTACATTCGGTTGCCTTTAATGTGGCTGTTATGTTTACATACCTTTTCAATATCCTTTTTTATATTTTTCTTAACTAGAGATTCGAGGTTCACCAATGATACAGTTTTGCGTGTGCAGCCGTTGTTGCCATAATATCAAACTACCGTCATCGTTATACTATCAGCTGACATTGTTTTTAGCATTGTGTTGGTCGTCATCCATATTGTGCTCATCTATCCCTGTATTGCACTGCCAAGTTCACAATTGTTGGGATTTTTTTTAATCGTTGTTGTCTTGGATATATATATATATATATATGGATCTATATATATATATATATATATATATATATATATATGTATATATATATATATATATATATATTATATATATCTATATATAATATATATATGTATAATTGTCTTAATAAAAACCCACAATTCTGCTGGGCACCATATATATATATATATAACCAGCGCCTATATTTTTTCGAGAATAATGGATTAGGCACTCGTGTGCTTTTTAAAATTAGTCCCCGTGTGTAGGCAGTTTTATAAATTTCGTCATCTATTCCCAACGGCACAAATAGGCCTACTCTTCTGAACAGCGAAACAGGTTTAAACGTGTGCGCAAGATGTTCTGCGTACGTTCGCACACGGGGCCTCGGTTTATAGTCTCATCCGAACCACTTTTGGGGGATGGTGGAGTCGGCACTGATGTTAACTCCAGAGGAAAAATTCTCTTGAACGGGAATCGAACCCGGGTCAGCAGATCTCGAGCGCATCACTCTGACCACATGGATGTCCCATACTTGTTTTGTATCAGTAAGTTATTTGGTTAACCAGACTGTCAGCGGTTTGTGTTTACTTATGAGAGAGAGAGAGAGAGAGAGAGAGAGAGAGAGAGAGAGAGAGAGAGAGAGAGAGAGAGAGAGAGAGGCAGTGATCAAATGTAAAATCTGTTATTTCGAGGATAAACAATGAACACTAATCCATCTATTTACAGAAAGTCCCCGCTTGAATGTGCGTGTGTGTGCGCGCGCGTGCGTACGTGCGTGCGTGCGAGTGTGTGTGTGTTAGTGTGTTTAATGGTGAGTGCGCGTATGTTTGTGTATGTATGTATGTATATATGTATGTATGTATGTATGTGTGTGTGTATTTATGTATTTATGTATCAATGCATGTATACATCTATGTTTTAAAAAATCTTTTATATCGAGGATAATGGAATAAGCACGTACGTGCTTTTTTACATCCAGTCCCCGTGTGTATATAATATATGTATGTGTGTGTGCTGGTATGTGTTTTTATTGCATGCTAAAGGTAAAGATAACCAGCGCCTCTGCTTCAAAACAAAACAAAACGAAACAAGGGTACACTTACCCTGTGTTCATAGTGCCTTTAACCATTCTTTTTATACGAGCGCCCATAATTGATTGTTCAGAATAAAGGATTGAGTGATTACTCTACATGTATGCCTTCATGGTCCCCAAGACGACAGAGAATCATCATAAACATAGAAAGTCTGATTGAACGAAAAACATGTATCTCCCAGCTGATAAAAAAACCTGCTTAATATCTAACAAAAATGTCATACTTTCTTTTGCAAGATTTTGCATCACAGATAGTGACACACATAAGCCATTTTATAATTGAATAGTTTTTTAATGCTCCTCTTGGTGCTTTTTATAAAAGATGGCTTCATTGCTAGTACATGGAAACGATTCATGAAGCCATCTCCCAAAATTGTGTGCCCTTGGCTTTCATGTGACAGGCAAGTGACAAGCGAGTCCCTGTCATCTGTTTTTGTCTGTCTGTCTGCCTGCCTGTCTGCCTGCCTGCCTGCCTGCCTGCCTGCCTGTCTGCCTGCCTGCCTGCCTGCCTGCCTGCCTGGCTGTCTGCCTGTCTGCCTGTCTGTCTGTCTGTCTGTCTCTCTCTCTCTCTCTCTCTCTCTCTCTCTCTCTCTCTCTCTCTCTCTCTCTCTCTCTCTCTCTCTCTCCCTCCCTCCCTCCCTCCCTCTGTCACCCTTTTTGGAAAACAAAAACCATGTCCTGTCAGCTCCATCTCCATTAGCAAGGGCGTGTGTTCTGAAGAATTTGTTTCGCCCACTACATGTTCTAATCGCATTTATGAGAAAAAAGCTGTCCTTTGCAGAAGCTTGTTCAATTGCTTAAACGAATTGGGCTGGCAAGACCTAAGTGCGTTTATGTTTCTTTGTTTGTATTTCGCGTGTGTACCAACCTTACTAAAATGTGTAAAGGTAAAGGAGTCCCATAACCTATAAGGTCGTAGGGGAGCGAGGCGTCAGAGACCTCACTTCTCTAGGGCCAGCATATTGAGGGCGGCGCCCATCTCCTCTCCCTCGCTGCTTTACCTTCCCTGACCCTAAAGGGGGCAGGTACCCATTTACAGCTGGGTGAACTGGGGGAGCTGTACTGAAGCCAAGGCGCGCAAACGGTCACCCATCCAACTGGTAACCACGCTCGACGCTGCTTTACTTGGCTCGGGGAAAGCGAGTGCTCCGACCACTGAGCTATCCCGTCCCCAAAAATTTGACATGACATTAAATCTGTCATTAGTGCAGCATCATTTCACGAATGTGTGTAAGGTCATATTAGTTTAGTTGTAAAGTCACACGAAAAACTCTAACTCCCTTAAAAAAAACAACCTAAGGATACTCTTGCCAATATGTAACCCTCAAAATATCCACAAGTTACCATCAAATGTTCCATCTTCTGCCACAGGGTCAAAAGGATCAGTTGGTTTTTTTAAGTCTCTAGTTTATACACCACCCATACATTACGAATGGGAACGGGATAGCTCAGTGGTCGGAGCACTCGCTTTCCCCATGACAAGTTAAACAGCGTCGAACGTGGTTACCACTTGGATGGGTGACCGTTTGCGCTCCTTGGCTTTAGTACAGTTCCCTCAGTTCACCCAGCTGTAAATGGGTACCTGCCCTCTTTAGGGTCAGGGAAGGTAAAGCAGCGAGGAAGAGGAGATGGGCGCCGCCCTCAATACGCTGGCCCTAGAGAAGTGAGGTCTCTGACGCCTCGCTGTCCTACGACCTTATCGGTTATGGGCCACCTTTACCTTACCTTTTACACTACAGAAGTCTAGTTCATTGTAAATACAGAACACCTCAGTGGTCACTCTCCCAGCTGCTGACGGATCCCTTCACTAGAGGCTGGGCATTGATTGTGGTATCCACCCTTTCTCCCTCTTAGTTTGGAGCAACACGAGAAAAAAGCGAACGTCTTGATCCTGTTTTGGTTATCGACAGACACCACTTCAGGCTGCGTAAACTGTTTGTGTCTGTCTGTCTGTCTTTCTGCTCCTCTGACTGTGTGTTCATCTTGTCACTGACTGTGTGTCAGCTACTATCTATAAGAATAGGTTGTCTGCAAGCGCTAAGACATAGCGCTATATAAATTCCATTTATGATGATGATGATGATGATGATGATGATGATGATAATGATGATGATGATGATGGATGATGATCATCATCATCATCATCATCATTATTATTATTATTATTATTATTATTATTATTAATTTATTTATTTATATCGTGGTGTGTGTGTGTGCGTGCGCGCGCGCGTGTGCGCATATTTGTGCGTGTGTGTGTCGGGGTCTCTCTCTCTTTATTTTCTTTCTTTCTTTCTTTCTTTCTTTCTTTCTCTCATACCCATGCCAGATGGATTGCTAACGAGGCAAAGAATTATTATGCTTTTTCACAGTTTTTTATCCCTCAGTCGAAATGGATGGGAAGATTAATGTGTATTGACCATCCACACATCTCTTAGCAATGCAAATATCAGTTTTCAGTTTGAGAGATTATAGATTCAAAATCGATACACTACACACTATGTTAAACGCAGGTAACAATTATACTATCGACAATAGCTGACGAAGACCATGACTTCCTGAAATGGCAAAGTCAGCAGTCAACTAGACTGTGTAACAATGCAGTGAATCTTTTACGCTGATCAGTACATGCGTATAATGTCAGCACCTATCTGTGGTTAGAATGGATAAGATTTTCTGCAAAGATGAGAGACTGCAGGGAAGCATACCTAACACATGTTAGGGACTGGACATACTGCTTTGAGTTGTGCAGTGTTTATTGGGCAGCGTGCTGTACTGTGCAGCCGTTCAGGACCAGTTGCTGTGAATTGCTGTGTTGTGGTAACCGGAGAAAGCTGTACCTGGCCTCCGTATCTGCACGTTATAAGTAGGGGCTTCGTTGGTGGCTAAATATGTGTGTGTGTTTTGTGTGTGTGTGTGTGTGTGTGTGTGTGTGTGTGTTGTGTTGTGTGGTGTGTGTGTGTGTGTATGTATGTATGTGTGTGTGTTGTGTATGTATGTGTGTGCGCGCGAGTGTGTGCATGTATGTGTGTGTGCGCGAGTGTATGTATGTGTGTGTGCGCACGCGCGCTTTCCTTACGTGCGTGTGTGTGTATTGTGTTGTGGTGCGTTTGTGTGTATGTGTGCGTGTTTGCGTGTGTGTATGTGCGTTAATGCGCGTGCGTGTCTTTGTGTGTGTGTGTTTGTGTGTGTTTGTGTGTGTGTGCAAAACTAACCAAAAATGTGGTTCTCTGTATAGTTAGACTAAGAGCAATCGAACTTCTTTACCCCAAGAAACAATGTTTCCGTCACTCCTAATTTGCCTTTGATCATCATTCATATCTGCATATTCAAGATTAATCTGTCCACAATAAACAACTGATCTCTGCTGCCTACTGTTGCTGCCATTGCTCTGAGCTCCTAACAAGCATTTTTGCATTTAACAAGAAATCATACAGTCTTTTAATGCACATCTTTCATCACAGGTAAAGACAAAGACATGCCCCAATGCTGTGTGCGTTAATTGACGCACTTTTAAAGCTTGGAGGCATTTGTGCAAAAGGACATGCTAAGTTGAACAGGAAAAAATTGTAATGTCTATATGAAGCTAAGCCACACTATGTGCCCTCACCTTTTGTGACACATGGCTGACGAGTGATGCTCTGTCATCACTTTCTTTCAATGAATGTTGGCCTTTCTGTCTATCTGTTTATCTGTCTGTCTATCTGTCTGTCTGTCTATCCGTCTGTCTGTCTGTCTGTCTATTTGCCTGCCCCCCCCCCCCTTTACCCCCCCCCTCTCTCTCCTCTTTCTTTCTTTCTCTATCTGCCTCTCTCTGTCTCTATTTCTATCTATATTCTCTCTCTCCTTTCTCTCTCTTTCTCTTTCTCTCTCCCTCTCTTCTCTGTCCTCTCTCTTGTCTCTCTCTCTCTCTCTCTCTCTCTCTTACTCTCTCCTCTCTCATTCTCTCTTCATCATTTTCTCTCTCTCTCCCTCTCTAACTCTCAATCTCTATATCTGACTTTGGAAAAACACAGCCATGTCAGTTCTATCTTAATCAGAAAAGGGAGAATTTAGTGTTTTTGCCAGTATGCAGCAAACTCGATCGAAATCTCCACAGAACATCGACAATCTGCACATGCCTTTTTCTTTGGGGAACTTGAAAAGAGATTGGCAGATGTGCACAAATGTAGACATACAGATACTCACAGACAAACAAACGCTGATGCTTGACATACGCGCGCGCGCGCGCACACACAACACCACACACACACACACACACTCAAACACACAATCACACACACACACACTCACACACACATACACGCACTAAAACACAATCACACACACTACACACACACACACACACTCACACACTCCCTGCACATCTGCAAAGCACCCAAACATTCACGGTACAACATTCACACAGGCCCAAAGTATTAATTTGTCAATAAGCAAAACAGGATCAGAATGTCAACGTGTCCCCACCTGCCCCAACTGAAGGGGAGGACAAGGAACCAAGAAATCAATGCCAAGCCTCTTGTGAGGCGATCTGTAGACAGGTGGCACTGTGACCATTCTGGTTTTCCGGGATTTGTGAAAAGATGGCTTAGGACTATTCTGGGCCTTGTGCATTAGCCTAGTAGGAAAACAGCAAACACGTGGCAGTTTTGCTTTTAAGGCTGCCGGGATCCAATCTTGGTGTCATCTCCTGGCTTGAGTTTGAGATGTTTTTGATTTTCGTCAGTAAGCAAGCTATTGTGTATCTTCTGGATTCCATTAGCAAAACAAGCATACTTTGTGTAAATTGAATAGGAGAAGGTTTATCAAGGTTCATATTGCCTGAGAAAACATTTATAAGTTTTAACGCCGAAGTCTGATGAGCTGGAATGGACTTTACAGACGCTTAACGGCAGTGCGACGCATTTTCACTCATATGACAACAATAGTTGCTGTCTGAGATTTCGTAGGAGAAGAAGAAGAAAGAATAAGAAAGAGCAGCAGAAGAAGGAGGGTTTCAGTGCGGTGCTGTAATGATTATTCATGATATCATGTAAAGGACAAATAGAAGATATGACTTTTCAGGTCACTTTACGTTATGTTGTTGTTTTGCACACACACATACATACAGACACACGCACATATACTCACACACACACATACAAACTTACAGAGGCAGCCAGACAGACATACAGACATGTGCAGCAATATAGATAACCAGAGTCAGAGACAAGGAGGGAGACAGAGACAGAGAGCAAGTTAATGACAATGCACACGCATTCTGTCACATGAAAGTGCATACAAGTCAGTTTTGTGCCAAAAAAAGTCATCACGTTTTCTTTTCTTCAGCATCTCTCCCGTACTTCAGTGAGGTCAGTGCAGAAGGCCTGGCGATCAAACGCTTTGTTCTCAATAATGACAGGAACAGCTGGCCATGATTCGGTGTGTAAATAATAAAGTCAAGCCACGTGGACGGTCAGAGAGGTGACATGGTGTGATTGCTGTCGTCAATAATTAGAGGAAAAGGCAGAGCACACAAGAGGAGAACGGGGATAGAAAAGAAGATGGAGAAGGAGGAGGAGGAGGGGGAGGAGAGGGAGAAGAAGGAGGAGGAGGAGGGAGAGAAGGAGGAGGGAAAAGAAGAAGTAGAAGCAGAAGAGAAGAAGAAGAAGAAGAAGAACAAGAAGGGGAGGAGGAGGGGGAGGAGAAGGAGATGAGGGGGAAAAGAAGAAAAGAGAAGAAGAAGAAGAAGAAGAGAAGAAGTCGAAGAGAAGAAGAAGGGGAGGAGGGGAATAAGGAGGGGAGGAGGAGGAGGAGAAGAAGAAGAACAAGAAGAAAAAGAAAGAGAAGAAGAAGAGAAAAAGAAAAGTGAGGAGGCAAAAAGAGGAAAAGAAGAAAAGGAAGAAGCAGAAGAAGAGGGCGTGTGGTGAAGTGTAACGTATCAAAGGGTTGATTAAGTGCATGTATGAAATGCGAAATACCCAAAGCTTGCTTCCAGGCTTTTCTGTTCTGACATTTTATTGACAACAATCATGATTAGTTACACACGATATGCTAAATATAATAAGATAAGGAATCTTTGGAGGGGCAGAGGAGGAGATGGGTGCAATGTCTTTCCAGAAAGTAAAGGAATACACTCAGTAAGAAAACTACCACTCTTTGATCATTTGATATGTCTCCTCAACAGTTACTAATGCAGTTTCCTTTTGTTCCCATCACTTATAAACATACAAGAAACAGCCCCAGCTACAAATGCTATCAATTATTGTTCTTTTCCTCTGAAATATTTTTGGGTGTGAAATATTGTATCAAAACTTCTTTATCACAGAGAGGAATGAAAGAAACTAAATAAAAAATGTTAAGCGATAAACGAAGTACATCACCAGTAACAATACCAATCACAATTACAAATAAATTCGTTAATCTAACAAAACTGAAACTCCCTAGTCCAAATATAACAACTCCATCGAAGAGTCATAGACATTATTTTTTAGTTGTAGCCTAATTTATCATTGACCTTATTGGTTGCAATTTCTGATCTCTCCCTAAACAAAATAAACAAAATAATTTAGAACTAAAGAATTACATTCTAAATCTAAAACCTAAAAATCATTAAAATAAGAATAAACAGTAGTAATAGTGCACACGAAAGCTAAGACGTACTCAATAGCTAAGCAGACATATGCATCAGTGTAGAGACAAAGAGCACAACTATTGTTGAATAACACATAAACAAGAAGGTAGGCTTATTTATAAAACATGGTATACAACAGGTTTAGAAAAAAACAACCTTAAAAATGTGAAAAAACCCACATACTGTAAAACGCAATAATTATGACTGTTCGCCTATGTGTGGCTCAACTCGTGCTCAACAATCTGTCTGATATATGACGAACATTCTAGCATATCCATTGTATCAGATTTAGTAAAATAGAGGGGTGAAATGGTTGTAAAAGCATCGCATGAACACAAGTGCGCATCATACACTTACACACACACACCACCACACCACACACACACACCACACACACACACACACACCACACACACACACAACACACACACACACACACACACCGCGCGCCCGCGCGCGCGCGCACACACACAGACACACCCGCAAACACATACACACAAACTCCACACACATCACTGGAAGCTACGCTCCTGCACAAGGGATACTGATAAGAAGAAAGGTTGATAGTACTCGGGTTACCCAAAAGCAAAGGCTTCACAGCACTACATCAGAACGCTGATGGCTGGTGGCCCGACAGCACTCTCACAAAAGCCAAAGCAGACTGCTCTCCCTCTGGCTGCTCCAAGCTCCTGCCTTCACTCTGTTGTTCATGCACGAAGTAGCTGTGTACAGGATCCCACTGTATGGACCACCTGTCAGCTGGATACCGCCGTCATTGTGGGAGCAGAGGTGAACCCTTCATAATTAAATTCAGCACGAAAGCACTATAGTTGCAGCTACCTTCCTACTGTGCTGTTATTTCATTGTTATTGTTTTCTGTACTGTGTAAGACAGGATTAAGCGCATTACATTATTGTTTGCATGATCCTCTAATGTGTTCTATAGTTTTATATATATAAATATAATATATATATATATTAAATAATATAATATATTTATATATATATAATATATAATATATTATTAAATGTTATTTTCAGAGACAAAATAACTACAGAAAAGGAAAGCAGGGCGCTGTAATACATAGAGTGTGACTCTGTCTATTACTACGAGATAGAAATATAAATGAATTGTATGTACGTAAAGTATGTATGTACGTATTTTTTTGGCAAACTTTTAAGCTTAATTCGTTGAACAAAACGTATCTCACTTTGACATGAAAAGAAGACATATAAGTAAATCCTTTAGAGAAGAAAAACGCCGTTTATTTGCTCGACTCAAAGCAAGACGATGGACTGAATATTACGCAGCCATAAAAAGCTAACATATACTTCGTTGTGTTGTTCTGCGATGGTTCAAACCTGAAGGTTGAATATGTGACTGTGATTTACACAGCAGATCTGAAATACGTGAACACGAACATTCCACTCTGAGATTAAGACAGAAGCAGGTAGTTAAACAGAGCGAGAGACAGTGGAGAGGGAGACAGGTAGCATGACTGGAACCGTTATTAATTGCTAAATTGGTATATCCTAGAACGATATGATATCATATTCAGTTCCAGGAAAAGCCACAATAAAACTAATCACTGGCGACACTTTTTGCAAACATGCCATGTTGTTTATCTTGTGCCGGTCAGTAACCGTGAACAAGTGTCTCATTCTTTGGAGAGCATATCGTTTAACACGACTCCTTTCCTATTTTCCTAATTATGGTTTCGAGTGTGACCAGTGACAAACATGATTTGATGTAATGCTTCACAGGCTGTTTGCCTTTACACTGGGGGGGTATACGCCAATCAGGCGTGAAGACAGGGAGAAAGAGGAAAACGGTATCCACTCCAGAAAAGACATCCATACCATTCCAGTTGGATGCATCACCAGCCTTTTAGCACTTTCTACTTGTAATTCCAATCATTGTTCATTAGAGTACATGTTATACTTGACTGAAGAAAAGCCCGTGCTTGCCTTTATGGACAGTATCTGTGTTATTCAACATCTATTTAAGCGCTCTGATTTGTCTTTGCAAGATATAGCGCTATACAAATTTAATTTAGTAGTAGTAGTAGTAGTATTTTGCACGCTCGAGAGAATAGACACAGTGAAAGACATTGGTTCAAAATATCATATACAAACTAGTGTGCTTTATTTCGATATGGATTCAAAATTCAAACAGCAACGGTTTGTTGTGCAATCAAATTGCAGAAACGCTCTAAGCCCAGAAAAATCATTAGCAAAAACCTCTATCTTGGAATATGTTGCAGCCATTTTCATGGGAATCATTTTCAAGCACTAACACAGACACAAGAAGGGTTCTTTGGGGAACAAATCAATGAACGCCATTCTGCACACACCCCTTTTCCTATAAGGGCCCTCAAGCTCGATCACCGGCAATCATAATTCGATGTCACGCTCGGCAGACTGTTTGCCTACCTATGGGTTCTAAGGCAGCCAGGCATGCTCTTAGAGTCGAAAGAGACCTCCACTCAGGAGAAAGCAGCCACACCTTTCCAGGTGAATGCTTCAGCAGGTATCACGCCTACCAGAACAGTGAGAAATCACAGTATGATCCCCGTTATAACCCCAATCCTCCCCTCCATTACACCTGGAGTGATGGGCTGTGTGTTAGTCTTTTGGATAACATAGTACACTGAGGTCATGTGTGCGATATACATTTAGTTCCAGTTAAAGAATCTGCAGCAAACAAGAGAGTTGTTCCTTGCAAAACTCTACAGAAAAAGTCAGGGTGATAGGGAATAAATGCAAAATTATGCAGACATTATTTTTCTTAAATGGGTGGCACTGCTCTTGTAGAACTAATTTTTCTCAGAGGAGAGCAGCATAAATGTATAGTGCAAAGTATGTTATAATTGCCATTTAGAATACAATATAATTCAATACATAACGACACAATACAACACCACACAACGCTCTGCAATATAATGCATTACAAAAGAACACAACACAATATCATAAGAACAAGTACAGTATAACACTTTAAAAAAATCCATATGGCATTGTCTGCTAATCAGTCATCAGAATCAATTGCAGCAATACTTTTACCCTTGTGCAACAGACTGGGCACAAATCCCTGCATACTTTTAGGGACATTGTATTTATCATTTTTAAAGGCATTTTATGTCTCTGTTGTCTAGTGAATGCTGTATAACTGAATATCTGAATGTCTGATGTGCATGCATCTGCAATTTAAGTGTGTTAAACTACTTTTACAACTGCATAGAACTTCAGTGTGTAGTACGTCAAAACTATTATTTCTTTAAGGTTTACCTTGTTTTACATTTATAGCATCTTTTGAATGCACAATGATATAAGATAAATGTGCAGCTTTTCTTTTTATTCATTCGGGGATAGTAGTGATAATTGAATATCCATTGTATAGAATATAATTGGTTAAACGTTGAAGTGAGCTACTAATGATCTCTTTCTGAACTCTGGCACAGTTAAAATCATTGTATTTACTCTCAGAGAGAGAGAGAGAGAGAGAGAGAGAGGGGGGGAGAGAGAGAGAGAGAGAGAGATGATGATGATGATGATGGATGGTAGTGATGAAAACAAAGAAGCCCCTGTCTGTCACATGAAACGTCAAGGCATTTTTCCTGTGCGTATAGCAATATGTTTTTGTTTTTGGCAATGATTTTTCCGAATGTTAAGGGCGTGATGATCAAAAGATGTTCTTGCTGTAAAAAAAGGAGAAATATGTAGTCTGATTGGATGGTTAACTCAAAAAGCAACATGTGTGAAGACTCAGATAGGTCGTGTGATTTGATGGCTACTGTCAATAAAAATGAGAGAAAAGAGAGAGATGAATGGAGAGAGAGAGAGGAGAGAGAAGAGAGAGAGAGAGAGAGAGAGATGAATGGGGAGAGAGAGAGATGAATGGGAAGAGAGAGAGGGAGGGAGAGAGAGAGAGGGAGGGAGAGAGAGAGACAGAGACAGAGAGATAGAGATCTATAGTGGTCCTTAAAATTCGGGTGATCTGCGTGCATCAATTGATATTGATGCCTCAAGTTGTTTCTGTTAGCAGTCTTTCCAAAGCGTCTCTCTCCTTTTTATTTCCTCATAATCATTTGTGGGATGAGCAGTGCCTAGTCTACTTCTGCGCTTGAAAGTCAGCATGAGGTTTTCAGCTGGCCTCAACCAACACATTCTGACTTCCGAGTAGCTCGTTCATGATACAGGATGCATGCTAGGTATGTTCATGTTTCCGTAAACTAGGAATGTTGACGTGATCATTCACGTGTTTAGTTGATCTTTGGAATGTGCATACTCACGAAGAGAACTGGGCACTGGCAGGTCAACACTAAAGCTGACCATGGAGATAGTAAAAATGTCCACCCTAAAATTATCCAAATGGCGTTGCTGAGATTTGAACCTAAGGTATCATTGATCCACGTGAGTAAAGTCAAACGGTTTAACCACTCTGCTAAAGCATTTATCTGTTAAAAACTTGAAAGCATTCGGTAGGGAGCAGCATAGACTTAGCATGAGTTCGTTTGTAAAAGGCTGTTGCTCTGCAGGTTTCAACGTGGGCAGTCCTCAATCTGAAGCCACGTGACTATTCCTGTACCAACTGTGCCTGTCAGCTCTATTTATGTTGATCATTTTCCTCGTCTCTTCTGCTGTGATTGTTGTTGGTGTTGCTGCTGCTGCTGCTGCTGTTGTTGTTATTGTTAGTATTTCTAGCTGAAGCATCCTGGTGGCGGGGTGGGGGGGGGGGGGGGGGGAGGGCGGGGTGGTTCATCCAAAGATTACTCTCCATTCCTTTGCTTTCATTATCGTTCCCAAGCTAGTGCTGCAAGCTTCACCAATGGTGAGTTCTTGCATATTATGCGACCAGTTGCCCACTACTAAGGTAGCCACATTCCAACTTCAGACAAGGTATCTGAAAACGACACCTGTGTGCATACAGATTTCAAGTTTGTCATTAGTTCCTATCAGCTTGCAATGGACTGATCCTATAACAAGCAGAACAGGTTTTCACATAAACGTTTGCACACAAGACCTCAGCCTATGGTCTTCTCTGAAAGACATTTAGGGTAACGGAGCGGTACTACTTTTAAATCCAGTTGGAAAAAAATCTACGAGCATGTGTCTTGATAGTGGCTTGATCCAGAACTGTTCGATTGCAAGCTCAATACTCTATCCACTTGGCTATCCCGCCCCACATATTTCGCTCTTCATCACACCTAGGAGCGCAGTGCCAATTACTTTGAGCTGTTTGTTTGAATCACTAGATGACACTTTTTGACCCGGGCGAAAGTCATGAATTTTACAACTTTTCTTGTTAAAACTGGCTGCAAACAGCACTTTGACTGTAAACCGTTTAGTAAGGCACATCTCATGGACGCACATAAATACATATGCATGTATCTGCACGCAGAAACCCATGCACGCACGCACGCACGTGCGCATACAGACACAGTGACTCTCTGTCTCTGGCTCTGGCTCTGTCTCTGTCTCTCTTTCTCTTTCTCTCTCTCTCATTCTCACTCTGCTACTCTACAAATCAATCAGCACACAAGCTCTCACACAAACAACACTGATAAGAAGTTCTGATAGTCCTCTGGTTACCAACAAGCCACGATTCAAAGCAGGTCAGCCATACACTGCTGGCTCACAGCGGTCCACTCCCCGAACAAAAGACAAACCACACTCTGCTCTTTCTCTCTGTTCCACCGTCCCGACTCCAGTGTGTGTGTGTGTGTGTGTGTGTGTGTGTGTGTGCGTGCGCGTGTGTGTGAGTGGTGTGTGTGTGTGCGTGTGTGGTGTGTGTGTGTGGTGCGTGTGTGAGGTGTGCGTGCGTGCGTGTGTGTGTGTGCGTGCGGGCGCGCGTGTGTGTGCGCGCGCGCGTATGTGTGTGTGTTTTTTTCAGGAACAACTATAGTTGTATACTGGTTTTCATGTATCGAACGTGTTAATAATTATGTGTGTATTGGATGGCGACTAGCCTTTTTGGCTTGTTTTCAAAACTCAATTCCTTTTGATTGAAATCAGGTAACAGTATTGATGGCACTAAACTTTCGAAGTGATGGCTCTAGATATAGCGTGGGGCTTTATTGCGAGTTATGGCGTAGATAGAATACGTGCATGGATATATTATGTTCCTTGAAGTGTTTTTTTCCCAAATATTTTGATTAAAGTAATATCTTCTCAAGTAGAGATATGTAGAAGAAAATTGAATCTTTGGAAAAATGAACAATTTGTTTAAGCTGTTAGTACATAGTCTAGAAATATGATAAATAACAACTATGTGACCAAAATATTCTTCTTATTATTATTAACATATTAATAACATATTGATATTATTAACATATTAATATTCATTTTCACTAGGAAGACTGTTATTCTCATTAGATAAAGCATATCAAAGTATATGGCTAAATCATTAAGTCGACATCAATTTTTATAAAACAATATTTTTAGGAATACAAGAAAAACAAGTTTACATCGTTGACAGTTTGGGGATTTTTGTTTTCAGAAATGTAAGGAGTAACTCAGACGTCTAGTTGGATCAGAAACGATTCACACACTACATCCCTGAAACGGTATGCAATACATTGGTCAGGTGTTTTATTGAAAGTCGTAATGGTGTCTGCAGAAATAAGCAAGGGTATATGCAGTAGTTAATTTTGATTAGCAATCTGGAAAAGCAGAATCAGACCAAAAAGACGAGATATAAAGTAAGACTCAAGGTCACAATATAGCCCAAACCCAAGTGTTCTTCCTGTTAATGTTGTTTATCAAAAATGCGAAGAGTTGCTACGTGCTCACTTTCCAGAAAATAGTAGTTCCATTGGAACCAGTCACTGATAGTGCTTGTTGTCCACATGTATTTTTCAGATGTTTCCATTGTATCATACATAGGTTAACTATGGGTGCATGCATACCGGTTTCACTGAGGGCCCTTTAGATACAGTCCCTCCCTCTATCTCTTTCATATTCCATATCGGAGTTCCAGCATCGACCAGTGAGGAACATGATTTGATTCCGTGCATGACCGGCTGTTGGCCTATGTTGGGCTTATAAGGCAGTCAGGCTTGAACACAAAGGGAGGAAAATAGACCCCACTCAGGAAAAGACAACCACACCTTTCTGGATGGATGAATCAGCAGACAATGCAGCACTATGTGCTCTTTGGGGTCACTAGGGGTCATTGATAGCGATGCCTAGTTCTAGTGTACCAGACTCTATTGAAAAATAGGAACTATTCCACCCCCCACCCCCCAAATTGAAAGACACTCTTCTTTTCTTTCACTGGAAAGCTCATATTGTATGATATATTTTTCTGTCATTAGTGTGTCTTTTCGTTCAACGAACGCGATTGTGTGCTTCACCTATAATCATTGCATTTTATGATAATCAAATCGTATGTAAGTTGTATTGAAGTTGTATATTCTTCTCCTATAAGAATTTACTATATAGTAAGTTGTGGAACGTAATTATGTATTATGTAAGTACACATATATGTAGGTATGCATACACGTGTTTATATGTATATATATACACATATATATACACATTCACACACACACATATATCTATATATATACATATATATATTGCACATATATTTATTATTTATTTAATTTATTCTTTTATTTCGAGGATAATGGAATAAGCACTCATGTGCTTTTTTTCATCGAGTCCCCGTGTGTATGGGGCTTTGTAAATTTTGTCATCCGTTCCCACCGGCACATAATGGCCTACACTTCCAAAAAGCGGAACGGGTTTTAACGTGTGCGAAAGATGTTCTACGTGCGTTCGCACATGGGACCTCGATTTATAGTATCATCCGAAGGACTTTGGGGGAGAAAGGAGTCGGCACTGATGTTAACGCCAGAGGAAAAATCCTCTTGAACGAGAATCGAACCCGGGTCAGCAGATCACGAATACATCACTCTAACCACCAGGTTATCCCGAGAGAGAGAGAAGAGAGAGAGAGAGAGAGAGAGAGAGAGAGAGAGGAGAGAGAGAGAGAGAAGAGAGAGAGAGAGAGAGAGACAGACAGACAGACAGACAGACAGAGACAGAGAGAACTCAGAACTCAGAAATTTAATGTATCTCAGCCTTAGGCCATAATACATGGTTGGCGTAGGAGAAATTGATAATGCCACAGTGGGCAAAAACCGGATAACATACACAATATCAAGCTCACTTTCAGTGAAAGAAATAATGAAGACAATGCACAAATACATAAAAAATACATATGTATCAAACACAATTCACTATTTTGATCTAAGTGTACCTTCCTTATGTCTGGATAAAATCAATAACATATAGTTTCTCAAAATCATAACAAAACGATAGCCGTATCTTCGTTTGTGATGTAAATATCTTAATACAACAAACTTTTTCTCTTATTGATGGCATGGAATATATATCTAGACAGGCAGTGATTTTTGCTACTGTTTTCTGCTTTAAGTAGATCATGCAAAGGTGTATCAACACAATCCCTTAAAAATATAATTCTTAAATCATTATACACAAAACATTCATAAAGGAAATGCTTTTCATCTTCAACTTTGGGTTTACAAAATGGACATTGTTTCTTCTGATTCTGTACACTATATCGATGTACATTGTTGTTGAGTGGTAAAACATTACATCTCACCTGTGACACAGCAACTCTAAAGCAGTAGGTATCTAAATGTAGAAGATATTCTTCTTTAGCAAATATTGTTTTGAAACACCTGTAACTGTCATATCTGTCTCGGTCTCTGATTTACTATACCATTCCTGGATAAACATATCAACTAGTCTTTGCTTAAACAGATGTAAGAATACCTTGACGTCACCAACACCCTGTTGAAGCCATACAAAGCTGAATCCTGCATCACATAAAAATTGTCTAATCATAGAAACCCAACAGTTCTTTCCAGAAATATCCATGTCAAGCAACATTTGATAAGCATTATATGGTAGTCTGTTAGAAATTATCTGTAATAATTTAATCCAATATCTAAGAGTATTTATACATGAGTTGATGTATAGAGGATATCGACCCAGCTCACCATATTTCATTAATTTTATTTCGAGTTTTCAATGGTACACCCAAGAATCTTTTGCAAGCCATCATGTGTACTTTCTCTATATGTTCCAATTTATGTAACCCCCAGAGAGAGAGAGAGAGAGAGAGAGAGAGAGAGAGAGAGAGAGAGGAGAGAGAGAGAGAGAGAGAGAGAGAGATGAGGGGTGTATAGGTATTGTGGTGTGACTGCGGCTGTGTGTAAATCACCAAGTAGTGAATAGACATTTAACAAAACAAAACAAAACGAATTGTAAATAAACAGAACTGGATTATAACATTGATAATGTTTTCGTCAAGGTTTGACAAGACAGATTGTTTTCCTATCATTACTAGTCGATATACATAATACGCCAAAAATAAAAGTAATTACGAGACATATATGTGTTTGTGTTTCAGCATAGTGTCAAAGAACACGTTTACGTTTGTGATTCCCTACGTTACCTTTGGATAGGTCTTTTTTTCTTTCTTTCTTTTCTTTAATTTATTTTCTTTCGTTCTTTCTTTCCTTCCTTCCTTCTTTCTTTCTTTTCTTTTCTTTCCTTTTTTTTCTTTTCTTCTTTTTTTTTTTTTCTTTTCTTTCTTTTCTTTTCTTTTCTGTCGTTTTTTCCTTCTGTCTTTCTTTCTTTTTTTTTCTTTCTTTCTTTCTTTCTTTCTTTCTTTTCTTTTCTTTTCTTCCTTTCTTTCTTTTCTTTTCTTTTCTTTCTTTCTTTCTTTCCTTCTTTCTTCTTTCTTAATCTTTTTATTCATTTATTTTGACATCGTAGAAGTTGCATCCAGTGAGAAAATAAGGAGTCAAAACAAACAATTGGACGAATAAACAAACCCAATAAATTGTCGCGTGTGCGTAACGGGCGTGTACACACATACACACACACACACACGCATGCATGCACGCGTGCACGCACGCACATGCACACACATGCATTTATGTGTGTACGCGCGCGCGCGCACACACACACATACATACACACACACACATTCACGCACGCACGCAGTCATGCACAACACGGATATCCCATTTAATGCATATAATGAGCTTATAGCCTCTCTTTGTCTGTGTGTATCTGTGTTCGGCTATTAAACATTGTCTGTCTGTCTGTCTGTCTCTGTCTGTATGTATGTATGTATGTATGTCCTTTCGCTCTGTCTGTCTGTCTTTGTGTCTCTGTGTCTGTCTCAATCTCTCTATGTCTGTCTGTCTGTCTCTCTTTCTCTATGTATCTCTTTCTATCTGCCTCTGTCACTCTTTTTCTTTCTTTCTGTCTCTGTCTCTCTGTCTCTGTCTCTCTCTTAAAAAATAACGACAACAGCAAAAAACCTATCGGGCAGCATGAAAGGGAGGAAACTGGACCCAAGCAGTCAATTTCTCGACTATTGATCTGATAAAGAGAGAGAGAGAGAGAGAGAGAGAGAGAGAGAGAGAGAGAGAGAGAGAGATGTGTGTGAGCGAGAGACAGACACAGAGACAGACAGAGATAGACACAGAGAGAGCTAGAATAAGAGACATAGACAGAGAGAGACAGAGACACAGAGAGAGACAGACACAGACAGAGAGAGCTAGGATAAGAGACAGAGAGAGTTGGAAGAGACAATGACAATGACAAATTCTTTTATTTCGAGGATAATGAATAAGCACATGTGCTTTTACATCAGTCCCCGCCGTTAGGGATACATCTTAATAATAATAACCCAATACCCAAGAGAGAGAGAGAGAGAGAGAGAGAGAGAGAGAGAGAGAGAGAGAGAGAGACAGAGAGAGAGAGAGAGACAGAGAGAGATACAGACACAGACAGAGAACAGAGAGAGAGCTAGGATAAGAGACAGAGACAGAGAGGTGGGAAGAGAGAGAGAGAGAGAGAGAGAGAGAGAGAGAGAGAGAGAGAGAGAGAGATACAGACACACAGACAAGAGACACGAGAGCTAGGATAAGAGACAGAAAGAGAGAGTGGGAGATAGAGAGAGAGTGGGGAGAGAGAAACAGTGGGAGAGCGAGAGAGAGTGGGAGATATATATATACATATATATATATATATATATATATATATATATATATAAATACAGACACACAGACAGAGAGACACAGAGAGAGCTAGGCAAAGAACAGAGAAGAGAGAGTGGAGAGAGAGAGTGGGGAGAGCGAGAGAGAGTGGGAGAGAGAGAGAGTGGGAAGGAGAGAGAGAGAGAGGAGTATAAGGAGTCAGAGGAGAAAGAAAGAGAAGGGATAACGTGGTTATTATAAACGATTTCAGTTATCTTAAACTTCATTACCTGAATGAATGAAATATCATGTAAAAACTATACCAAACACAGCGCCTTGGTCAAAAACAGAACAACAAACAGGTGAAAAACTAAAGGCAGCGAAAGAAATCGATGTTCTAACAGATCTTGGTTTGTATTGGATTAATTTGGATTGAAATCTGAAAGAAAAATCGAAGCACCTGGATAAAGTGTTATTCTTTTAATGTACCCTCAATTCAAAAATAGAATTACAAATCTCTCTTAAGCATGCTTGTTACGCGCACACACATACACACACACACACGTACACACACACAAACACTCACGTACACACACAAAACAAACACACACGTAACCACACAAACACACACGTATACACACACACACACGCACACACTCACACACACACACACTTGTGGGTTTGGGGAGTTGGCGTGTGAAAGTGTGTATGTATGTGTGTGTTTAAAATTGTGGTTAGCAAATAATAGCATAAGTGGGTGAGTCTATGGTGTTTTATATATATATATATATATATATATATATATATATATATATATATATATATATATATATATTATAAAATATATATATCTTATTGTGTGTGTGTGTGTGTGTGTGTGTGTGTGTGTGTGTGTTATTTAAGTGTGGAATGTGCTGGATATTGAAACATGAGCTGCTGTAATATTTTTGATTAGTAGTTTTATACGTTTTATCATTGTCTTCATTAATATCAATTCTGGCATTAGTAAGGGTCATTGTTTATTAGTATCGTCATCGTCATCATCGTTGTAGTCACCATCGTCATCTTTATTATTATAATTTCCTTTTCAATAAGATTTGGTATTTTTGTTGTTGTTGTTGTGTGTGTGGGGGGGGGGGTGTTGTTTTGTGTGTGTAGATATATATATATATATATATATATATATATATATATTGTTAGATACAAATTTGTTGGGCTGGTTTTTCGGCTATTCAGTGCTTTCTCATTCTTTGGCCAAAGCTTTATGGTTAACTAATGGTGAGAATTTTTAGTATACGACCATTTATTGCCCACCATAAAGTTAGGGTTTTTCTGACTTCTTGGAAAATCTATTCATTTGATTTATAGACGTCCTTCGGATGAGACTATAAACCGAGGTCCCATGTGGAAATGCACGCAGAAAATCTTGCGCACACGTTAAAACCTGTTCCTCTTTTCGGTAGAGTAGGCTATTGTGTGCCGGTGGGAACGGATGATAAAATTGATAAAACTGCATACATACGGGTACTAGATGAAAAAAACACATGTTGCTTATTCCATTATCCTCGAAATGAAAGATTTTGTTAAAAAGTAAAGAGAGATAGAGAGGCAAGAGCAAAAAGACCTAAATATTAGTCATGTCTTTTGTTCAACCCCAGTTTTTATAAACACACACTATTGTAAACAAACAGCGTCCTGCAAGATATACAACGGCAGATCTGTTATGTACTATGCACACTGGTATGATTCACAAATGATACTTGAATAATAACATGAATGATACGTCTACATGCTGTTGTTGTGTAATTATGCTAGCTATACATATCAAATTTTTTTTTTTATAAATCAAAACGGTATTTTTGATAACGTTTTATTAGGGTGGGGTTTTTGGGTCAAACTTACAGCCTCTATCGTTAAGGGGGATAACTATGTTGCTAGTGATTGTGGTGATTTTTGGTGGTGTTGGTGGTGGTGTTGGTGGAATTGGTGGTGTTTGTGTGTTGTTGGTGGCGGTGTTGGTGGTGTTGGTGGTGATGGTGGTGTTGGTTGGTGTTTGTGTTGCGGTGGTTGGGGTGTTAGTGGTGATGGTGGTGTTTGTGTTGTTGGTGGTGGCGGTGTGTGGTGTGGTGGTGGTGGTGGTGTTGGTGGTGATGGTGGTGTTTTGTTGTTGTTGTTGGTGGCGGTGTTGGTGATGTTGGTGGTGGTGTTGATGGTGATGGTGGTGTTTGTGTTGTTGTTGGTGGCGGTGTTGGTGGTGTTGATGGTGGGTGTTGGTGGTGATGGTGGTGTTTGTGTTGTTGTTGGTGGCGGTATTGGTGGTGTTGGTGGCGGTGATGGGGGTGTTGGTGGTGATTGTGGTGTTGGTGGTGTGTTGTACGTTCCCCAGCTTATTGTTTTGGGTATTAGCCCAAGTATTGCAATCCCTTTTACAGTGACAAGTGTCTAAAACCTCCCAAAAGCTTTATAGATTTTCACACACAAAATGCTCCTTAAGTTTTTGTCATTGAAATTTAATGGTTACGCAAAAAATATGAAAACTCCCTTAGAAGCATATTTAATGATTTGAATTTGGCATTTGACATTGCAAAAGGTCTCTAACATAGTGATTTAAGATATATAGTATAGTTTTATTAACGTTAATGACTTTTTGTTTTGCTTTGTTTATTTTTTATTGCACATTTTGCTTTGCGCTGTTTCTTTTCATGGTTAGACTACTTTCCACCCACGCATTTCAGTAAGACCTCCACCACCATCTAAATTATCACACACCCTTTATATTTTTCCTCGTCTAATATTACTGAGAGTGAACAGACCTAAAATCGAAGACAACAACATCAGCAACAATACTCTTCCTTTCATATATTAGGAGATTCTGGTTCAGTAAAGGGTTTTACATGTGCGAGAATATGAGTGATATAGCACTACCTTATCTTAGAGGAAATCTTTCAGAAAGCATATCCGTATAACAGTATAATACATCGTCCCCGCCTAAGAGCTGATCTGTACGTACATGTCATCGTTTACATGTTCTAGTGAAAGCTAGCACAGCGCCAAGGATTAAATTTTGACAGGAAGAGTGACGGCGATCCATTTTGCATACACTTACTTACCATAGTGAACAGTTAATAACGTGGGAGACAATTAATCTGTGTCCTTTGGAATTTATGGTAAACAATAACGTTATGTAAGTTTCATTGACATGAGCAATTTTTATACCTTGGGTTAAATGTTGACAAGTCTTGATAAATACCAGGATATTGGACACAACCTACACCCACTCCTCCCCCCTTGTTACCCTTCCCCATACCTATCTCCAACTTCCCCTTTGCTACCTCTCCCTCCCTCCATACTACCTACCCTCCCAAATTTTCTTCCCTCCCGTCATCTATGCCCTAGCTACTCATCCCTTCCTACCCCACCCTCCTGTCATCTATCCCCTAGGTACTCATCCCTCCCTACTTACTTATCCCTATCTCCCCTCCACTTACCCTCCCCCTTTACCAATTCCTCCCTCCCCTTTATGTACCCCCTTTCTTATTCCCCTAAGCTACACCTTCCTCTATCCCATGTCACCACCCCTCCCTTTAACTGTCCCTTATTTCCCAACCTATACCACTAGCTTCCCTCTACTTAAGCTGCCCCCTCCTTCCTACATGTCTTTCCCAGTTCCTATCTCCTAGCTCTTAGTTAAAGATAATAATAACAGCGCGAACATGAGAAGACAGACAACACATCACCTCCAAAATTCGGAGGATTAGAAGTTAGGGGCGATCCCCTTAGAGATCTGAAAGTCCTAACTCACAGCTCAAGCTGTTGCATTCATACTTTTACAATATATTAATATGCCAACAATTCCACACTTTAAAGGTGTCTGTTCATCAGTTTGGAAATAGTAGAAAGATCTTATTGTAAATCTTCATTTACGCCCTGCCCTTGTTTCTGACAGCTGAACAAAGTAGTCTACAATTTCAAGTAAAATCTGCTGCTTTATTTCCATCAGACCCAAACTTTTATCTGGATCTCTTAACGATTTAAAACAATGTAAAGGAGTATAACTGTTTATGATAGCCTATACAGGGGAGGTAATATTGCCATATTATAGAATGAAGTTGGGTTTTTTTCACAATAGTTGCTATGTGCAGCTGTTGTTATAAATGGAAGCTTAGTGTAAATGTAGGAAACAAGTCTAGGGTTTTTCAAGAGAAAAATTTAGAACATTCCATGTTTTACACGTAGTAGTAAAGAAATTAAAGTTTTTTATTTTAATTCAAATATACCCCTACTTGACCAAGCACGTTGTAGCATGTTTTCTCTGGGGACGGGATAGCCCAGTGGTCAGAACATTGCACTCGCAATTTGACAACCCGGGTTCGATTCCCGTTCAAGGGGATATTCTCCCCTGGAGTTAACATCAGTGCAGACTCCACTATCCCCAAAAGTCCTTTAGATGAGACTTTAAACCGAGGCCCCGTGTGCGAAAACACGCAAAACGTCTTGCGCACACGTCAAATCCTGTTACGCTTTTCGTAGTAGTAGGCCATTGTGTGCCGGTGGAAACAGATGAGAGAATTCACAAAACCGCATACACAAGGGGACTGGTTGTAAAATTGCAATAAGAGCTTATTCCATTATCCTCGATATAAAAGAATAAAATGAAATACATAAATAGATAAAATAAAATAATGCAGAGGACTTTTTCTTTCCATTTTTATTCAGATAGAACTATTCAACAGAGTAGTAGTTCCAGTTTTGCTTTACAGATGTAAAATCTGGACACCATCAATGTGTGAATTAGCCTCAAAATTACAACTTAGTTTCTTCAATATAATTCGTAAACTGGGAAAATCTAATCCATGTAAAGTCGTTAATGGGGAACTGGGACAGTTTCCGGTGGAAATAACATAAAAAGTAAGGGTCCTTTGCTATTGGTTTAAGCTTGTTGCAATAGGAAGTGAGCCTAAGTGTTCAAATATTGTTTATCAGCTGCTATATGATACGTATATTACTAATGCCCACGAATCACCTTATTTAGCTACCGTAGAATGCACATTAACTGAAATTGGGTTAAGTGCATTTGGCAGAATCAGTTTGATCTCCATGTTTCACCTGAATGGTTTAAAGCTAAAGCTACCTGTGCTTTACAAGATCAGTATTTGCAGCAATGGTTTTCTCATGTAGATAATGACAACAGTTTTCTTAATTATAGACTATTTTAAAAGTGCTTCTGCTTTGAAGATTATCTGTCGATTTTTCCGTGTACTTTGCCATTAACTTTTATTCATTTTCGAATGTTAACAAATCACAGACTTCCCATCCAAATTGGCAGAATAAGAAATGTTCCCAGAGCAGAGAGAGTCTGTGATAAAATTAATGTGGTGAAAACGAGGTAGGAGATGAGTTCCATTTTTAAAAAAAAAGTTATTTCTTTGTAAGTTAAGAAACAAAACATTATCAAAAAAACCCAAATGTTATCAAGTTTCATGAATTGTTTAGCTCTACAAAAAATCTTTGCTTATCAATATCATACAATTTCTCAAAGAAATACTGAAAGCCTATTAATTTAATACATCTTTATAGGCGACACTAGCACATTTTGTTACATATTATAGATAATTTCATTTCCTTTGTTGGTATAGATTTAGATGTCTGTCATTGTGTGTGAGCGCGCGTGCGTGCGTGCTTACCTGTGTGTGTGTGGTTTTCCTGCCCGTTTTGTGCGCGTGTATATGTGTGTGTGAGCGCGCGCATAATTATGATGGGGGGGGGGGGGATCTGAAATAAAATTTCGGATCTTGATAAAACTGTCGTTCTTTTCTATGACAATATTACCTCCCCTTCACAGGCTATCATAAACTGTTATTTTTCTTTTCATTGCTTAAAATCGCTCGGAAGTCCAGATAAAAGTTTGGATCTGATGGAAATGAAGCAGCAATTTTTATTTGAAATTGTAGACTCTACTGTTTAGCTGTCAGAAACAGGCTGTCAGAAACAAGGCTGTATCTAAAGATTTACAGTAAGCTCTTTTTTATTTTTCCAAACTGACAATAATATAGGAAAAGACACCTTTAAAGTTTGAAATTGTTAGTTAAATAATATGTTGTAAACTGTGAATGCAACAACTTGAGCTGTGATTTAGGATTTTCAGATCTCTACGGGGATCACACCTAACTTCTAATCCTCCGACATTTGGAGGAGATGTGTTGTCTGTCTTCCTGTGGGCGTGCTGTTATTATTATTTTTTGTTGAAGTTAGGAGCTAGGGAAGGGGAAGATGGGTGGGTAGGAGGGCAAGGCAGGTCAGGTGAAGGGGGTATGTAAGGGAGGGCTAGTAGGAAAAGGTAATGGGAGGGGGAGGTAAGGGAAAGGTAGGGAGCCTGGGTAGCTGGGGGGATAGGTAAAGGGGGAGGTGATGAGGGAGAGATAGAGAGGTTAGTGGATTGGTAAGAGGGTAGCTGGGGAAGGAGGGATGGACTAAGGGAGACAAGGGAATATGTAAAAAGGGGGTACAGGGAAGAAGGTAGTTAAGGGGAGGCTAGCTGGGGAAGGAGGGGCTTGGGGAGACAAGGGGATATGTAAGGAGGGCGTATAGGGAAGGGGGTAAATAAGGGAGTCAACAGTTTCACGATGTCTACTTTCCAAACATTTTCCTAGAATATTTGATATACTAACGTTTACAGTTGTTGATACAATGATAGTAAAAAGTTATTGTTATGCTAGCAGGTTTAAAAAAATGTAATGTTTTCACTGTGTCAGATTATTTTATTTTATCTGTACAGGTATTGTGGAGTATTTCTGTAACATCCTCTCTCGCTCTCTTCTGTATGGTAGTCATCGTTATTGTATCCAATTACAATTGTTGTATTAGTAGTAGCTTATTAAAGATATTTATATTTGTAGTAATATTTTGGTGTATTGAAAACTGTTGATTAGCACTGTTTGGGTAATATAACACACGCAAACCAATCCCCAAGCCAAGCACTTCTAGTTTTACCGCGCCGCGCTACATAGTCTCACGCCCTACCAAACCACACGCAGCGACGCGCCACGACGCGACGCTACGTACGCTTTACCGCGCGCAGTGACGCACAGTAGTGTGTACGTGAATAACCCCCTTTAGCGTTCGAAACATGTTGTATTTACTAGTACTTGGTTGCATAATAATTTGGTATGCCGCTTCACGCATAGTTACAGTCACAGCAAACCAAAGACCGGCTGAATGCAAATGTTGATCTGGGAAACGGTTTGGCTGAGAATCATTGATATGATAGACACATCTAGCGGAGACAACTGTTTGATTTAGCCCCCTTAATTCTCTCCCCTTCATGAAATTTATATCAGTGTTGAAAAATGGTTGCTTGCGGAACAGAAAATCGATGTTAAAGAAATGTTCTTTTTTCACGCTCCGAAAAGTATTTATCTGAATTGGGTTTCCAGGTTGTTTTAAGTTACTGTTTTTGATGGCGAAGGAGAGAATGAGAGAGAGAGAGAGAGAGAGAGAGAGAGAGAGAGAGAGAGAGAGAGAGAGAGAGAGAGAGAGAGGAGCGAGAGAGAGAGATTGATTGATTAATTGATTGGTTGATAATCGTTATTCCCGAGGGTTACAGAGAGAGAGACAGAGAGAGAGAGAGACAGAAAGAGACAGACGGGCAGACAGACAGACAGACAGACTTACCGACAGACAGATAAATAGACACTGAGACACAGAGAGGGACATACACATATTTATTGCAAAAGAGCTAGGGACAAAACAGACATAGGTAGTCAATGAAAGAGTGTTTCATTTTATTTGGAGCAATTAAAACATAAATGAAATGTATAAATCTACTGGCAAAAAATGTCTAGGTCATATATTTTAATGAATCAAGCATCTACGGAATGTCAGACACAGGAGATTAAAACAAGTATGCAAAATCTTCAATCAGCTAAGCGGCTGCCATATAAAACTCTGTATCTGTCTGTCTGTCTGTATGTGTGTGTGCATGTATGTTTGTGT
>CM054157.1:36188421-36193421 GCA_028751875.1 Rapana venosa | reverse complement strand
AGTCCTTCAGGAGCCCAGAGAGGCATTAGGAGCAACAGCACTCGAGGAGAAGATCCTTGACATGATCTTCACCAAAGCTGTTCATAGGAATGGGAACTGTTGAGATGGACTGTCAGGATGCACTGTGATGGCCATGCCTAATATCACATGTTGACACGCTGATCCCACACAGCTTACCTGGATGGGTGCCGTTGAACGTGACTTGCTACAGGTATACCTCTTTTCAGAGACATTATGTGTCATGTTCACGCTAGCAGACTGCATACTAGGGACCACATTACGTATCTATCCACATTAGCGTCAGGAAGACATACTTCTGCTCTGTGACCCAGAATAATGTATAATTCATATGTATAATTAGTAGATAACACTCTAGGTAGGAAGTGTGTATTATTTGATATTAAAGCCCTTGGGTTTGAAGTGCAAATGATGGTTTCAGCAAAAGGCCTACCTGACACAAATGGATAATATAGTTTCATACCATTATTAATTTACAGTATGTAGCATGTCAATATAATTGCAATAATTAAGGATAGAGAATTACTAGAAATTCTTTTTCTAGAAGTTATGGTCTTGTGCGTTGTATATGTGAGAACACTATTGAAGATGAATTAACAACCATGTTTATAAATTGGAAAATTTAGAAAGAACTGTCTCTGGAACACACACACAGGCACACAGGCACGCAAACACACACGCACTCACGCACGCGCGCGCGCGCACACACACACACACGCACATATCTAATTTCAAGAAGGTCTCCAGAATTATTTTTGAAATCAAATATGTAATACACCTCCTAAGTTTAAGAGGTATTCCTGTGTTTTTTTGTTGGGTGCCTTCTCACGTTGGAATTTTTTTCAAATGAGTGGGCTGACAGAGCTGCAAAAAAGGGGGCAAGACATGATATGGAATCGATAGAACTGGATGTTCCCTTATCCCTACAGGAAGGATACCGTATATTAGAACAAACTTCATGGGGTAAGTTTAAAGAATCTGATCAATTCAAGGAACGATGTTTAAAAAGTTGCCTGACCACTGCCCATATTTTTTGTTATATGGCTCCTTCTCAAATAGATTCGCGTTTTATAACCGTGAGAAGGGTTAATTCACTATATTTTAGAATGAAGTTAAATGCATTCCTTACAAAATTTTGTAAACATGTTAGATGTCTATGTGGGGATCATATTTCCAATACTCATCTCATATTTGATTGCCCTATTGTAAAACCTTTTTTACCTACATTTTCTGAACAGTCTCTGGAAAATGTCTTTGAAAATTCAAAGCTAGCCTTTGCCATTGCAAGATGTTTATTGCATAGTCCACTTGATTATTTATTGTAGTTACAGTATTGTTATTTCATGTTTCCACATTGTTGAGTTTACATTTTGCTGCTGTTTAAAAGTATTATCATTACTTTTCTAGGTTGGTTGGGGGATGGGGGGGGGGGGGGGGTTAGTTTGTGTGTGTGTGTTTTCCAAAAAACAAACAAACCCCAACACATGCTATTTCTTAACCTTTTCTCCTTCCACTCCTTCTTCTCCCTTCTTTAACTTCCACTATACTTTCTATTTCCCTCGTCTAATATCACTTAGAGTGAACAGACGTTAAATTGAAGACAACAACAACGCACATATCCCTAAAAGGACTGGCATTTGTAAAAAGATGATAGCTTTACCTTGTTCTGCATCACTCCACCAGACCTTCACTCCTGCACCTCTTCTGCTCGACTTACTCATTGACATTCTTGTCTCAGAGATTATTGTCCAGACATGTCACTGGAACTTACCAGACAAGGCTTATCGCTGCTGACTAGTGAGATTTACTGAGATAATTAACCATCTTGGGTGTAGTGTCTGACTGGATGCCATTGTGGCCGTTTTACTGCCGCCGCCTGTGATAATCTATGCATATACAAATGGCCTTGTTCGTCTGAAGTACTGTCTGGAGTTTGATGTGTCTTCTCTTTATAATCATTGATTGTTTTTATTTATTTCTGACTAATTTAGTAGATCGCAGGTCTAGAGGTAACGCGTCTGCCTAGAAAGCAAAAAGTCCGGATCGGAAGTGTGCGGTGGTTCGAATCCCGTTTGGACGCGAAACTTTCCCCCATGCAATAGACCATGAGTGGTGGTCTGGCTTCTAGTCTTTTGGATGAAACGATAAACCGAGGTCCCGTGTGTTACACATAATTATTTAGCGGCGTGAAAGAACCCATGGCAACAGGGGAGTTGTCCCTGGCAAAATTATGTGGAAAAAAGCTACTCTGATGGGGAAACAAATACACTTGCAGACGGGAAATAAACAGTGGGAGGGCCTGCTCTTGTGGCGACGCGCTCTTCCTGGAGAGAGCAGCCCATAGTTCATGCATAGACATCTGCCTTGATTTAAAGTGGTACAAATAAATAAATAAAATATTCGCCTTTTTGCTTTGGTTTCCTTTTTTGTACTTATACAAGGTTGCCATTTTTGTGTTTGTTTCTTTGGATTTTTACCCTTCTTTTCCTTCTATTTATTTTCATTCTTTGAGCGTTCTTTTTTCCTTATTTTGTTCATGTTTTCAGACTTTTCCATGCATTATTTTTGGTTTATCTTTGCCTAATGTATGATTTTGTTTTAATTTAATGCCTACAAAGTAGTTCAGTAAGGTAATAATGTGGGCCTAATTGATTCATGTACCATCCAGACGAATGAACATTACAATAATAATAACAATAATCTATGAATATCCAAAACATTCACTAGTTTTTTTCTTGTTTATTGAAGGGACTGGTAGAAATATGCATACAAAAACTATGAAAGCTTTTAAAAGTTTATTTCATAATAACTTGAATAATCTATGTGCAATAAAGTAAAAAGAGCTGCGACATATTGAAACATGTTTATGTATAGATTTTATTTGATTTGTATTAGAAAACATTTTTCTTTAGCACATATGTCGCGAAGAAAAAGAATTTCTTGCACACAAAAAAATTGACCAATACTTTATGAAAACCTGCAAAAACCACCACGACAGTTAATTACGTTATGGTGACATAGCATTGCTCAAGAAGTACACGGTTTATTGTGTTTGTCTGTATTTTGTCCATTAGAATCAGGAAACTGAAAGAAAAATTGTCGCTAAAACAAATGAAAACAGAGTATATAAATCGCAAAAAAACACAAAGGAAAAAAATTACAAAAAATAAGAAAATTTAAGCAACGAAGCATCAAAGAAAGAGTGGAAAATGTAGAGACAACGTCAGAAAAGCCTACAAACAAGAACAAAGAAGGAAATACTTCAGAGAGAAAAAAAAGTACCAATCAATGATCCGAACCTCAAGACACGGCAAACGGCAGGCAGTACATTAGTCGAACAGGACTATTTTCACGGCCATACATCACCGCCAGAGACGGCAGGAGATCGACTTCAGAAAGAGACAGACCTGTTCTCCCGGTCAGACCCTTCACGAAAAGGTTAATCATCTCAGCAGCTCTCAAGGATCAGAACGAATTGCATCTGACCAGATCCAGTCACCTGTCCCAAAGATGGCCGCAAAAGTGAATAATAGCATCTGAAGGAAGGGCAAAAGTGCTGAGGGCCTCACAGCAAGGTGAGACAAGCCAGAATAATCCTTGCAAGAACGCCTGTCCATTTAGGGATCACGGGAGACTAGAGACACAAAAGGGACCAGGAGAAGACATGCTAGAAGGCTTGGCCATTCTTTTCGGGGATAGTAATTAGTCATGGCATTTTCTGACGTGTTGTACAGAGTCAAGGATTCTTTAGTAGGCTCCAGTGCGTTTCTGAAGGAAACTTGATCAGTTTAGAGACCACAATACCTGAGTTCATTTTTACCTGAGTTAACAAATTGGTTATGATCATGTTTTCATATATCAATGCATGTGTATGCGTTTCTAACACATATTTTTAAAAATCTATATGCAAGTGAGGCGTGTACCAGCATGACTGTGTCTAAGCACGTGTGTGTGCATGTGTTTGTATACGTGTTTTATGTGTGTTTGTGCGTGCACGAACGTGTGTGTTCTGACGAACTACATCGCGTAGTGATGATACGAGTCTATATTTCTTTATTGTAAACATTATGAATAATTTACGTCTCTTTGTTGTTTTGTTCTTGTTGTTTGTTTGCTTGTTTGTTTTTATGGGAAAGGGGGCGGGATTATATGGCATTAAAATAAAACAGTAGAAAGCGATGGGCAAAAGCCAACATGTTGTACGTATGCACCCTTTGGCAATCACCTACAGGTGTAAGAATATCAGGTGTTAAACAAAAAAGAGTTGCAAGACTTTTCGGATATTATGCACAGTAAACGGTCATGTTTTGCATGTTGTTTGCTCATGCTGCTACAGTGCTGTCGGTTGCTTCATGGTTGGCAGACAACTGGTTGACTTCCTTGATAAACTGGTCAAGTCAATGGTTGGCTGCTCACTTGATTGCTTGGTCGGTTAATCGCTTAGCTGACTGACGAGCTGAATGTCTGATCGTTAAGTTTTAAAACAACAACAGTGTGATAGAGACAATAGCTTAAACATAATGATATCAAGCTATGTTCAGCTGTAACTGTGTTCCATTATTTTTTTTTATTTGGTAATCTGCTCTGGTTTCTTTTCTTCATTTTTTGCCTACACCAAACAAAGCACCCCCAAACAAAGAGCCAGAAAGACAGACAGACAGACAGACAGCCAGACAGACAGACAGACGGGGCGATGAGAAAAGTCCAAGGTCAGACAAGATGGCATCGTTGTAATCTCTAAACCTGCGGTGCTAGCAGAGCATGGAAGATGGTCGGGTCAGATTTTGACTATCTTTTGAAATGGGACCCTGTCCTGCATATGACTTTGCCTAGTGGTCTGTCTGTCTCTGTGTTTGATTATCTGTCGGTCTGTGTTTTACTGTTTTTCTGTGTTTCTGTCATTCTGTGCGTGTGTGTGTGTGTGTGTGTGTGTGTGTGTGTGTGCTTGTGTGCGTGTTTGTGTATGTTTGCTTGTATTTGTT
>CM054157.1:36163421-36183421 GCA_028751875.1 Rapana venosa | reverse complement strand
GTTATGGGAAAGAAAATACAGTCCGCATAACATGTAAGACATCAACAACACTATCACGGAGCATTCTGTCAGTACAGCCCAAAACCACACCTGCCTATAAATTAGCCCATTCCCTACACTTCTGCTAGCATATCCTCATACAAACAGCATTATCAGGACGCCTTTATGTGCTGGCTGTAAATTCTGACTCTCAGAAAATGTGCCAATCCAATGGCATGGTGAATACTATTACAAGTGGCGGTATGTGGCTTGTGTGCTCAGATTGAGTGAATTGAATTGACTCTGTGTATAGTGTAATAGATGATACCACGATAGCACAAGTTCACAACAAACGTCCAGTAAATAGATATTAACCTATAAGATGCTCAACAAGGGGGATGGGATAGCCTAGTTGATTAGAGCGTTGCACATTGCGCTCGTCATCTGCTGACCAGGGTTCGAATCCCGTTCAATGGGATATTCTCCCCTGGAGTTAACATTAGTGCAGACTTCACCCCCCCTCCCCAAAAAAAAGTCCTTTTGATGAGACTATATACCGAGGTCCTGTGTGCGAATGCACGCAGAATATCATGGACACACGTTAAAACCTGTTCCACTTTTTGGAAGAGTAGGTCACTACGTGCCAGTAGGAAGGGGTGACAGAGTTTACAAGACTGCCTAGACATGAGGATTGGATTAAAAAACACACAAGTGCTTATTCTTTTATCCTCTAAATAAAATAAATGAATGCATTGACAAACTTATCCTCTCCTCCCCACCCCCGAGGGGATGCGGGTGCTCTTTCAGTATAAAATTAATCCCTTTTTCTGTAAATTCTGTGTTAGAAATTTCCTCTTCCTTATCACTCTCTTTGCTTCTGCAATTTCCTATACTGCTCTCTCTCTCTCTCTCTCTCTCTCTCTCTCTCTCTCTCTCTCTCTCCTCTCTCTCTCTCTCTCTCTCTCTCTCTCTCTCTCTCTCTCCAGATGGCTTAATTAATGAGTTTTATAAGTATTCCAATTCATATATTGCTTCATTCCTTCCATTCCATTGTGATTTTTCTTCGTATGAACCGTCCACATATTGCCATAAAGTCGGTCAGCAGGTCAGCAGGCAGACAGCCTGTAGAACCACACACGCAGGAACAGACCAGGCCCTGTGCATTCTACCCTGCATTTTTATGGCCATGAATATATCAATTTCTATATTCAAAGGGTGTATGAAACAAGACAAATGTCATCTTTAAAACTCCGACAAATGATTCCATTGTAGTCTTAAAACAGAAAATGTAGCCTGTACTTCAGCAACAGGCTGATAACAGCAGTAGTATGCATCCTGTCAGTACAACTATTAAACCACGCCTGCCCATGAATGAACCCAACCTCTTCATTTCTAGTGGTATGTCCTCACGCAGACAAGATTGTCAACGTGCCCGTTCATTTCGATCTTGAATACTGATAATGAATGAGATGATAACATTGCCAGTCTGTTATCATGGTTAACATAATGGTTAAACTAAAGACCTGACAATGCATGCATGGTCAGAATGAGTTAACGGAACAGACTTTACTCAATGTCCAATAGATTTAGTTTTTGGTCAGCACAAGCCTACTTTATATGCTCATTGAAAATAGTAGCACGACTCTGGAGTTGTCCGAAATATAAAGCAGGCGTTTAATCGATAGAAAAATGAAAGCAGGATAACAGTATTGAGCGTAGATGTGATAAATGATACTACTGACAGTCATACAGCATAGAGCTCAACCTATGCATCATCTGCGACACATTTCAGCACCCTTACCTAGCATTTTCTTAATACAGCTAAAATATCACACATGAAAGTACATTAACCCTAGCTCTGCAAGTTTACTCACATGTCTTCATAGGAACAGCATAATCAGCATTCCTCCAGGATTATATCGGCTGCTAATCCGTGCTATCAGCGAAGGTTGTTGCATTCTATTAGCATAGTAACTCAAAATGGATGAATTGATAAATGGAATCATGACCTTGTATAGCAGGTTTGGTCGGGTTGACTGGATTGTAAATCGACCACCTAACAAACGGAGTGGACGACCATCTGTTTATCTCAACCCCACAGTAAACATCTTCAAAAATATAGGCCCCAACAAATGTAAAGTTAGCAATATTCCATTAAGAAAACCTTCATGAAAGCACATAACAGTGGTTTGCATAACTAGAACTGTAAGAAATGGGGGTATGAATGTCATACACAGAAAAACAAACCAGTTTGTGCCCTTGCAAACATCACCGTTAGCTGGCGTTCTGTCGACACAGCTACAACACTAACACCTGCCTATGAAATAATCCAACCAGTGAAACGTCAGGATGCAAACAACATTATCACGATACCCGTCCATTATGTTAGCTTTATACCCTTTCTTAGGGAATGTAATCATTGCCATTCAATCACCATAACAAACATCAAGCATGGACTCAAGAATCGACATAGAATGTATGGTCAGAATGAGGGATTTGAGAAAATTCTGTCCAAAGACTGTGACAGATGACCATCTAGTTAGCCCAAGCCCACAACCAATATGCTGTTTGTAAATAGTGCCAGAGCCACCACATGCAAAACCAGTCAATGTTGACTGCGCCCTGTGTCAAAACCTTATCAATGTGGTGAAGAATGGCGGTTCTCGGGTTATTTATACACCAGCAGAGGCAAAGTGGATCTCACAAATTTCCAGCTTTATTGGCACTGCATGAGTGTCTTCCTGGCCTATGAAAGAAAGCAAAACTCGCTGATGACGTAAAGCTGTTATGAATAGAACTTTATTAATCATTTAGATCGTTTACAGTAAAATTCACTGTTTTCTGTAGACACTCTTTTGGGATTTCCAGGGGTAGGAAACAGTTTCAGTTCAAATAAGTGTTTGAAACAATTGCAAACGTTTGTTCTAGTCTTGTCCACACCTGGTAGGGGCCTTGTTAGCCTACTTGGCTTTAATAGGATACAGTGCAATCTATACAGTCATCTGTTTAATTGTGGGAGGTGTGGGTGGCAAGACAGCTTTTAAGCGTTGATGGATATGGAAGAACATTCAAATGTGTTCACTTCTTCCTACTGAGATTCATTGTTCCTGAAAAAAACAGAACAGCAAGAGACACTCATGATGAAGTTAATGAGGGAGTTTACAAGATATGGGACCAAAAGAGTTATGTGTCATGTAAAGAAAATACTTAAAGAAGCAGAATGGCTGTAAAAGGAGAAAAGGATGACAAATGATACTAGGGGTTCTTTGTTCCTCGGCTAGAGCTCCGAGGTTCACCAACGGTGATATTTTTTTGCGTGCGCGGCAATTTTCGCCCACCGTTCATGTAGTCACAATCTAAGTTGGATATATTATGACAAAACCATTAAAGACAGTGTTTAGCGTCTGCACTTGCGGGAGGTCATTGGCAACACAATGAGTTAACATTTTGTCAGCACCGCCATAAAATCACACCTGGCTATCAATTAACCCGCCCACTTCACGTCCACTCACAGCTCCATACAGCAAACAAGATCATCACGATACCGCTGCTTTCACGTTTTGACTCCAGGAAGCATAACCATTGGCATTCTGTTATGACGGTCAACACCGTGTGTGGACGCTGGACCTGGCACAGCATGTGTGGACAGAGTGGGGGGTGGGGGATTGAACTGACTGCCTAACAGCGCGCAATGAATGGCCATCTGTTAGGGTCGGGGTCAGAGCACACAGGCTACACCAAGTGGCCGTTCGGCAGCGCTGTGGAGCGGTCAACAGCCTGCAGCTAGCCATTCCCGTGTTTGCTCTGTGCCACAATCCTGGTATGGCAGTTACGGATGAGAGTTCCTTTGTCATTGCTGACATACTCAGCGGTGAAGCACAGAGGAGATTCAACCAATCATTGGTGTTTTACTGCAATTAAAAAAAAACACAAGCAAAAATGAAAATGAAAACACATACCCCAAACCAAAGACTGGCAGTCAAGTTGAAAGATAAAATAGGACATTGCTTTTTTTGTCATAGCATTCTGTGCACACAATATGCAGTGGATGTATCTGTCTTGTGTATTGATCTCAGATATACTAGGTGAAAGCAAGATTTGAGTAATGACTGTGCTTTACTAGTAATGCTTACATTTCGTATTGTATAAGAACAAAACGTGACCAAGCACACACATAATAAATGCTGCAATGCAGAATATGAATTGGAGAGAGAGAGAGAGAGAGAGAGAGAGAGAGAGAGAGAGAGAGAGAGAGAGAGAGAGAGAGAGAGAGAAAGAGACAGAGAAAGAGACAGAGACAGACAGACAGACAGACACAGAGAGACAGAGAGAAACAGAGACATAGTACGCTGATGTCCTAAACAAAAGACACATATTTACACTTTTACGCTGTATTACATACACATCGGTGTAGCAACCTTTCTTCTCCTTTATAGCAATGTTTATATATTAAGTATTTGGTTTTAGATTGTTGCCCTCTTGTCTTTGTGTTTTCTTCTCTCACTTTTCCTTTGCATACCAAACCGAATTGGAATCTGCATAAGATGAAGAATCCTTTCAGCCATGTTTTCCTGCTGGCATCCATTCATGCTACACGATAAGAGAGGCAAGATGAATGTGCCTTAAGAAGACAATACACTCAGTAAAAGAAAAACAGGCCTTAAGCTAGTTTTGTTTTCATTCACAAGCAACAGTAACATAATGCAATGACATTTATCATTTCAATCTGTGCGCACACGTTAAATCCTGTTCCACTTTTCGTAAGAGTAGGCCATTGTGTGCCAATGGGAACAGATGACAGAATTTACAAAACCACATACACACGGGGACTGGATGTAAAAAACACACATAAGTGCTATTCCATTATCCTCGATATAAACGAATAAAAAAAAAAAAATAAAATCTGTAACACGTCCGAAATAGACCCCCCAAAATCGTCCCGAGTAGAACTAATCCAGCCTATTCTACTTTACTTACTATCGATCTGTAACAGTTCAGTTCTTCTTTTAGCATGATGTCTTCAAGGACTTAGCATAGCTTACAGTGCCTGACCAGACTGACCTTACTTACCGCTGATACAGTTAGAATTGCTGAGGTCATCAGCAACAGTAGCCCAGATGCTGAACCATCTTTGGTGCTGCTGCCGTGCCTGACTGCAAGACTGGGGTTGTCTCACCCCCCCCCCCCCCACTCTTGATTATATTTTTTTTGCTGCAGCACTGCCGTCTCAGTGTTGATCTACGGGGATCAAAGTGGCCTTGTTCGCCTTCAGAAACTAGCTCTAGCCTGCTCTATTGCCTGAGTGTGGGGCTTATTTGCCATTTTGGTCGCTTTTCTTACTTTTTATATAAGTTTTTGATCAAAATCTATATTTTGGTTTTGGTTTTGCGCCACATATTTTGCACCTACTTACTTCTTAGGTGAAGGTGATGGCATAGCTCAGTGGCCAGGGCATTCTCTTTCTCCCCAAGATAAGTTTAAGTAGGGCTGATCGTGGCATGGTTGCTTTTCGAATGGGTACAAATTCGTGGACCTTGGCTTCAGAACAGTTAGCCCAGCTGTAAATAGGTACCTACCCTCTTTAGGGTCAAGCAAGGTAAATAATTTTGGGAGAGCAGGTGGGCATCGCCCTCAAGATGCTAGTAGTCTGGAGAAGCTGAGGTCTCGGATACACTACTCCACAACGACCGCATAGATTAAGCAACTATTTTTATCCCTTTTTAATTCTCTCACACACTGCTCTGATGCAAATGATAGGAATGGTTGAATTATGAATGAAAAAGATTTTAAATGGATAATTGTTACGAATATGACAATATTAGAAGATCGCAAAAATCACGCAGAACAGAAATTAAGACACATGAAACACACACACACACACACACACACACACACACACACACACACACACACACACACACACACACACACACACACACATACACACACACACACACACACAAAACACGCTTACACACAACACACCCCCCCCCCACCCACACACACAATGACACACACACACACACAACACACACACACACACACACAACACACACACACACACACACACACACAAATGGACACACACAACACACACACACACATACACAAACACGTGTGTGTGGTGCAAGTGCGAGCACTCACGCATAGACACACAAAGGGAAATCTGCATTCTTGATAGAGAGAGAGGGGAGATACAATACAAACTGAAAGCAGAATGGGGATACGATAATACATCTGAAGACAATATTGGAACTGCCATAATTACAATAAATCTATGAATCAAACAGTGACGACAAACGTCCTAAGGACTTCTTTTAGGGGGAAATACCTTCATGAAAAGTTTGAAGAGAAATACATTTCATATAGTATTGTAAAAGGACTAAAATACACTGATTTAGTATACAGTGCAATTTGCTGGACATACTTGTTGAAAGCCACTGTCGATAAGAACAACCGTGTTAGTCAAATCCAGGATTCCTCTTTGGCGATGCCGGGGGCCTATCAGTTTCAAAACTATCCCCACCTTTTGGAATGTCTATGCTAGATACTTTATCTGTTCTATACCTCTCTTCGTTTTTGACTTGACCCTTTAATTCCTGTCACCTCCTTCTCTTCTAGTGTCTGCCTTCTTGGTCCCTGTCCTGTCCTTTCTCCCAACAGGCTTAAAAGGTAACAATGTTCACCCATGCCAAAGTTGGAAGCGCTGGGCCTGCCTTGTCAGGCGCTTAATGTCAGTGCAACGCATTTTCACTCGTATGACAAAGAACAAGAAGAAGAAGAAGAAGAGGAAGAAGAAGAAGAAGAAGAAGAAGCAGAAAAAGAAGAAAACAATCCAGGATTTCCAAAGAACTAGGCGTTACCCTCAGAGCCTAATGCCCCTGATATCTATGTTGAAGCCAAACGGACGTGGTGTATCTTAAGTAAATCTCATGATATTTCTCCTAAGTCCACAATAATAGAACAATAGCTCGGTATTGAAGATAACATAATCGTTAATAATCTTTCGTTTCTACCAGTTATTTGGATACACGTTAACACTATATCAACAAAAATCAACTTTACGTGGCGTGGGCGTCTGCTGGTGTAGGTTGTATCGCGGGTATTGGGAAGGATCAAGTCCCTGGCTGCCCCTGCTGACTGTGTGTCCGGCCCAGGGCCACAGCAAACAAGCCGCCCCAGTGCTGGCTCAGGCCACACGTCTGCAGCTGCGAATGGCGCAGAGGCAGGCAGCTCTTGTCTGTGTTTACTCCGTGTCAGAACCCTATTACTGCAATTACTGTTGATGGCTGGCTCATCTGTCAATTTGGGTATGCTGATTGCCAAGGGAGATTGAGCAGATGTAGTACACAGCTAATAGGGTTTTATTTGTCATCATTGAGTGTAATGTTTCAGTTAGGTTGCGAAATTTACTGAGAAATAGGATTGATAAAAACGCATGTGTTCTACATTTACGTCCAAGCAAAGTAGCTGTGGACAATGAAGAATGTGTTACAAAATCCTGATTTGAGAACGGTGAACTCCAATTTCCATGGCTTAAAAAAGGCAAATAAGACAACATTACTCAATAGAGAAGTATTCGTTGATTAAGAAAATAAGGATACGGCTAACTTGTTGAATAAAGACTGTAGGTGTACAACATACTATGTCAAGTCAAGTCAAAAGCACTTACATCATCAAATGAGGGCAATTGCAATACTGACAGGCACATTCATACGTATCATAATCTCGAAAGACACAGGAAAGCAGTGCATTTTTTGTATGAAATCGGGTACAGTTATTTTTTACTTAGAGAATTGAATGAAGAGACCCATAACTAAACTGTCTCTGCATCGATGACTTTACACACGCTTTGAAACAATTAGATGGTGCATCAATTTTCTTGATTTGCAAGTGATAAAAGTTCAATGAAAGAATATTGTGCGCCTCACACATGAAAGTGCTATTTGTTCCAAGAATAAATATAATGCTACAGTCTGGAACGATGCATTTCTCAAATAAGTTCTATGAAAACACATCCACTGATTTAAAGTACATTGGCGTTCAACCACAGTGTATACAATGAGTAGGGCAAAGGGCAAGTGAGGGAAACACAATGCAAAAATAGGTCGTGACAGTTTCCATCACAGCAGCTCTCCTGGCCGCACCACACCAAGCACAGCATCTAAATAAACACAAGAAGATAATAAACCATGAAAGCAAAGCTTGAAGTCAGTGAATTTAGGATAATCAAGACAATGCCATATCAAGCAGCTGTAATGACATACAACTGTAGCACTAGTACAAATAACAGCATGATTACAAAAGGATTTTCTTTAGACTGTTGATAGCATGGAATACATAACTGGAAAGACTGACTGATTTATATTTGTTCTTTTCAGCACTCTGGTTAGAGGCATATATTTTAATTATTTGAAAAATTGTTTCTTAAATATGTATAAAAACCGCAATAAGTTAAATGAGACACAGAGAGACGGAGAAAGACAGAGAGGCAGACACATACAACATACATAACACACAATACACCACACACACACACACACACACACACACACACACACACACACACACACACACACAGAGAGAGAGAGAGAGAGAGAGAGAGAGAGAGAGAGAGAGAGAGAGAGAGAGAGAGAGAGAGAGAGAGAGAGAGAGAGAGAGAGGAGAGAGAGAGAGAGAGAGAGAGAGAGAGAGAGAGCGAGAGAGAGAGAGAGAGAGCGAGAGAGAGAGAGAGAGAGAGAGAGAGAGAGAGAGAGAGAGAGAGAGAGAGAGATGAAACTAACCAGCATAATCTTTCACAGATTACCTACCAATTTCAAAATCAGTGCAGGCAGAGGATTACAGAAAGGAACTGGCAAGAGAACACAACAGAAGCTTGTAGAATCAACTGAAAGCAGTCAGCATGCAGAGTCTGTTGTGCTTTGATTGTCTTTAGTACCGAAAAACAAAACCAGGACTAGGTAACAGCAACAGGCTGCAGCCACTCCTGTCCAGGCGGAGTTAATGAGTGCACACTGCCCGTGGTGCATACAGCAGCCATGTCAGTCACACTGTTTGCCAGCTTCTGCTCTTTACCAGTACATGCTTCAAGTCTAGTCGCAATAGATAAACAATAGATAAACCGATGTCTGCCCTTGTCTTGTCTAAACAGCCAGAAACTAATGCAGAAAACAAGCAAGCTTACGCGTTCGTAGTCTGCAGTTGTCGCACAGCCAGTAATTGTACATTTGCGAAAAAAATGTGATCTAGTCTTTAATTTGTCTACCACTCATCGAACTATTGTAATTGGATAGACCTTAAAAAGACGTACAAAACAAAACTGTCTGCTTACTAAGGTGCAAAGTCAAATTTCTCTCCCCTCCCCCCATCTTCTTTCAGGCTGACAACATACCACCTCTATAGTCTCTCTCTTTCTGTCTGGCTGTCTATCTATCTATCTATCTATCTATCTATCTATCTATCTATCGATCGATCGATCGATCGATCTATCTCTCTATCTCTATCTATCTCTCTATCTTATCCAATCTAATCTAGCTTAATCTAATCTGTCCGTCAGTCCATCCTTCCGTCGGTCCGTCCGTCCGTCTATTTGTCTGTCTTCTGTCTATCTTTCTATCGCTCTCTCCCTCTCTCTCTCTCTCTCTCTCTCTCTCTCTCTCTATCTCTCTCCTCTCTCTCTCTCTCTCTCTCTCTCTCTATATATATATATATATATATATATAGCTAGCTAGCTAGCTAGCTAGCTACCATTCTAACCCGTGTTTTTCACACGCACGCACGCACACACACACACACACACACACACACACACACACACACACACACACACACACACACACATGCATTCGCTCACTAACACGGATTCATGCTTGCATGCACACAAACTTCCAGGTTTTTTGTCTAGTGGCAAAGTCTGTTCATTTATGGAAGCACAATGCAACACAACGGGGCAGACCATTCAGAACTGACAGCTCGTACATTATTGCAAGGTCTGTGTGAAATGTGAACTCCATATTGGCAGCTGCGTACTACCCATAGTGATGACAAAACAACCTAAAAAGATAATTCAATAGATTTACCATTTTCCGGACAAAAGGAGTTCACACACACACACACACCTCCCCCCCCCACACACACACATACATAAACACACACACGCACGTGCGTGACTTTGACTTTGACTTTGACACACACACGCACGCACGCACGCTCTCTCTCTCTCTCTCTCTCTCTCTCTCTCTCTCTCTCTCTCTCTCTCTCTCTCTCTCTTTCTTTCTCACACACACACCCACACACACACAGACGCGCGCTTGGGAGGGGGAGGGGCGCAATAGCCTAGTGGCCTAGTGGTTAGAACATTGCTCAAACAATCTGACGAACCGAGTTTGAATCCCGTTCGAGAGGATTTTTCCCCTGAAGTTAACATCAGTGCAGACTCCAGTCTCCCCAAAAGTCCCTCGATTGAGACTGTAATCCAAGGCCCTGTGTGCGAACACATACAGAAGATCTTGCGCACACGTTAAATCCTATTCCGCTTTTTGAAAGAGTAGGCCATTGTGTGCCAGTGGGAAGAGATGACAAAATTTACAAAACCCCATGCACACGGGAATTGGATGTAAAAATGCATACGAGTTCTTATTCCATTATCAAACAAAAACAAAAATAAATCAAAAAATGAAAACTACGCGCACGCACGCACGCACGCACGCATTCACACACACACACACACACACACGCACACACACACATACACACACGCACACACACATCCACACACGTTCACAATCTTAATCTCCATCCCTCCATAACCATCAATAACAAAAATATGTACTGCCTACTTAACCTCCAGACATCATTATGATATTCCACCGTCTAACGGAAACGCCACACACAATTTTCGTGAAAAAAAAATCTTCATGGGGACACCTAATCCTCTTCTACGTGATGGTGGATGTGTGTCAGAGGGTGTATATCTAATTTCCTCTGTATAATTGCCTCCTGCCTGTAGGAGAGGACCTCTCGTGGCATATGCACAGCCACATTACCGAGCCAATTTACGTAGCAGAGGGCAAGACAGATCAAGATTCTTTGAGATGGAAGAGAGTTGGCTTGTTTTCTATGAGGACTTTGTGATTTTTTTTCTTGACAGTATGGCTATAGATGTGTTTTTGTATTTTGATAATCCACTGACTTCTGTGTACTTTTGTTTTTGAGCACTTGCAGGCGTGTGTGTGTGTGTGTGTGTGTGTGTGTGTGTGTGTGTGTGTGTTTGTGTGTGTGTGTGTGTGTGTGTGCGAAAGCGATACTGAAAACATGCACCCATTCACGCACAGATCAGGCACACTACATGCGCAAGCACACTCATGCACACACGTGCACACAGTCACACACAACATATATACACCGTCTAATATCACAACTGTGAAAAGACGTTAAATGAATTTGAACATATATACACACACGAGCACGTGCGCACACCCGCACAAGCGCACAAACGTATATACACATATACAATCCCAATTATACATGAACATGGGCACGCACGCACGCTCACATACACACTAGTTCTACTATAACGCTAACGCTCCAACTTCTACAACAACAAAAACCCTTGCCTTCAAAAGCTGCCTGAACTGGTCTCCCATCTCCCTTGTGTGTTTGACAATGGGCGTGTCCTCATATGTCTTGGAATCTTAATCTTGGCATTGGTGGCCAGTGGACAGAGGTAATTCCTCATAGGAATCCTGTGAATGATACCATTCCTCTACACACACAGAACTGACCGCCACCTAGACCAACCGGACTGTACAAACAGGGGCTGGTCAGTCAGAATTGCCAGGCCTTTCTTCTCTTCAGCTGCTCTGTAGACAATTCTAACAGGTCTGTGTTCGACTTAACCCTGAAACTACTAGTGTTTAAAGAAAACAGTATTAGACTAAAACACACTGTTTGAAGGTGAAGTTTTTGAAGTAAAATTGTTTCCAAATGTATTGAATCTGTAAAAGTTCCATTTTGATTCTTTCATATTCCGAAAAAACAAGGTTAACTTGTCTTTGCTTTGATCAGTTTTGTTGTTAGCAATCAATACTTGAATGCTTCGTGTGAATAATGATGGTTACACGTGTTGTTACAGGTGGAGTATCTCCTGAAGATTAGGGTCCCTTAACGGAGTCTCCATACCTCCGAAAGTCACCTGGGTTCCAAGGCTTCCTCATACAAAGGTGAGAACCCCAGGTTGTTGTTGTTCTTGGCATGCTTCACAAGAGCTACAATGTCAGCAACAACTACCACCACCATCACTATGAACTACTACTACTACTACTACTACTACTACTACTACTACTACTACTACTACTACTACTACTACTACTACTACTATTTGGAATTTGTATAGCGCTATATCTGGCAAAAGCAAGCTTTCATTCAACCCACTCCTATGCATGCAACCAACAATGATTAACAGTCTTTAAGAAATTCAAATGCACACTCTGGATCCACGCCATCTCTTCAGTACAGTCAATCCTCAGAATCTTCTCTCCTCTCCTCTACATCACTCTACAATCTACCGCCCCCAAACTCCTCTCTCTCACAAACACAGTCATAAATTCCACCATTCACTCTCCACACCACAACACACACTACACACAGCTCACTTACAACCAACTCCTATGTTAAAGAAAACAGTATTACAAAACACACTGTTTAGGTGAATTTTGAATGGTAAAATGTTGCAAGTATAATCTAAAAGTCATTTTAATTATTTATACAGAGAAAGGTAATCTTATTTTGCTATATCAGTTTATCTTTTGCCAATCAACTGAACTGCTTCTGTGATACTGTACACATTTACTACATGATATATCCTAATATAGGTTCCTAACAGTCTCCATCCTCCATACTACCCTTCCAAGCTCTCATACTAAATGAAACCCCAGTCTGTATTTTCTTGCATCTTCATACTTCTACTACTACTATACTACTACAATATTACTACTACTGTATCTCTGTACTACTACTACTCTGCTACTGCTACTACTATACTACTGCTACTCTGTCTGCTACTCCTGCTGCTCTGCTGCTGCTATCCGTTATTGTTTTGTCTTTCTTCTGCTTTTCTTTCGTTTAATCACCGTGCGCGTACACCAGTTCATTTGGTTGTAGTTGTTGTTGTAGTTGTTACTGTTGTTGGTGGTGGTGCTGTTGGAGTGATCATTTCCCTCCCTCCGTACCCACAGCATGCATTCCCACACTCAGAACATCGGATAACCGATGTGAGACCGTAAATGACTCTTGACTGGAAGTTACGTGTGTGGGTGGTTTTCAAGAACCTTACCATGCAGGCAGCTGCACTCCACCCTCAGAGGATGCTTTTCCTTAAGTAGACTGTAGAGAGTACACTTATTCTGTTCGGAACTGTCATGGATGAAGACAATCTCACCTTGACGTCAAAGTGTGGCATGTAGTTTGATATCAACAACTGGCAAAGCCTCTAACTTGGGCTATGCACTCCAGTCACGTTTCAGGTGAAGTGTTCTCTCACTTCAAACTGCAAAAAATAAATTTGCTGTCATCGATACATGACACGTGTTTTATTGCTAAAAAAGTTATATCGATGTACTGTTTTAACGTCATAATTATCTTGTTGATCCCTTGCATAGCAGGTTGTATTGTGTCACAAATGTGTACGTCACCATTATTGCCAAGTGTTTAGTGTATTCTGTACTATTAGCATGTTGATAATGAATAATTTTAGTACACATACTACTCAGTTGAAAGGAGTTGTTGATAAGAGCGAAAGCAATGAAAAATACATCATGGTTATTGTAAGTATCTTCCTAGTCTAAAACAAGCTCCATTCACAAGGTTTAGATGCAAAGACAACAAACCAGTAAAGAAAAAAAGTGTTTTTCAAAGTAAAAAATGTGTACAGCAACACGATGTTCTATGATGAAACGATTGTTGTCTAGAAGCTAGATAGCAGGAGCTAGGGAGAACACCTGGTGCACGGGCCACGATGTGTGGCCCTGGTTGACATTCTATCCACACAGCCATAACTCGCATCTGCCTAGCAGTTAGCCCACCCACTTCACTTTCAGCAGCAGGTCTTTATGCAAGCAAGGCCATCAGGACACACTCTGTTTTTACCTTTTAGCTCTGCCTCTGATGGGGTGCAATCACTGGCCTTTGAATTACCGTGATTCACACAATAGATGAACGCTAAGCTTGATATGGCATGTGTGGTCATAATGAAGGAATCAGACTGCCTGCCTAAAGCAGGGCTTGTGATTGTGCTATGGAACGGCCAACGACCCATAAGCCAGCCGTTTGTTGCTCTCTATGTGCTACATTCCTGTTTATGCAGTTATAGACGATGCCGTCGTTGTTGTTCTGAGAGAAAACGGAAGCAAATAGATCGATATGATTCAATTAGTTAAAAAAAAATATTGTTTGAAATATTGGGTTTTTATGCTTTTCAATTTTCTAACACGTTTGGCAGGCTGAAAACTATAGCATGCCGTTGAGTGGTCAGACAGGCCTGTGTGTTCAAGGCAGACGTTTCATAATGCGAGTTTTGAGACAAGACACATATAATAGAGGTAAACGTTAATTAAGAATGAATCGATTTCAAATGCATAAATGGTATTTACAGTGTGTGCTATTTAGGGACAGTGCAGAACAAATCACGGGTAGCTTACAGCTATGCAATGGACAGGGGTGTACTCACACACACACACATTCACACACACACGCACGCCGCGCGCGCGCACAGCACACACACACACAACGCACCCACGCACACACGCACGCACGCACGCTCACACGCACGCTCGCTCGCACGCACGCACACACACAAACACACACACACTCACGCACAATGGACACACAGACACAGACGCACGCACGTACACACATAGAATAAGAAAAAGAAAGAGATGGAAAGACAAACCTTTTGTTTTTATCTATAGCTATTTGAATTAATCATACACTGCGTGCCTTTTGTATTTAATAATGCGTATGTGTCTCAGCGTCTGTTTACACTAGTGATAGCTTCTAAAACACCTTACAGTGCTTTTTTTCCACGGTCAGCTTTGTGTGGTGTTTGTTGAAGCCTTGTCTTGTATCCAGAATTTGTTGTTTACCATTTATGCCCAAATCAGTGATTGAAGTATAATCTGATCCAAAGTGGGAAGGTATCCTACAAGGATCAAGTTCACCTAGTCCTGTCCCACGTTGCAGAGATCTCCTATAGTCTCTCCTCTGCTTCTGCTGGCTAATTTGTTCATGTCTTTATTTTCCGCAAAGACATTGGACTGGTAACTCTGTCTGACCTGATGTAACGTATTGCGGATTACAGAGGTCTTTTTCAGACTTTGGAACCTAGGTAACTCTGTCTGACCTGATGTAACGTATTGCTGATTACAGAGGTCTTTTTCAGATGATGAATCATCGTTGGTGCAATGTTTTACAAAGAAGACTGGGCCTGTCTCCTTTCTGTGGCCGTTTTACTGCCGTCCTGTGTGGTGATTTATGGGAATCAAAATGGCCTTGTTCGCCTCCAAGAAAGCTTTTTTCTTCGTCATCATATTGATTTTGATTCAGTCATGTCTGTATTTTAGCACCATTTTTTAATTATTTATTGATAAGTCTAGCTAAAAATAGATGAAACAAAGAAAAGGAAAACAAAAAATAAAAAATGAAGAAAGAGATGAAAAAGACAAAGTATTAGAAGAAGTATGAGGATAACACAGAGAACAGAAAGAATACTATTATGGCGACGAAGAAGAAGAAGAACAAGAACAAGAAGAAGACAGAAGAAGAACAAGAAGAACAAGAAAGAACAAGAAGAACAACAACAAGAACAAAAAGAACAAGAAGCAGAAAAAGGAGAAAAAGAAAAAAGTATAAAAAAGGAAGCGTATAGTTTGCTTTAGCAACCTTAAGCAGTGTGCACATCATCTGCCCCTTTTGAATTGCCTGACAAGGGATGAACAAACTGCAGTTAACAACGTTAGCAAAATAACTCTCAAAAATAGGAAAATAGAGCAAAGGGTAATACAAAGTTTAATATTGTACTACATCTTGTTTCAAGAAGAGATGCATATGTTCCTGTGCGCTTTTGTAGCAAGAAAATCTGATAGAGTTTATTAGCATTATTTACTAACATCTGACCAAGTTAGCATCACATTTTCTTATAATTATGTACTGATTCACTGTCATACTTCTGTTACATAGTAGAATTCCAATCTACACTATTTGTTAGAAGTATACACATGAGATCGCGTGGCACAATCAAAAAGAAGAAAAAACTACAGCTTTTTGTTTCAATTAATAATGTTGATGTTCTAGAAGCAACGGTAGAAACGAAGTGAATGTTTCTTTTTTTCCTCTTAACTGACCTCTGACTCAATAATAGTATACATCAGCGAGCTTGATGAAAAAAAACCTGGTATTGATAATCCCGCTTCTTACCAACATAAGACCAAAGCACATGCACGTTTTTTGATGAAAGGTGAAGGGGTGATTTTCCAGCTTTAGTGATGTCTTACTCTGCTCCTGCTTGTGATGCTAGCATTGATTTTTCAATGCACAGCTAGTCTAAACAGGTTAATTGGACTTGTTCCTATCTCGTCTCTTTCCATACTTAACCTACAGCCTGCATTCACCTTGTGTCAGAATCGATCTTTGGACAGGTTATTGGATTTTACTGGATGTACCTTCGACTGATTAGTGAAAAATGCTAAGGTGATAAACCAGCCTTGCTGCAAAGTCTGACTGGGAGACTAGGCCTGTCTCCTTCTTCAGCCGATTTACTGCCGTCGTCTGTGGTGATTTATGGTGACCCAAGTCGCCTTGTTCGTCTTAAGACTGGCCAGGCTTTTGACATCATGGCTTGAGGTTTTGTCCATTATGTTTGCTGCTTTTTTTCTGTGCCTGCTCTTCTTTGCCGTGTGTGTCTCTGTCCTCCTCTCTCCTCCAGACTTGTGTTGTGTCACTTGTAACTGAGAGTATGGTTGAATGAAAATGATGACAGTAGATAAGAAAAATGCATTGAACTATTACAGGTGGTAAGTAAAAGTAGGTAAGCCAGCTTGGATAGCTAAACCATCGTCGAATGGCCTTGATCTGTCTCAAGTTTGCTGTATGTGTTGTTGCTATTTGTAATGGTAGCAGAGTCTTCTTTTCTTCTTCTTCTTCTTGTTCTTGTTGTTGTTGTTGTTGTTGTTGTTGTTTTTCTTCTTCTTCTTCTTCTTCTTCTTCTTCTTCTTGTTCTTCTTCTTCTTCTTCTTCTTCTTCTTCTTCTTGTCCTTCTTATTCGTCTTCTTCTTTGCAATTCCTTTTCTTTTCCATTCTTCTTGGCAATTCTCCTTGGCAATTCTTCTGTGCATATCTTTTTCGCTATTCTTCGCATTTCTTCTTTGCATTCTTCTTCTTCTTTACAATTCTTCTTTTAATTTTTGGGGGGTAATTCTTCCCTGCACATCTTCTTCTTTCAAACCGATCAAAGAGCCAAATAATTCATTCACACAATCCCCTATAATCTAGCAAAATGTTGAACTAAACTATAAAACTACCTATAACGATCTTGACTTTCCTCTTTAGGTCTAACTTGAGGACAGCAAAACCCACAACTTTTCCTTTTCCTACACTCACTGCAGGCATTCAACAACAGATCCCACAACTTGTTTGCCACGACGAATCAAATGCCTTGCCCATGGCTACAGCAAAGAAACAATCTGATTGGTTGTTTAGACCGAAAATCTGCATCTGATAATGACACACATGCAGACCAGTTCTTTAAAGATTATGTGTCAAAATCCAATTACTGCAGTTATTGATGATTGCTCATTTGTCAGTTGTTTTTACGATGTGTAGAGGCAAATCATATTGAGGAGGTGTGGGACAGCAACTGGGATTGTATTGACATGAGTGATTCTCGGTATCATTGAGTTATGAAAGTCAGGCATGACAAGGACTGCCGCACATAGTGTTATTTCAACACAGTGTGGCTCTTCTATCTATTGTGTAGGTGTACCAGCAGTGTGGCTCTTCTATCTACTGTGTAGGTGTAGCAACAATGTGGCTCTTCTATCTAGTGTGTAGGTGTGCCAGCAGTGTGGCTCTTCTATCTATTGTGTAGATGTACCGACAATGTGGCTCTTCTATCTAGTGTGTAGGTGTACCAGCAGTGTGGCTCTTCCATCTAGTGTGTAGATGTACCAGCAGTGTGGCTCTTCCATCTAGTGTGTAGGTGTACCAGCAGTGTGGCTCTTCCATCTAGTGTGTAGGTGTATAGCAGTGTGGCTCTTCTATCTAGTGTGTAGGTGTACCGACAATGTGGCTCTTCTATCTAGTGTGTAGGTGTACCGACAATGTGGCTCTTCTATCTAGTGTAGGTGTACCAGCAGTGTGGCTCTTCTATCTAGTGTGTAGGTGTACGCATGTGGTCTTCTATCTAGTGTGTAGGTGTACCGACAATGTGGCTCTTCTATCTAGTGTGTAGGTGTACCGACAATGTGGCTCTTCTATCTAGTGTAGGTGTACCAGCAGTGTGGCTCTTCTATCTAGTGTGTAGGTGTACCGACAATGTGGCTCTTCTATCTAGTGTGTAGGTGTACCAGCAGTGTGGCTCTTCTATCTAGTGTGTAGGTGTACCAGCAGTGTGGCTCTTCCATCTAGTGTGTAGATGTACCAGCAGTGTGGCTCTTCTATCTAGTGTGTAGGTGTACCAGCAGTGTGGCTCTTCTATCTAGTGTGTAGGTGTACCGACAATGTGGCTCTTCTATCTAGTGTGTAGGTGTACCGACAATGTGGCTCTTCTATCTAGTGTGTAGGTGTACCGACAATGTGGCTCTTCTATCTAGTGTGTAGGTGTACCGCCAATGTGGCTCTTCTATCTAGTGTAGGTGTACCAGCAGTGTGGCTCTTCTATCTAGTGTGTAGGTGTACCAGCAGTGTGGCTCTTCTATCTAGTGTGTAGGTGTGCCAGCAGTGTGCAACAGAGAGGGGGGGAGGTACGATATGCTTTTTATTCCTACTTAGAGATTGTACTTACATTCATGTCCTTTAAAGAGCATACAGACATTTGTCAGTGGCAAACATTTCATCAATTGCAAAAATACGAGTAGCATGGTTACAATGTACAAGTAGTTAAGTTTCAGCGCATAGAACAATCTGTAATTTACATTTAAAAAATAGATAATGTAACTCCCATTTTAACAGAATATGTAACAATGATATAGTTAGGAACGCCAGTTACATATTAATCAGCGGGAATCACCACTTGTATTAATGCTTTGGTTTTGTTTTCAAATAGCCGTGTGATAAAACCAATAGTTCAAAACCTAAATAATTATGTTATCTGTCTTCCACATACAGAACAATTTGCGAGCATTGAGCTCAAACTTAATACTCTGTCATTCGTGTTTCGTTTCTCAGCTAAAGCTCCGAGGTTCACGAAAGGTGAGATTTTGCGTATGCTTCCGTTTTGCCCTCCATTAAGGTAGCTGCAGTCCGACTTCAAGGTCTCATATTGTCTGAAATGTCTGTAAGAATTTATTCGGAGACATTCTTATATATTTTCTGCACCTAGACATATTTTCAAGGAAGAAAATGAGTTATGTTTAAAAACTACCCTGTAGAGAAAACTAGCTCTAGGAATAAAACATTATAATTATTGTTTTGTGTATACTCTGACAATTAGAATTACTTTTACTGACAACTCTGGCACTTTTTTTTAAAGGAACAGTAATGCCCTACACAGAAATTGAATGGTGGAGATTCATCTTAATGTTTATCCTAAAGCATAATTCGAATGCAAAATCTAATACAGGTAGTACACTTCACCCCCCCCCCCTCCCCCGCCCACACACACACACACACATTCCTGCCCAGACCTGTCCCTTGGTCCTGTAGCCTGGTAGCTCCACTGAACATCTTGCAGCCAGCTTCCTGCTCTCCCCGGGATCTTTTGCTTCCCAAAGCAGTTCGTTCCATTCAAGGCCAGTCCACTCTCTGATGAT
>CM054157.1:36150921-36158421 GCA_028751875.1 Rapana venosa | reverse complement strand
GGGTGTGAACCCACATGCCCTCTTACCACCGAGTTTTTAAACACAGACACCGCCATTCCCCTGTCCTTGCTACTTGGAAGCATACTGATATTAAAGTTTTCTTCAGGCAAGGAAGGTCAAACAGTAACGTGATTTTTATACATCCATTGTAAACATCATGCACATTATTGTTTTCACACTTAGTTTGCATCTGAAACACATTACACTACAATGCATATTGTTGGACACACACCGTAGAGTTTCCTTACGGTTTTATTCAGGTTTTATATTTTGCAGCCTTTATTCTATGTTTACAGAAAGCAAAAACAAAGAGCTGTATTCATCTAGGGAAAACGCACGGGCTACGAATTTGTAAAGAATGGATATCCAGTTTCTTGCATAAAGCTTCCCTGGTTTACAAACTAGCTTAGATGGCAGAAGTAATGCAGTCTTATGCTGCTCACTTCACTGACTGGGGCAGAACAAGTTTGCAAATTGCTTTGCGGGGATTTGCTGTATAGTGTTGTTTCATGGCTGCGAGTTTCTTGGGGAACATGGAGGTGTAGATTTCATCCAGCACATAGAAAGAAAGGAATAGATACCGAATATACAACGCTTTATCTTAGCTCTAAGCGGCAAAATATATACACAGGGGCAATTTGGGGGAATAAATGTGTGCGAGTGCACGCCCACCCCCACCCCCACCCCCGCCCAATCCATCTCCAACGACTCCCTCTCCACACACATACACACACGCGCGCGCGAGCATTTCTAACAGATTCTCTCCCAAGTTACATCCCAGACTCTGTAATTCCTTTCTCCTTCCAGCACCCCGCACAGCCACAACAAATGGAGACGAGAACACTTCTAGACGTCCTCATCATTTCCCTCACCCTAATAGAATCCGCGCGCGGAGGTGCTAGTGTAAAACTGTCCTTCTTCAGGAAGCGTTATCAGGTTCTTCATGATTGCAGCTACGCCTGCGCTAATAAACATCTCTTATTTCCTTTGTGTAATTGCCTCATCATGGTAAGGAATGACACAGCTTTTGCTCACTTTTATACTAAGCTAGCCTACATGTACATTGTTAGGGATCAAAGCAAATTGGGAATGTTTGGAAGTATGCAGGCTAATGATATTTTCATGAGCTGTGACTTTCTTTTGTTGATGGAAACGTAAGCTATTCTATAGAGTGAAATAGTAGGGGCAGACATATGCATAAAATTTGTAGATCTTTTTTTATATGTGTGTGCTCATTGGAAAGTGTAAGCCCATGCACGAAAGGTCAAAACAACCTCCTTGCTCATGTACGCGTGTGTACACGCGCGCGCGCACACTTGTAGGCTGACATACACGTATGCACGCACTCACTTAAACGTACACACACGCACGCGGACACACACACACACACACACACACACACACACACACACACACACACAACACCACACACACTCACATTCAGATATAAACCCGCCATGTCCTATTTTTGTTAGTCTTCACAGAGATGGTATCCGAGTCACCGCCATTCTTTTTGCCGGCACTGGTCAGATGAAGTGCAATGTCCACTTCTGGCAAGGAAGGCAAGTTACCAAAGATAACGATGTTTATGCATCCAGTGTTACTGGCATGCACACGTTTGCTGACATATTTAATCTACGTCAAAACAAATACTTATGGGATTATCGTTTTGTAGTTTATTTACAAATTCACTCGTTGTTCATGCCGAAACTGAAAGCAAATAGGGGTTACGTATTTGTACAGCTTCCTTTATCAACTTCAGAGATGACGGAAGGACAGGTATTCATGTCAGGGAAACGTGTTGATCGGTGGACCAGTGGTCTAGAGGCACCGCACCTGCCTGCAAAGCGAGACGTCCGGACTCAGTGTGTGGCGCTTCGATCCCCGTTTGAGCGTGAAACATTTTCCCCTTCCACTGCACCGTAAGTAGTGGTCTGAGTGCTAGTCTATCGGATGAGATCATAAACCGAGGTCCCATGTGTTGCACATAATTATATAGCGCACCTAAATTACCCAAGGTAAGGAGAGAGCTGTCTGGTGATAAACTCGTTAGAAAAAAGGCAACACTTGCAGACACAAACACATTTGCAAAAACATTTGCAGACACGAAAAGACAAACAAATAATGGGTGGCGCTGCTCTTGTGGCCACACGGTCTCCCGAAGGAGAGCAGCCTGAATTTCACACAGAGTAGTCTGCCGTGACCCAAAATGTTATACAATACAATACGATGTTTAGATTTGCACAACTGTATGAAGACCAGTATTGTCCTTTACGTTGAGAAGAATGTGTATATAATCAGTTGTCAAGTCAAGTCAAGTCCAGTCAAGTCAAATGTTTATTTCCAGATGGTGCACTGAGTTAGCAGTGCATTTGCTTTTGTTTTTTTTTATCAAGACATCTATCTGCGAACAAAATTTACTAGAGAGAGAGAGAGAGAGAGAGAGAGAGAGAGAGAGAGAGAGAGAGAGAGAGAGAGAGAGAGACAGAGAGAGAAAGACGAGAAAGACAGACAGATAGACAGACAGACACGCAGACAGACAGAGAGACAGACAGAGAGGCCAATTTCACCAAATTCTAACCCAGACACGTAAGTCTTTCCCTAACACCACACACATCAGCAACAACAACAACAACACACATTGCCAACATAGTGTCTAGACGTGATGACGACATCTCTGACCAACCTAACGGAAGCGGCACGCAAAACTGGTGGTGAAGGACTGGAGCCATACTGGGGAAACATACCCCTGCTGTACGGCAGGGCATAGGCCCTTATGGAGTCTACCTCTCATTTCCTCTGTATGATGGCTGTCCTCCTGACGAGCGACTCGATGCTATATGCACACTCACATGCCGAACCCATCTGCATACAGAGTGCCAGAGAAGAGCCATCGGTGGTCGTTTATGAAGTCTGCTTGTAGTGATTTACTGAAGTGTGGACTCTGTTGGTGGAATACAGACAGATGATTTTGTTCTTTCAGGAATTACAGACGAACAAGTCATACGTTTAAGACGGGTCTTTTTTCTCGTTCTTTCGCTAGAGCTTTGAGGTATCGCTACGGTGACAATTTTTAGCGTATGCAAAAGATTTTTGGCACCATTAGGGTAGCTTCATGACGACTTCGGGGCTATTACTCAGATGGTTTTGTGCCTTTACTAAATAGCTGGCTCTTATAGGTGCGCAATTATCTAACGGAAATAAACATGCACGCAAACAACAAACAACGCACCTATCCGACCAACTACGAACACACACACACACACACACACACACACACACACACACACACACACACACACACACAACACACACACACACACTCACACACACACACTTACACTGAATAGACGTTAAATACAAGAACGAAAGAATACACACACAGACACACATACATGCATACAGAGATACATTTATACATACATACATACATGCATACACAAATAAACACATACACACATACATACGGACATGGTCTGTCTATCTGTAAGTATGTCTGTCTCTCTGTCTCTGTCTCTTCTCTCTCTCTCTCTCTCTCTCTCTCTCACCACATCACCACACACACACACACACACACACACACACACACACACACACACACACACACACACACACACACACACACACACACACACGACTTCCTCTTTTAATACGTTTTCACCAGTATGTCTCAAGCCTTCCAATTCCCTTCCTGTCTCCCCTACACGAAACAAAGGACAGTGAGCCTTCAGCCAAACGGCCCATTACAGTCCAGGCAATCTCTCCCCCAACAAGCCGACAGCAGGCCAAACTGCATCGCCACACCTGATCTTGCTGGGGAAGTATCCTGTGTTGTGTGATAAGGGATCGCGGTCATGCAGAGTGTATCAGCTTACGTGTCAGTGATTAGCTCACCAGAAAGGCAGTAGGGAGAGTTGGGCATAACATGCCCACTACCCCTACAGCTTTTATGAGGAGCTAACATATCATGTTGTTTCTTTTTCCGAGTTATAATTGTGTGGAATAGTAGGAGAAAGAAGGCAACTTGAGGTATAATTTGGTTACTGATCCAACAACAAAGGTTATAGATTTGTTTTGTTTGTTTGTTTGTTTTGTTCGTTTGTTTAGTTCACCTGTTTTATTCTATACAGACTCCGGAATGCATCGTTCTCTGCATGTTTGGTCTAAACAACATTGTATTCCTTCAGAACAACTTAGCACCACCAGTACATGGAATGAGTACAATAAACAATGCTTGTGCTATGTTTATGTTTCTTTCTCACCCGTACTGTCCCCGCAAAGTCAGTCACTATCAACAAGGCTGTTTGAAGGCAGCTGGTTTTGATTTCATTTCAGTTTCTGTGGTTGATGTGGTTTCTACCTCAACGTGATGCCTGTCCTGGGCTGACCCTTATGGTTGGCCAGGGCGTTGATACAAAGCACGAAGGTAGAGTTGGTTTTAAACCTGGTTTTAATCAGTATATATTTGCACACTTTTATGCTGAGATTTTGTTTTACGAGGTGGCAGCCTGGATATGGCCTCTGTGGTCGGCGGGGCCATAAACAAGACGATTGGATTGGACTGGTACTGTCTCCACACCAAGAATTTGTCAAATCTTCCTTCTCCGCCCTCTCTCTTAGCGCATTAGGCTTCTTCATAATGGAAACATGTGCAGGTTTCCCCTTGCATTTTGCTGAATTGCATGCTTGTATTATCAACATGCATTATGTGATGTGGGGGCTATGTCATGAGTGCTTTCACACGCCCATAGCTCTTGCAGGTATTGTAATTAAACTCCATAGACCCCCAGAGACGGAGGAGGAAGGGGGTGTTCTTGAAATAAAATGTTTGAAGTCTGAAACCGTATCATCATCATCATCAGACCCGTGACCTTGGCGGTCGTGGGGGAGACATGAAAGACGATGCCGTGGTAAGCCTCCTCCATCCATCTCGGTCCTCGGCTCTGCGCAGTAGTGCCGAGTCATTCATCCTGGTCCATTCTCTGATGTTGTCCATCCATGACTTGTTCTGTCTTCCCCTCCTTCTGCCACCTTCGAGTGTTCCCTGCAGTACTGTTTTGGGCAGAGTGTTGTGGCGGGTGACGTGGCCGAACCATGTCAGCTTTTTCTTCTTGACGATGGTGAGAAGGGGTTCCTGTGGACCTGCCAGCCGTGTTATTTGACTCTTGACAAATTCGTTGGTCTTTCGTTCTCTCCAGGATATGCCCAGTAGTTTTCTATGGCATTTTGTTTCGAATGACTGGATTCGCTTTGCTGTTTCAGCAGTCAATGTCCAGGTTTCACTTCCGTACAGCAGGATCGACTGAATTAGGGCTTTGTAGAGCTTTAGTTTGATTGGGAAACTGATCTCTTTACTTTTCCATATGGTGGTGAGTTTTGTCATGGAAGATGTTGCCATGGCTATTCTGACTTTGATTTCTGTCGTCGATCGCCCGTCCTTTGTGAGTGTAGCGCCGAGGTATTTAAAAGCGTCTACCTCCTCCAGTTGTTGGCCGTTCATGTAAATTTTAGCGGTGGTATACAACACAAGGAAATTGCCGTCAAAAAGCTGACAAGGCTTTGCTCTTCATAGTCTTGCTCAGCAAGAGAAAGAACATACATATAATTATGTTTACAGGAGAAAGGCTGACCCAGCAGAGGAACCGTTCTCATGCTGTGTGTGACAGTGGACTGCTGTAATGGCGTGCATATCGAATATTCTTCTCCGTAAACGGCTGGTGCTGAAGGCACACAGGGTTGGGGGTTTATGGTCACCGCAGTGTAACGTCTTGGTTGTGTGGACTCCGGGAGGACCGTGGTTAGTGTGGTCATTGTGGGTATGATTGGGTTACAGATGCAGCGGTAGCGCAATTCGATTTCTTTTATCTCTTGGCTAGGTGAATGTAAAGTCTCTTGTCGGTTTGTCTGTCTGTATGTTTGTATGTTGTACTGTCTTTCTCTGACTTCACTTTCTCTTATTTTGCTTTCTGTCTCTGGGATTACCTTGTTTTTGTGTTGTCAAACCGAACACACTTACACCCACCCCCAAACACACACATAGATATAGACATAGATAGGCGTGGTCCTTACTCAAATATTCCCTAATGCTGCCTTCAAAGTTTTATCCTGTAGTGACCTTTTTATCGAATCTTGGACTAAAATCATTTTTTATGATGAGAATGAAGTTGTAACTGGTTACCTGCACTTGTTTTTCCTCACTCTTTTTTCTCAATATATACACACACAACACACACACACACACACACACAACACATATATATATGTATAAATATATAATATATATAATATATATATACTATATATATATATTATTATATATATATATTATATTATGCAGCATACATACATACATACATACATACATACATACATACATACATACATACATACATATATCTACAGTTCTCTCTGATTTGCACCATTATTGTTTCGTCTTTTATGTAAGCGTGACTTAATGTGTGTGCATGTTTCTTTATTTTCCTATCTTGTGAAGTGCATGCTTGCTCGATTGTTTACGCACTACCTCCTTGTCTTCCACTCTATTCTCTTTCTTTGTCTGTCCTGGGTCCTCACTTTCCACATCTGTTCCTGCTGTCTCGTCTTTGTGTCGCTATCACTGTCTTTCCTTCTCTCTCTCTCTCTCTCTTCTTCTCTCTCTCTCTGCTCTCTCTCTCATCTCTTCCTCACTCTCCTCTCTCTCTCTTCTCTCTCTCTCTCTCTCTCTCCCTCCCTCCCTCTCTCTCTCTCTATTCTCTCTGTATCTTCTTTCTCTCTCTCTCTCACTTAATGTGTTTATCTTATTCACACATACGCACCGCATACACACGCGCAGCGCGCACATACACAATCTCTCTTTCTCTTACTCACTCTCTCTCTCTCGTCACACACACACAAACATTACAGTCCTTCGGTGAACTATAAACCAGGCCCCGTGTGCGAACGCACGCAGACATCTTCGCACACGTTAAATCTTTTCCCTTTCGAAATGAGTAGGCATTGTGTGCCGGTGGAACAGATGACAAATCTACAAACCGCAGACACACACGGGGACTAGATTAGAAAGCACATAAGTGCTTATTCCATTATCCTCTATATAAGAATAAATTAATAATTAATAATTAATTAATTATACACACACCCTCCACACTCACACACACTCACACACAACACACACACACACACACACACCTCCTCTACGCCCCCCTTCTACACACACACACACACACACACACACACACACACACACACACACTGCAAATCAAGTAACACTCCCATCGCCCTTACAGTCACTCACCTCGTATGCACAATTGCCTTGCAATACCTGATCGGCTTGAGGAAAAGTAAGCCTGTTGTGCGTGGTGATGTATCATTGCTATTCCGGGTGCATCCTATAGTTTTGTGTATGATTGGCTCAGCATAAAGCCTGGGCAGATCCAGATGGGGCATATGCAGATGCAATCATAGTAACCAGTGCCATTCGCAGTTAGTTGGCATTCAATG
>CM054157.1:36135921-36148421 GCA_028751875.1 Rapana venosa | reverse complement strand
AGACGATTCGCCACGTGTGCCCCACCCCCAGTCCCCCCAGCCTCCACAAGCAAGCCGCTACCTACGTCCTTACACCATGAGTGTACCGGTGTGGTTTGGGAGTCTGTCTGACCCACACTTTACTTCTTGCTCTTCTGTGTCGGTGCTGCTCCAATGGGAACCACTGGTATCTTGAAGAATGGTACTGAAGACAGTCATGGGGGAGGTGTACCATTTTGTGGAGGTTTTTCCTGCGCGCGTGTGTGTATGTGTGTGTGTCTATGTGTGTGTGCGTGTGTGTGCGTGTGGGTGGGTGGGTGCGTGTGTGCGTGTCCGTGTGTGTTTGTGGTTGTGTGTGTATGTGCGTGTGTGTTTCATTTGTTTGCATGTTTACTTGTTTGGTTTCTTGGTTTGTTGTAATGCTACAGATAAAAGTTGAAGGAATTAAGCATCTATAATTATTTGTTTTGGGTTGTTTTTTTTTGGGGGGGTATGTTTGTGTGTAGAAAAACTAGTGAGGAATCGGGAGGAGTCTACAAATATGTATATATGTTTAATGGTGTCGGCTGTCTGTCTGTCTTTCTGTCTGTTTGTCTTCTGTCAACCTTTCTGTCTGTTTTCTGTTTATTTGTTCGAAGTTGTGCTTGGGTAAAGCTGGAATGGGGAGATCAAAATAAGCGGTGTGGAAACAGCAGGATAGAAAGAACACTCTAAATGAGGCTTCGGAACAGAAGAAGAAGCACACGACACTGCTGCGCTGCAATGTTCACCACCTTGTGTGATGGAACTGTCTCATTTTGACCACAGAAAATAGCTGGGAAAGCTTCTGACACTAACGGTGTACTTCATGCTCGAGCATCACAATTTCATAATAAAACTACTCCACGTGTTACCCTTGACTTGGCCAGTCTTTTACCCTGAAGTAGGTTTTGGATACACCGAAAACGTGCTCCGCTTAACACTTGGGCGGTGCGTTTTTAACTCCTCTGCTTTTTCAAGTTTTACCCTCATGACTAAAAAGTAAACGTCAGTAAAGTCACACGCACACAGTGAATCAGGATACAATCTCTTCAATCCAATGCAATCGTGTTGTTTATAGCCCCGCCGACCACAGGGCTAGAACATTTCTTATTTTTTTAATTTCTAAAACATGAACAAAACAAACTATCCCAAAAAAGTAACAACGCAAAAGCATTTGACACTTTTGACAGCTAAGCCACCCCATACATGCCTGGAACTATTGCTCTGTTCATAGACCTGTGCTCGCCACTTCTTAACGGACTCGGTGTGATATTAACTCCCCTTGGCCTTTGGCGTTGTACGAGTAACGGCCCTTTTTGTCTGTAAGGGCTGCAAGGAGAACTGGCGGGTTCTTTACGGCGACATTGACCATTGGCTGACACTAAGCCATAGAAGAGAGAGACAGACAGACAAGCAGGACAGACAGGCAGCAGACAGACAGACGAGAGCAGAGAGAGGAGAGAGAGGAGAGAGAGAGAAGAGAGAGAGACAGACAGACAGACAGACAGACGAGAGAGACAGACAGACAGGCAGGCAGGCAGAGAGAGAGAGAGAGGAAGAGAGAGACAGACAGACAGACAGGCAGACAGAGAGAGAGAGATTTATTCTTTTATATTGAGGATAATGGAATAAGCACTTATGTGCTTCTTTACATCCAGTTCCCGTGTGTATGCGGTTTTGTAAATTCTGTCATCTGAGGGAGAGTGAGAGAGAGAGAACCGAATTCTTTTACTTCAAGAATGATGAATAAACAGAGAGAAAGAGAGGGATTGAGACACAGACAGACGGACAAAACGACAAAATAACAGAGACAGGCACACAGACACAGATATATCGGCAGGCAGGAGAGAGAAAGCTGCTTCTGTTGTTGCTGCTGCTGCTGCTGATGCTGCTGCTGCTGCTGATGATGATGATGATGATGACGACGACGAAGGTAAAGGCAACCACGATGAAAATGATACTTATGGTGATGGTATTGAAAAATTATCATTTCCTGAATTTCCAAGGTCGCCAAGCCACATTCATAAAGTTGATTTTCATTCAGCCATCGTCCTTTAATAACGAAAACAATAATATAAAAAAACACCCTGAAGATAGCAAGAAACATATGCACACACAATTTTGATTTCTAATTGTTCTAAGAATAACTATTAATAAGTCAAACTACAGATAAACAGGGGAAAAAACAAAACAGAAAAATACCCCCATTGACAGGTGGATAGAAAAACCACTAAAGATGTCAGACAGACAGACAGATAGATAAAAGAAGCGAGCTTGCTGCTGTACAGTATGCGTGTTAATAACATTACCAATTATGTGAGAGAAGAGAGAGGGGAGAGAGAGAGAGAGAGAGAGAGTGGGGGGGGGGGGGGGCAGAGGAAGAGATTTATACTCATATGATTCAGTCTGCCTGTGCGCTATGCGTACATGCACACATCGGGAAGAAGACTGGCATTTTTCATCCTATATGACACGCACACCACTGTCACACACTAGTCAGAGAGAGACAGACAGACAGACAGAGAGAGACAGAGAGAGAGAGAGAGACAGACAGACAGACAGACAGACAGACAGGCAGGCAGGCAGAGAGAGAGAGAGGAAGAGAGAGACAGACAGACAGAGAGAGAGATTTATTCTTTTATATTGAGGATAATGGAATAAGCACTTATGTGCTTCTTTACATCCAGTTCCCGTGTGTATGCGGTTTTGTAAATTCTGTCATCTGAGGGAGAGTGAGAGAGAGAGAACCGAATTCTTTTACTTCAAGAATGATGAATAAACAGAGAGAAAGAGAGGGATTGAGACACAGACAGACGGACAAAACGACAAAATAACAGAGACAGGCACACAGACACAGATATATCGGCAGGCAGGAGAGAGAAAGCTGCTTCTGTTGTTGCTGCTGCTGCTGCTGCTGCTGCTGCTGCTGCTGCTGCTGCTGCTGCTGCTGCTGCTGATGATGATGATGATGATGATGACGACGACGAAGGTAAAGGCAACCACGATGAAAATGATACTTATGGTGATGGTATTGAAAAGTTATCATTTCCTGAATTTCCAAGGTCGCCAAGCCACATTCATAAAGTTGATTTTCATTCAGCCATCGTCCTTTAATAACGAAAACAATAATATAAAAAAACACCCTGAAGATAGCAAGAAACATATGCACACACAATTTTGATTTCTATTTATTCTAAGAATAACTATTAATAAGTCAAACTACAGATAAACAGGGGAAAAACAAAACAGAAAAAATACCCTCATTGACAGGTGGATAGAAAAAACCACTAAAGATGTCAGACAGACAGATAGATAAAAGAAGAGAGCTTGCTGCTGTACAGTATGCGTGTTAATAATATTACCAATTATGTGAGAAAAGAGAGAGGAGAGAGAGAGAGAGAGAGAGAGAGAGAGAGAGAGAGAGAGAGAGAGAGAGAGAGAGAGAGAGGAGAGAGATGGGGGGTGGGGGGCAGAGGAAGAGATTTATACTCATGTGATTCAGGCTGCCTGTGCGCTATGCGTACATGCACACATCAGGAAGAAGACTGGCATTCTTCATCCTATGCGACACGCACACCACTGTCACACACTATTCAGAGAGAGAGAGAGACAGACAGACAGAGAGAGACAGAGAGAGAGACACAGAGAGAGAGAGGAGGAGGGACATACATAAAGACAGATAGACAGAGACAGTCGGACGGACAGACGGACGAATAGATAGACACACACACACAGAGGCAGACACACAGGCAAGCAGACACAGACACAGACAGGCGGAGATAAAAGCAGAGAGAAGTAAGAAAAGCCAAACAGGCATATGTAAAGAAGTAAAGAGAGAGACAGAGAGAGAAAAACAGACAGAGAGAGATGTAGGAATCGTTAGATACTGAGAGAAAGAGAGATGGAGGGAGTGGGAGGGGGAGGGGCAACGAAAATGACACATGAAGAGACTAAGAGACAGGAAGAAACTAAGGACGAGCATAACAGAAACAAGGCTATTCTAACACACACACACACACACACACACACGCACACACACAAACGCTACAAATTACACACACACATACACACACATACACACACACAAACACACACTTCACATACAACACACAGACTACGCACACATTCCCCCCACAAAAAAGCACACACACGCTCGCTCACTCTTACACACACACATCCACCCCCCTCACACACACTTACATTCACACATGTACACACACACACACCACACCACCACACCACACTACACCACGCTACACACACCACACACACACACTACACTACACTACACTACACTACACTACACTACGTTACACACACAGGCACGCGCGCGCGCACTCACACACAACATAAAACAACACACCACACCACACCGCACCACACCACACCACCCCACACCACACGACTCGACACACAGAAGGTAAAGTCGCAAGCAGCTCTGTCACTCTGCCTCCAATGACTCCTCGAACACACTACAGGGACACAGGGATAGTAGTAACACACAGGCCACTGCTAATTGAATCACCAAGTACCAGACTGATTATTCACCCCCCACCCCCACCCCCCTCTCCACCTTCCCTCTCCCCCCCCCCCATCCCCCCTCAATCAATCAGTCACCAGTAACCTTTAATTCCAGCATCCTCTCATTACACCTTTCTTTCCATTCCTCCCCCGCGCTTCCAATTCTTTCTTTCGTTCGTTCTTTTTTTCTTTCTCTTTCTTTATCTTTCTTTCTTTTTTTTTCGTTCTGTCTTTCTGCCTGTCTTTTTTGTTGTTTTTATTTCTTTCTTTCTGTCTGTCTGCCTTACTTTTTTTTCTGTTCTTTTCTCTCATTTCCTCTCTGTCCGTCTCTCTGTCTGTCTTTCTTTTTTATTCCTTCTTTTTTTTCTTTCTTATTTACTTTCTTTAATTTTTTCTGTTTTTCTCTCTGTCCCTGTCTGTCCGTCTCTGTCTTTCTTTCTTCCTTGTTTTTTCCCTTACCTTCCTTCTTGTTCTCACATTTCTTTCTTACTGTCCTTTTTTCTTTTTTTTGGTCTTTCTTCTCTCTTTCCATTTTTTCTTTTCTGTCTGTCTATCTTTCGTTTCCTTCCTTCTTTATTTCTTTCATTTTTTTCTGTTTTTCTCTCTGTCTCTGTCTGTCTGTCTCTGTCTTTCTTTCTTCCTTTTCCTACCTTACTTTCTTTCTTGTTCTCTCTCTCTTTCTCTCTTTCTTTCTTTCTTTCCTTCCTTCTCCAGCTGCTTCTATTCGGGGTGCACTAGTCTGGAGGTGGGTAAGGTGACAGAGTTTTAATCTACTGGGTCAGAAATGGCGGTCAGGGGTTCAATTCTCTCAAGTGACTTGTGAATTGAAGATGAAAATAGCTGCACTTTCTCAAGTCAGTGTCTATGCAGACCTGGCAGAGCTGTTCATTTTTTTGGTATGTATGTAGATGTCTGTCAGGCATGGAAGCTAAAATCTAATACTTCATGTTATTGATCGATGGTCTCAATACATGCAACATACTCATCATAGGGCTACAATGCCTTAATATAAAAAAGAACATTGATCGTGTCATAAACGGAAACATAGGGGGTGCCAAGCGTTTCCCTCGTGCTTTCAAGGTGTGTGGTTAGAAACATCTTCATAAACATATGGCTATAGAAAATTGCAATTGCAGCCAGTACACAACATGACTCACATTCAACCTTGATGAAACGAGTAGCAGTAGCAGAAGCAGGATTGGGAGAGAGAGAGGGGGGGGGAGAGGGAGAGAGAGAGAGAGAGAGAGAGAGAGGAGAGAGAGAGAGAGAGAGAGAGAGAGAGACAGACAGACAGGCAGACAGACAGAACAGAGACAGAGACACAGAGAGAGAGAACAGACAGACCGATAGAGAGTGACACACATTCAGACAGACAGATATACATTCAAACACAAAGCCAGACCAAGATTAAAATCCAACAAACAATATGTCCTTTCTGGTCAGAGAAACAGAATTAATACACGCACAAAACAAGTAGACCTGAAAGGGACCTCATAGTTATCAGCGGTAAAATGAACAGCACCCATAGTATGCATCTGTGTAAAGAAAACAAGCGTGGTTCAATAAGGTAAAGTCAGAACACAACTTAGACATTCTTCTCAAAGCTCAGCTCGCTCTATGTAGGCCTATTTCAGCTGTCCACTTCGCGTTCCAGACTCGTTCTCTATCTTGAACTACTCTCCCTTTACAATGTGTTTTTTTGGGGTGCCAAAGGCCTGGTGTGTGTGTATATAAGGCTATTTTCCCCTTGAGTGACTGGGAGATAGTGTCCACTTCTTTGCCGGGCTCGAGTACGGGACTGGCTGGCTTAGAGTAGACTGACCACTTAAGATGGAAAATACAAAGTGGGAACGATGTTTAGTAGGCAAACACACAGACACACTCATACACACGCACACACGTGCACACTCACACAGACACACACACACACACACACACACCCACACACACTCTCTCTCTCACACACACAAACCTCTCTCTCTCTCCTTCTCTTCTCTCTCTCTTCTCTCTATCTCTCTCTAATCATCTCCTCTCTCTCTCACACACACACACACACACACACACACACACACACCCAACAACAGAAAACATGGCATAGCAGAAACTTCAAGTTCAGACAGAACCTTTTTCGTAACCATTAACACCGTCTTCCATATGTCTAAAGTGTCTGTAAGATGTGACTACACAAACTTCATAGTATTTTTTCCATTCAGCATGGCATAGTTTTCAGTACACATTTCATGATGTAACAATCTTAATAACTGTTATTTGATCAATTGTTGTCATGTGTGCGATGAATCAGTTGCTTGAGTAGATGAAGTTAAGTGCCTAATGTTGTGTATCCTTTTTTTCTGCATCCAATGTGATTATGAGGAGTGATTAAATCAAATCAAATAAATCCGCATTGATGATTTTTTTTTTTTTTGCATTTCAAAAAACCCAACCCACTCTGCACAGGATGTAAGCGCTTTGATTTGTTCCTTCGCAAGATTCACGCTTTCAATTCATACATTATTTTATGTGTAGTAGTGCACAGTGTGTAGTATAGTAGTAGTAGTTAGTATTCGTGTAGTAAGAGTAGTATTGTTTCGCAGTAGTGTAGTAGTGTAGCTGTAGTATAGTAGTACTATAGTATAGTTTGTAGTAGTGTATAATATGTAGTGGTAGTAGTGGTATTGTATTTTATTAGTGTAAGTAGTATTTAGTGTAACATTATCATTATCATTTTAAATTCAAGTCTAATCGATTCGTTTCGATGACAAGGGAAAAAGCCCCTACGTTCGATACATCCACCCCAGAGTAGTGCTTTTCAATGTTGTCATCATTCCAGTGCAGCAATAGCTATCTTCTCCAAAGGCAGAGGTTTTTAACATGACTGCAAAATGTTACACGCACGTTCGCACACGGGACTCCTGTTTGTTGTCTGATGAGAATGTCGTGTAGATCAGTGCAAGGGAAGACTTGCTCTGGGTTTTAGACTGAACAGTATCCGTTCAACTTCCCAAGAAATATCTACAAAACTATTTTGCTTTCCATTAGTCTTGTCAGAACTTTTCTTCACATCAGTGACATGAAAATCTTGTCCTGTTTCCAGTTGCTTTGAATAAAGCATCGTAATTTTCCACATGACTGCAATACTTGATTTGATTGCAGACCTATAACTCAATATTTCTTCTCTTGCTTTTCACACCCCCTTTTTTTTTTACGTGTCTGTGTTTTCTTTTACATTTGCTTATAGCTAGGTTGATAATGCAGACTTTTTTCTATACACACGTGTGTTTCTACCAGAAGTTGTGTTTGTTTTTTCGTTGTCTTGTGTCTTTGCTTGGGGTTTTTTCTCTTAATGTTTGTCCTTTTTTTGTTCTTGGGCATTTTTTTACATGGATTGTTCGTTTACTTTGCATTTTTCTTGCTTCAAATTTAAAACAGTGGCAGCAAAAATCTGTCAGCACTAGGATAGCCGAACACTAGCTATAAATATTTAATAAAACGAAAAGAGATGTGAGCAATGTGTTGCATTGACACACGTACTTATACACAAAGAAGACAAACTAAGACAGACACAAAGAGACAGAGGAAGACAGAGAAAGAACAAAGGTCACCCAGGGACAGAAACCTAGACCAGGACAAAGACCAGGTACAGACACCCTCCCTCCCTCCCTCCCCCCACAGGGAGCGGACATTCAGCAGCAACAACAGCGACAACCAGGGTGCAGCTAATTGAGTGGCAGACTTCCAGGCGGTTCCCTATCCCTGTATCCCCCTTGCCTACCCACCCACCCACCCACCTACCCCCCATCCTCCCCGTCCCACCCTCTTTGCCCAAACAGCTTAACATCTCTTCCTTCAACTTCCTTGCACGCCTGTGTCATTCTTAACTTTGTACAACGCCCACATGGCAGGTTCAGATCGTGTATGGAAGACTGTGTGAGTCAGTAGATCTGTATTCAGTCATAGCAACACTTTTTTTAAAGGTGCGTGTGTCGTCTTTTTCCCTACAACCAATGCTAGTCTGAATAGAGTGGCTGCATTATGAAGAATTGAGGTTGAAATATGTCTGCTTTCTATCGTTCCTCATTATTGAGTTATTGATTGTCACAGTGCTTTTGTTTTTCAAGCAGCTTTCATGCAGTAGTTTCAGTATGAAACAATGTATGGGTCAGTAGTTGTTTAGTTTATGGTTCAGCATACTACTACAACAACTAAACAGCCAACAACTCTACTACTACTACTACTACTACATACTGCTACTGCTGCTGCTGCTGCTGCTGCTGCTGCTGCTGCTGACTGTTGCTGCTGCCGCTGCTGCTGCTTAAAAAAAGTTATAATAATACATGGTATTTATAAAGCTCTATATCGTGCAAAAACAAATCAAAGCACTTACAGTCATGATGCAGTGCCATTATGCTTCTAGGCTAACAGACTATATTATTCATAACAACCTTACCCTAGTGGTTTGTCATGCACCATATTATTTACAATGTAAATAGATTATATCAGTAGCAACTTGACCTTAGTGAGTGCTCAAGTGGACTCTGGTTGAGTAAACTATGGGTGTGTGTCCAGTCTGGAGTACCTACCTACCTACCTACCTACCTACCCCCTGCCATACTAACGTCTGTACTGTACTGGCCATCCTCTATGATAGCTGACTATGACCCCTGCCCCTGTGGCTGTAGCAGTCATTAGCTCTCCCTTCTGTACATAGGACAGGGTAGGGGCAGACCAGGCCTTGGTGTCATTCAGTGCTAGAGGGTCAGAGTGACAGACGCAGAGAGGGGAAGAAAGAGAGAGGCAGACAGAGGTGGACAGAAACGAAGTGATAGAGAACTTAAAAAAACCCACCTCAGTGTGTGTGTGTGTGTGTGTGTGTGTTTGTGTGTGTGTGTGGTGTGAGAGAGAGAGTGGGAGGAAGGGAGGGTGAGAGCGTGTGTGTGAGAGAGACAGAGGGATAGAGAGAGAGGAGACAGAGAGAAAAAAAGAAAGAAGACAAGGAGAGAGAGACAAAGAGACGACAAAACAATGATAGAGGACAAGCATAACCGTCACCTCAGTGTTGTACGTTGAGTGTGTGATTTGCTATTGGTGTGTTGTGATGTTGACGAAGGCGATTTGCGTGTGTGCAGCGCGTATAAGCATTGTTATGTATTATGAGATTATAATGTGATATTATTAATTACTTGTGTATCTATATGTGCTTCAGTTCTTAAACTCACCACTGCGCGCGCGCACACGCACGCAAGCGCTCGCTCGCTCGCTCGCACTGCACGCACGCACCACAAACAACACCACACACACACACACACACGCACAAATGAGAAAACCCACAGAAAACTAACTAATCCCAATCAACAGAACACCACAAAGAGACAGCCCTGACACGCAAATCCTGGTATAATATCAAAGGAGATAACAGCCCTGGCCGCTGGTTACCCGCCTACCTACCTACCTACCTACCTACTACACCTACCACTACAAATGCCACCTTACCACACTACTACCTACTACATACTACCTACATCACAGACCTACCCACATACTTACCTACCTATCTACAGACCTACCCACATACTTACCTACCTACATCTACAGACCCTACCTACCTACCTACTACTACTACATCTATCTACCTACCTATCTACATACCTACATACTATACCTATCTACTACATATACATACCATACCTACCTCTACATACTACCCCATACCTACCTACCTACATACTACCTACATAATACTACATATATGCATACTTACCTACCTAGATACATGCCTACCTACCTACATATATGCCCCTACCTACCTACCTACATACATACAACTATCATAATACCCACCTACCACCTACCTATCTATATACATACACACAAACATACTACCTACCTACCCACCTACCTATCCCCTGCCATACCCGCCTCTGTGCTGGTCATCCTCCATGACATCTAGCCTGGGTGGACCCTCTCTGTGTGTGTGTGTGTCTCTCTCTCTCTCTCTCTCTCTCCTCTCTCTCTCTCTCTCTCTCTCTCTCCTCTCTCTCTCTCTGCCCCTAGCTGTGGCTGTAACAGCAATTAACTCTTCCTTTTGTGCAGAGGGCAGGGTAGGGCAGGGCAGGGCAGGGCAGGGCAGGGCAGGGCAGGGTAGAGTAGGATCAGCCGTTGGTGTCACTCAGTTCATGGGGGTCAGAGTGAGACACCTAGATAGGAGAGAAGAGAATGATAGGAGTGGGAAATTTGGAGAGAGAGAGAGAGAGGAAAATTCATGTGTGTGTGTAATGGTGTTTGCCGGTGTTTTTAGATTTTATTTTATTTCATTCTTTTATATCGAGGATAATGGAATAAGCACTTATGTGCTTTTTTACATCTAGTTCCCGTGTGTATGCGGTTTTGAAAAGTTTGTCATCTGTTTCCACCGGCACACAATGGCCTACCCTTACGAAAAGCGGAACAGGGTTTAACGTGCGCGCAAGATGTTCTGCGTGTGTTCGCACACGGGGCCTCGGTTTATAGTCTCATCTGAAGGACTGTTGGAGAGAGTGGAGTCTGCACTGATGTTAACTCCAGGGGAAAATATCCCCTTGAACGGGAATCGAACCCGGGTCGTCAGATTGCGAGTGCAATGTTCTAACCACTAGGCTATCTGTCCCCCAGTGGTGTGTGTGTGTGTGTGTGTGTGTGTGGTGTGTGTGTGTTGTGTTGTGAGTGTCTGTGTGTGTTAGTGTTCGTGTGTTTTGGAGTCAAGTCACATTTATTCCAATTTTTTTTCATCAAGCCATCTATCTAAGAACAAAAAGAGAGGGTATGTGTGTGTGTGTGTGTGTGTGTGTGTGTTATGTGTGTGTGTGTGTGGTTGTGTTGTGAGGTGGTGGTGAGGTGGTGGAGTGTTGTGAGAGAGAGAGAGAGAAAGAGAGAGAGGAGGAGAGGGTGTGTGTGTGTTTGTGTGTGTAGGTGCTTCTGTTTCTATAAGTATTTCATTTTTATTTCTTTATTTTTTTAAGTTCAAGAATAAGTAGCTGCTAAAACCATATTCTGTTTTGTTTGATGATATAGTACACACCAAGGTTAGTGTCCCAAATGTATTTGTTTATTGTGTGTTTCTTTTCTAAATAAACTTTTGTTTAAACCAAGGATAATAAAGTAAGCATTCATGTGGGGTTTTTTAGTGTGTTTTTTTTTTATCAAGTCCCTCTACGCATGTGGTTTTAAAAGAAATGGCAGCTATTTACTACAACACACAGGACAAAGGCATAATGTTTTCGTCCCATTTGAAGGCTATGTATATGTGTGGATGTATGTGTGTGTCTGTGTGTCTATGTGTCTCTGTGTCTGTGTGTGCCTGTGCGTGCGTTTGCGCTTGTCTGTGCGCACAATTCTCTGTGTGTGTGCGCGCGCATGTTTGCGTGCGTCTCTGTGTATTCGCATGTGTGTGTGCGCGTACGCGCGCGCGCGTGTGTGAGTATATATGTGTATACACACACGCACACGATTTTGCCTCACTGTGAAAGTAGTTGGCCACTCTACGCGAAGCCAAAACTGAGGTTCATAAAACAGACAGAGAGACGAGGGTAGTTTAACACAGGACCGACACAACACGCACTAAAAAGGACAGTCATGGAACACAGCATCTTCTAGTCACAGGAGATAATAGCCACTGTCCACGCCTTCACCTCCTCCCTGCCCCCCCGATGGTCACACACATGAAGCTGACCCCTGTGACCCCCCCCCCCCCCCCCTACTCCCCCTCGTGCTGCCCCTAGGGCTGTAGCGGCGATTTCCTCTTCTCTTTGTTCAGGGAGAACGACCATCCTTTGGAGTCTCTGAAGTCATGTGGATCATAGGCAACTACAAACGTACAAATACAGGTACAGAGACACAGACAGAGGGGGACGGGGAGAGAGGGAGATAGAGAGAGATACAGACAGACAAACAGACAGACAGAGAAAGACATACAAAGACAAAGACAGACAGACAGAAACAGAGAC
>CM054157.1:36115921-36130921 GCA_028751875.1 Rapana venosa | reverse complement strand
GGCATGAACAGTTAATGTCTAGTGAAAAATACACTTGGTATAGCTCCTTTAAAGATGCGTTTGGTCCAGAACAGTATCTGATATCGTTAACTAATAAAAGGCTTCGAAGTAATTTACTAAAATTTAGGCTAAGATTGTGTGGTCTTTTGAACTGCAAACAATGGTATATTACAGCAGAGACAGACAACAACTCTTGTCCAGCATGTGGAGAAGAAAAAGAAGACGAATTTAATTTTTTGTTTGCTTGTAGAACTTATCATGAAATTCGCCAAAAAATTGTTTTTTTAACAAACCCAACCAACAGGTCCACCAATCTTGTACAAAAGGTGTTATCTTCAAATAATATGTCCGAGCTTAAATCTTTAGCAATATATATAACGCAGGCTCTAGATAAACGTAAGCAGACTATGAATGAAACGGATCCTATACGTAATAACTGAAAATATTGGTTGGCATTTATCTGGACTTTGGATTATTACTCATGTCCTTTTCATATTCATTCCTATGTTAATATGTTACTTACAATTACCCCCTTTGACTGATGGGCTTGTAGCTTTTGTCAAATAAAATTCGTTCATTCGTTCATTCATTCATATCTTTCTATCGATCCATCTATCTATCTATATTAGATATTCCGCACTAACTTTCTTGTTAAATTCTTTGTTCGTATAAATTGATGTGTCATGCAAAAAAAAAAAATCGAAGCAGAGATTTAAGCGCACGCATCTTCTATAAGATCGGCAGTGTATATACATGAAACCGTATTTTACCCAGTTTTTTATATTCTCTCACAAGCTGATTTTATATATTATAACAACAGTGGATGCGATGTATGTTGCTATAGAAACGCTTTGGCTCCGACGCCGGGTATGTCCGGTTTTCTTGTTTGTTTCTTTGGAACGTGGCACAGGCGGAAGTGGACGAATGAAACCAGGAAGTAGGCGCTAGCATTCCTCTGTGGCTTTCGTCATATCCGTTTCCGTTTTTTGTTTTGTTTCATTTTTTTTTGATTCCGATGTCATAGCTATGCTTATTTTTCCGATTAATATTGAGAATTGTAAGTTCTTTCTATATGCTTTTAAGCAACAATCAAAATACTACTCCGTCTGTGTAACCATCGTCCTAGTTGGTGGTGGTGAAAGTAGTAGTGGTGGTTGTAGTCGTAAGAGTAGTAGTAGTAGTAGTAGTAGTAGTAGTAGTAGTAGTAGTTCAGCAGCAGCAGCAGCAGCAGCAGCAGCAGCAGTAGTAATGACAGTAGAAATAGTAGTAGTAGTAGTAGTAGTACTAGTACTAGTAATAGTAATAGTAGTAGTAGTAGTAGTAGTAGTAGTAATAGTAGGAGTAGGAGTAGTAGTAGTAGTGGTGGTGGTGGTGGTGGTGGTAAAAATAGTGATACTAGCGGCAATATTAGTAGTAACAGCGGCAGTATTATTTGCTGCCGCTACAGTAGTAGAAGTAATCATCATCATCATCATCATCAGCAGCAGCAGCAGCAGCAGCAGCAGCAGCAGCAGCAGCAGCGCAACAGTAGAAACCGAACACTAGTAATATTGAAAGCAGAACATAGCTGGCAGAGGCCAATCTGGGACATTTAGGCTTTTGTTTGGAAGGGGGGTAAAATGTGTTCTTTATTCCTAAAGTTCATTTCTGAAGTTGGAATGCAGCAATCCTGTTGGGGGGGGGGGAGGGGGGGGGCACAAACACGTCGCACACAGGAAAACTCACACTTGATAAAGCTCGTAGCTCTAGCCCAGGAAAGAAAAGTAAAGATCCCCAACTTCCACGAGGGAAGCTAAGATTCATTTTTGTGTGCGGCAGCCACTGTGTTGGTAAAAGGCCAGGCTTAAGTAATGACATGTTTCCCAAACAACAATTATCCCCCCTTGGAGACGCCGGGGGCCTGTCAGAATAAATAAAAACCATCCCCATCTCTTAGAAATTCTGTGCTAGGAATTCCCTCTCTTCTAACCCTCTCTTTGTTTCTGCCTTGTTTCTTCTCTTCTCCCTTCTCGTGTATTATTTTTTTTAGTCCATTTGCAAGTGGTTTTTCCCCCAGAAAGACTTAAACGATTGCAATTCTTTCCCACGCCGAGGACGGATGCGCTGGGCCTGACTTGTCAGGCGCTTAACGGCGGCGCAACGCATTTTTCCTCATATGACAAACAATGGCTGTTGCTGTGTAAGTGTTCGACGACGACGACAACAATGAAGAATGAAGAGGAGAAGAAGAAGAAGAAGAAGAAGAGGAGGAGGAAGAAATAGAACAGCAGCAACAAGGAGAAAAACCTAATTCGTGCACATTTTTTTTTCAATGTGACCGTCGGCACAAAAGCTCATTTCAAATGGCCATTACTTAGGTTTGGAACTACAAGAATTAATTTTGTATTCATGTGTTATAGAAATGTACTAACTTATAATAGGCTACATATAATCTCAACGCTTCCTAAGATTGAGCTAAGACTGGTTTAATGGTGTATTTGTGCTAGTTTTAGATGTAGCGTTTACTAACACTTTTATTGACTAATGATTATATAGTTCGTATGGTTAGATCAGTTGGTGTGTGTGTGTGCGCGCGCGCATGCGTGTGCCCGTGTGTGCATGCGTGCGTGCGTGCGTGTGTGCGTGCGTGTTTGCGTATGTATGTGTGTGTGAACAGGCAGAAACATGTGACAGGCTTCTAATCTTAATGGCCTTAAAGACACAGCCAGTGAGTTTGTATGCCGGAAAACCTTTTGGAACTATGCGTTGTGTATAGTGCTAGGCGTTCCCCAGCTAAACACCTTGCGGGCTACCCAAAATATGAACTCTGTCTGTCTCACGCATCACACTTAGGAATCGCTATGTGATGGCAAGTGCACACTTCACTAAAGGATGATTGTGCCTGTATGACTGTATTCATGTACCTTGCCGTATAGGAAGCCATACTTCGCCTTCCGAGGAAAGGGTTCTCTTTTAATGGAGAGTAGAATGTTGTTGTGCTTAGAGCTTATCCTTGGATCGAGACAGTAACAGCATAATGTATCGATACATAACAACAGTTTAATAGCAGGTCTGCATGACAAGGAATAGCAGAAGAAACTTTTGGCTTGAGCCAGAAAGGTGGGTGAATGGGAGAGGGGGGGGGGGGGGGGTGGGGGCTGATGTGGGTAATATAAGATTTTCACACTCTTCCAATTTAGTATCCTATCTGCTTCATACTTTTCTCTGCCGTGCACTTGTCGTGTATGCATCTTTTTTTTCTTTTTATAAACATAAGTACGTTAAAGATCTTATGTCACTACATGCAATGTCGCAAACTACTACAACATTTTTGTTAAAGAAATGAACATTTCTTCTTTGACCCTGTCTTTGTTCGCCTATTTGATTCTCTCTGCCTCTTGTCTCTCTGTCTCTCTCTGTCTCTCTGTCTCTATCTCCCTCTCTCTCTGCCTCTTGTCTCTCTGTCTCTCTCTTTGTCTCTCTGTCTCTATCTCCCTCTCTCTCTGTCTCTTGTCTCTCTGTCTCTGTCTCTCTCTGTCTCTATCTCCCTCTCTCTCTGTCTTTCTGTCTGTCTTTCTCTCTCTGTCTCTATCTCCCTCTCCCTCTTTCTCTCTGTCTTTCTGTCTGTCTTTCTGTCTGTCTGTCTGTCTGTCTCTCTCTCTCTCTCTCTCTCTCTCTCTCTCTCTCTCTCTCTCTCTCTTTCTCTTTCTTTCTTTCTTTCTTCCCTCCCATCCCCGTCCACATCTAGATCATATACGATGCCAGTAAGCACACATATACAAATACATTCATCTTTTAAAAACGTCAATAAAACAAATAAAGCACGTAAGCATATGCTACTCGCTTGGCCTCTACTTGGCCAGATAGTTTCCGCTAACATGTCATTCATTTCTTGTCCTTGGCTTTTCCTTGTCTCTTTTCGTGTCTATGTCAAAGAAGGCAATGGCTTTGTTTATTGTGATACATTTTCATCTTTTATTTCGAGAATAATGAGATAAGCACTTATGCGCTTTTTGACATCTAGTGCCCGTGTGTATGCAGTTTTGTAAATTATGTCAACCATTCTAACCGGTACACAATGGCCTAATCTTCCACAAAGCTGAACGGGTTTTAATGTGTGCGCAAGATGCTGTGCGTGCGTTGGCACACGGGACCTCGTTTTATAGTCTGTTCCGGACTTTTGGGGGGAGTGGAGTCGGCACTGATGTTAACTCTAGATGAAAAAATCCTCTTGAACAATTTTCAAACCCGGGTCAGCAGATCACGAGCGCAATGCGCATCATTCTAACCACCAGGCTACCCCCCCCCCCCCCCCCACACACACACACACACTGAGTGGATGACTGAAAGTGATTGTGGTGACGTACGACAATGTGTTCCAGTTTTAGTTTACATTTTATAAAATTTGACATGGAGAGACTAAATCGTACGAAAGCTTAAATCTTAAGACAAACAGACAGAATATAGGGGAGGGGCTGTGGGGACGAAGTGAGCAGAGTAAATCAAATCCAGGTCATGCTTTGATGCATAATTGTTAACAGAGTATAGCACCGTTCATCTGCACAATATTCCATCCTAATTATGACTAGTAGACATTATCCGAATAAAGTCAGACAGTCAGCATTAAGCACAAAGCAGTGTACGCTTTCTTTTAATTGCAAAATTCATCACTTGTTCGAATCATACTTTGCACTGGCACCGTTGTTTTCATGAAGTCTACTAAGGTTCTCAAGTGGAAAAGGTTTCCAAGTTTCTCTTCTTCAATAGAAAGTATCATAAAGTTTTACTCTCTCTCTCTCTTACCATTTTTTTACAACAAAAAAGCTTCACATTCTTAAAATACACATTATCAATCCAGGAGAATGCAACATAAACACACAAAAATCAATACAAAATCAATGTCATGATAATTATTTCTTTTATCTTAGAGGGAAGTGGACAAGTGAAAATTGGCCCACGCTGTGTATATCCATTGCTGGTATGTTGGCAGATTCTGGGTGGGTGGGTGGATGCAGCGGGTGCCGATAGTATTAACCAGTTTCGGCAATATTTCAAAACCTTATTGTTGAACGTGTCTCTCCTAGCCTACCAAAGTAGTTAGCTATAATTATCATTATCATAACCACAATATGTTATATTTTTTGGCCATTCTTCATTTGTCTTTACCTATTATGACAGGTGGTAGGGGAACAGGGCTAGCGAGAGTTCGATGGTGTTGGAGAGGGATGGTTCATTGTTTTTCACACCAACATCCTTCACTATGATCGTAAATATATGTATGCAAACCTGCTTGCTGTCACTCGTCCTGTCAGGATTTATAGTTGAGCAGCTGTATCAACGATGCCTACTAGAGCCTTTTTGTCCATTGTGTAGACCAGTAGATTAAAATCGCACCGATGTCAATACAACAAGGAAAACACACACACACACACACACACACACACACACACACTTACACACACACACACACGCACGCATGCACGCACGCACGCACGCACGCACGCACGCACACACACACACACACCACACACACACACACACACACACACACACGCACTATAAACCAAGTTTCCGTGTGTGCGAACGAACGCAGAACATCTTGCGCTCACGTTAAATCCTGTTCCACTTTTCGTAAGAGTATGCCATTTTGTGCCGGTGGGAACAGATGACAGAATTTACAAAACCGCATACTCACGGGGAATGGATGTAAAAAAGCACATACGTGCTTATTCCATTTTCCTCAATATAAAAGAATAAATAAATAAAACAAATAAACACACACACACACACACACACATATACGAGTTATTTCGGTTAATGGACATGTACTGAAGGACGGTGTTTCCGGCTTCAAGTCATTTCTTTCCCTTCATCTGTACTTGTCTCTCTTTGGTGCTGTCTTGTCTTTCTGTTACTGTTCCTGTTAATAATCTGTCTTTCTGTCTTCTTATTTTTAACTTTGTCTTTGTTTAATTTCTTTTTGTTTCTCTCTTTCCCTGTAAAAGTGGGGTCTCTCTCTGTCTCTGTCTCGCTCTCTATCTCTCTTTCTCTCTTACTCGCTCTCTTGCTCTTTCTCTCTGTCTGTCTCTGTATCTCTGTCTCTCTCTCCTTCCCTCCCTGTCTCTCTCTCTACCTCTCTCTCTCTCTCTCCCTCCTAAGATTGTTTGTTATTCTTCTTGGTTTTGTTGTTGTTGTTGTTGTTTCCTTTTCTCTTTTTATTTTCTTCTTTTGTTGGTTTGGTTTTTCTTTCTCTTTTGTTTGTTTTGGCTGTGGGGGTTTTTTTGGGTGGTGGTGGTGGGGGTGGTGGGGGGTGTTTTTAGGGTTTTCCTTTTATTAGTTTGCTTTCGGGAGGGGGGGGGGGGGTTGTTGGGGTGGGGGGCTGTTTTGAAAAGGGTTATTTCCCCTTGTTTTTATTGCGAGACTGTATAAGTATTGGGTTATTATTATTAAGATGTATCCCTAACGGGCGGGGACTGGATGTAAAAAAGCACATGTGTGCTTATTCATTATCCTCGAAATAAAAGAATTTGTCATTGTCATTGTCATTGTCTCTCTTACTCGCTCTCTTGCTCTTTCTCTCTGTCTATCTGTCTGTCTGTCTCTCTCTCCCTCCCTCCCTGTCTCTCTCTCTATCTCCCTCCCTCGCTCTCTCTCCCTCCCTCTCTCTCTTTCTCTCCACAGATCTTTGTAATAGAGCGACAGGCACAGGGAGCAAGCAAGCCAAAGAGCCATAGACGCAGACAAACAAACAGAGGTACAGGAACCGAATTTTCATAATAACGGAATAAATCTGGGTACTGACCATAGGGCCGTCTTCCGTTCAATGTCAGGCCTAAGTGATCTTTGACACGAACGCTGGACAAGATTAAACGAGAGAAAAAATGTTAACCTTTGCTCTGATCAATACCAATAAACAACGTTGACTGATATAGTAAGTGTGCAGGAGGCTTTACTTGGTGTGAGTCTTCGGTCACTGTGGTCATCAGCATTCACATACATTCTCTGCGTTTGCTCTTTAGTCGTTGGTCTTTGTGAGTGTCTCTGTAACTGTTGTCTACATGCTTGACTCTTTTGTCCCTATCTGCTTGTGTGTGTGTGCGTGGGTGTGTGTGGGAGGGGGGTATCTGCTTGTCTCATTATCTGTCTGTCTCTCTATTTATCTGTTGCTCCCTGTCTCTCTCTGTCTGTCTCTGTCTCTGTCGTAGTCTTTTTCTTTTTTTCTTCTTTTAAAAAAATCCCGTTTTTTCCCTTTGTTTCAATTGTGTGAGAGTATGAGTATTGGGTTATTACCAAGATGTATCGATGTAAAAGAGCACATGAGTGCTTATTCATTTTCCTTGAAATAAAATAATTTGTCATTGTCATTAACTGTCTGTCTGCCTGTCTGTCTCTGTCACTGTCTCTCTCCCTTTATCTAACCCCCTCTCTCTCTGTCTCTCTCTCTCTTTGTCCTCTCATTTGTTGATGTCTTCCGAATAAAAACTGTAAGATTAATTACTTCATATGCTGGGTATTGGTAAATGATCTGGTTTATAAAATAACCGTCAGAGACAACCACAGTTTATCTTTTAGCTCCGCAGATTTGTCTGTGTTTGCTGTTTTTCAGTAGTAATTACGCTGTTTGGCAAAACAGGTGGGTGTTTATTGAGTAGGTTTTGTTTTTTGGGTGTTTTTTTATTGCAGAGAGTGAATTATCCTTTGAGGATTGACATGAAGATAAATTGAAGGCCTGATTTTAAGAGAGACCCCCGTGGGAATACCAGAGGGTGTCTTTCAGTGCTAATACCAGTTCTACTGTCTGAAAATTCTTTCCTAGAAATATATGTCTCTGTCTGTCTGGCTGTCTACCCGCCTCTCTCCTCTCTCTCTCTCCTCTCTCTCTCACTCTCTCTCTTCCTCCTTCTCTCTCTCTCTTCAACCTGATTTACTTCTTCTCTCCCTTCTCGCATTCTCTCATTCCCTCCCATGAATCCCTAACTTCTCATCTCTGCTGTCTCATCACTTCTCTTTGCTAACTGAGCTTTGTTATTATTGAATCTTTGTACGTACGGCATACTGTGAAGTTTTCGTTTTGGAAATTGATAATGATTTAATAACCATGCCTCTACAGTAAATTCTGTTTGCTAAAGTTATTCCTTATCGCACTGTGTGTCTGGCTTGGTTTTCATGTCTTTTCTTCTTGATTATTTTGTATTATTTTTAATCCTTTTCTATGGGGCTGGAGGCCTGAAGAATATATTAATAATAATGTATGGAATTTATATAGCGCTGAATCTTGTAAAGCAACAAATCAAAGCGCTCAGATGACTTTTTGGGCGTGTGTATGTGGGTTTTTTTAATTTTGTCATCTGTTCCCACCGGCACACAATGGCCTACTCTTTCGAACAGCGGAACAGGATTTACCGTGTGCGCAAGATGTTATGCATGCGTTCGCACACGGGGCCTCGGTTTATAGTCTCATCCGAAGGACGAAGAATATATTCAAATCCAGGTCACACGAGTACAGCTCGATTTGAGTTTTTGTTTTTTTGTTTTTTACTATGTCTTCTTCTTCTTCTTCTTCTTTTTCTTCCTCCTCCTCTTCTTCCTCTTCTTCTTCTTCTTCTTCTTCTTCTTCTTCTTCTTCTTCTCTTGTTCTCTTGTTCTACTTCTTCTTCCCCTCATGTTTTTAAAGAATTCTGTTAAAGCTACCGATGGTTAGCTTTCTGTGGATGAAGCTGTTAAGGCTGCCACATCGAGTTTTTGTTGATAAGAGTTTGTACACGAGGTAAAGTTGGGTGGGTTTTTTTTGGTTTTGTTATGCGTTTCTGGTCACATTGAAGGTTGTCTCCTTTGAAGTGTGGAATGAAATTTAGCGTATGTGCAAGATTATGTACACAGGCATTTGCCCACAAGACTTGCGCTTAATGAAAGTATCTGACTACTGGGCTAACGACTAACTGACTTCGATTTGCAATAAAGGCACACACTACTAATTGAATGATTATGTAAAGAGACTTGAGAGCTTGCTCAAATGTTCTGCGGGAATCTGCCAAGAAATGGAAATGAGTCCGTGACAAATAATCAGGTAAATGAAAGAATCTGGCAAAACATTTTTCATTACAGTGTCCTAACGACACCACACAGAGTTTTAAGGGAAAGAAAAAGCAACACCACCTAAAAAAAACCGTTGTCTAATCCAGCCTAATCTACACCAATCTACCCCTTCTAATCCATTTTCACCCAGACTTGCACAAGCTTGTAGTAAGTCTCATGTAGATCCTGTGTCCTCCCATCAGCCTACTTTCTGTCTGGGCCATCCTGACACAAGTGCAGCCCATACCAGTTCACTGTGGAATATTATTGTATCGGTATAACCCAATATCAGTATGATCTAACCCACACCAGTGACCGCATTCTTTGAAAGAGGGGGGGGGGGGAGGGGGAAGGTGGTCAGTCTGTTTCCAGAAATGGAAGTGGTGACTGGGAGAAGGTAGGAACGTAAAGTCATCAAAAGACACTAATATGAAGGTTAAGTCATCTGAAACATTTCCTCCTTGCTGATAATGAGGGTGGGAGGTAGACTGAGGATCTGGAAACTGTTGTTTACCACAAGGATGGCAGGGCTGTGCTCTACCCTTGTTATTCTCATCAGCAGTCAGTCAGCCCTGAGAAACACAGACACCTCCAGTGTTGGTCAAGGAAATTGGGCAATACTACAAAAACCACATTATCAGATCATGACACTCCTGTACAGCACCACTCCGCATTTAGCAGATAGTAAAACAGATATTGTGTGATTCCTAGCCAGACTCCCAGTGTGGCTCTGCAATAACGCCCACTACCGTACACAGAACAGAAGCCAGGACAGGACAGTGATGAGCTAGTCTGGGGCAGTGTGAAGGGGAAGGAAGGAGGAACACTTAGGGTGTCCTCTTTCCCCGTGTCTGAACCAATCATGGCCGCGTGCAGAGAGAAATGATCATAGGCCATGATGTGTCCAGACAACAAGGGCTTTTTTGTTCTCTCTCTCTCTCTCTCTCTCTCTCTCTCTCTCTCTCTCTCTCTCTCTCTCTCTCTCTCTCTCTCTCTCTCTCTCTCTCTCTCTCTCTCTCTCTCTCTCTCTCTCTCTGTTTTCGCTAATTGCCTTTTTCTGGTTTTGTTTTTGTTTGTTGGTTTGTTTTTTAAAATGTCTGTTGTTGTCTTCTTCTTTTGTCTGTTGTTGGTGTCTTTGGTAATAGGTAGTATTAACTCTGGTTGTGATATTCTTTTTCTTTCTCTTTGTCTTCTTTTTCTCTCCTCCTCCTCCTCCTCCTCCTCCTCCTTCTTCTTCTTCTTCTTCCTCTTCTTTTTCTTCTTCCTCTTCTTCTTCCTTTTCTTCTTCCTCCTCTTCCTTGTTTTCTAGGTATAAGTTCGAAATTTAGAAGAAAAAAAACAACTAGTATTGCAACTGTGAATTTGTTTACAAATCAATGTGGCCACCACATCTAAGCTTTGTGTTTACTTGGAATTTGTTTAATGTGCCTGTGGGATTTTTGTGTTTTATCATTTTTTTTGTCATTAATTTGATGCAAATGTTAGATGTGGAAACTAATTGGACGTTAACTAAAGCCTCATAACATGGGTGGGTCATTGATTAAGAATAGAAAACATTGCTAGCTAGTTGGATGATGTAAGCAAATCAGACTGCCTTGCTTAAAGTTTCCTTGAAACTGTCAAAAGTGGACATGGGTATCTAGCAAAGAAAACAAAGAACAGAAAGTACACAAAGCAAGCTTGAAGATAGAACAGAGAAAACATTCCCCAAAACGTAAATTTCGGCAAGCAATCAAAATGAATATAGGATTGTGAAGGAAATGTGTTTGGTACAATGCCTTAATGATGCCAGAAGTTGAAGAGAATCAAACAGAAAGCAGTTTGTGCAAGCCAGCTTGATCCATTTTGGGTAAAGCTTTTCCACCCAGGGATACTTACTTTTCCCCCACGTCAACCAGTTATCACCAGTCAGTCTGCTGTTATCATGTCTGTTATGATCAATCTGCCTTTTGTCTGAAATGCTCTGACACAACATATAGATCCCATCAGCACACCCTAATGCTGCAGATATCAGTATAACCTGACCCAGAACCATAGTGTTGACGGGGCAAGGGCAGAAATGAAAGTAAGTAAGGACTTAAAGCTGATCATACCATGAGACCCTGATAGGAAGAGTTTATTATTTGAAATGCCACTTTTCTTCCTTGCTGGTAACAATGGCGTAAGCTGCTGATCTGGAAATGTTTGCTTCAACACAACATCGCAGGATCGTGCTCCACGCAAAACATTGTCTTAAGTACACTGTCAGTCAGACCTAAGAAATAGAAACTTCAAGTTGGGTTAAGCAATCTTTAGCAATACTGTAAAAAGAACTGTAGGTGAACTCGGTCTTACTTATCACGTACAATAACACCACGCAATAATGATTTAAAGACAAAAAATATCCAGATATTGTGGGATGTCCAGTGACATTCCCAGTGTCTGCTCTGCAATACCGCCCACTACCGTACACAGAACAGAAGGCAGGACAGGACAGTGAGGGGCCAGGCCGGGGCAGGGTGAAGAGGAAGGAAGGAGGAGCACTTAGGGTGTCCTCTTTCCCCGTGTCTGAACCAATCATGGTCGCGTGCAGAGAGAAATGATCATAGGCCATGATGTTTTCCAGACAACAAGCAGTGGTTTTTTTGTTCTCTCTCTCTCTCTCTCTCTCTCTCTCTCTCTCTCTCTCTCTCTCTCTCTCTCTCTCTCTCTCTCTCTCTCTCTCTCTCTCTCTCTCTCTCTCTCTCTCTCTCTCTCTCTCTCTCTATCTCTCACTCTCTCTCTCTCTCTCTCCCCCCCCCCCTCTCTCTCTCTCTCTCTCTCTCTCTCTCTCTCTCTCTCTCTCTGTTTTCGCTAATTGCCTTTTTCTGGTTTTGTTTTGTGTTGGTTTGGTTGTTGTTAAAATGTCTGTTGTTGTCTTCTTCTTTTGTCTGATGCTGGTGTCTTTGGTAATAGGTAGCATTAACTGCTGGTTGTGATATTCTTTTTCTTTCTCTTTGTCTTCTTTTTCTTCTCTCCTCCTCCTCCTCCTCCTCCTCCTCCTCCTTCTTCTTCTTCTTCTTCCTCTTCTTCTTCTTCTTCCTCTTCTTCTTCCTTTTCTTCTTCCTCCTCTTCCTTGTTTTCTAGGTATAAGTTCGAAATTTAGAAGAAAAAAAACAACAACTAGTATTGCAACTGTGAATTTGTTTACAAATCATTGTGGCCACCACATCTAAGCTTTGTGTTTACTTGGAATTTGTTTAATGTGCCTGTGGGATTTTTGTGTTTTATCATTTTTTTGTCTTTAATTTGATGCAAATGTTAGATGTGGAAACTAATTGGACGTTAACTAAAGCCTCCTAACATGGGTGGGTTATTGATTAAGTATGGACAACATTGCTAGCTAGTTGGATGATGTAAGCAAATCAGACTGCCTTGCTTAAAGTTTCCTTGAAACTGTCAAAAGTGGAGATGGGTATCAAGCAAAGAAAATAAAGAACAGAAAGTACACAAAGCAAGCTTGAAGATAGAACAGAGAAAACATTCCCCAAAACGTAAATTTCGGCAAGCAATCAAAATGAATGTAGGATTGTGAAGGAAATGTGTTTGGTACAATGCCTTAATGATGCCAGAAGTTGAAGAGAGTCAAACAGAAAGCAGTTTGTGCAAGCCAGCTTGATCCATTTTGGGTAAAGCTTTTCCACCCAGGGATGCTTACTTTTCCCCCACGTCAACCAGTTATCACCAGTCAGTCTGCTGTTATCATGTCTGTTATGATCAATCTGCCTTTTGTCTGAAGTGCTCTGACACAACATATAGATCCCACCAGCACACCCTAATGCTGCAGATATCAGTATAACCTGACCCAGAACCATAGTGTTGACGGGGCAAGGACAGAAATGAAAGTAAGTAAGGACTTAAAGCTGATCATACCATGAGACCCTGATATGAAGAGTTTATTATTTGAAACACTAGTTTTCTTCTTTGCTGGTAACAATGGGGTAAATTGCTGATCTGGAAATGTTTGCTTCAACACAACATCGCAGGATCGTGGTCCACGCAAAACATTGTCTTAAGTCCACTGTCAGTCAGACCTAAGAAATCCAAACTTCCAGTTGGGTTAAGCAATCTTCAGCAATACTGTAAAAAGAACTGTAGGTGAACTCGGTCTTACTTATCACGTACAATAACACCACGCAATAATGATTTAAAGATAAAAAATCTCCAGATATTCTGGGATGTCCAGTGACATTCCCAGTGTCGGCTCTGCAATACCGCCCACTACCGTACACAGAACAGAAGGCAGGACAGGACAGTGAGGGGCCAGGCCGGGGCAGGGTGCAGAGGAAGGAAGGAGGAACACTTAGGGTGTCCTCTTTCCCCGTGTCTGAACCAATCATGGCCGCGTGCAGAGAGAAATGATCATAGGCCATGATGTTTTCCAGACAACAAGCAGTGGTTTTTTTGTTCTCTTCTCTCTCTCTCTCTCTCTCTCTCCTCTCTCTCTCTCTCTCTCTCTCTCTCTCTCTCTCTCTCTCTCTCTCTGTCTCTCTCTCTGTCTCTCTTTCTCTCTCTCTCTCTCTTCTCTCTCTCTCTCTCTCTCTCTCTCTCTCTCTCTCTCTCTCTCCACTCTCCCCAAAAGTCCTTGGATGAGACTATAAACCGAGGTTCCATGTGCGAACGCACACAGAACATCTAGTGCACACGTTAAATCCTGTTCCGCTTTTCGTTAAAGTAGACCATTGTGCCTCCGGTGGGAACTTGATGGCAGAATTTACAAAACCGCATATACACAGGGACTGGATGTAAAAAAAAAGAACATAAGTGCTTATTCCATTATACTTGGTATAAAAGAATAAAATAAAAACAATTAAAAAAATAAATATCGCTCTTTCTCTGTCTCTCTCTCTGTCTGTCTGTCTCTGTCTGTCTGCGTATCTATCTGTCTGTCTCTGTCTCTTTCTGTCTGTCTCTGTCTGTCTCTGTCTCTGTCTGTCTGTCTATCTGTGTCTGCCTGTATGCCTGTCTATTTGTCTGTCTCTCTCTCTCTCTCTCTCCCTCTCTTTCTCTCTCTCTCTTTTTCTCTCTTTCTTTCTCTCTCTCTCTGTCTCTCTGTCCGTCTGTCTCTCTCTGTGTCTCCCTGTCTCTCTCTGTCTGCCTGTCTGTCTTTCTCTTTCTCTCTTTCTCTGTCCGTCTGTCTCTGTGTGTGTGTGTCTCTCTATCTTTCTCTCTCTCTGTCTCTCTCTCTGTCTGCCTGTCTGTCTGTGTATCTCTCTGTCTGTCTCTATCTCTATCTCTGTCTCCCTCTCTGTCTTTCTGTCTCTCTCTCTGGCTCTGACTCTGTCTCTGACTCTGTCCGCTCTCTCTCTCTCTCTCTTCTCTCTCTCTCTCTCCTCTCTCTCTCTCTCTCTCTCTCTCTCTCTCTCTCTCTCTCTCTCTCTCTCTCTCTCTCTCTCCGCTAGTGTTCGTTAGCTGCTGCCTTTTTTTTTTCCCTCTTGTCGTTTTATTGTTTGTTGATATGTATCATCATCTGCATGTGTGTAAACGTGTGTATGTGCGTTAATGTGCGTGTATATGTGTGTTTGTGTGTATGCGTGTATGTCTGTGTGTACGTATGAGTGTATGTGTGTGAGTGCGCGCGCGCGAATATTTGTATTTCCGTATACCAGTATAGATGCATATACATAATATGTGTTTTCGTTTAAATATGTGTTAGTGCGTGCGTTCGTGTGTATGTGTGTGTGTGTGTGCGTGCGTTCGTGTGTGTGTGCTTTGTCTCTGAAATAGAAGCAGAAGGATGCGAAGAAAGGCAAGAACAGATAACGGTGAATGCAATTATAACAGACGCTAACGATTTCTGAATGAAGTGTGTTGGGCAGATGACGAGAGAAGGGGCCTTCAGGACATATTTTATGCCTTAAACAACATTTCATTATGAAAATACTAGTCCTCTCTACACACACTCAGTCTCTGTCTCATAAATGTTGT
>CM054157.1:36083421-36110921 GCA_028751875.1 Rapana venosa | reverse complement strand
TCCACCTGTGATCTGTTAGTGGATAGCACAGATTGTTACAAAGACTAACAAAAATATTAACGTAGGATTTGGTGTATTGCTTACATCAGTCAGTGAAAACTCCATTGAGGTATGACATTAACAGTTTTAAATGTGGTGTCCATTTGAATTTGTTAGTTTTGTTTTCTTTTTTGTTTCTGTCTTTTTTTGCTTGGTTTTATGGGGTTTTTTTTAGCTTTGATGGAAATAATAGAATACGCTGTAGTTTGTCTTGCTGATATTTAAATAAGAACGGCAATCTGCTGAAATGGATATAACGGACACATATTCTTACTCGCTTGTCCGTTTCTTTTTTAAATTTGTTTTCCTACTTGACAGTAACTTCTTTCTATTCTTTTTTATATGAATTGCGCTTGCAGTAATTGAGGGAACAGTAGTGGAACAATAGCAGTATCAGCAGCAGTAAAAGCAGAACTAGTAGTAATAATAGCTGTTTTGAAAATAGTAGTAGTAACAGGCAGCGGCAACAAAAGCAGCAGCAGCAGCAGCAGTTGTAGTAGTAGTAGTAGTAGTAGTAGTAGTAGTAGTAGTAGTAGTAGTAGGAGGAGGAGGAGGATGGGGGGTGGGGAAGAGGTGGAAAGGACGAGAAGGGGTAGAAGTAATAGGAGGAGGAGGGGGAAATATGATATGGAGGAGGAGGTGGAACAGCAGCAGCAGAAACAGCAGAAGCAGCAGCAGAAGCAGCATCAGTAGTAGTAGTAGGAGGAGGAGAAGGAAGAGGAGGAATGGACGAGAAGGAGTAGAAGGAAGAGGAGGAGGAGGGGGAAGCATGATATGGAGGAGGAGGTGGAGGAACAGCAGCAGCAGAAGCAGCAGCAGAAGCAGCATCAGTAGTAGTAGGAGGAGGAGGAGGGGGAAGAAGAGGAATGGACGAGGAGTAGGAGGAAGAGGAGGAGGAGAGGGAAGCATGATATGGAGGAGGAGGTGAAGGAACAGCAGCAGCAGAAGCAGCACAAGCAGCAGCAGCAGCAGCAGTAGAAGAGAGAAGAAGAAGAAGAAGAAGAAGAAGTAGTAGTAGTAGGAAAGGGAGCTGGAGGAGGAGCAACAGTGCATCGTCCTCATAATCATCTGCATTGTAATAAATGTTATCATCACACAGTTTGTTTTAATGTATGTTTATGAAACAGACAGGATTGTACAATCGGGTGTCCTTTCTTTTGAATTTTACAGACACTGAAGTCAACAGAATAGCAAGGACGTTAGGGGCTTCTTCCAAGGTAAGATCGTTGTAATCCTGTGTTTGTACAGTGATTTGTTTCGTGTGTTTATTTATTTGGTTAGTTGGTTGGTTTTCTGGTTAATTGGTTGGTTGGCTGGCTGGTTGGCTGGTTAGTTTGTTGGCTGGTTGGGTTGTTAGTAGGCTGGTTGGTGTTTTTTTACCTGCTGACTTGTTTGCTTTATTTTAGTGTTGAGAAAAATTGGATGATGCTGTGCATCATGAAAGACACCAAAACATAGTGAACCGCTTTAAATCAATGATATTACACTATTTGTAAACAGGAATACCACCATTTTGTTTCCTCTCGCAGTGAGATCCCCTCAGTTTTGTGTTTGAGTTCCAGTATTTTCCTAAAACGACTTTTTCTCCTTCATTCGTGAAGTTTGTTTTCGTTGGTGTATTAATATTGAGTAGGTTTGTTTGCCGTAGACTTGCCAAGCAGTTGAAAGAAGAATCTTTGTAGGCACTTTCAAGGCTTGATTCTCTCAATGCTCCACTTTTTAGTTTTCTGAAATACAAATCAGGTGCATGCAGTTTGTGCAGTAAAGATAATATTTCCAAGCTCGTTAAAAACTGACATGGAAAAAACCATAACGTTTCTTCACTTCTGGACAAGCTGCAGTGGCTCCCATTTTGTGCAAACATTAGATACAGAGTAATGTCATGTTGTTAGTTATGCTAGGCTTCAGAAACGGAATGTCACTTTTCCTGTCTGACTTTACTGAGTACATCGCCAGTGTAGTGCTCTCCAGGCATGTCTAAGGTGTTTGATTGTTGTTCCTGGATCATGAGACATTAAGAGAAACTCTACGGTCAATCATTATTTTGTTGTAACAATAACACCTATAGATTGGGTGAAATTTGTGTAATTTGTCCCATTCCAGTAAACATATTATTATTTGTTGCATTTGAGCTAAGCGTGCTAATATTAACAAGTCAAATTATGTTTTTCGTTTATGTATCAATACACGCAATTTTACTGATTCTATTTATGGAATTGTGGTCCATATTTTCCTTCTACTGGTCCACACATGTGCTGTGTCTCCTTCTCCTTATTTCTCTAGCACCCTTTTATCTTCACTAACAGTCGTGCTTTCTCTGTTGACAAGTGTCTTGTATACACACACCTACGCGCATTTATACAAGAGAAAGAGAGACAGAGGAAGATAGACAGACGTAGATAAAGACAAAGACAGAAACAGGGATTCAAACGGACACAGAGGCAGAAACACAGAGATGGACAAAGAAGGAAAGAGAAGTCAGAAAGTAAGGAGAGACAGAAAAGAGAGAGAGAGACACACGCACACGGACAGACTGAAACCCAACCAGCCTAGCCAGACAGACAGACAGACAGGCAGAAACGGAGAGGACCACCCATTTGTGATCATCAGCACTGTTCCGGGTAGAGAGGTCTCGGAGGAAATCAGGGGAATGTGAACAATGAATAATCATGACACAGTTCATAACGGGTTGAACGTCCTTAAAGGAGCGTGTGTGTGAGTGTGAGTGTGTCACCGACAGTCAGTATGCACCGCTGTTGTCCGCTGACCCCGCTGCATTAGCTCTTAGGGGCTGCTCTATAGAACCGTGACAGTGAAACATTGAAAAATATATGCACAGACAAAAGTGTAGGCTGTTATGGTAAGCAAGCATGGATGTGTACACACAGTTACGTACGCACGCACACCCATACACACACACTCAGAGAGAGATGGAGAGAGAGAGAGATAACGATAACGATAACGATATTTATTCAAGAAAGGCCATAGCCCCATTTGAAGGGGTTTACAAAATGACACACATATATAATAATGTTATACTCAAGCACACAAACATCTTTATCCAACTAACTACAATTTAGTACATACACACCAAGTTACACGTGTTTTCTGTGTTATGAGAGAGAGAAACACTAGCCTACAAATGCACACATGTATCTTGTGTACTGTGCACACGTGAACGTGGTCACATACACACACACACACACTCTCTCTCTCTCTGTCTCTCTCTCTGTCTCTCTCTCTCTCTCTCTCTCTCTCTCTCTCTCTCTCTCTCTCTCTCTCTCTCTCTCTCTCTCAACCCACTTTCACTTCAAACGGACTTCCGCTCCCCGCTCACTGGGTCAAAATCGTCCATTTTGCCATGTGGGCAATAGCGCGTGACCTCACGCTAACGTCCTCCAATCAATGATGAGATAATTCCCTAATGGAAACCAAGGTTTGAAAAAAACAACAACCCTTATGTTGTAATACAGGGGAGAGAAAAACAAACAACAACAACAACACAGAGACAAAGAGACGAACAAAAGGTGCCCCACTTTGTCCCTTTTGAAGACTTTCAGCCAGACCCCAGGCCATGAACTTTGAAACTATCAACCTGTCTTTTGATCATTCAGCAGTGCAAAGTTAGTTTGAATAGTCCCCTCCCCCCAATACTGACTTACCTGCTTGTTAGTTGTATTGAAGTTGTGTACCTGCATTCATTCCATGTGTGTTCGTTGTCAGCATTAGTATTGATTACTCAAGAAAATGTGTTGTGCAAGTGACTGTACCTTATCCTAGTGGCAGGCCTCCGTAATGTTACCAACGATCCCTAACATGTTAAGGTAAGTAACACATACAGGTGCAATGTTATAGGGTCATGTGTCCTCGGCCTGGTTTTGGCAGTAACGTGGCTATTCACGTGAATGTGTGTTTGTTTAAAAAGTACACTGATTAAAGTATGTATGCTTTTAAAAGGGTTGCTGCTGGCTATAATATTTCAAATGTGAATATAGGATGTATCTATATGAGACTGCAATGAGGAGTCATTCTATTGTCATACAGGCATTCACAAATTAATACATTACTTAAACAGCAAAAAATGTTCCCTTGTATACTGGTAAACTTGAATGATGTTTATACATTCATGTGTATTACTCGGCCATATGTGAATTAAGCTGATATTTGCTAGTCATAATTATGTAGACTTCACACACACACACACACATACACAGGTGTGCGCACGCGCATAGCGCTAACTTTATGCTTTGAAAGAAAAAGTATCAGACTTTTACATGTGTTTTCTTATCCTGACTAGATCTACCTTGCCAGTGTATCACAGTATATTTTCCATCATCAACAGTTTCGCGAGTCTACTTATTTCACATTGTGCACAAAATATTAGGCTGACCAGTCACAATGTACATTGTTTTACATTTAAAAAAAACTGAGTTGTCTTTATGTTATTTCTTGTTGAATATAGAGGAGCATACACATGAAAAAGAGACTTTAAGTTGGCTATGTTTCCCATTCTTGATAACTGTTATGTCAGAAAAAAACACACGTAAGTATTGTCAAATTCCTTGACAAAACTCAGAATGAAACGTTTTCAGTCTATAGAACTGCAATGATTATTTTTGAAGATAGAAATGAAAACTACAGCGAGACACAGTTTTTGATAATCTTATTGCCATGTGCGTTGTTTGTCTTATTATGTGAAAGAAAGGCCTGATATAAACTCACATATTTCTCTATCTGTTTTGCCATCTAGCCCTTCTCTTTTTCTGTATTTTGTCTCTTCCACTTGTTCACTCTTTGTGTGCATGCCTATATGGCTGTCATTCTGTTCTAGTTTCTGTGTTTGACTGTCTGCTTTCCTACTTTACTCGCTTTATCATCGCTTGTGATAATGCATGTAACAGTTTTGCTGCTGTGGAATTAACAGCCAAACGAAGAGTTTTTGCGATAAAATGATCAGAAAACAACGTTAGCTTCTATTACTCTGACGGGAGTTTTGGATTCAAAGTTGATAATACAACAACAAGAAATATTGTCGGAAAAAGCAAAGCCACTCATCCTTTATTTTAAAAGTAGGTCTTTTTCACCTCCGGCAGTCTTAAAAAGTAAATATATTCATGAGACAGACAGATACACACACAGACACACAGAAACGCACACACGCACGCACAAACACACGCACACATACACACTTACACTTTTCTCCCCTTCCTCTGCCCACCTCCCCTCCCTCTCTTTCCTACTCCTTCCTTGCTCCTACCCCCCCACCCCCCTACCCCGCCACCTTCACCTCCCCCACCTCCACTGTCCACCACAAGTATTATGTAGGATTATCTTGACTCTAAAATAAGACGGGGTGCAGTCTGGTCTGTTCTTTCTGTGACTTACTCAGAGGGGAGAGCCCATTGATTGACGATGGCGAAATCATGCAATCGAACTGCCCTCCGAATACAAGATGCTGCGAGACAAATGCGACTTCACAATAGCAGAGAAAAAGAGCAAGGTTGGGATTGTTACCCCGCTTAGGGGTATCTTTCGGCTGCTAGCTGGCTAGGCTGGTTGGCTGAAAGGTTGTTTGGCTGGTTGGTTGGAGTGTTGGCTGGTAGTTGGTTGGCTGGTTGGTTGGCGGGTTGGCTGGTAGGTTGGTTGGAGGGTTGGCTGGTAGGTTGGTTAGCGTGTTGGCTGGTAGGTTGGTTGGCTGGTTGGCTGGTAGGTTGGCGAGTTGGCTGGTAGGCTTGTTGGCTGGTAGGCTGGTTGGGAAGCTGGCTGACTGTGTACAAAGATGCTTTTATATCTGCGGGTTGTTTTGAGCTATTGGGCTGGCTGATTGTGTGTTATTAGTTTGGCCATGTGGTTGAATAACTGGACGATTTGTTGGTTGGTTGCATTCTTAGTTTGACAATCTCTCTCTGTCTCTCTGTCTGTCTGTCTGTCTGTCTGTCCCTCTTTCTCTCTCTCTCTCTCTCTCTCTCTCTCTCTCTCTCTCTCTCACACACACACACACACACACACACACACACACACATATCTTGGGAGAAGACAGACTAGCCTGGTGGTTAGAACGTTGCGCTTTGCGCTCGCAATCTGCCTACCTGGGTTCGCATCCCGTTCGAGAGGATTAGTTCCCCTGGTGTCAACATCCGTGCCGATTCCACTCCCATTAGTCCTACGGATGAGACTATTAACAGAGGCCCCGTGTTCGAACGAATGCAGTTATTTTGTGCACACGTTGAAACCTATTCCGCTTTTCGGAAGAGAAGGCCATTGTGTACCGGTAGGAACGGATGGCAACATTTCTAAACCGCAGCCGGCAACAATTACAAACCGCATATACATAGGGACTGGGTGTAAAAAAAACCACACATGGATGCTTATTCTCGTTGTCCTCGGAATAAAAGAATAATAACAATGATAACGCACACAAACACACACATACACATACATATACACACACGTGTGCATGCGCGCGCGCGCATTCACTCACCCACTCTCTCACTCACTCACACTCTGTTCCCTGTTCCGTTCTTGTTGCTTCTTGCCAGTGCTTTGACAGGCAGCATCTCAAACTGCCTGCTGTGAAGAAATTGCAGTTTATTACAGACATGAATGATTATTGAAGACGATTGCGTTTGTTAGAGGTCACAGCCACCGTTAGTGTCTTTGTATTCGGTGGTCTTTGAAAAACAACCCCCCACAGGCCATTGATAATACATTGAGTTTGCTATGAAAGATTAATGGGATTCCACACACACCATCTTTCCGCCTTGTCTTGTGTGTTCTTGTGTCAATGGTACACCGCCCGTGGTGTTAGATCAATGTATTCTGCGAAAACGTTTTCAGTTTTTTCTGTAAATAGAAAATGAGACAAAAAGCACAGGAGGAAAGGGAAAGGAGAGACGGAGAGGGAGAGGGAGAGAGAGAGAGAGAGAAAGACAGAGAGAGGGACAGTGAGAGAGAGACAGAGAGAGGGAGAGGTGATAGTGAGCGTGTGTATATGCATGCACGCTCACACACACACTCACACTCACACACACACACCCACGCACACACACACACACACACACACACACACACGCACGCACGCACACACACACACACACACCTATTCGTTTCTAAAACATGAAACAATTATTGCTTGTATCATCAATAATAAACACAGGTTCTCAACAACGCAACAGTGTACTGCACTTTGCCAGGCAGAAACAACAACTAGCCACACAAAGAAAAAAAGTCAGAATAATAAAAACCAAACACAGAAAACTTGTCTTCAACAAAATCAAATTCTAATCGAACATCTTTTAAAATTCAATTCAACCCAATTCTTTTATTGTCCTCCATTAAAGGAAAGTGTTTAACCCCCCACCGACAGCAAAACAGATATTTCCCCAAACAAACCATATCGATCGGAGCAAAACAGCACACACCTCAACAATAACACACACACAAATGGCAACGCACAAGTATAAAACCGTTAGAGATGAAATCCCTTAAACATTGCACCGCTGATTCAATACGCCATCAATATTCTCTTGTGGTGTATTCTACCATTCTCTCTAAACCACAAACTATGACATTATTGATAACTGCACGATATTTTGAATAATGAATGTCTACCTCATGTCTTTCATAAGCTGCAATAATTCTGTACTTCAGAATGTTGAGCCACTGCCCTCTAGGATATTATCTTGGAGCTTTGCGGGAGGATGGAGCATAGAGTAGGAGTGTCGGTTGGGGGAAGGAAAGGGGGAGGGTTGCTAATCAATGATGCTCTTGAAGCGCGAGAGATGGGGGCTGATGATATATATCAATCAATCAGCGGAACATGCATTCACTCGCTCCTTCGCTCAATTGAATGCCCCCTCACCCAAAAAAGCGAGACAGGAAAGGGAGACAAGTGAGCAATCATGCAGTTGTTGTATTCTGGCCCTTGTTTTACAGTTGGTTGGAGATTGTGCATGTCTTTTGTGCACATGGGCACAAGCACAAATACAATGCGCATTTTCCGTGCGTGCACATACATGTACATGCTCTTGTGCGCGCACACGCATAAACACATACACACACAAACAGACACGCACACATATGCTAACACTCCCACACGTTAGAGCACTCAGGCGCGCGGGAAAGTAAGCAAACGCACAGGCAGGCAAACGTCCAGGCAAAGCATAGATGGATAAGGAGAGGAGAGAAATACATCATACGACAAGTCTGGATATGGGTGCGGGGTAGAGATAATTGCGAACGAGCGAATCTACACAACCAGCACAGGAACATGCCAGCAGATGGGGCGATACATGGACAAGCAAATACACGAACAAACATACCTCCCAACTAACTGGCGAACCAAACATCTGAGCCACAACCGAGATTAAGATAATGATACACCCTTGGTCTGTTCTGTTTTGAAGTTAATGTGTCTTGCAACTCGTTTCTTAATAAACAGTTTGACTATGCAACAGACCTATCGACAACTGATGCTCTCTCCCTGTCTATAATTCGCAAAGAGAAAGGAAAAAAATACTCCGATGTTTCTTTTTCTGACATAATTATTGATAGTCCAGCATAACCTAACTGTAATGTATGGGCAGTAGAGATAAAAGGAAGAAAAAATGAGGACTTGTGGCTGCAGAGGAGAGATAGGAGAATAGTGTGCAAGTAGCTATTCTGGAAACGCACACACACACACACACACACACACACACACACACACACACACACTCTCTCTCTCTCTCGTGCGCGCACGCATATTTTAAGGAAGAAAGACACAGAAAGACAGAAATATACAGACACAGAAACAGATAGAGAAAAAACTGACATCGCAGCAGAGATTAACAGGCGGATAGAGAGGCAGACGCACAGTTCGCTTTCAAACATGGAAAACTATGTAAACGAGAACTCTGCGCCCAGGGGTGTACACTATGCAAAGTTGATTCCACCTTGTAGCTAGCTCTTCAATTAACAATCGCAGCTGGTAGTATCAGACACACAGACAGAAGGACGTACTATGATAGGCAGACACACAGACAGCATGACAGATCAAATCCACTAGGACCAAAATTTTATGTTTGACTTACAAAAGATGCATTGAGATGTTCTATAAAAGGAAATCATGCATATTGAAAACAGCAGTTTTTTAGAGCGGTGTTCTCCAAGTTTTTCTTCATTTTAAAGAGTAATCATATTATTTGAAATATTTCTTATATGGTTGTTCTTTCTTAAAAATAATTAGTTTCAAGACGATGTTTTTGAGAGGTGTGTTTTTTGCAGATACTTCTTTCACTTATCAGTTCAAGAATAGTAATTGTGTGGATGGGAAAGAGTATTTGTCTTGCTTCCTTTGGGATATGTTGTATGTGTGTCCATATTTAACAAGGTAAACAGTAGTATATTCTTTTTTCGGTTCACGATTGGTTAATGTGCCTCAAATGATCATTGCTATTATGTTAAAATATAATTTTGGACATACAAAAAAGGAATGAAAAATTTAGTAAGACGCAGCGTAAGCTAGTAAACTGTCAACAGAGCAACGCTGTATCTGTTTCCTCACAATTCATCTTAGAATAAAAAGAACACCGAGAAATTCGAAATTCGATTTCGAAAATTGAAAATTGCAAAAATGTATCAAATCTAAACAACTAGTGTGCTCGCTTGCGAGTATGTGGTCGTGTGTGTGTGTGTGGGAGAGAGAGAGAGAGAGAGAGAGAGAGAGAGAGAGAGAGAGAGAGAGAGAGAGAGAGAGAGAGAGAAAACTCGTGTGTGTGTGTGAGTGTGTTTGTGTATGAGAGGGAGAGAGATCGTGTGTGTGTGTGTGTGTGTGTGGTGTGTGTGTGTGTGGTGTGTGTGTGTGTGCGCTCGTTATGGAACTTCATTGTTTAAAACCTGGTTAAATCCTCTATCTGCACCCCAGTCATAAATCATTCACTAGATTGTTGTATTGGCTTGAAACAAATGGCGTATTAGTCTAAGATATTACAAATAAAAACTGTTGTTGCTCATTGTTCAATGGTGTGTATTTAAAAATGTTAAAGTAGCTTGAAACGTGATAAACTGCTCAGTACAGCTAGACATGTATTTAAGCTTTATAACCAAATCACAAAACTTAACCCTTCCACTGCTGGATATAATTATTGGCGCTCACAGGAATTGCACTTAAAACCAAGAATGTTTAGCAGTGGCTACCTTGTTCTGTTTTATGGTTTTTACACGCTTATGATTAACACTAGATAGGTAAACCTATACATTTTTGGAAAGTAGAGACAATGTAGAATGTGATACAAAAACAAAAAAGACATTACCTAGTATGTAGCAGGAGATATCCCACAAATTGTATTGAAAAAACTCCCTGACAGGTAAGCCACCTCACCCTCTACTTTTCATCAACTACACCCCTTTCATGGCAGAGACACAGAACAGAATGAACAACAAGGCAAAGCAACATGTGTTAAAGGCATTAGAAGTGTGAGATAAGACTCCACTTCATTCAGCATCTTATGTTGGTCACTAGCCTATCACTTCCACAACTGACTCCTTTAGGGTGGTGTCAACAACATTCCTTTCCAGATCATCATCACTCCTAGTAACCCTAATCACACAAAGGACTGGAAGTTAGACACTTGAGGGACCCTACCAAGTGAAAAGGAGGCACTTTTCCCTAAAGTTACAATAATAGTTGATTTGATGTTGAACCTGACTTATGCAAGGCCATGATCGTGGCCCATCGCGCTGTATGGGTTAATGATCAAATGTTAAACACTTAACACATGTTTACATAAGGAGGACTTAGCACTGTCAACTTAAGGAGGGGAAGAGACCTTCATAGAATGATTAACTAACATCTACTTGAACAAGGAGCCTTGGCATCTCATACAAGGACCATGTCACCAACAATGAAGTCCGCAGAATGATCACTCAACAGGTGCGGGGTTATGAAGATCTACTGACCACGGCGAAAAAGAGGAAAATCAGATGGTATGGGCACGTAACACGCTCAGTAGGACTTGCAAAGACCATCCTGCAAGGAACAGTCCAGGGGAAGAGAAGACGGGGCAGACAGAGGAGAAAGTGGGCCGACGACATCCGTGATTGGACAGGGGAGGACTTCAGTGTCACCCAGGCACTTGCCCACGACCGCGCTAAGTGGAGCCAGCTGGTCCACCGTTCGTCCACCATGCAGCGCCCCCACGACCCTGGCGGGTTACGGGACCAGTGAACAGTGAACTTGAACAACAGAGAGCACCAAGGGGACGGGGTAGCTCAGTGGTCACAGCTCACGCTTTCCCCAGCTAAGGTTAAGCAGCCTCGAGCGTGGTTACCACTTGAATGGGTGACTGTGCGCCTTGGCTTCAGTACAGTCTCCCAGTTCACCCAGCTGTTAATGGGTACCTGCCTCTTTAGGGTCAGGGAAGGTAAAGCAGCGAGGGAGAGGAGATGGGTGCCGCCCTCAATATTCTGGCCCCTGGAGAATCGGAGGTCTCTGATGCCTTACCGCCTAGACCACATAGGTTAAGGGACACCTTTACCTTTATAGAGCACTGAGGGACCCATGTAGCACGTCATTATAGAGACAGATAGCATACCACAACCAAAGCAGAACTTCCCTCAACATTTCCATCACTAATTGACGTCCATGTTGACAGAAACCACACGACCTGAACATTGACGTAGACCCCGAACACAGCTAGCAGACAATTATGTTAAAAATGAGAGCAACATATTCAAATGAGTCTCTCTCTGTTGAGTGATCAAAAGCACAATGATATTGGGGAATGGAAGTTATCCGGTTGGGGAGTATAGTAGTCCTCGAGGGAGAAAAGCTTGGGACCTTTTTTTCTTCTTTTTTCTTCTTCTGTATTTTTAGCGGGGAGAGTTTCCTACCTGTCCTCCCCATTAGGGAATTATCTCATCATTGATTGGTGGACTGGACCGTGACGTCACGCGCCATTGTCGGTTTACTAAATGGGGCGATTTTGACTCGGGGAACGGGGAAAGATGGCTGTTTGAAGTTGTTTAAGAGACAGACAGGTAGACAGACAGAGGAAAAGACAAAGAAATACAGAAGAACAGATACACAGAGACAGAGGGAGGTGGTGTATGTGTGTGTGTGTGTGTGTGTGTTTAAAAGGATGTGGTGCGAAGTGGCGAAGTGGTGAAGCGCTTTGATTTGTTGCTTTACAAGATTCAGCGCTATATAAATTCCATACATTATTATTATTATTATTATTATAAGTAGTGATGATGGTGGTGGTGTGTTTTGTGTGTGTGTGTGTGTGTGTGCTTGGGCTTGGTTTTCGTTGTTGTTGTTATTTTGAGTATTTGGTTGTTTGTTTTGTTATTTGCTTTTTCGTTGAATTTCGTGTTTTATTCTTGTCAGGTAAGAAGGATTTCATGCAAATTTATTTTATTACAGATTGTCCCCGTTTACACTAATAACATTTTAAATCAGCCAAAGTCATTCACTCTAAGACAATAACAGCCTTTTAGAATTAGATTGGTGTTTGAACTGTGTGTGTTTGATATTTGTTTTATAGTAAAACTGCAAATATCAAGATAACTACTAAGGCACTGAGTGAACTTCTAAAGAAAAGATGCCATTGTCATTGACGTGCAGAAAAAAGAAGATAAGCAAAACAAACAAACTACTCCACCAAGGAAAAACCGCGACAGTGTACAAGTTGTTTCTTTAAAGGAAAATGGAGCAAAAAAGCTTTAAGCCACACCCAGCAGCTATTACTTATATAATTATGTCTTCATACGTGAACGAATACAGAGTAATATGTGCGCTGTGTTCACAAAGACTAAACTGTTTTTCACCTTCAACATCGACTTTAAAGAAATTCAGGTTTTCTTTCCTTCCAAGTATCAATTCTATAGTCTATTTTTTGTCACTATAAACTAAACACATGGAACAAAATACCAAAACAGTTGCACAATACAGGGCGGAACAGAAAACACAAAACGCCTTATAGAGAAGATGGCAGAAAAAATAGAGAGAGCAGTCAAGCGAAGAAAATCATCTAGAACAATTCTCTCTTTCTGTATGTGTGTGTGTGTGTGTGTGTGTGTGTGTGTGTGTGTGTGTGTGTGTGTGTGTGTGTCTTTGTCTCCTCTCTCTCTCTCTCTCTCTCTCTCTCTCTCTCTCCTCTCTCTCTCTCTCTCTCTCTCTCTCTCTCTCTCTCTCTCTCTCATTCTCTCTCTCTCTCATCTCTCTCTCTCTCTCTCTCTCTCTCCTCTTTCTCCCTCTCTCTCATTCTGTCTCTCTCTTGTATTAGGTTTACTTTATTATCATATGATGTACCCCTAAGGGCGTAGACTGAATGTAAAAAAGCAAATGGATGCTTATATTCATTACCCTCGAAATAAAAGAATTTGTCACTACCATTGCCATTCTAATTGTCATTCTCTCTGTCTCTGTCTCTGTCTCTCTCTCTCTCTCTCTCTCTCTCTCTCTCTCCATCCCTTCCTCCCTCATCCTCAAAGAAAAACGGAATTTTCTAGCAACAAAAAACTATCGACCTCTCAACACCACACCTCCACACTGACACAACAAAAGACAGGACCAACAAGAGAGAAGATGTTAGGGGTGAAATCTCATTAATCTTTCATAAGGGATTCCATACACTATTGATACAATACGTCTTCTCCTCCACCACCGCCTGTTAAACACAACAAGCTTGCACCGTCGATAACTGCCGTATTCCAAACGTAACCATCTTCTTCATAAACTGGTATTGTCCTGTACTGCACAGAATGTGCAGCGCTGCCTATTCGGAATATTAGCCAGAGGCGATAACGAGAAAAGAGCTGAGATGACGAGGGAAGGAGGGGAGAGGGGAGGGGGGGTTAATCAATGATGCTCTTAAAGTGGAAAAGATGGAGCTGATGATATCTCTCAATCAATCGATTCTTCAATCTTCTCTTCTTTCTTTTCTTTCATCTGCCGCTGGTGCCTTTCGGCGTCGCGGGGAGACACAGACGTCTGTCTGCAGCAAGGCGGGAGGCTTGATAGAGTGATGTTCTTAAAGTGGAAAAAACGGAGCTGATGATACCTCTCAATCAATCGATTCATCAATGATGCTCTTAAAGTAGAAAAGACGGAGCTGATGGTATCTCTCTCTCAATCAATCGATTCATCAATGATGCTCTTAAAGCGGAAAAGATGGAGCTGATGATATCTCTCAATCAATCGATTCATCAATGATGCTCTTAAAGCGGAAAAGATGGAGCTGGTGATATCTCTCAATCACTCGATTCATCAATGATGCTCTTAAAGTGGAAAAGACGAAGCTGATGATATCTCTTAATCAATCGATTCATCAATGATGCTCTTAAAGCGGAACAGACGGAGCTGATGATATCTCTCAATCTGTCAATCAGCGGAACGCCCAGTCACCCATCCCTTCCCTCCATCGGCTGCTCTCCCAGCCAAGGAAAGGCTGGAGAGGAAGGGGAGACTGAGTGAGCAGGCATGCAGCTGTAGTCTAGCTTTGGGGATAATGCAAGCTGGTGAAGAGTTGTGCATGTACAGTAGTAGCGTGTGTTTGTGTGTGTTTGTGTGTGTGTGTTTGTGTGTGTGTGTGTGTGTGTGTGCGTGTGTGTTTGCACTCGCATACGCATGAACACAATGCTGTTATGCACTCACAATCTCATCCTGATGGGAGGAAGGTAAGAAAACATACAAGCAATCATGCACACAAGTTGAGAGAGAACTCAGGAACTTAGGAGAGAGAGAGAGAGAGAGAGAGAGAGAGAGAGAGAGAGAGAGAGAGAGAGAGAGAGAGAGAGAGAGAGAGAGAGAGAGAAGGGGATAGACAGAGACAGAGATACAGAGAGAGAAAGCGAAAGAGACAGAGACACAGAGATCAACCAATCAAATAACTAATCAGCCAGCCGATAAACCAGTAAAGCGTAGAGTAACGCAAGTAGCTGACCCACCAATTAAACACCAGTCACACATAAAATGATGGTATCTGTCTATACTTATTGCCCACCTACCAACCAACAAACAAACGAACAACCAGCCAACCACCAACCAGCCACCCAACAAATCCCCCAGCCAACTAAGACGTCACCAGCCAGACAACCAATCAGCCTATCACTCCCATCACCCTGTTTAATTAGAATATTTCTATGAAACAATACACGAAAAACCTAACCAACCAAATAAACAAGATACAAAACAAAGTTAGCAACAAGCCCGCAATACATCCACAAAACCAACCAGCTAATAAAGTTCCCCCAGTTCCCCCAGCTGTAAATGGGTACCTGCCCTCTTTAGGGTCAGGGAAGGTAAAGCAGCGAGGGAGAGGAGATGGGCGCCGCCCTCAATATGCTGGCCCTAGAGAAGTGAGGTCTCTGACGCCTCGCTCCCCTACGACCTTATAGGTTATGGGACTCCTTTACCTTTACCCTTTTACCAACCAACCAGCCAGCCATAAACAGAGCCATGAATAGGGTGTACGGGTACTCTCTTGCACACGTTTTCTTCTCTATTAATTTTTGGAAGTCACATTCGCCTGGCATCTTCTGGTCTGTGCAGAAGGCTGGAATGCAGGGTGAAGCTGCCCTCAATCAAGGAGCTCTCCCCTACATCTTCACAAGGCTCAGAGCAGAAAGAAGAGACCAGACCCCATCCCCTCGTATTCTAGTAGTCATGATGATCTTATATAATGCCTGGGATAGGCAGAAGGGAAAGGGGAGTGGAGGCTTGAGGAGAGAGAGAGAGAGAGAGAGAGAGAGAGAGAGAGAGAGAGAGAAGAGAGAGAGAGAGAGAGAGACGCTTTGACAAACAAAGCGTCAAAGCGAGAGAGAGTGAGAGAGAGAGAAGAGAGAGAGAGAGAAAGAGAGAGAGAGAGATAGAGAGAGGGAGAGATAGATAGATGGAGAGAGAGAGAGAGAGACGCTTTGACAAACAACGCGTCAAAGCGAGAGAGAGAGAGAGAGACACACACACACACAGACATACAGACAGACAGCGAGAGACAGACAGACAGACATACAGACAGACAGCGAGAGAGTTTCAAAGAGGGAGTTGAGGAAAGAAGTGGGTTGTGGACAATTTTGGAAAAGAGAGTGCGTTTAGCCTGAGTGTGAGTGTAGGAAGACACGAAAGAAAACAAACCAGTTTGTATTTGCTCTGTCTTGAAGGTGAACAAGTATTGGAGTAAAATAAATCGTAGTTATTGTTTAAAAAATAACAGTTGAAGCAACATAAAAATGTGGAAAAAGATGAAAATACTGACAGAAGGGAAAGAGAGAGAGAGAAAGGGGGAGGGGGGGGAGCAAACACACACACATACACACGCGCACGCACGCATGCACACTCACACACAGACACACACACATCCCATATACAATGTTTATGCCATGATACATTATATATCATACATGTTCTCATATATATTTCTTTCGTACATGGCTTGATGTAATAAAGCAAATGTTTTGCTTATGCAATGTACCATCTGTAAAAAAAATACTTTGACACACACACAAACACAGATATTGAAGGCAATATTGTCAGTAATGACGCAACGAATGCCTAGTATTTTCTAACGTTGTGTTCCTGTACCTTTTTATTATCTAAAGTATAAACGTGAAAGAATGGATGAAACAGTAGGTGAAGTAATTTGTTTGTCCTGACGTTTTATGATTTTCTTTTTTTTAAATTCTTAAAACATTCTTTATTTAAGTGTGTGTGTGTGGACGTGAGCGCGCACGCGCGCAGGTTTGTATGAGTATGTGTGTGGGTGTATATGTATATGTGGTAATTTGCATTTTTCAATGTATTACCTTATCCATTTTCCTCTTTTCACTGGTTTAATTTAATGGTAAATAATGCAATAATGTAGTATTTCAGTATAATCATTAAGAAATTTGTTCTTAGATAGATGGCTTGATAAAAAAAAGCAAATGCATTGCTTATTCAATGTACCATCTGGAAATAAAATTTTGACTTGACTTGACTTGACTTGACATTCACTAATAGATAGAGAGGGAGAGAGGGGCACACACACATACACACACACATACACACACACATACCTGTACACATATCCGCTTATAGATAAAGATGGACAGAGAGGGACACACAGACAGACAGACAGACAGACAGAAATACGGAGGCCAGGGGGCTGTGGGCTGAAGCAAAACAACAGAACTCATTCATAATCATGGAAACTCGTGTGACCGTCTTGGGATCTGAACTATGCAAAGTTGACTGTATCCATGCCTCTTCCATAACGATTGGCAGGTGGTGCCGTCAGACACACAGACAAACTTACAGAATCACAGTCACACAGATAGACAGAGTGAGGGACAGAGTGAAAAGTTTGACTTATCAAAGTTGCTTTTAAAGTCTTTTAAATGAAAGACGTACTCATTGAAAGTTTGGCTAGGCTGTTTGTAAAAAGAATGGATGTGACTTAATGTAAGTAAAGTGTGTGTGTATGCGTGTGTGTCTGTGTTCGCGCGCGCGCTCGCGTGTGTTTGTGTGTACTTTCCTGAGCAAAAACGTTCTTAGAACAGCTGATTCATATTCATTGCCTTTGTTTCTTACTGTTTCATAATTACAAACTTCTAATGTGTATATAATATTTTGTACTTTTTAGTTTTAAATCAGAAAAAAATACACAGAATGCACTTATGACTGCATTACAAAATCGATATGGAAATTAACACATTTACACACAATGAAAGGGAATAAAATAATGAGGGACAGAGAGAGAGAGAAAGAGAGAGAGAGATAGAGAGAGAGAGAGAGACAGACAGACAGACAGACAGACAGACAGACAGACAGACAGACAGACAGAGAGAAAGCTGGAAGAAAAGACAACAGACGAAGACATACACAGACAAGATAGCCTGAATATTAAATTTGGAATATTCCAGAAACTAGATCGTTATTTCTAAAACACTCTGTAAGCGCAATTTCTCCATAAGTTTTAGATGTGATAACAAAAAAGCTTCATTTTCCAAACATTATATGTTTGAAAATGAGTCACGCTTGATAGCATTTTTTGCAGCTGATTAATAAGAAAGGAATAGTTTATGTCCATTTTGTGTTCTTTGTTCTATTGTCGTTTCCTTTAATGCAAATACACATTGACAAAAGCTGTTGCAGAGGCATTTTCCAGATATTTTCCATTTAGTATGCCAGACTTTTGTCTGAAACGTGTATTTTTCGTGATACTTTGCACGGGCACAATACACACATGCGCAAAAAAACCGCAAACACCCGCGCGCGCGCATACATAAACACATTACACACAACGCACGCACGCACGCACACACACACGGACGCACACACACACACACGTGCACACAAAACAAACAAGCACACGTGCTCACACACACACACACAGAACATCTTGCGCACACGTTAAATCCTGTTCCGCTTTTCGTATGAGTAGGCCATTGTGTACCGGTGGGAACAGATGACAAAATTTACAAAACCGCATACACACGGGGACTGGGTGTACAAAAGCACATAAGTGCTTATTCCATTATCCTCGATATAAAAAATTAAAGAATAAAAATAACACACAGACACACACACACGCACGCGCGCACGCGCGCGCCCACATGGAGTGCGAAAAGGAGCTAAATAGATTGACAACTATACAAAGCGAGAGACAGAGACAGAAGCAGAGAGACGGGCCAAGTTTAAAGAACAGTTCATTGTGAAACACAGAAACTTATGTAACCAATACTTCTTGCACTTTGGGGCTCTGCACTGTGTTAAAGTTGATTGCAGCCGGTACCTCTTCAATTAACATGCGCGGGAGGCAGACTCAGACACAGACACACAGACAGACAGACAGAGAGAATCAGAGTCATTGAGACAGACAGACGGACGGACAGACAGAAAGGCAGAGGGAGCTAAACGTTTGACCGAGGAAAAGTTGCTGTAAAGTCTTTTGAATGAAAGCAAGCTGTGCCCGTGGAAATATTCATGAGGTTGTGTGTCGAAGAAAAGTGTGTGTGTGTGTGTGTGTGTGTGTGTGTGTGTGTGTGTGTGGTGTGTGTGTGTGTGTGTGTGTGTGTGTGTGTGAGACAATGACAATGACAATGTCAAATTCTTTTATTTCGAGGATAATGAATAAGCACCCATGCGTTTTCTTTTACATCCAGTCCCCGCCCTTAAGGATATATATGATAATAAAATAAAATAAAGCCCATAGCAATACACTTACACAGCTTACGGAAAAAAATATCTACACAAAAATCCCCACAAAAATCACTAAAGAAAAAAAAAAGGCGCAACAAGTAAGAAAGAAAGCAGAACAGAAAACACAGAAACAACCGAAAAAATAGCAAGAACCAAGAGCAAAAACAAAAACGGCAACAAGGGAGAGGGAACAACCGAATAGTCCCCCCTCAAAAAAGCAACAACAACCCCAAACCCAAACCAAAACAGAACCAAACAAGGCAAAACCTCCATAAAATAAAGGAGAACAAACCACCAGAGAGAGAGAGAGAGAGAGGGAGAGATTGTGTGTATATGATTGTGTGTGTGTATGTGTGTGCAGGTATTTTTATGAAATTTCAATTGTCTTTCATATATGTAGATTATGTCTTTTAAAGAAATATGTATACTTAAAAATAGTATTGAGTCATTAATAGTGTTTGCTTATCATTATGCGATGAACTCTTGCTTTTCAGTTCCTGTTAGTATTCATGTTATTTTGGGTATATTGCTGTTAGGTTTATTCTCCTGTTCAATTTGTTTGTAATCCTCCATACCCCAAAAAGGGTGAAAGGAATTAAATCTTGAATCTTGAATCTTGTGTCGGTGTGTGTGATTGTGCGTAAGTGTGTGCGTGTGTATGTATGTGTGTGTATGTGTGTGTGTGTGTAAGTGTGTGTGTGTGTTGTCGTTGATGTTGTTGTTGTGTGCATGTGCGTGCGTGCGTTCGTGCGTATTTTCCTATACAAAGCGAAGCTACATTGTGTCGCATTTATTATTGAAATTACAAATTCAGTACGCAGATTAAATGTAAATATCTAAAACTGCAAGAGAGAGAGAGAGAGAGAGAGAGAGAGAGAGAGAGAGAGAGACAGAGACAGAGAGACAGAGACACACAGAGACACACATAGAGAGGAGGGAGAGATAGAGAGGGAGGGAGGGAGAGAGAGAGAGTGAAATAGAGAGAGAAAGAAAGAATGAATCTATTTTTCAAGGGTAGCAGAATAAGCATACGCATACTTGTTTTTTCATCCGGCTCTTGCCCTGATTAGGGACTATCAACAAAACAAGGACATAAAGCCCTACTACAACAATGACAAAATGGGTTAAAAAGATGAGTGTCAATTTAGCAGTATGTAATCCCTAAATGACCTGAACATTAATGTTAAGAGATACATACATTGTAATTTTTCTTTTTAGAAAAGAGGTATGCGTTAGTAAAAATATAATTCTCAAATGGATTGAACGTTAACGTGAAAACTGGTACACTGATTATAATTAGCGAGAGAGAGAGAGAGAGAGAGAGAGAGAGAGAGAGAGAGAGAGAGAGAGGTTTAGGGCAGACAGTCGAAAGAATCGACAATATACTTTTAGGGCACCCCAAACTAACGGCAAGAATGATCGGTAGACAGACAGGAAAAGAGTCTGACAAACAATGTGTTTTTTTCCTAGCCCGATTACACAAGTTGAAATAGAAATTCAAATAATGCTAAAAAAAGCTATTCCATTTGAGAATTTAAGCGTAAAACCATATTTAAAATCAATGATCTCAAAACCATTCACTTTGAAGAAAAATCATTCGGTGTTACTACAATTTTCACACTTCTCTTTTGTAAAATAATTTGATAAAAGAATACAAGCTCTTTTAATCTTGTTCTGTTGTGAATATATTTTTGCTTTTATGAATGTGTATACATATTTCACATAATCGGCAGTAGAGATCTTTTTTGCAGATATTTTTAAAGATTTTTTGTTCAAAACAGTTTACGCCTGAAATACTGTTGTGTACGTGCAAATGCAACACACACACACACACACACACACACACACACAAAACACACCACACACACAACCACACACACACACACACACTCACACACACACTCACACACACACACACACACAACACACTCCCACACACACTCACACACACACACACAACACACCACCACACCACAGCCACACACACTCGACACACACACACACACACACACTCACACACACACTACAACACACACACTCACACACACACACTCACCCATACACACACACACATACACTCACCACACACACACACTCACACACACACTCACACACACACACACACTACACAACAACACACACACACATCACACACACACACTCACAACACAACACACACACACACACACCACAACACACACACACACCACACACACACACACACTCACACACACACACACACTACACACACACACACACACTCAACACATCACACACACACACTCACACCACACACTCACACACACCACAACACATACACACACACACCACCACTCACACACACACACACACACACACACACACTCACACACCACCATACACAATACCACACACACATCCCCCCACACACATCATCACACACACACACCACACACACACACATACACACACTCCACTCCCAGCTCACACAACTACATCAACACACACATACAAACACACGCCAGACATCACCACTACACACCACTGCACACTACCACACCACAACACAGCTACCAACTCACCACGCGATCAGTCCAGTAGCCGTTCAGCGAGCTGAGGATGGGTAGCTCGGGCTGACGGTATACAGTTCAGCCAGTGGCGTACCAGTGCGGATGCTCCTTCCATGCTGCCTGCGCCTTGTCCAGGGTGGCTGGTTACCAGACTACAGTCCAGTCTGCCGGTTCAGTTCCAGTGTGCCGGTTCAGTTCCAGAGTGGCCGCTCCAGAGTGGCCTGTTTAGCTCCAGTCTGGCCGGTTCAGTTCCAGTATGGCTGGTTCAGTTCCAGTGTGGCCGGTTCGGTTCCAGTGTGGCCGGTTCAGTTTCGGCGTGGCCGGTTCAGTTCCAGTGTGGCCGGTTTAGTTCCAGTGTGGCTGGTTCAGTTCCAGTGTGGCTGGTTCAGTTCCAGTGTGGCTGGTTTAGTTCCAGTCTGGCCGGTTCAGTTCCAGTGTGGCTGGTTCAGTTCCAGTCTGGCCGGTTCGGTTCCAGTGTGGCCGGTTCAGTTTCGGCGTGGCCGGTTCAGTTACAGTGTGACTGGTTCAGTTCCAGAGTGGCCGGTTCAGTTCCAGAGTGGCTGGTTCAGTTTCAGAGCGGCTGGTTCAGTTCCAGAGTGGCTGGTTCAGTTCCAGTCTGGCTGGTTCAGTTCCAGTGTTGCTGGTTCAGTTCCAGTCTGGCTGGTTCAGTTCCAGTGTGGCTGGTTCAGTTCCAGTCTGGCTGGTCCTACTGACATTGTTTCTTTATCAGAGCCGGTTATTTTTGGACGCAGATCATTCAGTATGAATGATAACTCTGAGATACGTTCTTTATCATGGCTGGTTACCCAGCTGTCCACTATTTATTTGTCTAGTTATCACGGCATCAATTTTGAGTTATAGCTGGTTATTCCTGTAGGCGTAGTCAAGTTGATGACTGTTTTCCCTAAGATTTCATAGACCTTTATATAGGGTTATTTGGACATCCATTGACTTGTTACCTTTCTAGTTGTTGTTGTTGTTGTTGTCTATTATGGCTGGCTACACTGATATTCATTGTTTATTATGATCGGATATGTTGATAGTGATTTTAGTATGGATGAACGTGTTTCTCCTTTATGGTTGGTTATATTAACACCACATGTTCATTATGGCTGGTTATCTGACCACTGTCCAACATGGCTGGTTACCCTGACATACATCGGTTATCATGATCGATTACCCAGACATTAATTTTCGGTATGGCTGACAACTCTGATACCCATCCTTTATTTTTATCTCCTTACCTTAAAATGCATTTTTCCTTTCATTTCACTGGATATACCAATACGATGCACACCGTGGCTTCTTACGTCAATATGACATTCATTGTCTCTATGGATCCCTGCTTCGATACATTTTATGATAAGGCTGGAAAAGCGAACAGAATACTGCTTATTATGGCTGGTTATTATGATATACATTGTCCATTATAATCGGTTACCCTTTATATTTGTTTCCCCTATAGCTAGAGTTACTTTGACATGTCTTTCCTATCATCATCATCATCAGACCCGTGACCTTGGCGGTCGTGGGGGAGACACGAAAGACGATGCCGTGGTAAGCCTCCTCCATCCATCTCGGTCCTCGGCTCTGCGCAGTAGTGCCGAGTCATTCATTCTGGTCCATTCTCTAATGTTGTCCATCCATGACTTGTTCTGTCTTCCCCTCTTTCTGCCACTTTCGAGTGTTCCCTGCAGTACTGTTTTTGGCAGAGTGTTGTGGCGGGTGACGTGGCCGAACCATGTCAGCTTTTTCTTCTTGACGATGGTGAGAAGGGGTTCCCGTGGACCTGCCAGCCGTGTTATTTGGCTCTTGACAAATTCATTGGTCTTTCGTTCTCTCCAGGATATGCCCAGCAGTTTTCTATGGCATTTTGTTTCAAATGACTGGATTATCTTTCCTATAGCTAGAGTTATATTGACATGTCTTTCCTATAGCTAGAGTTATATTGACATGTCTTTCCTATAGCTAGAGTTATATTGACATGTCTTTTCTATAGCTAGAGTTATATTGACATGTCTTTTGTCTTTCCTGAACTAGAGCTGTGAAGATCACCAACTGTGACATTTTTTACGTATGCAGCCGTTTGCTCACAATAAAAGTAGCCGCATTCCGACTTCGGGCAACCCTGGAATATGTTTTATATTATATTAATAAGTTTCATATTATATTTGATATGTTTGATATTATATTTAATTTGTTTTACATTATATTTTATGTTTTATATTTTATTTAATGTTTTATATTTTATTTAATATGTTTTATATTATATTTAATGTTTTATTTTATATTTAATATGTTTTATTTTATATTTAACATGTTTTATATTATATTTAATATGTTTTATTTTATATGTAATATGTTTTATATTATATTTAATATGTTTCATATTATGGCTTTTATCCTGACATAGCGTCAGGTCAAGCCAAGTCAAGTCAAAAACACTGTAATCATCCCATGAATGCAGTTACATTACTGACAGGCACATTCATACGTATCATAATCTCGAAAGACATCAGAGAAACACATTTCAGGTTGGTATAAACATTCCAAGACAGCTTCCCCAAAACGTGTTCCAGTGAGGTTGGTTACGCTAACAAACATTAACCGTTATGTCTTCGATATTCATAGAAGAAAACAGATTGTGGTGAACTTTTGGCCAAGTGATCGGTGGATAAAACTGTTTGCGTTTTAAAGTTGTGTTTAGGTATTATTTATGAGCTTTTTGGTATTTAAGTTCGCTAGATTTGTGCTTTTTTGTTGATTGTTATGCTTTATGTTTTTAAAATATCTTTTTGTCGATAATGTATATTTTACATTACTTATTATACTATTGTATGATATCTGTTACTGTTCATTGTATTGGTGATTTGCCGCATGTTGTTTCATATTCTCAAATACAAACATACATGCAGACATGCATATATAAATACATACTTACCTACATGCATGCATACTTGCACGCACGCACGCACATACATGTATACATACATGGATACATACATACATACATACATATATGCATACATACATACATACACACACATACGTACCCCTCCAGGATATATGAGGTATCTCTTGCACCTATACAATACAGTTCATACCAGAATTTTGACCCAGGCCAAACGCTTTATCAGCTGCTGGGTCAGTCATTAAACAGAGTGCTAAGGCCTGCAGCATTGCTCATTATCACACAGCCATTTCCCCGCTCCGATAAATCGTTGTCGTCGAACGCTCAGACAGCAACTATCGCTGTCTATCATATGAGAACAAATGCGCTGCGATCCCGTCAGGCGCCTGACAAGTCAGGCCCAGCGCATCCGACTTCGGTGTCGGAGGAATCGTTATCGTTTAAGTCTTCCTGGAAAAAAAAGGCAGGGGAATAGACCAAGAAGGAGATGACAGGGAGAAAATGGAACAAGGCAGAAACAAAGAGAGGGTTAGGAAGGAGGGAATTCCTAGTATAGAATTTCAAGGAGGTGGGGATGCTGTTTATACTGACAGGACCCCGGGAATCCAACCGGGGAGGGGTGGGGTGTCTGATAAATAAGGCAGAATACATATTGTATGTGAATCTCAAGGGGTTAGAATATGGAGCACAAAGCATCAGGCAGAGGGCATAATTATTGTGTGTGACCCTAAGCTCTGGAGTAGGAAACTTTCAAACACAGCACACAATCATGACACAGCATGTATTGTGTCAGAGACCCTACAGATGTTTGCCTAGGAACCCCCCCTCCCCCCCCAACAAGAGACACAGTACACATCACGTGTGACACTAAGGACCTTATATCTGGGGAACGCCCAACAGCATACGGTATCAAAGAAGTGCCGGACTTGTGTGGAAGGCTAGCAGTCTGCCCATCAGTGTACTAAGCTATGGAGCAGTCCCTGGGAGCAGTGGGCGACAGAGAGAAAACACTCGTGTGTCCAGTTGTCAATCTGGCTAGGGGATTGGTCACTGCTGGTCAACAGCAGGGCCATAGACAGACAGACAGACACAGACAGACAGACAGACAGAGACAAACACAGAGAAAGAGACAGAGACTGATAGCATACACAGAGTCACGTGTGAACGTACGTTTATTACTACATACAGCTACACGCACATTCATGTTCATACTTATATACATGCATGCGCACACACAGGCATATGTTCATACTCTCTGTATCTCTCTCTGTGTCTCTCTCTGTCTCAGTCTCTTTCTCCCCCCCCCCCTCTCTCTCTCTCTCTCTCTCTCTCTCTCTCTCTCTCTCTCTCTCTCTCTCTCTCTCTCTCTCCTCTCTCTCTCTCCTCTCCTTCTTTCTCTCTTCTCTCTCGCTCGCTCGCTCACTATCTTCAAAAGCTAGCTTGTCTCTCGGTGGAAATGTTGGTTGTGGTAGTGATATCACGACATACCGTGCATGTGATTTTCTTCTTTACTTTTGTAAAACACTTGTCTTTTCTCTCATTCTACTGTATGCAGTCTTTCTCCATGACTGACACTTTCAGCCAAAAGATTTCATGGTATATTAAACGACAAACAAAACAGAGGTGATGCGATAGTATAGAAAGATAAGTCGCGTGTGAAGTCGAATTTTTCCATTCCAATTGATCGTCTGTGGTGGTCTGGGTGCTACTCTTTCGAACAAGATAGTTTAAAAAAGGGTAGGGGGGAGGGATAGCGCATGAAATGCCCAAAGAGCGCACGTTTAAGTACCCACGACACCAGTAGATTTGTCACTTACAAAGTATTGTAGTGTTGAGACATTGATGGGAAAGAAACACAGAACGAGGTGGTGTCTTTGTGACAAAAAACTGTGTACAATGTAACTCAGCATAGTGTTGTGCAATGCAGCGCAAGAAAATGCAATGCAATAAAGTGTGATGCAACGCAACGCCGCACAATAGAAGGCAGCACTATGCTATACCGCGTTATGCTGTGCTGTACTGTACTATACTGCACTATCCTAAACTACACTGTACCATACCACACTACACTACAGTACACTATAACCATACTATGATATACAGTACTCAACTATTCTGTACTCTACTCTACTCTACTCTACTCCACTCCACTCCACCCCACACCACTTCACCCACCCCATTACATTTCCCTCCACTCCACGCCACACACACTACACAAAACCACACTACATAACATAACATCACACCACACCGCACCACACCACACCACACCACGCAACACCACACTACATAACATAACATCACACCGCACCACACCACACCACACCACGCAACACCACACTACATAACATAACACACACCACACCACACCACACCAACCACACCGAACCACACCACACCAACACATCACACGACATCACAACACATTACATCACTCCAGACCCACAACCACAACACAAACCAACCCAATCTGACCCAACCCAACAACACTAGACAACGTCTGACGTTGTGAACTGCATCAAACCCTCATACCACATCATCAGCAAGTAGCAGCAGACGACACAGATCTCTGGCACTACAAGACCTGCAGTCCATGAAACAGGCATGCCGAGGACAGAGGAGCAGGGGAAGAGGGAAGGGGGAGGGTGGGGGAGGGGGGTGGGGTGCGGACAGCCGCTATCAATCATGGCTGTTTGACCCCCGTCACGCCTGATTGACTGTGGCACTAATCCCGTACTTTGCACAGGTGACTGGCTTTCAAAGGCCGCTGCTGCCGTGTCGCTTGTTGGGGAGAGAGACAGAGAGAGAGAGAGAGGAGAGGAGGAGAGAGAGAGAGAGAGAG
>CM054157.1:36035921-36078421 GCA_028751875.1 Rapana venosa | reverse complement strand
ACTGAGATGCTATATTGACATTGTTTCAATCCATGATATTCCTGTAACTTAACAAACGGTACCTTCCTTCAAAGGAGAAGAAAAAAAACTCTGACTTTGGTGTGTGACTACTTATGAGGCGAGATACTTGAATAGAGTCATATACGCAAACTGTTCATCGAGTATGTGCTTACTCCATACTGGCAATTCCTGGATGGGGTGCATGAATCAGAAAGCATTATTCTGGTTGACTGCCAGGGGGTCAGGTTTTGGAACACACAATGATGAAATCAGCAACAATAACGACAAACCCTCGGTCCTCCGTTTTGAGATTGGTGCATTGCAGCTGGATCAAGAACAGACGTTCTGTCTGCACTTTGGGCTTCTTCTTTTTCTTCTTCTTCTTCTTCTTCTTCTTCTTCTTCTTCTTCTTCTTCTTCTTCTTTTCTTCTTCTTCTTCTTCTCTTCTCTTCTTCTTCTTTTCTCTTCTTCTTCCTTCTTCTTCTTCTTTCGCAATTCTTCTTCTTCTTCTTTTCTTCTTTTCTCTTCCTCCTCCTCCTCCTCCTCCGTTTTCCTCCTCCTTCTCCTCCTCTTCGTCCTCCTCCTCCTTCTTCTTCTTCCTCCTCCTCCCCCTCCTTCTTTTTCATTGTCACCTCCATCGTCTTTGCGTTTTCTGGCCGTGCTAGACTTTAAATGCGGTCTGGATGGCAAAGTCTGCAGTCTGTCTGCCCTAGTGACCCCCCAGTCCCCACAGTTGTTCCTGTCAGAGCTCTACTGGGCTGGGCCACTATGTCTGGTGTCTCAGAGTGCTGAAGGTAGCACAGGACTGCAGGGTATGAGAGGGGGAGGGGCGTGTTACACTGTGGGTTTAACGCGGTGCATTAATGGCAAGTAGGTAGGGTCAGTCCTTGCTGGCTGACAAACACTCTTTGGCGATCCCTTAACACAACATCTCTAGCTGAAATCAGTCACTTACGCCTTCGCTACACCACCTGTGAACAATCACTAGTCACTGAGATCGTAGCTACTGAAGCATTGCTACTCGATTAGAGCACTGTGTGTGTGTGTGTGTGTGTGTGTGTGTGTGTGTGTGTGTGTGTGTGTGTGTGTGTGTGTGTGTGTGTGCGTGTGTGTATGTATGTGTGTGTGCATGTGCGCGCGTATAACAGAGGTATACAGAGAAAGAGAGAAGAGAATAAAACGAAATGTGATGAAAGCATGCTATTATCAGTAATACGTTTGTCATTAAAGTCCAAACACATTTCTGTCACACGTCATTAAATGTGTTTTGGTCTCTGATTACTGGGGAAACGTGCTTGAGGTGTGGGTAAGGATGCAGGAAGTGATGGTGTGTGTAGGAGGGGATGGGGGTCATAAAAGTGGTTAAGAATGACGTCAGCAAGTATGCAGGTAACCGGCAGGCGTTAGACATACCCATGTATGCGGAACTAGCTGGTAAAAGTGCTCAGTTCAGCGGTGTGCTTTTGGTCTAGTGCTGTCTGTTGTACATGCTGTCTATTAGACGTTTGTATTTGGTAAGGTATTGTGTTGTGTCGCATTTTATTGTATTATAGTGTACTGTTTTACACTATGTTTAATTGTTTGCCTTTTTGCTTTGTACATCGCTTTCTGTCAGTGAATCATTTTCCCTGTGGAGAGCGTGTCGAGCTCAAACGCATTGCTACCTTGTTTGTATTGTTAACATCATCTCTGTCTATTACATCTACATCTGTTGTTATAGCTGTTTGTTCAAGTGGGTGTCTATGTGTTGCACAACACCTTATTTTGACAGGCTAACACACATACGTAATTATGTTCTAACCTGGATTTGAGCCACTCCCGAGATACCCGTTCCATGGCATGTTTCCTTGGAGTGACTCCACTATCTCGAAAGTCCTTTGGGATGAGGCTATAAACCAAGGTCCCGTTTGTGAATGCAATCAGAATATTTGCCTACACGTTAAAACCTGGTCCACTTTTCGGAAGAGTAGGCCATTATGTGCTGGCGGGAACACATAACGAACCTTACAAAACCGCATGCACATGGGTACTGAATATACAAACGCGCATGAGTGCTACCTATCCTTAAAGTAAAAGAATTTGAATAAATAAAAGGAAGGTATGTACGCACAGTCACCTGTATTTTGGGTAACTGTGCGAACGTTCTCTACACATCTGTGCGCACTCATTTATACAGGCACTGACAAGAACGGTACCAGAACCAGAAAGACACGGGCTACTGTTACTGTTAATGACGGTGATGACGATAACGACTTCCAAACGGCGATCAGAAAACCCTGCAATCCAGCATTCCGTTCCTTGATACCATAATGCTTCCAGTGACAAGGTATGGGGACAAAGTGTGGGCAGGGGGAGAAGACTGATGGACTCCAGTGTCGCTGGATGCAGTGCATTCAGTGCTTTACTCGCTCAGGGCGTTGTCCTCTCTTTACTGCTCCTATCCCTATATTCTGTAGATGGACAGCGGCTGCCTACATGGTGAGATATTTAGAATTTATCAATAACAAACTATTCCAGATGACAAGCTGTCAGACATAATACCAACAGATGTAAACATGTTCCGACTAAAAGCAAGCCAAACCCCAGACAAACAAGAAAGCGATAACTTTTCTTCAGCGAACGTGTTCACACCCCATTAAGGCCGCTGCATTCTGTCTTCAGGGATGCTGTCTAAACACGACACCGCCGCTGTGCATTTTTTTTAAAATCACGAGTTTCCGCAATTATGCAACGGCCTACTCGTCAACAAATGGCTTTAATGTATGTGCAAAATGTTCTGCGTGCGTTCCAGCACAAGCCCTATCTTCTGCGTGCGTTCCAACGTAAGACCCATCTTCTGCGTGCGTTCCAACACAAGCCCTATCTTCTGCTTGCGTTCCAACACAAGCCCTATCTCTGTAGTCTCATCGGCAGGCCTTTAGCCAGAGTGAGGTGGCACTGATGGTGACTCCAAGCCCTTGAACGGGCGGGTCAGTGAGGGCTCAGGCCCGGGCCCGTCAGGTTACCAACACAACGCTTTAACCACAAGACTATCCTACCCCCTTCTCAACGCCCCCCCCCCCCCCTTCCCCTTCCACACACACACACTTCCCCCCAAATGACATTTTAAAAGAAAACATCCCTAACAGCGCCCCACTGACTCCTTTAAAGAGTTTATAGAGAAATTATTTATTTCAAAAAATCCATTCTTTTATATCAAGGATAATGGTATAAGCATCCGTGTGCTTTTTTACATCAAGTCTCCATGTATATGCGGTTTTGTAAATTCTGTCATCTGTTCCCACCGGCACACAAGGGCCTACTTTTACAAACAGCGGAACAGGATTTAACGTGTGCGCAAGATGTTTTGCGTGCGTTTGCACACGGGGCCTCGGTTTTAAGTCTCTTCCGAAGGACTTTTGGGGAGAGTGGAGTCTGCACTGATGTTAACTCCAAGGCAAAATATCCCTTTGAATGGGAATCGAACCCGGGTCGTCAGATTGCGAGCGCAATATTCTAACCACAAGGATATCCCGTCTCCCCCGTTAGAGCTTTCAAGAGACCACCGATCCGCATGTCAGCTGGTAGATAGGTATCTCTGTGCCAGAGGCTGTCCTTGCACAAGTCTGTTCCATAGCCACCGGCCCCTTCTGCCCTGGTCAGCTGGACTAATGCAGATGAAGGCACAGGGCTGTTACGAAACATCCTCACTGGCCCATACAATGTACGAGTGATTGGATATTGTCTGCCTTACCAGTAGCTTCAAGTCTATTTTGGACTGAGCGAACTAGTTCTATTGGAGTCATTTGACATTGAGCCCATGATCATGGATACTCTCTCTCTGTGCGCGCGTGCGTGTGTGCCAGCGCGCGTGCATGTATGTGTGTGCGTTTGCACGCGCGCGCGTCCTTGGTTACGTTTCCTTAATGTTTCTATGCAAACACACACGGTATTATAACTCTTCAACCTTACTACATAGCAAGTGAGTGATGGTGCAAAGATAGAAGACACAGCAGGGTGGAGGTGGGATGAAGGGTCCAGGGAGGGTTCTGGCCACGTCCCTCTCTCTGTCCACAGGGGCCCTAATCCCTAAGGCTTTGTTATCGCCAATCAGCTGGAAGGTGTCTCCCTGACCGATAAAGATCCCTGCGAAAATCTATCTCATGGCTGGCTTCTTACACCCGCTGCCCAAGTCACTCTCTGCCTGGTAGCGCCGAGGTTATTTATTGCTGTGTCTATAATTATGTTCCTCTACCTTACAGGTAGATGAGGCCAGAGAGAGAGAGGGAGAGAGAGAGAGAGAGAGAGATAGAGAAATGCGAATGCGAGAGAGGGAGAGAGACAGACAGACAGACAGACAGGCAGAGAGTACCAGACTGACAAACAGATAAATTGACAGGCTGAAAAACACAGTATGGAACTCTGAGACAATGGGACACGGTGACATAGAATGAAAACGAACTCAGTCGCAGGATTGACAAGGAAATAAGAAATAAAAAGACGGGATAGCTTGGTGGTTAGTGTAATGCGCATTGCGCTCGTGATCTGCTGACACGGGTTCAAATCTCGTTCAAGAGTTTTTTCCCTCAGGAGTTAACATCAATGCTGACTCTACCCCACCCCCCAAAAAAAACAACAACAACAACAACAACAACAAAAAAACCAATCATTCGGATGAGATTATAACTGAGGTCTTTGTGTGCGAGCTCACGCAGAACATTTTGCGTACACGTTAAAACCCTTTCCCCTTTTCGGAAGAGTAGGCCATTGTCTGCCAGTGAGAACGGATGACAACAGTCACAAACGTGCATGCACCCGGAGACTAGCTGTAGATAAGTAAATGAGTTCTTATTCCATTATTCTCGCAATAAAAGAATAAAATAGCTTAAATGATAATTTAGATGTTAAGCATGTATATGTGTGTACGCGCGTGCGCTCTTGGCGTGTGTGTTTGTGTTGTGTGTGTGTGTGTGTGTGTGTTGTGCTTGCGCACATGTGCGCGTGTGTGTATGCGTTTGCTGTGTGTGTGTGGCGTTGTTGTTGGTATCGTTGTTATTGTAGTTTGAAAATGTTCATGTAACATAGCAAGTTATGAATCTAAAAAGAGTCGCAATTTAGGATTGAACAGTTTGATAACAAAATACGGTATGGCAGAGCAGTAGATTGTTGGGTTTTTTGTGTTGCTGTCTGAAGAAGTGCTTTATAACGTATGCTGCCAAATAGGATACTCTAACTCCACATCCTCACCACACAGTGGATGAAGGAAGACAGAAGATAAGGTAAGAGAGGTGTGGGGGTCAAGTGTTGGGTCCTGTACACGTCATGCTGTCGACAGGGCCCGTAATCCCGGAGACTTAGTTATCGCAAATCAGCTGGTTGCTGTCTGTGTGTCTGAAAATCTTATCTCAGGGCTACCTAAACCTGTCGACCAAGGCAGCTTGCCTGATAGATGGGGTTTATTTATTGCTGTTGTCTCTCTTTCCTGTTACGGGGATGGTAAGTCAGAGAGAGAGGAGAGGGAGAGATAGGTGAATAAATGAGTAAATATTTTAACTGACGGACAAGGATTAGCTCAACGGTGGGCTTTTGTCGAGACCATGAGAAACACACGAAGCCTCAGTCAAAACCCCCAAAAAAGTATTCAATCAACCAGGGATTCAGTAATCAACCAGGGATTCAGTAATCAACCAGGGATTCAGTAATCAACCAGTGAAATGTCAGGGGAATTAGGGGAAATGGTAATGACGGGCATCAACAAACAGAACATTAGAGACCGTCATACACACAGGACAGACACAAGAGAAGAGAAAGAAAGAAAAAGAATAAACGAAGGAATGAAAGAATAAAATCAATTATCTTTATTTCTCAAGCGAGAGAGAGAGACTCAAAAAGATAGATGCAAAGGTGAACAGTATAAATGATACTGAGCATAATCATCCTTAGAAAATTAATAAACGAGTATGCACTATGTGTTTGCATGAATGTGCGTGTGCATGTGTGAAGATGTGCGTGCACGTGTGTGTATATGTACATGTGTGTGCGTGTGCCACGTGTGCGTGCGTGTATTATGTAAGTATGTGTGTATTGTGTTCTTTTATTGCAAGACACCACAAAGGCCAATATTTTACGTTGAACTGTGACCCGCGAATTGTACAGAATCACAATGTAGGAATGCGTGGTAGGTATCAACATTGAATAAATGTCAAGCTAGGGAATTGTTATCCCTGGAACTGTCGTTTCCATGGGTGTTCTGCCTTCTATTGGGCTAAATATTCTGATGTAACAGCGCAGCCTTACTGCACAGAAAGTATATAAATTCCATACATTATTATTATTATTATTATTATTATTATTAAAGTGAATAATGAAGGTGTGCAGTTCAAAGCGAGGCTAGCCACGTCACTCTGACGACAGGGTCAATAACGCTGAAGGCTTTGCTGTCTAAGATCCACTGTGTGGAAGACGTCTTTGTGTCCCATACTGGTCCTGCTAAAAAAAAAATCTATCTCACGGCTACTGAGCCCTTGGGTCCCAGTCAGCTTGCCTACCTGATAGAAAGTTATTTATTGCTTTGTTTGTGTGGTTTTTCTGTAGGTAATATGGGCCAGGGAGAGGGGAACACGGAGACAGAGAGGGAGAGAGAGGGAGAGAGAGGAGAGAGAGAGAGAGAGGAGAGAGGAAGAGAGGGAGAGGGAGAGAGAGAGAGAGGCAGAAGACAGACAGACAGACAGACGTAACAAACAGAGGAAGAAAGAAACACGTATAACATATAATATGGACACAGACACACACAAGCACGCACAAATTTCAACACTATACAGAAACAAACGGAAATTCTGAAAATTGCGTTGCGCTGCCGTTAAGCGCCTGACAAGTCAGGCTCAGTGCATCTGACTTTGGCGTGTGAGAGAATGTTGTTGTATATCTTTCTGGAGTAACACGGCAGGGGACTGGACCAAGAGGGCATAGCATGAACAAGACGAAGATGGCAAGAAGACAAGGAACAAGGCAGAACGAAAGAGATGGATCTTTAAAAAAGAGGGATTTCCTAGCACAGAACTCCCAGAGGTGGGGGGATGCTATTTATACTGACTGACCCCGGCATCCCCAAAGGGAAAGAGCTTGCTCTATCAGGAATTAAACATGGGGCATTGTACATGTCACCCTACAGCCTTACCACAATCATGCAGTGTGGATGTGAATAATATAATAATAATAATAATAATAATAATAATAATAATAATAATGTATGGAATTTATATAGCACTGAATCTTTTAAAGCAACAAATCAAAGCGCTCAGATAACTTTTTATTTTATATCGAGGATAATGGAATAAGCACTCATGTGCTTTTTTACATCCAGTCCCCTGTGTATGCGGTTTTGTAAATTTTGTCATCTGTTCCCACCGGCACACATTGGCCTACTCTTTCGAAAAACGGAACAGGATTTAACGTGTGCGCAAGATGTTCTGCATGCGTTCGCACACGGGGCCTCGGTTCATAGTCTCATCCGAAGGACGAAGAAGAAGGAAGAAGAAGAAGAAGAGAAGAAGAAGAAGAAGAAGAAGAAGAAGAAGAAGAGCAAGGTAGCATGGAACAAAGAGAACCTTAACAAAAATCTGTCAACACTAGAAAAAAGGAGCAATCTTTGGGTTTTGTAGACGATTATGTCAATTACTGCCAACGTTTCTTTAAAGCAATGCAGTTCTTAGATTTTCCTTGTAGGTGAGAGGTTCTTTATTACTCTCTGTCTCCTTCCCTTTAGGTATCATGGGTCACAGAGAGAGAGAGAGAGAGAGAGAGAGAGAGAGAGGAGAGAGAGAGAGAGAGAGAGAGAGGGAGAGAGAGAGAGAGGAGAGAAGAGACAAGACAGAGTAGTAGTGTAGTGTAGTGTAGTTGTGTAGTGTAGTGTAGTAGTAGTGTAGTGAGTTAGTGTAGTCGTAGTGTAGTGTAGGTAGTGTAGTGTTAGTGTGGTGTAGGTAGTGTAGTTTAGTGCAATGGAATGTACTGTAGTGGAATATAGTTTGGTGCAATGCAGAGTAGTGCAATGTAGTGTAGTATAGTGTGGTGTAGTGTAGCGTAGCGTAGTATAGCCTAGCGTAGTGTAGTGAAGTGAAGTGAAGTGTAGTGTAGTGCAATGTATTGTAGCGTACTGTGGTACAGTGTACTGTAGTGAAGTGTAGTATAGTGCAGTGTAGTGTAGTGCAGTGTAGTGTAGTGCAGTGTAATGTAGTGGAGGGGTGTGGAGTGGAGCAGAGTATAATGTGATGTAGTGTAGTGTAATATAATTATTGTAGTGTAGTGTTGTGTAATGTTTAAGTGTGATGTAGTGTATTGTACTGTACTGCACTGTAGTGTAGTGTAGTGTGGTGCAAAGTAGTTAGTTATGTGCAGTTCCTTGCAGTGCAGTGTAGTATAGTTTATTGCGGTATAGTCCAATGTACTGCAGTGAAGTGTGTTTAGAGTACGGTGCAGTGCAATGCAGTATAATCTAGCGTAATATAATGCAGTGTATTGTAGTTTAAAGCAGTATAGAGTATTTTACTGTATTACACTGTATTACACTGTATTGTACTGTATTGTACTGTATTGTACTGTATTGTACTGTATGGTACTGTATTGTACTGTAATGTACTGTATTGTACTGTATTGTACTGTATTGTACTGTATTGTACTGTAATGTACTGTATTGTACTGTATTGTACTGTATTGCACTTTATTGTACTGTATTGTACTGTACTGTATTGTACTGTGTTGTACTGTATTGTACTGTATTGTACTGTATTGTACTGTATTGTACTGTAATGTACTGTATTGTACTGTAATGTACTGTATTGTACTGTATTGTACTGTATTGTACTGTATTGCACTTTATTGTACTCTAGTGCACTGTACACACCTTTCATTTACGGCATGTTCTGCACATAAAGGTTGGGCTCATCTCCCGAAAGAACACATGTCGCCACAGGAGCATTACCACCCACATTTTATCTGTATGCATTTGTCACCTATTGACATTTTGTTTCTACAGAAATGGTTCTGAAACAATACATCTCGTTATCAAGGACTTCTTTTATAAGGTGCTAAGTGTGTCTTGCACACGGAGCCCTGGTTTGTTGTCTCATCTCCCCGAAATAAATTTACAAAAATAAAGCTATCATTCAGGCTACTACTGAAGCTTTTGTTCCGATGCACTCTCCTCAGGGAGAGCAGCCCAAATTTCACGCAGAAAAATCTGCCGTGACTCGAAATAATGTGAACATGAAAGTGTAAAAAAACAGTGGATGGGAGAAATGGTCAGATTCAAATTGGGATCGAAGGCACGACGTCTCGCTTTCTAGACGGGTGCGTTACCTCTCGACCTGTACTGTGTCCTGTCCCTGAGAGAGACAACCAGGAGGTATCGGTGTACGTGGACTGGCGTGCCCCTGTCCGCGACTCTCCCTCGTACCCTGGTCCGAGCACTAAGACACTGTCCTGGGAGGACGGACGCTGAGTGGTGGCCATACGTCTTCCTCAAGGCAATGACTCCCTTCGGTATTCCCGGAGTCTCTATCTCTTCATCGGCTTCCCCACCCACCCACGTTCAGCTTGATTGTGTCTACAATCAACACAGAACAGATACAAATGTTCTTGAACGACTTTGTTTTTGGAGGAGGTGGGGGCTGGGTAGGTCACATTGTTAATTTAAAGTCTTTTTAAAGTTCCCAAGGGATATGGTTTGATATCTCTAACAGAGTGGGCTCAGCAGATGAAGATTATTTTACTCAATAATGTAGAGGTCACTGCAGATACTTGTTTCAGTGATATTTACCTCGCGCAATAATGTCACTGGCAAAGATAGTATAATTATGTTGATGTCGGGAGCATAATGTCAAAACAAAGAAGAATGGAGGGGAGACACACTGGCAGATAAACAGTGGACATATAGATGAACAAACAGAGAAAGACAAATAAAATGGAGCTGAGAGAAAGAGAGACAGGAAGAGGCAGAGGCACTGCACAGAGATAGAGAGAAACAGACAGACAGACAGAAAGACAGACAAAGAGGACAGCAACAGTTATGAAAAAGAGCAAAGTTAAGGTTCTCTAAGGCCTGGAGACAGAAAGAGAAGACAGGAAACATCGGCAAAAGGATGAATATGTTCGTAAAAGGAACACTTTATACATGTTTAATTATGGACCCAAGGGATTGTGATTTTGTATTCTTGGGGGGTCTATCATCAGTAGTTTGCATATTTATGTAGCTGCAAGCTTCAAATGCCGCTGTTTGTGTTTCATTCTGTTTGCCTCCTTGTCTCTGTCTCTTGGGGGACGGGATAGCCTAGCGGTTAGAACATTGCGCTCGCAATCTGACGCCTGGGTTCGATTCCCGTTCAAGGGGATATTTTCCCCCGGAGTTAACATCAGTGCAGACTCCACTCTCCCCAAATGTCGTTCGGATGAGACTTTAAACCGAGACCCCGTAGGCGAACGCACGCAGAACATCTTGCGCATACGTTAAATCCTGTTCCGCTTTTCGAAAGAGTAGGCCATCGTGTGCCGGTGGGAACATATGACAGAAATGACAAAACTGCATACACACGGGGACTAGATGTTTAAAAAGCACATGAGTGCTTATTCCATTATCCTCGATATAAAAGAATAAATAACAAAATAACTAAATAAATCTTGGTGGCTGTCTCTATAACTCTGCCTCATGCCCACCTCCATCCCTCCCTATCTCTGTCTCTGTTTCTGTTTGTCTCCTATATGTCTGTCTATGTCTGTGTATATGTGACTGTCGCTGTGTGTCTGTCTCTCTCTCTTTCTCTCCTCTCCTTTCTCTCTTTTTTCAAATAAAGTTAACAACATAATTTTAATTAATATTATATAAAGGTAGTTTTTTTCAGAGTACTTAGAAAGAAACTCGCACTTTTGGGGTCCACTTAATGATTACATGAACGTCTGTGATTGTTCAACAATGTTTTCGGACAGTTTCTATACATAATTGTGTACAAATGATGAAAAAAATTCAGAACCACTTTTGAACGTTTAAAATTACAAACAAACATAAATCCATAATAAAACGTAAAAACAAAAGGCGGGTGATAGCAAAAGCTTACAAAATCAAACCCTAAGTAACAGCAACACGTACAAATAGGCTCTGGCAGATCTGAGCGTGTGAGTCTGACTTCCGGTGGTTGATGTCACATCCGGTGTATCAGCCCGGCTGTGTGTGGAGCGGCTGCCTGGTCTCCAGCGTGGCTGGTTGTCAAGGTACTGGTATGCAGTCACAGCTTCTATCCAGGCACAGCGCCGTGTGCCCAAACACAACTCTTCGTGTGTGTGTGTGTGTGTGGAGGTTTGTAGAACTGTTACATGATATGTCGGTGTGGTGTACATTCAGTATAACACAGAGTGGTGGGTATAACTATGGTCAGTGTTGATTTGTTTCCTCGGAACACGTTGCTCTTCATCTTGACTTGTTACTGGTGTAACAGGTAGAGGTGCTGTGCTAGCCCCGCATGAGGTTGGCAAGAGACGTCGATGGTAAGGTAGTCAGACTTTTTGTTTCTAACCACTCATGTGTGTAGTTTTTTCTCCCTTATCCATTCTTAACTACTTTTTGTCATTCTCTCTGTTCGACTTATTACCTCCAGTTACATTTTTAAAAAAATCAAGTTTGAGGTCCTTTTGTGGTTTGGAAAACCGGTGTTAGCTGCTGTGAATGGTATTAAACATCAACCCCCAACATAAAAATGGACAGTCTCTGCCTGGTCTGACTTGTAAAAGACAACGTATGATAGGGAAAAAATGAAGAAGAAGAGATGATGGATGGGAAGAACAAAAACAAGTAAATAACAAGCCAAAGCATTAACGAGAAGAAATAATAATTAAAGCATGAATAGAACACATATCCTGAAGGAAGGATAGTTAGAAAGAAGAAGAAGAAGAAGAAACAAAAAGACGAAGGAGAATGTTACAAAAGAAGAACAGGAAAACTACAAGAAGAAAAAAAAGCACAAGAAGTAGAATAAGAAGAAAAGACATTCCGTAGCGCAATCATACCCAGGTAACAGATATAAGAATTTTCAAGCACAATTTTTGGCATTTGAAGCAGGGAGTATTTCACAGAAAATGCCATTGACTACGATTCCCAAAAGAAGGCAAGGAGGCAGTGTTCTGTTTGAAGACCTACAGATAACTGCCGAGTACAGAAACCTAAGACGGTTTGCGTGCATCACCAAAGAGCTTTGCTAAAAAAAGAAAAAAATCAAATGATGTGCATTGCTGTGTAAAGAACTGGAAGGAATAGCAGAAAGAATGGTTGAAACCCATTCTCAAGGTGGCTGAGACCACGATTTGTGTAGCAGGTGTTCTCTTGTCTGTCTGTCTGTCTGTCTGTCTTTCTATCTGTCTGTTTGTCTGTCTGTCTGTCTGTCTTTCTCTCTCTCTCTCTCTCTCTCTCTCTCTCTCTCTCTCTCCTCTCTCTCCCTTCTCCCTTTCTCTCGCTTTCTCTCTGTGTATGTGTATTCTTCTTTAGTTTAACGTCTTTTCACATTAAGAGTGTGTGTGTGTGTGTGTGTGTGTGTGTTTGTGTGTGTGTGCGTGCGTGCGCGCATGCGTGCTTTGATCTGTTCATTTTTGTTTGAAGTTCAAAAATAAAATGGAAAAAGAAAGGCAGGGAGGGAATTGAAACAAGACTTTAAAAAAAACTCTAAAAGGAAGCAGATACAAGCGTTTGCTTCTTCGTGAGTAGTGATTATGAATGCAGGGGAATAAACGATTATAGACAGAACGCTTGTCTCGTTTCGTTGCCACTGGGATTCCAGGCAGAACAGAACATCTACCTGCAAACGATGGCAAGTTCCAGAAAAGGAAGGAGACGGCAGCAGTCTTTTGTTCTCTATTCTGCTGCTGTGGTGGTGTGTCCGTCGGCCCTACCTTTATTGTTATTTGTTCCGTTTAGTATTGAAGAAAAAAAATGTTAGTGGTTATAGACCTTGATTTTTTTTCCAACTGTATATCTCTGACTACTTGTGTCTCACCGTTCGATTGTATGTATCTGCCTCTGTCTCTGTCTGTTTGTCTGTCTGTATCTGTCTTTTTCTCTTAGTATCTATCTCTCCCTCCTTCTCTGTCTCTCTGTATATGTCTATCTCTATCTATCTCAATATCTCTGTCTCTGTTTCTATATTTCCCTATCTGTCTGTCTCTCCCTCCCCATCTCTCTCCCCCCCCCTCTCTCTCTCTCTCTCTCTCTCTCTCTCTCTCTCTCTCTCTCTCTCTTCTGTGCTGGATGGAAATTCCTCGAGAGGACTATACCTTTTTGTATTATTCCTAATAATTTTGCTCCTCCTCTACTTCCGTCCTCTCCTCCAACTCCTCCCAATCCTCTTCTTTCTTTCCTCCTTCTTTTCCTCATTCGTATTTCTCCCTTTGTCATCTGTTCTTTCTCTCATTCTTTCTGTACTCTATTCTTGTTTGGTTCTTTTTTTTCTGGTTTTCTGGCATCACTATGATGTGAAGCGTTAATTATCTTTGGCCACAGTGGGTCATCAGGTGCGCGCGCGCGCGCGCGCGCGTGTGTGTGTGTGTGTGTGTGTGTGTGTGTGTGTGTGTGTGTGTGTGTTTCTTCAGCAAATGTTAAATGGTGGTTGAAGACATCGATGAAGTGTGTGTGTGTGTGTGTGTGTGTGCATAGTCTTTTGTGTTCAATGATGTTCTATTTGTATAAAGCGGGGTGGCCGTTTCTTTGTTTGCAACCGTTGTTGCTCGGAGGACTTGGAGGGGAAAGATCATTGATGTTGTAGGGTCTGTTGTTTAGTCCGGCATGTCTTTGAAGTTTAGGAACGTGGTGTTATTGTTTGATTTATTTGTATTGTTTGTAGTGTTTGAAGTGCTAGTGAATTGTTTGTAGTATTTGTACTATTTGTTGTAATTTTTTTTATCTTTTGGGGATTTTGTCATTCTCTTCTTAATTCATTATTGCAATTATTTGCTTTAGGGGTTTTGTCTTTTTTGGTCTGCTGTTTTTGCCTATGTCTTTTTTCTATGCTTACTGTCTTATTATCCACACACAAAAATCCAGTTGTTCTTCTTCTTATATCTAGCTCATCTTTTGTGATGCTCGTGTCCTGCTGATCCCATGCTGCTGATGTCGATCCCTCCCCCTCAGCTACACCTCGTTTGTAGTGTAGCATCCTCAGGCTCAGAAGTCCACAGGGAGCTCGTCGGTGTCAGGCCGCCCCAAGGCCACCAGTAAGAGGGCCCCGCACAGCTGCTGGATCACTTGGGTTTTGGTCAGTGGAGCTATACATTTCGGATAATTTGCATGTTTTATATTAAAAATATATAGGGATTTTAGAAGAGAATATTACTTTTTTTTCAGAATATGATAAATAAGTATCATACCATATATACATTACGAATAGCTAGGACAGGCGTAAATCAACGGGTAAATTATGCAAAGAGTATAAAAGAAAAGTACTAGAATAACTAGTGGCTTAAAGTAATACATGAGTGAAAATCAATAGAAAGACAAACATATCACTGTTGTTGAAAGTCAACACAGAGCTTGGTAAAGCTGTAAAAGGTCACCAGTTAAGTCATGTTAATAGATAAACATCTGCATAAGAGGTAGATATGTTCTAAATCTATGTTATGATACATCAATGGATAGATGATAAACCAGCTACTCCCCAATGTTTTCTCTACACGGACTGTGTAGTTTCCATAAGGCGATACATTAACCCACAAGTGTACAGCCGATATTCCCATGCCTGCGTGCGTGTGATGAAGAATAAAAGGTATTATCACTAACTCAGATTCAGAAAATATTCGTCCATGCATCTCAGACCTCTGCTGTGCAGATGAATCCAACACTACACGCCGACATACATATTTCAGAGAGCCAAGCCTGAGAAAAGTGGATGGGAGCAGTTTTATGACTCAACCATTTCGCCCCGCTCCCAGGGCACCACAACAGCATGAAATGATGCCGGTAACGATTATCCCACAGTGTAGAATTGGCCTCTTCGTCTTGGCTAACTAATGCTGACTATTAGTCCTAACACCCCGTGGATGGTACAGGCAATTTTCTGGTGTTGTATGGTTTATTGATGCCTCCTGTTCCTTGCTCTCGGAGTTTCAGATTTGTCAGCCTTGACCTTGCATTGCAGGGCGACTGGTGGGAGGCGGAGGCGGGTGTAGGTCATGTCAAGGTCATTTGCTGTGGATGACCTTGCATACAAGAATCAGAAAAGTATAACTGGTATCCTTTCTTTAAAAATTGTTTTTCAAACAGAAAATTAAGCTTTTAAATCCGGCCTAAAGACACATTTATTTCAATTCTAAGATTCTCCCCTCTTGTTCCATTTCATTTTTGCCCCTGCCCTCAACAGCCAAAACACCATCACCCTGCCGGAGTGTACAACCTTTATGTGTGTGCGTGAGTGTGCGTGTGTGTGCGTGTGTGCGTGCAAGCGTGTGTGTATACATTTGAATTTGTAAAAAAACCAACCTATTAATTGTTACTGGCTGCATGTGAATGAGTAGGATGAATGAAAGCGCTGATTTGTTTTCTGCAATACATGGAATTTATATAACGCTATAAATTCCATGTATTATTATTATATAGTTATTATTATTGTTATTATTACATTCGCAACACATTAATGGCATAGAAGTATCTTGCTCGATTCAGATTAAGAACTTTAGGCCTAAATGCCTACAAAACATGGTTTTCAACTGACACATCTGCACAGTCCCCATGCCCCATGTGTGGCTCGCAGACTGAAGATGACATGCAACTTTTGCTTGATTGTGATTTGTACGATGACATCCATCAGAAATGTCTCATATTCAATTAAGAAATCTCAAGAATGAGAGATATAGTTAGCATTTTCTTGATCGAGGATGGAGAACTTCTAAAATCACTTGCAAAATTTATCTACCTTACTTGGACAGTAGAAAAAAGAAAACTGCAGTTAACTGGTAACACTATTTTGTTTTCTATATTTTGTGGAATGCGAACCCCGTTGCTAAATTGCCATATTTGAATGTTACGGTGTGGTGGTCGATTTGTCCCATACTGTTGCTGCTTTTTTTTAAAAATCAAAGCGGGGGGACATGACACTGGTGTGTGTGTGTGTGCGTGCGCGCGTGTGGGTGTGTGTGTGCAAACTTGTAATAACAATTAATGTCTTCGGTTGAATGTAGTTATTGGAGATTCCTTTTCCTCTTTCGGTTTTCATTATTTCCTGGTTACAAAAACCACATACCTTAAATTGTGTTCATACTGTGCTTCTTGCCAAAAAGACTGTGTTGTTAATGGCAATGAATTACTTTCAGTGTTTAGTGTCCCTCTCTCTCTATCCCCCTACTTATAACACACATAATTATACATGCTTGAATGCGTGCGTGCGCGCGCATACACACACACACACACACACACACACACCCAAGAAGAACAACAACCACAACAAAGAGTACCAGCTCACACCTAAACAGAGGTGTACAAACAGTCAAGAAAAGCACTAAGATAGCGCTGCACACGGTCAATCCACCTTGCCATGCACACTGCGAAGTCTGGAAGGTACAGCAGCTCTACCAGACGTGGCAAAGCTCACGTAAAATAAATAAATGTGCTAATGAAGGCCACCACACTCGGCCAGACCAAGTGGTGGGAAGCAGAAGAACTGGAAGCAGGTTATCGGCGGGGAGGGCGGGAAGGGCGGGGTCCTAGTATGTCAGCTCCAGGGCTGTAGGTCAGGTGGACTTCTGGAGTAGACTCATTAAGCTAATTGCACGTGTCACTCGGAAACGTGAAGAAGATTCCTTTTCTTTCCCCTTTGGTCTGGTTGAGTACTGGCATGTGCCACTCATTGTTGAATTTTTTTTCAATCTTGGTTGATTTTTTTGTCGTTTGTTTGGCTGGTTGTTTGGTTGTTTGTTGTTGTTTTTTCTTGTCTATTTTCAGTATAAATCCAGCAATTAAACGGCAGACAAGATGGAAAGTGGCAGGATGGTTAAGATGTTCGCCTGCATACCAAATAAAATTTGACATTGTGGATTCGATTCTCAGCTTTTCTTTTTTTTCCCAGTTTGACGAGAAAACCGAACTGAATGTCCATCCAAGTCCTTTGGACCATTAAGGTAGCTGTATTCCTGTTTCAGGGATGATGCCATAACACGACACCAGTGGGTTTTTGTTCATTTTTAGATTATCATCCGTTCCTACCAGCTCACAATGGTCCATTCTTCCAGGAAGCGGAACAGGTTCTAACATGTGAGCAAGATTCTCTGCGTGTGTTTGCACTCGAGACCTCGGCTTAGAGTCTCGTCTGAAGGTCTTCTAGAGGAGTGGAGTCGGTGCTGACGTTAACTCCAGGAGGAGAACTATCTCTTTGAACGGGTGTATCTGTGACGGCTCAATCCTCGGTTGGCAGATTGCGAGCAGAATGCTCTAACCACTAGGCTGTCCCGTCCCGCCCCCCTTGGAGTTGAGTTTCAAACTCTGCTTTATTTGCTTACCTCTCGTACTGATGTGTAGGCTGTATATTGTCCAGCCACCCGCTGTCAGTGCTACAGCAAAGTTCACTCTTTTTTTGTACGGCTTCCATGGCTAAAATGGTTGGGAGGGGATAGGTCTGGGTCTCATAATCTTATTGTCAGGGACCACATGTGCTTCTTCTCACTGTCTCTGACAGAGCATGTGTGTGTGTGTGTGTGTGTGTGTGTGTGTGTGTGTGTGTGTGTGTGTGTGTGTGTGTGTGTGTTTGTGTTTTAAGTCAAGCCAAATTTATTTGTCTAGATGGTACACTGAATGTGTGTGTATGTGTGTGTGTGAGAGAGAAGAGAGATCACATGCATGTTTATCTATTCCTGTCTAACCTTAAATTGAATTATTTCACTCATACATCAGTTTCTTTCAGGCTTTTCCTCTCAGTTTCAATTTCCCTGCAATGGTCAGAGAAACATTTTTACACACACGCACACACACACATGCACACACATACACAAACAACAACCACCACAACAACTGCAACAACAACAAGTACAGTAACAACCCAAACTAAAGCTGATCGTTCACTTAGTTTGAAAGAAATGTCTTGAACTATCTAAACATCCAATAAAACACAACAACAATAGAACCTGGACCAATTTGCAGCCGACACTGTGATATTTGCCTTCCTGTTGTGCGGCTTCGATCGCGGACAGTTTGTGGAGAGCTTGTTGCCGTGCGCCATTGTAGCCTGTGGTGGCCTGTCTGACCTCTTGTGAGATGTGAGGAGCTTGCTCATAGGCTGATAGAAATAGGAATAATACCATAGCTTCTTTCCAGTTCCATGCATCTCCCTGAAGTCTCCGAGGTGCAACTGGAGCACTACATTCATTCAAATTTTCAGGCTGAGTCTTTCGGGCAAATGTACTATGGCAGAGGATGTATCTATCCAGATACACGATGCATGCTAGGCAGGGATTAAAAAAATAATTTACAAAATGCTAATATGGATTACAGGATCTTTAAAGTGTATATTTGATCACCTACATGCACGCGTGCTTGCATTTGCAAAGAGGTTTACGGTAAAGACAGGCCTGCACTTGTACTTAACTCTGTTCAAAGGAGCCTACCTTTGATTGCCCAGACTGTGCCCTAGAGCTGGAGATACATGGCAAGCTGGTATTCCATGTCCTGTACCCATTCTGTGCATACACCACTCAAGCCATTTCCATATCAAATACAGCAAACTGCGCTACATAGAAAAGGCCATTGCTTGTTTGTCCCAGAGACAGTTCAGAACAATATTCAGCAACAACAGAACTTTTGTTAACTGTGTGAAGTGCGAGGGGAAAAAACCTAGAGAAAAGTGACACCCTGAAATTACCCAGCATGGAAAGTTTCAGAGCGGTTGTACGACCTCCATCACCCAAGTCTACAAATATTTGTCCTGGCAATTAGTGTCCAGTAAAGCCAGATGGGCGCCTGTATACCATCTTCCGTTCACTCCCCTTCTCGGCCTGCTGTTCGTCTGTCCTGTCTGTTGCTGATTTTGTGTGTCTTGTGATTCGGTGCGGCCATGTTGCTGCCCTTCCTACCTGACTGTTTTATAAAGCGGTTTACAAAAATCAGGGGGAGTGGGTCAGGGGCAAGATAAGGAAGGAGGTTGTGAATACAAGACAGGGGGTGGGGGTGGGAGAAAATAGAGCCGTGCAGAGAGAAGAGAGGGAGGAGAGAGAGAGAGAGAGAAGAGAGAAGAGAGATGAGGAGAGAGAGAGAGAGAGAGAGAGATGAGAGAGATAGAGAGAGAGAGAGAGAGAGAGAGAGGAAGTAGAGCAGACGAAAGAAAGAAACATAGCAAAAAGAGATGAATTGTGAGAAGAAGAGAGAGAGAGAAGCAAAGACGAGAGAGAGAGAGAGACAGACAGAAGCAGACAGAGACAGACAGACGACAGAGACAGAAACTGACAGTTACACAGACAGACGTACAGAGAGAGGCATAGAGAGGAAGAGAAAGGGGGCAGGTGGGAGATGCAGAGAGAGATAATCTGTTTATATTCAGAGAGTGTTGCTGTACCTACGTTGTCATGTTGCAAATATATCTAGAACATGCTACACCAGGGTATAAGTGCTCTCACATAATTTCTACATAAGTGTCGTTGTGTTGTAAAAGAGGCAAAAATATTAAGACTTAAACGATGCAAGTCTTGGTATGGGGGGGGGGGGGGGGGGGGGGGGGGGGGGGGAAGGGGGGCTAATAGCCTAGTGGTTGGAACACTGCGCTCGCAATCTGACGACCCGGGTTTGATTCCCGTTTAAGGGGATATTTTCCCCTGGAGTGCAGACTCCAATCTTCCCAAAAGTCCTTCGGATGAAACTACAAATCGAGGCCCCGTGTGCGAACCCACGCAGAACGTCTTGCACACACGTTAAATCTTGTTCCGCTTTTCGTAAGAGTAGGCCATTGTGTACCAGTGGCAACAGATGACAGAATTTACAAAAACCGCATACACACGGAGACTGGATGTAAAAAGCATATAAGTGCTTATTCCATTGTTCTTAATATACGTGAATAAATAAGTAAATAACAAATAAATCTGTCAAAATATGTCTTCAAATTGAGCAAAACTGAACCTTCCTTTTTTCCTCTTCCATCTGCATTCCTCACTTCACCTCACCTCACCTGCTCCATAGTCTAGTAGACCTTTGGAGCACTATTGACGATTGTGCACCCAATCTTCTCCACTCCTCGCAGTTTTCTGCTTTCTGTAGTAACTCATTCCTCTCACGGTCGTTCCACCTTCCGATGTTGTCTTTCCATCGTTTTCTCTGTCTGCCACTGTGTCTGCCCCTTTGCTTACCATCAGCAATAATCTGGTTTCCCTTTCTCTTCGTTTCTTTTTTTTCTTTTCTTCTTCTTCTTCTTCTTTTTCTTCTTCTTCTTCTTCTTCTTCTTCTTCTTCTTCTTCTTCTTCTTCTTCTTCTTCTTCTTTCTTCTTTCTTCTTCTTCTTCTTCTAAGCTTGCACACTGTTACTTAAACCTACGTTCAGTCTACTTTTCTTTTCTGTATTTAGTTGTATTCTTTTCTCTCTCCTTTGTGTAAGTAGAGGCAATACAAGTGCACACTTGAACATAATCTTTAATGAAAAAGAAAAGAAACAAACAACCAAACAAGCAAGCTTAACACGGACTGACATAAACGCATGGGTTTCAAAGGAATCATTCAACAGAACAAACAGTACCCTGGCTGAATAGGAAAGGAACCTGGACCAATTTGCAGCCGACACTGGGATATTTGCCTTCCTCTTGAATGGCTTCGATCGCCGACAATTTGTGGAGAGCTTGTTGCCGTGCGCCATTGTAGCCTCTGGTGGCCTGACTCCACAACTGTCAGCCACCGGAAAGCTGTGCTGTTGGGGTGATGGGAACCATGCTAATGGCGTTTCTTCGTTGCTTTACCAATGATGAGATTTTGCGTATGCAACAGTTTTACCCACCGTCACAGTGTCGGCATTCTACCTTCGGAGACAGTGTTTAAACACATCACATATCCCACACACACACATAAAAACACACACAGACATATATATATATATATATAATTATATATATATAATATATATATATATATATATATATATAATATATATATATATATATGAGTGTGTGTAAATAGGTGTATATATATTATACATAGACATATAGACACACACTCATAATAATGTGTGTGTGTGTATCACTCAGTCCAGCACAAAATGGAGTGTAGTCAGCACTGATGCTGACTGCAAGGTAAAATTCCCTAAAAGGGCTGCCTCTGAGATAGTTCCCTCCTCAGTCCATGAATAACTTTGGCAGACATGTCAGCCATTCTTGTTGAGGAATGTAGCTTGGTAGCCATTTGAAATTATCCGGTGAGTGTTTCTGCATTAGCAGGTGGCAAAAGAGCAAAGTAGGGATGCAGAAACATGATTTAGGATGGAGATATATAACGACCACGATGAAAGAACTGGTTTATCAGTATATCATACAAAACCAGCAGTACATTGCAACGATACATACATATATATATATATATATATCCTTCGTGGAAGGAAAGTGGCAGGATGGTTAAGACGTTTGCCTGCCAACAAGTAAAGCGTGAGGTTCTGGGTTCGATTCCCAGCCTCGCCCTTTCTTCCCAGTTTGACAAAAAAATCGAACTGAATGTCAAAGTCCTTGGGATGAGACTATAAACCGAGGCCCCGTGTGCGAACGCATGCAGAACATCTTGCGCACACATTCAATCCTGTTCCACTGTTCGAAAGAGTAGGCCATTGTGTGCCGGTGGGAACAGATGACAAAATTTTAAAAAACCGCATACACACGCGTACAAAATAAAATAAAATAAATCATCTGAGCGCTTTGATTTGTTGCTTTACAAGATTCAGCGCTATATAAATTCCATATATTATTATTATTGTTATTATTATTATTATTATTGTATGCATGCATGTATTCATAATGCTTTCCTTGCTTATATTTTTATTAGTGAGTAAAATTGTCACTGTGTGGTTAGGATTTTCATTAATTTTGTTTTCTGCCATTGTTTTATGTTCACATGTTTAATTTTGATATTTGTTTGATACGTTTTGGTGACGTTTGCCTGTACTCTAGCATGGCATGTCATTCTACTGCACAGCTACACTCAGAATAATTACCCCTTAGGCGTTAGTTACTATTACTGAAAAGAAACACGTAATGCGTTACAAAACATGGTTCAGTGTCTTATTCTGAAGACTTCCCCCCGGATTATAATGCACAAACAATTCAGAAACAAAGAACATGATACTTTTGGTGATTAGTTTGTCAATGTGTGTGTGCACGTATGCATCCATGATAGCGTGTTTTTATGCGTGTGTCCATATATGGGTGAAAGGTGTTACAGTGGAAGAAACGGTTGCCTGGGCCTGAGATGCTGATTTGCGCTATTATATGTTTATCTGTTGATTGCGTTTAGCTGTGCGTGCTTGTAACCGCTGATTTGCGCTATTATATGTTTATCTGTTGATTGTTTTTAGCTGTGTGTGCTTGAAACCCACATACCTTTAAAGGCTTTTTGAGATGTTAAAGATGTCGTATTCGTAGTTCAAACACGCAGCTTTTATCCCTGTGGATAGGGGTGATACCCAGAAGCTGGCATTGTGCCAGTAAGGTGACCGCAGGGGGAGGTGGAGAAGGAGGGAGGGGGTGAGGAAAACCACTGGGATGGAGGGTGGGGGTGGACCTGTAACTCCGCTACCCTGAACACGGTGACCCCCCAAGACTACCTGGCTGTGCTGTTCACAGGATGACAGCCAGACCACCACTGCCGACTCCACAAATATTTGCTGTCGCTGTCACTGTCTGTCTGGATCAGGCCAAAAGAGACCCTTCGTCTTCTCTCTTTCTTCTTCTTCTCTTCTTCTTCTTCTTCTTCTTCTCTTCTTCTTTCTTCTTCTTCTTCTTCTTCTTCTTCTCCCTCCTTACTTCTCTTCATTCTACTTCTCTCTCTTCTTTCCCCTCTTCCCTCTTTCTTCTCTTCTTCCTGCAATCGATGCTCTTCTATACGCCTACACTGCCTTCCATTTCTCTCTCTCCTCTCTCTCTCTCTCTCTCTCTCTCTCTCTCCTCTCTCTCTCTCTCTCTCTCTCTCTCTCTCTCTCTCTCTCTCTCTCGATCTCCCTCTCTCGTTCTCTCTCCTCTCTCTCTCTCTCTCTCTCTCTCTCTCTCTCTCTCCTCTCTCTCTCTCTCTCTATCTCTCTCTCTCCCTCTCTCTCTCTCATGTGCTCACTCTTCCTTGTGTAGTTGGGTTTTTTTCACAGCAGATTGTAACGGCGCAGATGTCTCTGTTATCGAGGAATGTTTTGTGAGAGAATTGGACAGAGCCAGACAAGGCCACTAACATTGACACACACACACAAACACACACACACACACACACACACACACACACACACACGAGAGAGAGAGAGAGAGAGAGAGAGAGAGAGAGAGAGAGAGAGAGAGAGAGAGAGAGAGAGAGAGAGAACTGTAAACTCTGAACAAGAGAAAGAAAGAAACAGAGAGACAAACAGACAGACAAGCAGGCAGAGAGAGAGAGACAGATTCAGCTGGGGTTCCTTTTTGTCTAGGTCATCACTTTTGTGGTCAGTTTGGTTATTGAAGAACACGAAAAATTATCAAGACAGTGTAAACAGCAAGCAGTAAATTGGTAAAAAGGCAACTAGCCTTGATTGTTTATGCGCTAATCATGTATTCTTGTCTTGTCTTCGGATGGAGCTTCCATGTTCACCACTGGCGCTATGTTGCGTCTGTTTATTTTATTCATTTATTTATACCACTTTAAGTCACGAGATTTCTCTGCGTGAAATTCGGGCTGCTCTCCCCGGGGAGAGTGCGTCGCCACAAGAGCAGCGCCGCCCTTTTTTTTTTTTTGGTCTGCAACTGTATTTGTTTCCCTATCAGAGTGGCTTTTTTCTAAGAATTTTGCCAGGGACAACTCTCTTTTTGTTTTGGGTTCTTTTACGTGCGCTGAATAATTTTGCGTAACACACGGGACCTCGGTTTATCGTCTCATACGAAAGACTAGCGCCCAGACCACCACTCATGGTCTAATGGATGGGGGAAAAGTTTTGGGCCCAAACGGGATTCGAACCTCCGCACATTTCCGACCCGGCTTTTTCGCTTTCTAGACAGGCGCGTTACCTCTAGACCACCGATCCACCGGTCTGTGCCTGTTTTCTGGCCGCCATGAAGTAGCCGCTTTCCCACTTGGGGCAAGGTAGGAGGAACTAACAGTGCATCTATCCTGATGTGGTACCGTAGCTGACCGTTGTCTTACTAACCAGAACACTGCCCTGTGTAGTCGTCACGCTTCAATGCTTAGTAGGGTTATGTATGGTCTTCGTTTTTTTGAAGAAAACGAGAAAACAAAAACTCAAAGGCAGTGGAGTTTGTCAAATTTTCTCAATTTTCTAACATATTTCAAGTCAAACAAAACCCAATTTTCTCTGATGCAAACCTGTAAAACACATAAATAGTGTCGAAAATGTTTGTAATGGAGAAGTAAATAAAGAAAATAATTAGCCATAAAAGCCAGACAAATAAACTGAAAACGGAAACTTCTCCCTGTCACTGTCTGTTTTTATCTCCCTCTGTCTCTTTGTCTGTTTGCATATCTGTCTGTCTGTCCGTCCGTCTGTCTGTCCGTCTGCCTGTCTGTCTGGCTCTGTCTCTTTGTCTCTCCCTGACTCTTTTTCTCTCTCGCTCTCTCTCTATCTGTCTCTGTCTCTCTGTCTGTCTCTCTGTCTCTCTCTCTGTCTCTCTCTGTCTGTCTCTCTATCTGTCTGTCTGTCGTTGTCTCTGTCTGTCTGTCGTTGTCTCTGTCTGTCTGTCTGTCTCTTTGTCTCTGTCTGTCTCTCTGTCTCTTTGTCTCTGTCTGTCTCTCTGTCTCTGTCTCTCTCTGTCTGTCTCTCTGTCTGTCTCTCTGTCGTTGTCTCTGTCTATCTGTCTCTTTGTCTGTCTCTGTCTCTGTCTGTCTCTCTGTCTGTGTCTCTGTCTGTGTGTGTGTGTCTCTCTCTCTCTCTCTCTCTCTCTCTCTCTCTCTCTCTCTCTCTCTCTCTCTCTCTCTCTCTCTCTTTGTTTCTCCCCTCCCCCCACCCCCGGTGTAATCTGCTTACGCCCTTCCCCTCATTTCCTATGTACATCTTGACCCACTCCCTCAGTGACTCCATGACCACAGACCCTGGCTGCTGTCCACAAGCAAGGGCTGGCCCTTCCTGCTCTAAGTTGATTACGGTCATTGCTCCATCACTGACCGGCTCTCTTTCACCACCGCCGTCATCAGGACGTGTCTGAAGCATCTCTTTGTGAAACAGCCAAAAGCCAGAACTCACCCCCCATCTCTTGTCTAACCATCTGTCTGTCTCTGTCTGTCTGTGTCTTTGTGTCTGGCTTTGTCCGTGTCTCTGTCTGTCTGCCTCTCTGTGTCTCTGTGTATCCCTGTCTGTATATCCGTGTCTCCCTGTCTACATCTGTGTCTCTGTCTGTCTGCCTGTCTGTGTCTCTGTGTATCCCTGTCTGTATGTCTGTGACTCTGTCTGTCTGCCTCTCTGTGTCTCTGTGTATCCATGTCTGTATATCTGTGTCTCTGTCTGTCTGCCTCTCTGTGTCTCCCTGTCTGTATATCCGTGTCTCCTTGTCTGTCTGTCTCTCTGTGTATGCATGTCTGCATATCTGTGCCTCTGTCTGAATGTCTGTCACAAAAATCCATTTTCTATTTGAATGCACACAATTTACAGTCTAGCGAGAGAAATATCTGACAATGTACTTCCCAAATGCGAATGAACAGTCTCTATAAGCTATTCTGAAAAGTGAAAATGTCTATCAATTCAGACATTAGGATATTGTATATTTCTTGCTCTGAAAGCCCCAGAACTTTGTTAAATATAACTGGTGTACAAAAAAGCTGAGCTAGTTTATGTTTCTTTGGAAACCACTCTTGGTAATACCAACATTATCTATGGTTTTAGTACTGTTTTGTTTGAAATTTCCTTTGTCAAAGTGAATATCTTTTTGTATACAGGCGGTGGCCTTACAATTAATATCCTGAATTCCTGTCCTGTCTGTCTCTCTGTCTCTCTGTCTGTCACTCTGTCTGTCCCTCTGTCTGTCTGCGTGTCTGTCTGTGTTTCTGTCACTCTGCCTGTCTGTGTGTCTGATACAGTTTTCCTTTTGATCTTTGGCTAAAGCTCCGCGTTTTACCAATAGTGAGGTTTTGCATATACGACCGCTTTTGCCCACCATCAAGGTACCCTCTTTTCAACTTCGGAGATGACTGATAAAGATAATAGAGGATTTCATTTCAGCCTTTCCAGTAAAATACATTGGCTCTAGAGGCAAGCATTTAGAGCTGTTGCCAGGTGAAGGGGTGAAAGTCTGTCTTTCAATGGGATTTAAACAGCACAATGCTGTCGTTCAAGATGAGTGTGTCGTCAGCAGACCCCTTGTTGTAAGTTGCCCCATGTTTGTCTTCTTCTTCAGTGAATGCTCCGACAGACGCCACTGTTGTATGTTATATAAATGGCCCAGCACACTGGACGTGTTATTAGAGAGAACTGTCATCGTTTAAGTCTTTCTGAAGGAAAGGCAGGAGAATGGACCAAGAACGCAGAACAGACACAAGCAGGAGGTACACAGGGAGAGCAACATCAGAGAAGAATCAAAGAGAGGGATAGAAAAGAGGTAATTCATTGTACATAGTTTTCATAGGATGGGAATTCTCTCTATACTGACAGGTCTCCGGCATCCCCAAGGGGGGGAGTTGCGAATGTCTTACTGGAGATGTTTTTTTGGCGCGAATCTGTCGACTGGCGTCAGTCAGGCCAGAGGAGGGTGTGTTGTGATGTCAGCTGATTACTGTTCTGCATTACTCCACTGCTGGGGGACAGCTGGCCGTCTGCAGACACACTTTACACAGTCTGCAGACACACTTTACAGTCTGCAGACACACTTTACACAGTCTGCAGACACACTTTACACAATCTGCAGACACACTTTACACAGTCTGCAGACACACTTTACACTGTCTGCAGACACACTTTACACAGTTTCTGCAGACACACTTTACCACAGTCTGCAGACACACTTTACACAGTTTGCTGGCACACTTCACACAGTCTGCAGACACACTTCACACAGTCAGCAGACACACTTTACACAGTCTGCAGACACACTTTACACAGTCTGCAGACACACTTTACACAGTCTGCAGACACACTTTATACAGTCTGCAGACACACTTTACACAGTCTGCAGACACACTTTACACAGTCTGCAGACACACTGTTAACAGTCTGCAGACACACTTTACACAGTCTGCAGACACACTTTACACAGTCTGCAGACTGTCTAAAGCATCTCTGACTGTCTGTCTGCCTTGTCTGTCTCTCTCTCTCTCTCTTTCTCCCTCTCGTTTTCTCTTTCTCTCTTTCTCTCTCTCTCTCTCTTTCTCTCTTTCTTTTTCTCTCTTTCTCTCTTTCTCTGTCTCTCTCTGAGTCTCTCTGTGTCTATCCGTCGGTCTGTCTCTGTTTTTCTGTCTCTGTCTCTGTGTGTCTCGCTCTCTCTCTCTCTCTCTCTCTCTCTCTCTCTCTCTCTCTCTCTCTCTCTCTCTCTCTCTCTCTCTCTCTCTTCTTCTTCTTCTTCTTCTTCTTCTTTGCGTTGCCTGGGTTATGTTGTGAGGCCAGATCTTCTGAGGAATTCAGCAGTTTCCTGCAGGTCATCCACCGTGCCGTACAGTTTCTGCTCCAGAGGCGTGGGCTCAGGCCACACTTCCAGCCTTAGCGTCTGGAGAGTCCTGCAGTCTTGTAGGATGTGGGCCGTATCCTGCTCTTCTTCTCCACAGGGGCACATAGCAGATGGTGCAATTTTCAATTTTCTGTGGAGGTGTTTATTCAGCCTGTTGTGCCCTGTGCGTAGTCTGAAAATGACCACCTGTGCTTGTCGTGAAAGCTGGTGATAAGGGTCTGGTTTGAGTGGTGATCTGAAGAGAGATTTGATAATGGTTTTCATCTCCATTAGGTTGATAGGATTGTTCTCTTGCTCCTCTCTTGCCCCTATTTTGGCCATCTTGTCTGCTTGTTCATTTCCTTTAATGCCGCAGTGGGAGGGGATCCACTGGAGCTCTATGCGTAAGGCGTTAAGGCTGTGCAGTGCCTTCTCCAGATCTTTCAGTTGTCCGGCATTATAGGACTGCAGCACAGAGAGTGCGTCGGTCAGGAAGACGACTTGGGTGTTGTTGTCCACTCTGCTGTTGATGACATTTGCTGCATGGATCAGGGCTTCTACTTCAGCCTTGTAGTTAGTACAATGCAGGCCTGTTGGAATAGCTTCAGCCTGCCATTCTCCACTAGGGTACTGAATGTAGACCCCCGCACCTCCACACTTGACAGCATCAGTTGCTGATCCATCGGTGTATATGTGAATCCAGCTTTCTTGGGGGTATCTTTCTTCCAACATGGCTAGTGTGAGTGTCTTTTTCACAATTTCGCTCTGCTCATTTTTTGTTGTTATGTGGGGGACAGAGGTATTTACTTTGGTATCAGTTCTTCTTTCTTCCCATGGTGGTGTGTCAAGAGAGAAAGAGAGAGGTTCGACATGGTCTGGAAGATTTGCTTGGTATTTTCGTACTAGGCCTCTAGTTTCAAGGGCAAAGCTAGATCGCTTTAGCCTGCCTGAGGATAGTTGTTTTATCCTTGTCTTCATTGGGTGATCTGTAGTGCACTCGTATTTCTTTGATTGTATCAGGGCCTTCTGTTCTCTTCTTGTAGATAGGGGAGGAATGCCAGTCACTTCTTCCATTTTGTTGATTGGTGTAGACTTCATTGCCCCTGTTATGATTCTTAGTGCATGATTTTGGACCTTGTCAAGAGTTTGATGGTGAGTCTTGGCTGCTGCCATCCAAGAGCTCTCTGTCTCCGTCTCTTTCTGTCTGTCTGTCTGTCTGTCTGTCTGTCTGTCTGTCTCTCTCTCTCTCTCTCTCTCTCTCCTCTCCTCTCTTCTCTCTCCTCTCTCTCTCTCTCTCTCTCTCTCTCTCTCTCTCTCTCTCTCTCTCTCTCTCTCTCTCTCTCTCTCTCTCTCTCTCTCTCTCTCTCTTTCTGTATGTGTGCGTATGCATGTGTCTGTGTGGTCATGTTTGTGTGTGTGTGTGTGTTTGTGTACTTATTTGTAAAGCTATCCACTTTAAAAAATATCAGATAAACCTATACAATAAGAATTTAAGTTAAACAACACTACAGACTTTAAGCATATTTATGATGTCAATCAATATTCCCCATTTGTTACTAGGACGCAATGTGGCTTGATTACATGTCAGTAATGGCATGCTAACACATGCAGACAGGAACAGAAAGGGAAAACCAAGAAACTAAGGGGTGGTGCTGCTCTTGTGGCCACACGCTCTTCCCAGGTAAGGGGTGAGGGGGGGCGGGGGCAGTCCAAATTTTACGCAGAGAAATGTGCCATGACGTAAAATGGCATACAATACAATACAACTGGAATACATGAACTGATACAACTGAGTGTGACCTTTTAATGGTTTAGGTTCTCTGACGCAGTACATAAACGATATTGCAAACCTGAAAAAGCAGTAGTAATAATAATAATAATAATGTATGGAATTTATATAGCGCTGAATCTTGTAAAGCTACAAATCAAAGCGCTTTGTTTTCTTTAATTTATGCATGTGTATGAGGTTTTTTAAATTTTGTCATCTGTTCCCACCGGCACACAATGGCCTACTCTTTCGAACAGCGGAACAGGATTTAACGTGTGCGCAAGATGTTCTGCATGCGTTCGCTTACGGGGCCTCAGTTTATGGTCTCATCCGAAGGAACGAAGAGGAACGCACACACTTGGCAAAGCGAGACAGTGTTGATAGCACCAGTATGTGAACATCATTAGGGCGTCAACATTGTACGTGGTTTCCAAGTCATCTTTATCGTACTATAATGGATCTAATGATGTTTGTATGCCACACCTACTGTATTGTAGTCAGGTTAGCAAACTGTAACATCAGGCACTAGAATAAAATGTTAACCTGTGATGTTTTATTACTTATGCCTGTCCCATTTTTTCTAAATTGTGTATGTGTTTGTTTGGTTGGGTTTTTTTTTAATTAAACTGGCTGTGCCTACTCTTGATATTGTTTGCCCCCAAAACATGTTTTAGTGTGTATAAATTAGACATATACATGCTGATACACGTATTTTTCTAACTTATATTTTACCAGGATCAGCAGTTTGTACACGCACACATACATGCATGCATAAATACATATACATACATACATACACACATGCAGACATGCATACATACATACATACATACATGCATGCATGAATGCATGCATGCATGCATGCATACACACTATATGCATTTGTGCATTCATCTATTCACGCATACATACAGGAATACATACATACAGACAGACTGGCCGACTGACAGATACAAAGACAAATTGCTACGGAGACACAAAGGCACACATAGATAACCTGAGAGAAGGCAAACGATGAGACTGCAAACAGGCCTGCACACATCATTATCTAATATGGCCATACCACAAGAAAACACAATATAGGTATCAGCATTACACATTAGTTACTTTGATGGACTGATTAGTACATGATTCATTTATGGTCCTGAAGCGGTGCAAACCAAGCATGATGACTGTCAGTGTGAACGGCACTCCTTGTCTTCAGTCAGAGTTCTGAGGTTCACCGGTAGTACAATTCTGCGTTTTCATCCACCGTTAAGGTAGCCGCATTATGAATTCGGGATAGAAAATCGTGTCGTCTCTTTCTATTTTCTCCTTTCTTCTCGAGGGGTCATTGGGATACTGGGCAACCCTTCTTCAGGCCCTGTCTGTTGGAGCAAGTTGAACCTGGAAGAGTTCATGTCTGGTCAAGTGCATGGCGCTTGTTGCACACACGATTAGTGTTTGCCTAGCTGGCTTCTCAAGTCTTCAGTGGTGCTCCAACGGTTCATTACACTACGGGATAGACGAGGTAAGATGGTGAGAGCTTTTTTAAACGTGCACATAATTGATGGGATCTGTAACGCACGTATTTGATCGTCTGCGCGCATAATATACAGGAAGATCATCACAGTGCTACCTAGTCTGTACTTGAATTAATATAAGACATTTTTTACCCCCTCTACATTTAGTACATCAGAACCAGTGGCTGAGATTCGAACCTACGACTTTTAAGCACCCACCGCGTGGCAGTCTAGCACTCTATCCGCTCACTGTTGGCGTCTGTCATTTGTCTGCATAATTGCAGCTTGGAAAAAGTATTCTCTGAATACAGAATGTTTATCATCAGTATGCATTTGACAACAATTGTTTATGATCAAATCATTGTATTTCTGTTTTATAGTTGTTTCACAATGGATTTTTTTAAATTGCTATTTGTTTGAATACAAAGTTCACTAGATAAAAAAATACCTTAAAATGTGCATCCTCATTACTTCAAGATGGATGCCAGTTTTCCTTGGAAACAAAATACGGTTAATTCTGTTATTACGTGGCTAATGCACACATTAAAATATCTACATATCTAATCATGTAAAATACAGATTAAAGTGGTTAACCCTTGATCAAACATTGCAAACTTCGTACAAAAAAAATGTTTCGGAGACATTTGTATTTCTTGCTGTTGCATTTCGAAAGGTGGCAACAACAGCAAAAAGGCATTTTTCTTTGAATTTCTTAATCAGTCTATGCACTGGTGTTTTTTTTCCTGAAAGTGACAACAGGTACGATAGGTTGTTTGTAATAACATGCAATTTCGAAAAAAATGGGACATACTGTTAATTTACAACATTTTACTATTAAATCGATCTTTTTTTTTACTAAGCAAAGTATGTGTTAGTAAACACTCCATGTTTTATCTGTCTCTCTGTCTATATCTCTCTGTCTCTAGCTGTCGCTCTTTCTGTATTTCTCTGACAATCTATTTGGATAAGAATATAAACTGAGGTCATGTGTGCGAACGCGCCCAGAACATTCTGCGCTCAGGCTAAAAGCTGTTGCATGTTTCGGAAGAAAAAAAGCAATAACATGTTGTGCTGGTGGGCACATACTGATGTAACAACATTTACAAAACTGCATGCAAACGGAGACTGAGTGTAAAAAAGCGAATTAGTGCGTGCTCCATTATTCTCGAAATAAGATATCAAAACAAAGCAAAACGACCCCTCCCCCCCCCCCCCCCCCCTCTCTCTCTCTCCTCTCACGCTCTGTCTCTCTCTCGCTCTGTCTGTCTGTCTCTCTCTCTCCATGATGTTTTTTTTGCATTCTTTGCCCAGAGGGCTTGTGAAAAAAAGGTGGAAAAAGCATGTTTGCGTATGCCATAACACTCTTTAAGTAAACAGAAAACCCCCAGTCAATTGAATTCTCTGTCTCTGTTTCTCTGCCTGTCTCTGTGTGTATCTGTCTGTCTGTCTCTCTCTCTCTATCTCTCTCTCTCTCTTTGTCTGTCTCTGCCTCTCTGTCTCCCTCTCTCTCTCTCTCTGTCTATCTCTCCCTCTGTTTATCTCCCTGTCTCCATTTCTGTCTCAGTCTCTCTGTCTCTCTCTATGTCTCTGTTTCTCTGTCTTCATCTATGTATCTGTCTCTTTGTCTCTGTCTCTCTGTCTCTGTCTGTCTCTCTGTCTCTCCAGACTGGCGTGACTCAGGCCAGAGGAGGGTGTGTTGGGGTGAAAGCTGATTACTGTTCTTCATTACTCCAATGCTGGTGGACAGCTGGCCGTCTGCAGACACACTTTACACAGTCTGCAGACACACTTTACACAGTCTGCAGACACACTTTACACAGTCTGCAGACACACTTTACACAGTCTGCAGACACACTTTACACGGTCTGCAGACACACTTTACACAGTCTGCAGACACACTTTACACAGTCTGCAGACACACTGTACACAGTCTCTGCAGACACACTTTACACAGTCTGCAGACACACTTTACACAGTCTGCAGACACGCTTTACACAGTCTGCAGACACGCTTTACACAATCTGGAGACAAACTAAACACAGTCTGCAGACACACTTTACACAGTCTGCAGACACACTTTTAACAGTCTGCAGACACACTTTACACAGTCTGCAGACACACTTCACACAATCTTCAGACACACTTTACACAGTCTGCAGACACACTTTACAGTCTGCAGACACACTTTACACAGTCTGCAGACACACTATACACAGTCTGCAGACACACTTTACACAGTCTGCAGACACACTTTACACAGTCTGCAGACACACTTTACACAGTCTGCAGACACGCTTTACACAATCTGGAGACACACTATACACAGTCTGCAGACACACTTTACACCGTCTGCAGACACATTTTAGAGTCTGCAGACACACTTTACACAGTCTGCAGACACACTTTACACAGTCTGCAGACACACTATACACAGTCTGCAGACACACTTTACACAATCTGCAGACACACTTTACACAGTCTGCAGACACACTTCACACAGTCTGCAGACACACTTCACACAGTCTGCAGACTATCGTCTTCAGGTTTCTCTGACACAGCCGCTGTCGTACCATCTGCCTGTTTACCTGCATGCTTATCTGTCTGTGTGACTGCCTGCCTGCCTTTCTGTGTGTCTGTCTGCCTGTCTACATATCTGTCTGTCTGTGTGTCTGTCTGTCTGCCTGCCTGTCTGTATGTGTTTCTCTCTGTTATTTCTGTCTCTTGCTTTCTTCTTCTCACTTGATTTTCTTGTTCTTTTGTCACTGTCATCTGTCTGCCTTTATATATACATACATATATATATATATATATATATATATATATATATATATATATATATATATATATATATATATATATATGTGTGTGTGTGTGTGTGTGTGTGTCTATCTATCTATCTATCTATCTATCTATATTTATATATACATATATATATTCTTTCTTTTTCTTTATTTTGTTCTTGCTCTAGTTTTCTCTCTCTCTTTCTTTCCTTCTTTGTATGTCTCCGTCATTGACTCCCCCCACCCCCCACCTCTTCCACTCTTACTTCCCTTTAAAGCCCATCTATCTGTTCCCACAGTTTTTAATTCTTTTACCAATACGTCTACATGTTGGATGGGTGATCGCTCGTGCACATTGGCCTCACTCAATACTGGTCCCCACTTCACCCAGCTAGAAATGGACACTTGCCCTCTTTAAGGACAAGAACTGTAAACCCGTGAGGGACAGGAGATGGACACCACCCTCAAAATGCCGGCCCATGCAGAAACTAGTGGCTCAGCAATGTGGTTTTTTTTTTGATCAGCCGTAATTTGTGATAGTTTCTGAAACAGGCGCAACTCATTTTTTTACCATTGATTTTGTTGGTTTTTTATGTTGAGTAACTTATCAATTGTGTAAAGCATAACCCCAATCTGAATCTGACGATTACGTTACTGAGAAAAAAACAGTGTTTGGTTACAAACTTAGTTCAAAGTTCTATTTCTTCTCAAAATGTGTGGAAATATGACATGATTGTTTCAAGTCACCTTTAGGCCGATTAAAAAAACCCACACTTGCCAAACTTTCTAGCTGGTATTAAAACATCACTTAAAAGCAATCACATCCAACACATGTTCTGGACTTTTTTTCTTTGCTTTGTATATTTGTTTGTGTGTTTGCTCTTTACTTTAAAAAAAATGGGGGGGGGGGGGGGGGGGTTGAGGGAGAGATCAGCTGAAGTTGGAATTGCTGCCGAAGCCTAATCAAGTTTGGTTAACACGCTCAGCCAGCGTGACTGGAAACTGGTGGTCCACAGCAATTAAGAAGTCAGATATTTTCCATGCCTGAACACCACGGCCGCTAATTAAAGGACAAGAATGTCCAGCTTGTCGAAACGAAGGTGATTTTGAGAGACAGAGACAGAGAGAGACAGAAACAGAGATAGACAGAAACAGAGAGAGAGAGAGATAGAGAGAGAGAGAGAGAGAGAGAGAGAGAGAGAGAGAGAGAGAGAGAGAGAGAGAGAGAGGAAGGAAGGAAGTGAGGGATGGAGGAAAACGAGATGGAGGGAAGAGGGGACAAATAAAGAGGAGGAACGGGGAGAGAAAGAAACACAGAGGAGAGGAGGAAGAAGAGAGAAGAAGGAGGAGGAGGAGGTGGATGTGTGTGTGTGTGTGTGTGTGTGTGTGTGTGTGTGTGTGTGTGTGTGTGTGTGTGTGTGTGTGTGTGTGTGTGTGGAAGAGAGAAGAGAGAGAGAGAGAGAGAGGAGAGAGAGAGAGAGAGAGAGTATCATTGTCTTCATTTTCTTCTTTGGTCTTCCTTTTTTCTTCTCTTCTTTACTGTTTTCTTTCTTTCTTTTTCATGTTTCTATCTTCATGTCTGGCCTGCTGTTTTTTTTTTCATGATTGATTTTGTCTGTCTGTTCTTTTTGTCCTCTGTTATAGCTGGCCTTTTGTTTCTGTTTTTTTTCTTCCTGTTTTTTTTTCCTTCCTTTCATTCCTTCATTCCTTCCTTCCTTCTTTCTTCTCTTTCTTTTCTTTTCTTTCTTTCTTTCTTTCCTTCCTTACTTTTTTCTGAAAATTTCATTTCTGGGTTTTTTTTCTATCTTTCTTATGTTCATGCTTGTTGTGCGTCAGCGCCTGGGCTTTATCACAGTTCTTGAGTAAACCATTGAGAGGCTGTATGACCAGTGGCTTTCTTTCCCACTCATGGAATTCCACTTTACAGCTTAGTCTTTAGTGATCGACTATGACTCTCTGACTAGGAGGCTTGACTCGCACAGTCCTTATGTGCTGCAGCCCTGGGGGCTGGTTGGCCTTTGGAAAACATCTCCAACGCTGACTGTCCTTATGCCTACTTGGCCGAGAGAGTGGGGATGTACTGTGGGCAAGGCATCTCCACTATAATCAACTTTCTGCCCAGTTTCCAAAACAGCAGCTGCCTCCTTTGCTGTTTTGGAGGTCATCGTCGGACACGACGGACAAACATACATGTTCATGCTGTTACCCCTTTCTGTTATATATGTCATTCTTTCAGTCACTCTCTCCTTCTACCTGCTTCCTTTCCTTTTTTTTCCTTTCTCTTCTTTTGTCTTTGATGTTATCGTTTATATTTATTCCTATTTCTTTTTTTTTCTTATCATTTCTGATCTCTGTCTTTCATCATTTCGTTTATTTCAGTCTTTCGTTCATTCAGCTTCCATATTTCTTTCTCTTTTTGTTTTGTTTTTTCTTTCTTTTCTTTCTTTTGCTTTATTTCTTTCTTCTTGCTTCATATTTTTTCTTTGTTTCTTTCTTTCTTCTCTTTCTTTCTTTCTTTTTTTTTCTTTCTTTCTTCTTTCTTTTTTTCTTCTTCTTCTTTCTTTTCTTTCTTTCTTTCTTTCTATTCTTTTCTTTATCTATTCTATCTATTTCTTTTCTTCTTTCTTTCTTTCTATCCTGTCCTGTCTATCCGTCTGCAGTTTCTTCATTATTTCATTTCTTTTAGTTTGATTTTTCCCGCTTTTTGTTAGTTTCCTTACTACGCTCCATTGCGTTCTTGAATGTTTTCTCCTGTGTGTTCTTAGTCTGTCTTTGCTTTAGCTTTTTGGCGGGTCACGTTTTCCAAGGTTTATTTTTTAGGGGGGGGGGGGGGGATCCTATGATTGTTGTTTGTTTAATCTTACTCTCTCTTTCTTTTTGTCTGCCCTTCTTTCTTCTATGTTTCGTCTGTATCTCTTTGTTTTCTTCTTTTCCGTTAGTCTTTCTCTCTTTCTTTCTTTCTTTTTTTCTTTCCTTTCTTTCCTAACCCTTTCTGTCTTTCATTCCTTTTTTTCTGTATTTTATCCTTCTGTTCCTTTTTTAGCTATGATTTTTTGACGGTCTCTCACATTGTTCATTGTTTTAAAAAGCATACTCATTTCTCTCTTCTGGGCATTGCTTCTCTGTTTCTTACTTTCTTCCTAGTTTTGATTATTCTGGTTCCTTTGTCTTTCGGTCATTTGTTCTTTTTTGTTGTTGAAAATGTCACCTTTCTTTCTTTCATCATTTCGTAGTTATCATTTTTATGTCTATCCTTTATTGTATTTTTATTTTAATATTATTTTTCGGTTTATTATTTCTGTCTTTATCTCTTTTTTTCCTTTTATTTATATTTTTATTTATTTGTCTTCTCTTTTTTCTTTTTTTCTTCTTTCTTTCTGTCTTTTTTTCATCATTTGTTTTTTTTCTATTTTTATGTTTGTCTTACCTTCTTTTTATTTCTAGTTTAATTGTTTTATTCTTTCGTTCTTTCTGTCTCTCTTTCATTTCTTTCTTTTTTTCATTTCTTTCTTTCTTTCATTTCTTTCTTTCTTGTTTTCTTTCTTTCAGTTCATTTCTTGACGTTGAAAAGCAGAACGAGGCTGTGAAGCAAAAGTTAACACCATTTTTTTTCTCTTCCTTTCATTTCCCAGTTTTTATTTCTCTAAGAAAATCTGTCATTCAACGTGACACTTTGGACATACCCTCTTATAAAGCTCACATCAAAAGCAGAAGGAGTGACGGAAGGACAGACAAAAAAAGAAGGAAAGAAGAAAACTGGAAAGAAGAAAACTGTGTGAACAGAGGAAAAAACAACAACAGAGAAACAAAGTTTGGGATTTCTGTATGATTAACATCACCGCAAAATAGAAAAGATACATTGACAAAACTTGGGGGGGGGGGGGGGGTTAAGAAGAAAGAAAGAATGTGGGAAGATATAAAAGGAAAGAACATGAAAACTTATGGTGTTACAGAAATACATGCAACGACAACGACGAAAACTAGGACAAAACAGAGGAGGAGGAAGAAGAAGAAGAAGAAGAAGAGGGAGAGGAGCAGCCACCGCCACCACCACCACCACAACAACAACAACAACAACAACATCAACAACAACAATATCAACAAGAAAACGGTTCTGATAATAAACAAGATGATGTTGATGACGAACAGCAAGAAAACCACGAAAAAATGCGAAAGAAGAAGAGGATAAACTCCGTTCGACATATCTTATTTTAATGTGTTGGCGTATTAACCGAAGAATAGGTAACTGCAGCTACACAAACAACAACAATAAGCAGCAACAAAAGTAGTAACAAAAACAACAGTCAGCGGTAGCAGAAACGGTAGATCGATAGTTAAGAAGTAACGCACCCACCTAGAAAGCGGAAAGCCCTGAATAATCCCCGTTTGTGCCCGAAACTGTTCCTCCATCCTCTAGACTGTAAGGGATAGTCTGAGTGCTAGTCTTTCGGATGAGGCGATAAACTAAGGTTCCGTGTGAAGCATGTATTTAATGCGCGCAAAAGAATCCACGGAACAAGAGAAATGTCCCCCGCAAAACTCTGGAGAAAAAAGCCACTCTGATAGAGAAAAATACACATGAAGAAAAGAAAAGAAAAAATGTTATATTGGGTGGCCCTGTTCTTGTGGCAACATGTCTTCCCGGGGAGAGCAGTCCAAATAATTATCACATTAATAAATCTGCCATGATTTAAAATAGTATAAAAGACAAATACAATAAGCATCGCAGTATTGCGGTCGGCTGTAGCATGCATCAGTAACAGCAATAGCAAGCAGCAGCAGCGGTATCTTTGTATTTATATTTTGTACTCTGCTTTCAGTCATGGAAGATTTATCTTCGTGAAATTGAGGTTGTTCTCCCCGGAAAGATCGCGTCGCCACAAGAACAGTGCCACTCCATTGTGTGAAACTTTCTTTGCTGCATTTGTATGTGTTTCCTTCCCTGAAAGCGTGTTGCAATGGGATCTCGGTCGATCATCTCATCCGAAAGTCTAGCATCCAGACTACCACACAAGGTCTTGTGGACAGGGGGAGGGGGGGGGGGAAAGGCCTGGCTCAAATGGGGATTGAACCAGCACTGCTCACTTTCAAGGCAGCTGGTGGGTAATCTTTAGCAGTAGCAGCAGTAGTTAGTTACAGTAGTAGTAGTAGTAGTAGTAGTAGTAGTAGTAGTAGTAGTAGTTACAGCAGTAGTAAGTTATAGCAGTAGTAGAGAGCAGTAGCAAACGTAGGGATTCGTAACTTAGCAGTTAGTTGTAGCAACAGTAGTGATTTGTAGTAGTAATAGTACATAATTGTAGCTTAGCAGTAAGTAGTAGGGACAGTAGTGAGATGCAGTAGTAATAGTAGGGAATTGTAGCAGTAGCAGTAAGTCAACCACAGTAGGGAGTTGTACCAATACTAATGAGCTGTAGCAGCAGCAGTAGTAATAAGCTATAGCTGTAGCAATAATAGAGAGTTGTAATTGTAGAAGCAGCTGTGCGTAGTAGCAATAGCAGTAGCAGCAGTAGAGAGTAGTAGTAGCAGCTGAGGAGTGTCGTAACTATTGGCAACAGAAGTAGACACAGAAGAAGAAGAAGGAGAAGAAGAAGAAGAAGAAGAAGAAGAAGAAGAAGAAGAGAGAAGGAGAAGAAGAAGAAGGAAGAAGAAGAAGAAGAAGAAGAGAGAAGAAGAAGAAGAGAAGAAGGAAAGAGAAGAAGAAGAAGAAGAAGAAGAAGGGGGGAAAAGCAAGAAAAGGGAACGGCAAAAAGAAAGATAGAGATAAAACCCTAAAGAACAAAGAAAATCTAAGACCTCGACTTAAAAAAAACACAAAGAAAAACCCAGCAACAACAATATCAACAACATCAGCAATAACAACCCACAACAACAAATATATAATAAAAAAGAACAAACATATTAATAGCATAAAAAGAAAAACAAACATCCCAGCAACTAAAGAAAATCGAACACAAATGACAGATACAAAACAAGATGACTCTTCAGCAACCAAAGAATCCAACCAATAATGACTCCTACAAATATCTAGACTCTCCCTCTCCTCTCTCTCTCTCTCTCTCTCTCTCTCTCTCTCTCTCTCTCTCTCTCTCTCTCTCTCTCTCTCTCTCTCTCTTCACCCACCCACACCACCCTCACCCGCTCCAACAGAAAAAGCAAAAACCAGAACAAGCATAAACAAAAACAACAAAAAAGTCCCGCCAAAAACCCTCCAAAGTTTCATCCAACCAAACGGTGCCAAGGGAGGCCATACTGCAGCACGTGACACAATCATATCTCTCGTTAGCTGAAGATGGACGTAATCTATGAAATGACACGTTTCTACGTCAGCCCGACAGTTGATTAATCCTCGCCCAGTCCTCTGTATTATGGATTCCATCTCCATCCCAGTGTCGTGTCGATCTCATTCTTCACTCTCCTCACTACTTTCTTCTTCTTCTTCTTCTTCTTCTTCTTCTTCTTCTTCTGTATGTTTTTTTGGTTCTTTTTTTTTTGTTCGTTACCTTCTTATCATTATCATCATTCTTATACGTTGTGATCTTCGTCATGACCATTCCTATGAATGAGAGAGACGGGGTGGAAGTAGAAAGAAGGAGAGAAGAGAGAGAGAGAGAGAGAGAGAGAGAGAGAGAGAGAGAGAGACAGACAGACAGACAGACAGACAGACAGACAGACAGACAGACACAGAGAGAGGGATACAGACAGAGAGAGAGACAGAGGCAGAGAGCGTTAAAATTAATAGGGAAAGAGAGAGTGTATGTGTGTGTGTGTGTGTGTGTGCTTAAGAGACAAAGAGAGGAGGATGAGGAGAAGGGAGTGAGAGACAGAGATGGTTAAGGTGAGAGAGAGAGAGGGGCGGGGAGGTAAGGTGAGATAGAAACAGAGAGAGGGAGAGAGAGAGAGAACTCTGAACTCTGAAATTGTTTAATATACATCGGCCTTTGGCCACAATACACATTGAGGAGCAAAATACTTAAGATGAAAAGTTGAAGATGAAAAAAATTCACATAAGTTTGGTAAGACTTTGGCATAATACCCTGGAGTGCACTCATAACTGAATACTCTTGCATAAGCATATTCCAACATCATGCCTAAATGAAGACTGTCGTATGCCAACAAATCAAAACAAAACACAGCTAAAAACAAAAACTCAGTTCACCTTAACCACTTCCCAGGGTACCACAAAAAGACAATAGACCTATTAACAAAGTTCTTGATGAAACTATACCTGATATGTTAACACCTTCTCACCTACAAAATACAAACATCAAGCACATCATAAATCATAACATTTGAAACCATTAATGCTCATTAGGTTTTCTTGCATTTTCATAATAGTTACTATACTCACAAGTTATTGCATTCTCAAAACATTCACCACTCAAATAAAAAAAATGTATACATCAAATACAACCATGTCAGCTCTAGGCTACTGCAATGTTAACACAATGCTGTATGGGAAAAAAAACAACCCAAAAAACACACACACACAAACCCCACACACTGTGCTTTTTCATGTCATGTAACTTTTACGTCATAAAAAGATAAAATAGGATGTTAATCAAAACATTGCAAGATATCACTTCAGAAACAGAGAGAGAGAGAGAGATAGAGAGAGAGACGAAGACAGAGACAACAATACACAGAAAGGGGGAGTGAGAAAACAGGAGTCAAGGGGGATAAGTGAAGTGAGAGAGATACACAATATATATATATATATATATATATTATATATATATAATATATATATATATATATATATATATATATATTATATATAATATATTATATCTCTCTCACTTCACTTATAGATATATAGATATAATGTATGGAATTTATATAGCGCTGAATCTTGTAAAGCAACAAATCAAAGCGCTCAGGTGACTTTTTAAAAATATATGCTGTGTTTATGCGGTTTTGTAAATGTTGTCATCTGTTCCCACCGGCAGACAGTGGCCTACTCTTTCGAACAGCGGAACAGGATTTAACGTGGTCGCAAGATGTTCTGCATGCGTTCGTACACGGGGCCTCGGTTTATAGTCTCATAAATATGAGAGAGACAGAGAGGGTGTGTGTAAGTGTGTGTCTGGGTATGGGAGAGATGAGAGAGAGAGAGAACTGTCCTGAATATGCTATGGTCACTTGTGAAGAAGTGATTGAACGCATGCATAATTCATATTGGGAAGAGATTAAATTGGTAAAAGATGCGTGATACAGGGTCAGAGTCAGAGCATGCAGTTGCGCGTGTGCGCGCATGTGTGCGTATATGTATGGGGGTGTGTGGGCGTGCATTTGTGTTGTTTGTGTATGCGCGTGTGCACGCGCGCTCGGATGAGTACACGCACTTTACACATGAAAACGCCAGAGAAACAGGAATACAACGAAATAAGGGAGATAAGGATGGAGATAAAACAGAGGGAATCAGAGAAAGCTAGGGGGAGAGGATTGACCGTCGGAATGAGATAAAGAGAATGAGTGAGAGAGAGAGAGAGAGACAGAGGGACAAAGACACAGAGAGAGAGATGGGGTGAAAAGAGAAAGTGAGAAAGACAGAAACGGAGGAAGAGGAAGTGAAAGAGAAAGAAAGAAAGAAAGAAAATAGAAAGAAAGAAACAGACAGACAGACTGACTGACTGACTGACTGACTGACGAGCGGGTGGACGGACGGATGAACGGACAGACGGAC
>CM054157.1:35998421-36028421 GCA_028751875.1 Rapana venosa | reverse complement strand
ATATCTCTCTGTCTATGCCTCTGCCTGAATGACTATCTATCTGTCTATTTGTCTCTGCCTCTCTTTTTGTATCTGTCTCTCTGTCAGTCTGGATTTCTCTCCTTCCCCCCCCCCCCCTGTCTCTGTCAGAGTCAAGTCAAGTCAAGTCAATTCAAAAACACTTTAATCATCCCATGAAGGGCAATTACAATACTGACAGGCACATTGATACCTATCTCTCGCTATCTAATTTTCTTTCTCTCTGTGTGTTTCGTTCTCTCTCTTTCACACACACACCCACACACACACACACACAACACACACACACACACACACACACACGCACACACACTTGGCTCACCACTCACCTCTTCCCCTGTCCTTCTGTGCCTGCTCTCCTCAAGAGCAGAGCGGTCACTATTGGTCATCCTCTGCTGAAGACAAATAGACTGTCCGGCAGAAATTGACAACCTCCCGGCGGCAAGGTGACCACGTGACAGACAGCTCGGTCCTCATTGGCCAGATAATTCTGACGTTGGTCCTCACCTACATACAGCTTTTCCCTTACTTTCTAAGCAGCTGTCAGGTGCTCCTGTTTGTTCGTACGTATATGTGTGTGGTGTGCGTGTATATGTGTGTGTGTGGTGTAGTTTGTGTGTGTGTGTTTGTGTGTATGTGTGTGTGTGTTTTGTGTATGTGTGTGTGCTTGTGTGTGTGTGTGTGTATTGTGTGTGTGTTTTGTTTGGTGTTATTGTGGGTGTGTGTGTGTTATATGGGGGGAGGGTGTTTGTGTGTGTGTGCGTTGTGTGTGAATGTGTGTGTGTGTGTGTGTTTTGTGTTATGTTATGTGGGGTAGGGTTTGTGTGTTGTGTGTTGTGGTGTGTTGTGGTGTGTTGTGTGTGTGCGTTGTATGTGTGTGTGTGTGTGTGTGTGTGTGTGTGTGTGTGTGTGTGTGTGTGTTGTGTGTGTGTGTGGGTGTATGTGTAGTGGACAATACTTTTTCTTTCAAATGGGCTGCAGAAACATTCAACCTGCAAAGACAAATGAAAAGAAAAAAAAAGAAACGGGTACTCATCAGACTAATTAGATTACAAGTGACATACCCTAATCAAAATAGATTGTGACGTTAAGATGCTGCACAGCACAACATTCTATTCTAGGTGGGTCAAAATCTTCCCCTCTCTGTCTCTTCTCTCGTCTCTCTCTCTCTCTCTCTCTCTCTCTCTCTCTCTCTTCTCTCTCTCTCTTTCTTTCCAATCTCTCTCTCTCTCTTTTCCCCCTCTCTCTCTCCTCTCTCTCACCTCCTCTATCTCTCCCTCCTCCTTACCCTCCTCTCTTGTGCTCTTTCTCTCTCTCTCTCTCTTTTCCTGTCTGTCGTCTCTCTCTCTCTCTCTCTTCCTCTCTCTCTCTCTCTCTCTCTCTTCTTCTCTCTCTCTCAGATAAGAAAGTGTTGTGTTGGCATTGGTTTCTTTTTGTTTCCATTGGAGTATTCATAAACGTTATTAGCATGCACCCTGAACCAAGAATATTGTCAACTAAAGCACAAAACAAAATTTAATCAGTAATATCGCGTCAAGTGTGAGTGTTTGTTGTGTGTGTGTGTGTGTGTATGTGTGTGTGTGTGTGTGTGTGTGTGTGTGTGTGTGTTGTGTGTGTGTGTGGTTCTTTTTCTGTTCATGCCTGGATTGCTCTCAATCGCCACTGTCATGGTTGATCCCGATTGCAATGATGACGGAACTCTGAAATCAATGTTGACGCATGCAGTTCACTTTCCAACTTTTGTTTCCGGCCTTTCCTGTCTCTCCTGATTTCCACAACTGGGACCAGTATGTCGTGATTTACAAAGTAAAGGGTTAAAAACCGTTTGAGATTTTGTATACCAACGCTATCATGAATTAAACTCTTTTTCCCCCCAAAATGTGGATGTTTTGGAATAGAAAATCGCAGCTTTCTGTCAGTGGTGTGTGTGTGTGTGTGTGTTGTGTGTGTTGTGTGGTGTGTTAGTGTGTGTGCGTGTGTGTTTGTGAAAGTTGCGTTGTCAAGACCACAGATTACAGCCTATGCATGCCATGTCAATGTGAAATGAAATCTAGTGCGATGTCATTTCCAAAACCACTATCACTTAATTTGACAACGTTGTAGCTGTTTACATTTTTTGAGTGCGACAAAAGCTGTAAAGTTTACAATAATATTATACTTTCTGAGCACAAGGTACCAGAGTCAAAGGAGTCATCAGCGTTATCAGATACACGTTAATATCATCGACAGAAATGTCCAATAACTGTAAACATATTGTTAAGCGCGTGCGTGCACATACACATTCACACACACAGAGACACACATAAAACACAAACGCGCGCGCGTGTGCACGCACACACACACACACACACACACACATCCTTTCTTCATATATAATACTTCAAGACAACAGGAAGAGATGGAAGATCAGAGATGTGCTGAAACTCATGCAGAATCTTGCGTGTGTATACTTTCGTTTTTTAACTTTTGTATTCTCGGCCCATAAAGGGTTAACCTGCTGTGACAGCAAGTCATATGTGTCAGACAATGTTGCAAAAGCGTTGAAATCAGTATCTGCTTCTTTCTTGCAACGCTCAGACAGCGACTACTGGTTTGTCATGGGACCAGAAATGTGTTGTGCTGCCGTTCTGCGCCTGACAAGCCAGGCCCAGCGCATCCGACTTCGGCATGGGAAAAAAACCTGTTATCTTTTACGTCTTTCTCAAAAATAGGCAGGAGAATGAACCAAGAAAGCAGAAAAAAGACAAGAGGAAAGCAACGGTAGGAAAAGGGACAAGGTAGAAACAAAAAAACAGGGATAGAAAAAGAAAATTGCTAGCACAGAATTTCCAGAAGGTGGGATGCTATACTGACAGCACCCCCCACCCCCACCCTCACCCCGTCATTCCCACGTGGGAAGGATCTGTGTTGGTGTCTAAATATGTTCTACCCGATTATCTTTTATTTGGCTTTTTCGTTCTTTCCTTGTTCGTTTGTTTGGTTTTGTTTGTTTGTTTGTGTGGGGCTTTTTTTTGGGTTTTACTTATTTGCTCTTCTTTTCGTTGGTTGTGTTGGTAGTTGGCTGGTTAGCTGGCTGGTTGGATTGTAGCTTGGCTGGTATTTTGATGTCTTTTTCTTTTTCTTGTTTTTTTGCTTTGTTTTCAGAGGGTTATCTGTCTGTTTCTTAGTCTGTTAGTGTGTTTCCGCCTCTTCGTTTACCATGACTATCTGATAACCTTAAACTAATGTGTTTTGGAGTCTGCCTACCTGTCTGTCTCTATCTATGTGTGTCTGTTTGAATCTGTCTCTGAGTTCAGAGTTCTGTCTCTCTTTCTGTCTGTCTTTCTGTCTATGTGTCTTTCTCTATCTCTCTCTCATCTATCTCTCTCTCACTCTCTCTCTCTCTCTCTCTCTCTCTCTCTCTCTCTCTCTCTCTCTCTCTCTCTCTCTCTCTCTCTCTGTTTATCATTCTAGCTATGACCGTCTAATAACATAAAAAATGCTTTGGGGTCTGCCTACCTCTCTATCTTTTTCCCTGCCTGTCTGTGTTAATAAATCTCTCCTTAGATTCAGAGTTTTCTCTCTGTCTCTATCTCTGTCTTTGTCTGTCTCTCTGTCTCTCTGTTTATCTCTCTCTCTCTCTCTCTCCTCTCTCTCTCTCTCTCTCTCTCTCTCTTATATATTATAATTTATTATATAATATATATATATATATATATATATATCTGTCTGTCTGTCTGTCTGTCTGTCTCTCTCGTACTCTGTGGCTCACGTGAATTTATCAAGTTTGTGTCACACGCTTAACTTCACTACTACATGTTAATATTTACGTTGAAACAGTTGGTGCTTTTTTTTTTACTTCTTCCAGCAGAAGCATAACTGATCCAATTGAAAGGTGTTTCAGTGTTTTTATTTTCTGTTGTTTATCTTCCACTGGCATAGGGTCAATGTCCTTCAAGTCAATCCCCGAACCAACAAAGCCAATCCAATATAAGCAAACAACTGTTCACCGCTCTTTGCTGCTGCTGTAGGGAGCTTGTTTGTTTCGTTGTTTGTTATTCTGTGTTAGGTCTTTGTTTTCTGGCGGATTGTTCCTGGTTTTGACTTGTTTAATCGTGTCATGCGCTTGTAATTGCCTTATGTTGGTGTAATGATGAAACTTTTGAATCATGCTGCTTATGATCTGCAGAGAATGTTGCATGGATGATGTTTGATGTAATGTGATATGTATTCTTTTTCTTTTTTTTGGTTTTCCTTTATTGAATATATTATTCTAAATCAATTTGAACAAAACCCAAGCAAGCAGAAAATGTAGCTGTTCACTTTTTCAACCGATTATATTAAAAAAAATAGTGCACGCGCATAACAACATATTTTCACGTGAATGTGTGAACATCCATACGCACGTACATACAGAGGAAGACAAACACAATAACAGGAGCGGGTGTGCAGAAACATACACACGCACAGGTACTGACACAGTTACACACACACACACACACACACACACCACACACACACACACACACACACACACACACACACAACAAGAGGCAAGCCAGCAAGCAAGCAAACAAGCACACACGCACGAACACACGCACACAAACACACACACACACAAAACACACACACACACACACATGAGCCAAGTGTGCAGGTCTTAAATTTCAAATGCAAGTGTAAAATACACAATTTGTGAAATCCAGCTCTTGATATCCCTAAAGACGAAACTGTCCATACAAAACCCCACACAAACCATCAACAACATCATGTCTACCACAGCATATCTATTACTTGTTCACACCCATTGTTTTGCAACATGGACTTCAGTGGTAAGACAAACATTGGATGCCGTTCACCTTACGTCCTTAGAGGAAACTGTCTCCATTCCAAGCTGAAACCCAGTTGGAGGAAGGGCATGTCTAGGGATGGAGAGCCTTTAGTGCTGCTGCTGATGGAGCTGTCTACAGCTGTGTGTCGCCTCAATTACAGACAGAGTGTCTCTTCGGGAGGAGCAGTGTGAAGTTTTGCACGGAGTGGGCATACAGAAATGTATCCCTTTTGTGTTTCTTTTTCTTGTTCATGTTCTTGTTCGTCTTGTTTTTGTTCTGCCTCTGCTTTTGCTTCTGCTTCTGTTATGTTTTTTTATTTCTTTGTTCTTGTTCTTTCTCTTCTACTTCTCTTTCTTCTTCTTCTTCTTCTTCTTCTTCTTCTTCTTCTTCTTCTTCTTCTTCTTCTTCTTCTTCTTCTTCTTCTTCTTCTTCTCTTCTTCTTCTTTCCTTTTTCGTGTTCGTCTTCTTCCTCTTTTTCTTCTTCTTTGTTGTCGAATTGTCAGACAGCAACCATTGTTGATTGTCATATAAGCAAAAATGCGTTGCGCTGCTGTTAAGCACCTGACAAGTCAGGCCCAGCGCATCAGCTTTCAGGGTCGGGGATGACTGTCACGGTTAAAGTCTTCATGGATAAAAGGCAGGAGAATGGACCAAGAAGGCAGAAAAGGATAAGCTATACCAGTTGCACATACAAACACCCACATGCACATATACTACCATAGGCAGATACGTGTGCACTTAGTTAACAGCTATAACAAGTAACATCCTTATTACAACCGGGTCCACAACAGTTCTACGATAGAAAAAGGTAAAGCCTCACAAACAGTCGTCATTCTAAACAGTAAAAGACTGACAGAGACCGAACAAGAGATATAGAAACCAAGCCTATGGGGCTATGAATATATAGCGACACAAACAAAAAAAACAAACAGCGATTTTTTTCAGAACGATCTGTATCGATTATCAATATAGTTACATAGCCCCTTACACATGTGATCTTTGCCCTTTCATTAACTAAAACATCATCTTACTTTAACATTATCTACACAACTTTAAAGATCAGAGAGTTTCGAGCCACCCGATCTCCATACTCATACAAGAATACAGTACCAGTAAAACATTGACATAACACCGGCGAAACACTACACCACTCATCAAGGGAAAAACCGACACCCCCTCTGCACACATCATCGGTTGTTCCTTATCCAAACTCCCTGCGACAGACAGGCTCAAATCCATTGTTTCAGCAGCCGAAAGGGGAGAGGGTTGGTCCACACAATTACCAACATTCAACACAAGTGCCTACCCCCTTCTATCGACCATCCCCTTGTGGGAATGAACACTCAATTTGTCCTCTAAACACGCAGGTCTAGGAAAGGCCTCGGCTTCAGAGGCAGGTTGTGTAGTCGCGTGGTGGTGTAACTCGAGTGCTGGTTAAGTCAAAAGGGTGAGTGACTTACTAGCATCACAAATTGGTACAGTCATTAGGATTGTGTTCCGGGGTTTTACAGGCAGCTGGCAACGTTCTCACACGCTGAGGTGAGAGAATTGCGAAACGTGTATGTATGGGTGCTGGTGGGACGGGGGTACCTTTGGAAGGTACACTGTTTCTTAGAGAAAGAGAGAAGGCGTTCTGATTAATATGTCGTAGGTATGGTGGGATGGTAGCTAGCTGGAAGGAATTATCGATTGAGACGAAGTGGGTTTTGTAACATTTAGGGGGTTATGAGAGAGAGAGAGAGAGAGAGAGAGAGAGAGAGAGAGAGAGAGAGAGAGAGAGAGAGAGAGAGAGAAAGATCGTCTTGCGTACACGTTAAAACATGTCCATCTTCTGGAAGCGTGGACCACTGTGTGCCGTGTGGAACGGGATGACTGAATGTACATAACAACATTCACGCAGAAGTGGATGTAAAACAAGCACATCAGTGCTCGTTCTGACCCATTATCATTGAAATGAAATAGCTCTGAGACTTCCTTGTTAAATGAAAGTGCATAAGTGTTTACAGAAGTTCGCTAGTAAAAAGAAGAAGAAGAAGAAGAAGAAGAAGAAGAAGAAGAAGAAGAAGAAGAAATGGAATTTATATAGCGCTGTATCTTGCACAGACAAATCAAAGCGCTTAGTTATGCGCTACAGTAGTGTCTTGTAACATGGTTGCAAACATCCACTCTGACAGTCATGGTCTAACACTCGTGCGTCTTGTTCCTGTAATTCGTGTGGCTGCCCAGAACTATATTCTATCATTCTGTTGAGAGCCAATGTTTGTTTTACTTCATAATTCGAGACGGTCTGGCTTTCTGGCTTAGGTCAAACTGTGTGTCGGTTATTGTGTAAAGTATGGCGCAAGACCGGACATCAAACAGCATTGTTACATCTTGAAATGTTATGTTGATGTTGTGTTTTTCATCTATGAAGTGTCCCTAAAATAACAACCTGCACTCTCCATTCATTTCTGTCGGAGCACGGTTGTGTGTTATGGCGAGAAACACCAAAAATGCAGCCATACATGCACACGTGTTTTATTCTTATCCTGTGTGTATGTGTGTGTGTGCTCATTAACTCACAGCGCGCGATGTCCTGATGTAATGATTGAGGCAAGGGACATACACTGAAAACAGCTATCAGGGCGTTTTGCTGGGGAACGCCCAACAGGGACAAATGGCGAGTAATCAGCAGAATGTCTATATCTTCCGTTTATAGGGAAACGTAAGAAAATTTACAAGATGGATCTGGCACACACTCATTTACAACAGACGCCGAGTGTAATTGTTGATACCACTGTACGATGTCCTCTTTCTTTGGAACTGCAGTTCTGTCTGTCTCTGTCTTTCTGTATGTGTGTGTGTGTGTCTGTCTCTCTCTCTCTTCTGTCTGTCTTCTCTCTCTCTCTCTCTCTCTCTCTCTCTCTCTCTCTCCTCTCTCTCTCTCTCTCTCTCTCTCTCCTCTCTCTCTCTCTCTCTCTCTCCCTCTCTCGCGCGCGCGCATACTTTTTATTTTTGGGAAATCTGCACTTGGAATAAGTTACATGTATGTTTGTATGCATATATGTATGCATGTGTGCATGTATGCAAGTATGTGTGTATGTATGTGTGCATGTGTGCATGTACGCATGTATGTACGTACGTATGTATGTATGCATGCATGTATGTATGCATTCATGTATGTGTGTATATGTATTTATGTATGTATGATAGTAATGCATGTACGTATGTGTGTATACACATGTGTGTGTATGTATGTGTATTTGTATGCATGTGTGTATGTATGTTCGTGTGTGTATGTATGTATGTACGTACGTATGTATGTATGCATACATGCATGTATGTGTGAATGTATGTGTATAGGTATGCAAGTGTGTATGTGTGTATGTATGTATGTATGTATGTATGTATGTATGTTTGAGTGTATGCATGTATTTACGTATGTATGTATGTATGTATGTATGTATGTATGTATGTATGTATGTATGTATGTATGTATGCATATATGTATGTGTGTATGTAATTATCTTATATGCATATATGTATGTATGTGTGCGTTTATATATGTATGCATGTATGTATTTGTATCCATAGATGTACGTATTATGTGTGTATGTATTTGTATGCATGCAGGAATGTGTGTATGTATGTATGCATGCATGCATGCATATATGTATGTATGTATGTATGTATGTATGTATGTATGTATGTATGCATATATGTATGTATGTTTGTAGGTATGTATGTATGTATGTATGCGTGTATGTATGTTATTTTGCTGTCAGTTAATAGGGGGGTTTGGCATGTTATTTTTGGTAAAAGTTGATTTTTTAAAATTGATTATAAACCTGCAAACAAATTAACCCATATTTACAAGCTGTAGGTCCTAAAAGTCCTTGTCTGCTTGTGTTTATATGTCTGTCTGTCTGTCTGTCTGTCTGTCTCTATTTTTCTCTACCATGTATCTCTTACTCTCTTTGACGTTTCCCTCCTGCCTGTCTTGTTCTTGTTGTTTCTCTCTGTGTCCTTTTTACTCTGTCAAGCTGTCTGTCATGTGTTTGCTGTCTGTCTGTCTGTTTTGTCTGCCTCTTTTGTCTTTGTCTGTCTTTGTCTCTGTCTTCTGTCTCTCCTTCTGTCTGTCTCTCTCTCTCTCTCTCTCTCTCCCTCCCCCATCCCTCTCTCTCTCTCCCCTCCCCTCTCTCTCTCTTTCCCTACCCTCCATCCCTCCCTCCCTCCCATCCCACCCACTACCACCACTTCTCTCTTCCTCCCTCCCCCCTCCCCCCTCCACACCTATTTCCACCCCCATCCCACCTCACGCCCTCCTCCTCCCCCCCCCCCAGCCCTACCCTCTCCTCCCCCCCACTCTTGTTCCTGCCCCTGTTGACTTTCTTACCCAGTCCTGACGTCAACACTCATGTGCCGTTCTTGTTCTTTTTCCCGTGGAGCGGAAATGCAGAAAGCTCTTGAGCAGACGACAGCTGATAACGAGACGTTTGCCTATGGGGGGAGGCCTAGCTAGCCTAGATGACAGGGGGCTCGGGTTCTTTTGCCTCTGACACTTTGGGCAACGACTAGTCAGGTGAGTGTGAGTGTTTGATGAGGTGTGTGCTTGGAGGCTTTGGCTAACGGAAAGGCGTAGGGGGGAAAAAAAGTTGTCATGACTGAATGAGGATGCTGTTTTCTGTTTGAATACTAAGTGAAATTGTGGTGTGTGTGATGTAAAGTAATGTGTGTGTAAGGTGCGCTGTTTGGTGTTAACAGTGGTGGAGGAATTTGTGGAAGTGTTGCTATTTTTTTGGGTGATGTACGGTAAGAGATATGGTGTTGTGATATAGTTGTTATTTTTGTTGTTGTTGTTGCTATTGTTGTGGTTGTTGTTGTTTGTACTGCAAACAAACAAGCAAACAGACAGACAGACAATATCTCAGCCGATTATGTTACAGGTCAGTGTAATACTTTGGTCATTGAAATGTTTTTGAGGTTTTGCAAGTGTTAGAAAATATCAGCATAAAACTTGACAAAGATAAAAAAGAATGGAAAAACTAATTTAAAGAAGAGTTTCTTTTGTAAAGACAATAGAGGTGTTTCTTAAATTTTGTATGTTTGTTTTCAGTTGACAGTTTTAGATAAGCTTAGATAAGACTTTTAAACTGTGTATGTGTGTGTGTTTGTAAGTATGTAAGTCTTCAATTTTAACGTCTTTCCACTTTAAGTGATACCAGACGATCCTAAAGTAGGAGGCTGAATATGAGAGAGAGAGATCTACTCTGTGTGTGTGAGTGAGTGTGCATGTGTGTGGGCGTCCCTGCATGCATGCGTACTTGTGTGTGTAATAAATATTAATAACAAAGGAAATAGATTTCTTAACATGAATAAATCAAGAACAGTAATTTTAAAATTAAAAAAAAATGTGTGTATGTATTGCATGTGTGTTATTCTCTTCTTTTATTTGGAGGATAATAGAATAAGCACTCCTGTGATTTTTTTTCATTCAATATCCGTGTGCATGCAGTTTTGTAAAATTAATGTGATCATCTGTTCCAACCGGCACATAATTACGACGTACTCTTCCGAAAAACGGATCAAATACGTGTGCGCAAAATATCCTGCGTATGCTGGTATAAGTGACTCGGTTTATAGTGTGTAGTGTGTTTGTGTATTTGTGTGTTTGTGTATCCGTGCGCGTGTGCAAGAGGGGACGAAGAAGGCAGGAGTGGCGAATTGACGTCAAGTTTATCAGAGTTGAAGTGAGTCAAGTGAAGTGAATCTGCTTATCGTCATCTGCAAGTGTGTCAGTGTCCACACATCTTCAGAATGAATAGCCACAAGATTGATAGATAGGACGCATGACGTTAAAAGGACTACAAGGCAAGGAAAGACAAAACACCATAAAGTTTACTTCATACATCTTGAGGGCCAGTCTAAAATACCTAACTCAGAACATGATCACCATAGTTACAACTAGGCAAAATTGATCGATCAAATTGGTTATTATAACATTATAGTGTAAAGCAACAACAACAAAACGGAGATACGAATTGAACAGCAACAGGCCTAAGAGGAGATTGAATCAGTCATTTTTCATGGTATAATATTTGATGAGTGTAAAAATATTGCTTTAAAAACATCAGGAGCTCATTTTTCCCATACTAGGATGTCTCGTCCTACATATGTTTTTTGAGCAATTTAAACCACGAAATGTTAAGAAGTGGAAGAAAGAGTCAGTGAGTCCCTCAGACAGATTGTGTTAAAAGTACAGTATAGTATTTCTTCATGCTGTTCCAAAGCAGATTTTCACTTTTCCCCTACCCCTCACTTCGCCCCCCCCCCCCCCCCCCCTACCCCCCCAACCAGCTTTCCTCGTGTCAGTAGTCTCCCCTTCCACATTCCTGGTCTCTTCTCTTCTTGTTGTTTTTTAAATAAGCTGGTAGAAACAATGTCTTTTCTAGACTAAAAAGACTATACCGATCATCATGGCCAACGAAGTCTTCATTCATGCCAACCGCGCTAAGTTATTTATCCAGATGGACGTCAGCGCGGTCAATGCTCATGCCGGACACCAGACAAGGATGGCGTCTGACCTACGTCAGTCACGCTGTTGCCGTGGTAACAGTTACAACTTCGAGTCATGCAGAAGTTAATCAAGAAAATTCTAAGGCTTTCGTTGTTTTGTTTGGTTGGTTGGTGTGGGTTTGTGTTTTTTTAAGCGAGCATGTAGAATGGTAACGCGTATAGCCTCTTTTTCTTTTCTTTTTCTTCTTTTCTGTTTTTCTTTTCTTCTTTTCTTTTTCTTTTTCTCCTTTTCTGTTTCTGTCAGCTACAGTTCCTAGGGTCACTCACCACTTGTTAATGTTTTGCAGTTGGAACCGTTTCTCCACATTACAGATAGCCGCCTTAGTAATGGCAGGGATAATGTCTGATTACAACAACAGTGTGCATGCGCTTTTTTGTTGGTGGTGGTGGTTTTTTGTTGGTTTTGTTGTTGTTGTTGTTGTGTTTATTTGGGTGGGGGATGCTTTAACAAAAAATATCATCCGAATCTGCCCATTTTCTATGGCCTACTTTTCCCAAAGGTGGATGAGGTTTTAACGTGTGTGCAAGACGTTTTCCATGCCTTCGTACCACGCCACCTCGGTTTGAAGGCTCATCCAAAGGATTTCTTTTTTTTTGGAGGGGGGGGGGGGGGTTCAGAACTGATGTTACCTCCAGAAGAAAACTCCCTTGAAGAGTGTTGCTTTGTATTGTAGTATGCCGTATTGGCTTTTTGTTGTATTCTATTGCATTGCGTTGTTTTGGGTTGTGCTGTATTGCTTTATAGTGCATTGTATTGCATTATGTCATGCTGCATTATATTGTTTGGTATTGTTGTGTTGGATTTTTCTCATTCCATCGTATTGTCTGCGATTGTCAGGCGTCCTGGTGGGGGTTCGAACCCTTGCTGTCAGGTAGCCAGGTCAGTGCTCTAACCACAAGCCCCAGCGGCCTCTCCTCGCCCCCCCCCCCCCTTCCCCCCGTCCCGCGCCTTATGTAGCCTACATCGACATGCTTGTAAATATCAGAGAAATAAAGCAAGATATAGGCCATGCTCAAGCTTGTGTCTTCTGGCATTCTGTTGTTTTGGATTTTATTGTGTTGTATTGCCTGACGTTGTATTGCATTATGTTGTATTGCATTGTATCATGCTGCATTGCATTGTTTTGCATTGTTTTGTTGTTTATTCCATTGTATTGTCTGAGATTATCAGTCACAACATAATATATTTCTTCGCGTGAAATATGGGCTGCTCCCTTTGTTACTTAACGAGATGAGTGCTTTCAAAGGCATCCTGAGAGAGAGACAGAAACAGAGAGAGACGAGAGTCAGAGAGAGGGATACAGAGAGACACACAGAGAGAGTTTATTACTGAAAGAAAGGAATAAGCATACATGACAGGTTTTTTTAAAATTTAAACCTCAGAAAGAAGTAAATTAATAACAGCAAACAGTATATCAAAATACGAATTACAAATCATCAAAAGCAGAATAGAAATAAAAACGTGCAAGATCATATGGTAACATTCCATCTCTCAAAGACAGATGGGTGAAACGTATATAATTATGTGTGTTTGTATTTGAGCATGTGAGAGAGAGAGGTTGTGTGTGTGTGGTGTGTGAGTGCGTGCGAGCGTGCATGCGCGCGCGCGCGCGCGCGTGTGTGTATGTGTGTGTGTGTGTTTACGTGGGCGTAATATCGAAATGGCCCAATGCATTATCATTCATCAATATTGCTGGGTTATTTTTTCGACTTTCATTTGCGCATCTCGTCGCATCACTGAATCTGGATTGAATTCTGTTTAAGATATTAGTTTCTGTAGCTAGCAATATTTTATTGTTGTTTTGTTGTTTGCTCAATCCGAAAATAATGACATTCTATAACTCTGTCGACCACAGAGGCTGTATCACAGCCATCAATTACAGAGCAATGCAATATAACATAATGTGATGCAGCACAATGCAGCATTGCTACATACAAGACATTGCAATTAAATTACATTACACACGGTCAGTGGCCCAGAAGTACATACCTGCCCAGAAAGTGAACAACCCGGGTTCCATCCCCGTTTGTGAACTGAGGTCTTGCATGAAGTGACGCTTTCAGCTCCCGTAAAAGAACTCACAGAAACACGAGTTGTGGCTGGCAAAGTTTCTATAGATAAAGCCTCTCTGTTGGTGAATAAATTGACATATAGACCAAAAATGAAATGATATCATACTGGGCGGGGCTACAGCGGTGGCGAAAAGGGGACGGGATAGCCTAGTGGTTAGAACATTGCGCTTGCAATCTGACGACCCGGGTTCGATTCCCGTTCAAGGGGATATTTTCCCCTGGAGTTAACATCAGTACAGACTCCACTCTCCCCAAAAGTCCTTCGGATGAGACTATAAACCGAGGTCCCGTGTGCGAACGCACGCAGAACATCTTGAGCACACGTTAAATCCTGTTCCGCTTTTCGTAAGAGTAGGCCATTGAGTGGGAACAGATGACAGAATTGGCAAAACCGCATACACACGGGGACTGGATGTAAAAAAGCACAAGTGCTTATTCCATTATCATCGATATAAAAAAAAGAAAAAAGAATATCAAAACGCTCTCCCCAAGAGGTAACAGCCCTTTTGCCAGTAAAGAAATCTGGCGTGACTTGTAGTTGTATACAAATAGTACAACGGAGCACATACCAATACTTCTGTATGCAACACAATTCATTGCAGTACAATACAACTCAGTGCAATGCAATATAACTCAGTGCAATGCAATACAACTCGTTGCAATGCAATACAACTCAGTGCAATGCAATACAACTCGGTGCAATGCAATTCGAAACAGTGCAATGCAATGCAACACAATGAAACACAGTAAGATGCAATGCAATGCAAGATAACAGAACTGTATACAGCATAATGCAGTGCTGCTGCATGCGATACAATGTATCGGATTTCAACACAGCACAACTATACAACATTTTACAGCATAGTACAGTAAAGCATAGTACAATAAAATGAGGTAAGCTCACAACATAACATGTACGTTACACAGTGGATCGGTGGTCTAGAGGTAACATATCTACCTGGAAAGCAAACAGTTTGGGTTGTGTGGTGGTTCGATCCCCGTCTATGCTCAGAACATTTTCCCCCATCACCTAGACCATCAGTGGTGGTCTGGGCGCTAGTCTTTTACATGTATTGATAAACCAAAGTCTTGTGTGTAACACACAATAAGCGCGCGTAAAAGAACCCACGGTAAGATAGTTGTTCCAGGCAAAATTATTTAGAAACAAATGGCCGCTCTGATAAGGACACAAAATACAGAGGAAAATCAAATAGTAATGGGTGGCGCTGTTCTTGTGGCGAAGCCCTGGCCCCGGGGAGAGCAGCCCGAATTCCACGCAGAGAACTCGGCTGCCACTTAAAGTGGTATATGATACAATACAGTACAATATAATACAATACAACACAGCACAACACAACAGAATGAATACAATACAGTGCAATACAATTTAATGCAGCACAACACAACACAACAGAATAAATACATTACAGCGCAATATAATTTAATACAGCACAACACAACACAACAGAATAAATACATTAAAGTGCAATACAATTCAATACAGCACAACACAATAGAATAAATACATCACAGTGCAATACAATTCAATTCAACACAACACAACAGAATAAATACATTACAGTGCAATACAATTCAATACAGCACAGCACAACAGAATAAATACATTACAGTGCAATACAATTCAATTCAACACAACACAACAGAATAAATACATTACAGTGCAATATAATTCAATTCAACACAACACAACAGAATAAATACATTGCAGTGCAATACAATTCAATTCAACACAACACAAAAGAATAAATACATTACAGTGCAATATAATTCAATACAGCACAGCACAACACAATAAATACATTACAGTGCAATACAATTCAATACAGCACAGCACAACACAAAAGAATAAATACATTACAGTGCAATACAATTCAATACAGCACAGCACAACACAGAATAAAATACAGTACAGTGCAATGCAATACAATACAGCACAGCACAGCTCAACAAAACACAACATAATACTACACAATGCAATACAATACAGTACAATACAATGCAGTTCAAAACAATACAGTAAACACAACACAACATAATACAACACAACACAAAACATTGCAACATAATACAATACAGATCAACAAAACACAACATAATACAATACAATTCAGTACAATACAACAATAATAAGAAGAAGAATAATAAGAATAATAATGCATGGAATTTATATAGCGCTGAATCTTGTAAAGTAAACAAATCAAAGCGCTTAATAATAACAATACATACAAAACAACACAATGCAACACAATACGATACACTTAAGCCAAACGTCGACGGTGTAGGAAGCGAAGACAGGCGATGATGGGGTAATCCGTTTGTCAGCGTCTGCTTCGGATCCTCACATGCTACATAGGGCGTGTTTGTCTGCGGCCATGTAAAGCATCATCCTTGCCTTCTAAGCTGCATCTGTATACGTTCTGCCTGCTTGTCTGCCTTTCTGTTTGTCTGCCTGCCTGCCTGTCTGTCTGTCTATGTGTCTGTCTGTCTATCTTTCTGCTTGTCTGTCTATCTATCTGTCTCTCTTTCTGTATGTTTCTCTCTGTCTGTCTGTCTGTCTGTTTGTCTGTCTGTCTCTCTCTCTCTCTCTCTCTTTCTCTCTCTCTCTGTCTATCTCTGCCTAAACTGAGTGTCTATTGCTCTGCCTGTCTGTCTATTAGCATGTCTGTATGTCTATATCTTTCTGTTTGTCTGTCTATCTCTGCCTGTCTAAGTATCTATTGTTCTGTCTGCCTGTCTATCTGTCTCTCTGTCTGTATGTATGTCAATTCCTTTTTATGTGTCTGTCTATCTCTGCCTGTCTGGGTGTCTATCTTTCTGCCAGTCTGTCTGTCTGTCTGTCTGTCTGTCTGTCTGTCTGTCTGTCTGTCTGTCTCTTCTCTCTCTCTCTCTCTCTCTCTCTCTCTCTCTCTCTCTCTCTTTCTGTATGTCTTTTTGCCTCTCTATCTATCTGTCTCTCTTTCTGTATGTCTATATCTGTCTCTCTATCTATCTGTCTATCGCTGCCTGTAACACAGTGTGTCTATCTGTCTGTCTGTCTAAGTCTTTGTTCATCGGTCTGTCTGCCTATCTCTTTGTCTGTCTTTCTGTCCGCATGTCTATCTTTCTGTCTGCCTGTCTGTCTGTCTGTCTGCCTGTCTGTCGGTTTATCTATTTTCCCTTGTCTTTGTCTCTTAAGATCTCTGTACTGGTGCTCGCGTACACGCCCGTATATGTGTGTGTGTGTGTGTGTGTGCGTGCGTGCGTGCGTGCGTGCGTGCGTGTGTGCGTGCGCGCGCGTGTGTGTGTGTGTGTGTGCGTGCGTGGTGTGTGTGTGTGTGTGTGCGTGGGTAGGTGTGTAGGTGGTGTTTGTGTGTGTTTGTTCTGCGTGTGAGGTGTGTAAGGGTGTGTGTAACTGGAGTGTTTGTGTGGGGGTGGGGGGTGGGAGGGGGGCTCTCGGTCTCTCCGTCTGTCTGTCGCTCTGTCTCTGTCTGTCTGTCTGTCTGTTTGTCTCTCTCTCTCTCTCTCGCTCTCTCTCGCTCTCGCTGTCTCTCACCCTCTCTCTCTCTCTCTCTCTCTCTCTCTCTCTCTCTCTCTCTCTCTCCTCTCTCTCTCTCTCTCTCTCTCTCTCTCTCTCTCTCTGTCCTCCTCTCCCTTTCATGATTGTCACGACTAGACAAACATTTTTTTTTAAATACCAATAAGCGGCAAAGTGCAGAACTGATCTACTTTTCATACCTTTTTTTTAACCTTTAGCCCTTTCTTTGAATTATCACGTGCATCTCTTGACCTCAGCTGTAAAGGATATGTGGGGAAATGTACAGTTTTACAGATTGTATTCGTTCCTTGGCTGCAGCTCCGAGGTTTGTCAGTGGTGACATTCTCCGTTGTTTTTGCCACCTTGAAGGTAGCCGCACTCCAGCTGTGGGGATGGATGCTGGGCATGTTCGTGTTTCCGTAACCCACCAAACGCTGACCAGGATCTTTAACGTTCATATTTGATCTTCTGCATGTGTCCAGCTATAGACAGAGAAATTAAGACACTGGCAGGTCTGCACTTGAAGTTGACCTGGGGATCGTAAATAATCCCCACCCTTGATTCAAAAGCCGCCACCGTGATTCATACCAACGACTTTATGGACCCGTGGCATTGAAGTCGAACAATCTTCATCACTCGGTTATAGCTTTCGTCCTTAAAGATGTTCAAATCATCAAGCTGTCTGGTCACATAACATTTCTCATAATTATTATTGATTGTGGATTTTGTCCAAGCTTTTTCTTTCTCTTTCATTTCTATTGTTGTTGATTTGTTGGAGATTTGTTTATATACTGTTGCTCCATGATGATGAAGATGATGATGATGATGTGTGAGTGTGTGTGTGTATGTGTGTGTGTGAAGCCAACCACTACTCTTATAAAGAGGGGTAGTAATCGCTGTGTTTTACCTCAATTCTGTTAACTTGTCCTGACTTTGAGATGACAATACATGTTTCATTTTTATTCTGTTTGAGTGGAAAAAGCAAAATCACATAGACTGTATGTTGAAACTCAACAACATGCTAGTTATGCACCTTTGAGGGTAGGCGCTATGTGATGTTTTATGTCTGTCACATGTGTGAATGTGTCAAACGTGTGTGTGCTTTATGATGTTTGATGTCTGTCACATGTGTGAATGTGACAAACGTGTGTTGCTTTATGAGTTTTATGTGTCACATGTGTGAAGTGTCAATCGTGTGTGTTTATATGTTGTTTTATGTCTGTCACATGTTGAATGTAGTCAAACGATGTTGCTTTATGATGTTTTATGTCTTCATGTGTGAATGTGTCAAACGTGTGTGTGCTATATGATGTTTTATGTCTGTCACATGTGTGAATGTGTCAAACGTGTGTGTGCTATATGATGTTTTATGTCTGTCACATGTGTGAATGTGTCAAACGTGTGTGTGCTTTATGATGTTTTATGTCTGTCACATGTGTGAATGTGTCAAACGTGTGTGTGTGTGCCTTTTCTTTTGTCGTTTTATATTTTTTATAGAACAGCAACATTCAAACCACGGGAAGTAAGCATTCCTAACCTTTATCTTTTCCACAGAAAACACTCATTATGAATAGACTTTTTCCGATTCTTGGCTTGATAACCCGAAAGCCTGCTTATTAGTGACTGCATACCATTTAGTATATACATTCCAGGTTCCATGCTACACCTGTTTTCATTGAAAAACTTGAACATAACTGGGCCTCAAGCAGCTCTAACTCGTTGTGTGTGCAGGCAGCCACTGAAGGCAGTCAAAGACACGGACAGGAGGGAACACCGAACCGGCCACAGTCAGCCCTGTGACTTGTGAGACGCCCACAGAGCAGATTGAGGTCAGGCGCCGTGTGTACCGTGCACCGTCCATCTCGTGCTGCTGGCAGTGTGCAGCGTTTAGCAGGACCCCCCCCCCCCCCCTAATCTGCCCCGGGGACCAGCGCTGGCTGCCGTGTCAGCTGATCACGCTCACGTGCCGGGCTCCGCCAGGCTAGCGTGCTCCCAGCTGCTCATCGCTTTGTTTTCCCTGCCACCTCATCCGCCTTCGGGGCAGTGACACAGTTATGCCTCAATGTGTGATAAGCAGCTTCCAAGTGTCGCCTGCACAGTGACAGCTTGTTTGACAAACCTCTGCATGCTCTGGTGGCTGCCTGACTAGCCTCGGCTTCTGGAAGTGTCAGAACTTGTATAGGAAGTGAAGTTGATATCGCACTAAGAAAAAGCAAACCAACTGCTAACATGTGTGAAACTGGTCAGTCGTGTTTTGACATTTTGGAGACAGTGGACGGATATGTGGGTACTTCACAAGACAGGTCCATACACACATAGCACGGAGTTATCTGCCTTGTCAAATGCGGAGTTAAAGAACTACACGTGCATCACTCTGTTCTCCAAACACGGCTTCTGACGCTGTAGTTAACTGCTTTGTAGAGTTCTGAGTGTCGGACTTGTCGCAGTGTTGTGTTTGCACAAACCCAGATCAGGAGAGATCTACGTGCTGAAAGTGTTCGCTGTTCCGTACTGATCCCTGTGATTTCCTCTAGGTTGAGAACTTCAAATATTTATAGAGTGTTTGAAACAGGCACATTCTTCTTCAGACGTGCATAGTGCAGACCCTCTACAGCCAACTACCCAGAGCAACGAAACGGACTAGACTCGTCGTGTGGTTTTGACGATTTATCTTTTTTTGTCTTCTGAACTAAACAAAATATCAAAATCAGCAACACAGAAGAAAAGTCTTCAACTGATGCAGTGAGAAACAACCCAACACCACCCAACAAACTCGACAGAACAAACAGCAGCGTGGAAAAGCAAGCCCTCCTCTACCGCCTACAGCATCCGTCCCCGAAGCTGCCGAAGGGCGCGTCCCCGTTCACCATGCCGACCACCACCACGGACACCATGCCCAACACCATCCGGGTCAAGCTGATCAAGCAGAAGCACGGCGGCCTGGGCTTCCTGGTCAAGCAGCGCACAGAGAAGCCGCTGGTGGTCGTGGCTGACCTCGTGGCCGGGGGCATCGCTGAGGAGAGCGGACTGGTCCAGGTAAGAACAGCCCGCAATAGGGAGGTCTGGGAACTATAATTATGATGCATCATGTTTTACAATACGAATCATTATGAGGTTTGGGAACTCCACCAATCATCGTGAGGTTTTGTAACTGTATGATGTATCATGTTTTAAAACACGAATCATCATGAGGTTTTGGAACTATATGATGTATCATGTTTTACAACACGAATTATTATGAGGTTTGGGAACTATATGATGTATCAGGTTTTACTACGAGAATTATCATGAGGTTTGGGAACTTTATGATGTATCAGGTTTTACTACGAGAATTATCATGAGGTTTGGGAACTGTATGATGTATCAGGTTTTACTACGAGAATTATCATGAGGTTTGGGAACTGTATGATGTATCAGGTTTTACTACGAGAATTATCATGAGGTTTGGGAACTGTATGATGTATCAGGTTTTACTACGAGAATTATCATGAGGTTTGGGAACTGTATGATGTATCAGGTTTTACTACGAGAATTATCATGAGGTTTGGGAACTGTATGATGTATCAGGTTTTACTACGAGAATTATCATGAGGTTTGGGAACTGTATGATGTATCAGGTTTTACTACGAGAATTATCATGAGGTTTGGGAACTGTATGATGTATCAGGTTTTACTACGAGAATTACCATGAGGTTTGGGAACTGTATGATGTATCAGGTTTTACTACGAGAATTATCATGAGGTTTGGAACTGTATGATGTATCAGGTTTTACTACGAGAATTATCATGAGGTTTGGGAACTGTATGATGTATCAGGTTTTACTACGAGAATTATCATGAGGTTTGGGAACTGTATGATGTATCAGGTTTTACTACGAGAATTATCATGAGGTTTGGGAACTGTATGATGTATCAGGTTTTACTACGAGAATTATCATGAGATGAGACTTCGGATGAGGCTATAAACCGAGGCCCCGTGTTCGAACGCATGCAGAACATCTTGCGCACACGTTAAATCCTGTTCCGCTTTTCGGAAGAGTAGGCCATTGTGTGCCGGTGGAAACAGATGACAAAATTTACAAAACCGCATACACACGGGGACTTGATGTAAAAAAAGCACATCAGTGCTTATTCCATTATCCTCGATATAAAAGAATAAATAAATAAATAAATAAATGACGTTTTGGAACGGTATGATCTATCATGTTTTACTACACGAATTATCATGATATTTTGTAACTGTATGATGTATCATGTTTTACAACACGAATCAGTATGAGGTTTCAGAACATGAATTATCATGGGGTTTTATAACATTGCAAATTATGAGGTTTGTGAAAACTACGAATCATCAGGTGGTTTTAGAATAATGCGAATAATCAGGTTTAGAACATGCGAATTATGATTATGTTTTGGAACTATATGAATTATCATAATGCTTTGGAACAATCCAAATCATCACGAGGTTTCCTAACAAAACGATATATCATGTTTTATTATATTTTTTAAAAATTATGCAACGAGTACTTTTTTTTTGGGGGGGGGGGGGGGTTGTTTTACTGGTGTCTTGGTCTCCTAAAAAATAGTTCTGACAAATACCTGTGCGATAGACCTCTTTTCTCCTCCTCCTGCTCCTCTCCTTCCTCTTCTACTTCTTCTTCTTCTTTGCATTATTTGCATTCGTCTGTACATTCTTCTAGCGTTTCTTGCGCTTATTCCTACTTCTTATTTTGTTACGTATCTCTGTCGTAAGTGTAGGGGCACAGTACTGAAGAGATGCTTACTGACTGAAAGCCTGATCCTATACAAACAGGTTAACATCAGTCAAACAAAGCAAACTTCAAATTGACTGATTCGTCACATTGTACTCGAATGAAAGATATAGTGCCAGAAGAAGAAATTGATAGAAGCATAAAGCTTTCAGCAATTTCACAAACTAAATGACTTTTTTCCCACAGTTTGGTTCAAACACTTAGCTATATATATACAGAGAGAGGGCTCTCTCTTCTCTCTCTCTCTCTCTCTCTCTCTCTCTCTCTCTCTCTCTCTCTCTCTCTCTCTCTCTTCTCTCTCTCATTCTCATCTTATTATTATATATATATATATATATATATATATATTATATATAATATAGATAGATAGAGAGATAGATATATATAGAGAGTATATTATATTTATATATATATATATATATATATAATTATATTATATATATAGATATGTGTATGTGTTTAATTGCTTCTTATTTGTTCATTTAACTTGCTTGTTTTACCATAGATCTTATGCATGCTTATACTCCTTATTGCTTTGATGTTTAATTTTAGCTCTATTCGTAGACAGAGAAAAGGCAGGGGTGGGTGTTAGGGTGGAAATTTGAAGAAAATATTTAGCTTAGCCTCATCACGTACGTGTGAACAGGCTGGGTTTATTTTTTGTGTTTTGCTTTGTTTTGTTGTTCTTTGAGAGAAGAGTAGCTAATTGTTTATTTGATTTTAGGGGCAGAAGGTCCCTTTCGTTTACTTGTGCGTTTGGGTTGTTTTACAATTGTCCGGGGTTAATATTCAAGTCAATCACGTCTGTTGTGGTGTGTGTTTGTGTGTGGTTGTGTGAGGATAGAGAGAGGAACTCGAAACTCGAACCGAATATTTTAATGAGGGTAATTGGATAAGCAGAGGTTCTTTACACCAGGCCTCATGGGCAAAAAGTGAAACAAACATGAATAAACCAATGAATCAACAAACAAAATAGTGTCAAAAAGCAATGAAATGAATCACACAACTTTCCATTCAATTATTGGTAAATCAAGATCAATGAAAGACCACAAAAATTAACCATCGATTGAATAAACAAAGAGAGAGAGGAGGAGAGAGAGAGATGTGAGGAGAGAGAGAGAGGATGAGGGGAGGGGGGGGGGGAGAGGGAGGCAGTGTGTGCTTAGCGATGGGTGATTTTGCTGTTTGGTTATATTCTGTTTCGTTTTTTCTTCTTATATGTATAACCATGTTTAAATTTTTTGTGTTTTTTTCCTGTCAAGGGGTGGGAGTGGGGAAGAATTTATTTCCATCGAATGCTTTTGGGGAACAGCGTTCATTTTAAGATTTTGTACTTTAGATTTAGCGTGATATTTCAAACATCATAAATTTCCATGTGCAAACTCCCTCTCTGTTTTTGCATGTGTCAGTCTGTCTGTCTGTCTCTCTCGGACTCTTTCTCTCTATCTATCTATCTATCTATCTATCTTTCTCTCTCTCTCTCTCTCTCTCTCTCTCTCTCTCTCTCTCTCTCTTCTCTCTCTCTCTCCCCCTTTCTCCCTCTCCCCTCTCCCTCTCCCTCTCTTCTCTCTCTCTCTCTCTCTCTCTGTTTCACACACACGCGTACACACACTGACACACACACACACTGATACATGTATTTCATCTAACGTGCCTTCAACCTATAAGCCCTCACACACGATCCCTTGACTTCAACATATCACCATGAACAGTCATACCACCAATCCTCCAGACCTCACTCTATCCACTGACTGCACGCTTGCAGGTCGGAGACATCATCCTTCGTCTGAACGACATCAACCTGGCGGACATGAGCTACGAGAGCGCCGTGGAGGTGCTGAAAGCCGTGCCCATAGACGCCCCCGTGGTGATGCTGCTCCGAGGTCCTGAAGGCTACACCACCCACCTGGAGACCACCTTCCTAGAAAACGGCCTGCCCAAAACCATCCGAGTCACCAAACCCATCCAGGACTCCTTCATGGGCCGCATCCGGAGAACCTTCTCCTCCAACGGCTCGCCCTGCCAGTTCAAGACGCTGAAGAAGATGTACAAGAAGGAGAACGAGGAGGAGGAGGAGGAGAAGATGAACGGCTCGGCCCCGGTGGGGGATGACAACGCGGTGGAGCTCATCGACACGGACGCTGCCGCTGCCGGCAGTGCAGACTCTGGCTACGCCTCTTCGGCCATCAGTGACACCAACGGGGTGGTCGCCCGCCAGAAGGTTCTGGAGAACGGGGCTATGGGCTCCCCGAAGATCGTCCTCACCACGCCCAAAGTCCCCAACGGGCCTCCAGACGCCGGCAAGGACGGACCTGCCGTCAGCACCGGACGCCGGTACAGCGCCACGGGCCGCAGGGCTATCGAGATCGTGCAGGACAATGACGAAATCACCGTGGTCGTCAAGGGGGACGTCAGGATCCAGAGCGAGGGGGACCAGAGCGCGGACCCCGACACGCCGAAACGCTTCGTCATCAGCCACGCCTCCGCGTCCAGTGACAAAGGCGCGGAAACCTCTGCCGAGAGGAACGGGCGTCTTCAGCCGCAGGAGAAAGTGTCCCCGGACCATGCTCCGGACGGTGACCTGTCGGATACGGAGGAGCGGAATCTGTCGATGCGCAGGCGGAGCAGCCCCACGGGCCAGAGGAAGGGGTCGATGGACAGGAGGGGCTCCATGGCCACGCCCAAGAAGTTCGCCAAGCTGCGCTACCTGCTGGACGAGAAGACCACTGTCGATGTGCTGCACCAGAAAGTCACTGCGGTAAGGGGGCGTGGTCTGTGTTGTGTGTGTGTGTGTGTTTGTGTGTGTTTTGTGTGTGTTGTGTGTGTGTTGTGTGTGTGTGTGTGTGTGTGTGTGTGTGTGTGTGTGTGTGTGTGTTTGTGTGTGTTTGTGTGTGTGTGTGTTTGTTAGGGGGGGGGGGATGGTGGAGTGGGTGTGGGGGATGTGTGTGTGTTAAGGTTGGGGTGGTGTGTGTGTGTGTGTGGAATGTGTGTGTGCGTGCGGTTTGGTCAGTGGGTGATCTGTGTGTGTGTGTGTGTGTGTGTGTGTTGTGTGTGTGTGTGTGTGTGTGTGTGTGTGTGTGAGTGTGTGTGTTTCTGAGCGCGCGTGTGTGTGTTTAGGTGGGTGGTGGATACATATACATGGTGTGGGAGTTGGAAAGGCCGGGATTAAAGTCCAGCGGATAGTAGGGTGTGCCGTTCTAAGTTTCTTTCCACCTTGCATCTCCTATTCTTGCTGTAATCATTCTAAAAAACAACAACCACGAATGTTCTTCTGTGACTTGTTGGTTGTTTCTTGGTTCCTAGATCTCTTGCCTTCTGTCATAGAGTCTGTTCCACCCTTCCTTCCTCCCCTGATACTTGTCTCATTATCCCCCCTTCTCCTCGTTGACTTTTCACCGCAATCAAAGGCATAACATGTAATTGTGAAGCTATCCTAGTAGAGTGCTAGGCCTGAAATTGCTTCTAATAATACACGATATCGGAACGTATCGACGAGACAACTCCTCCTCCACAGAGGCCTACTTAAAGACGTAATTCCCACAATGAAACCCTAACCTCATCCGCCTCCTTCTACTTTACCGCTAAGCGGCGCACGTTTTGGCATATCCCCCCCCCCCTCCCCCCGCCATCCCATTCACTCCCACCCATCCCCTGTCACGTAACATCCACCCACTCCCCCACTCCCTCTCCTCTTTCTAGCACCGTCTCAAGTCACATGAGAACTGTCGCGTGCCCCTACTTAAAAAGCGCCAGGAAAGAACCGGATTGGAGAAAAGAAACTACACCAAAAAGAAAAAACCAAGATGGCCACGCCGGAAGGCGGCTCTTTTGCACCGGAAGTGGCCAGAAGTCAGGGCTAGATGTAGTGTTAGTGGTGCGGCCGCCGCGAAATAACAGAGCCTTGTAGAATGGGTGCTGTGGCTTGTGGGGACTGGTAGTGGTAGTAGTAGTAGTAGTAGTAGTAGTAGTAGAAGTAGTAGTGGTAGTAGAAGTAGTAGTAGTAGTAGTAGTAGTAGTAGTAGTAGTAGTAGTAGTAGTAGTAGTAGTAGTAGTTGTAGTAGTAGTAGTAGAAGTAGTAGTGGTAGTAATAGTAGTAGTAATAGTAGGAGGAGGAGGAGGAGGAGTAGTAAAAGTAGTAGTAGAAGTAGTAGTAGTAGTAGAAGTAGTAGAAGTAGTAGTGGTAGTAGAAGTAGTAGTAGTAGTAGTTGTAGTAGTAGTAGTAGTAGTAGAAGTAGTAGTGGTAGCAATAGTAGTAGTAGTAGTAGGAGGAGGAGTAGTAGTAAAAGTAGTAGTAGAAGTAGTAGTAGTAGTAGAAGTAGTAGTAGTAGTAGAAGTAGTAGAAGTAGTAGAAGGAGTAGTAGTAGGAGTAGTAGTAGGAGTAGTAGTAGTAGGAGTAGTAGTAGTAGGAGTAGTAGGAGTAGGAGTAGTAGTAGGAGTAGTATTAGGAGTAGTAGTAGTAGTAGTAGTAGGAGTAGTTTTATTAATAGTAGCAGCAGCGGCAGCGGCAGCAGCAGCAGCAGTAGTAGTAGTAGTAGTAGTAGTTGTAGTTGTAGTAGTAGTAGTAGTAGTAGTAGTAGTAGTAGTAGTAGTAGTAGAAATAGTAGTTGTAGTAGTAGTAGCAGTAGTATCTTCATTACTATTATTATTGGTGGTGGTGGTGGTGGTGGTGGTGGTGCTGCTGCTGCTGCTGCTGTTGTCGCCGCCACCACCACCACAACCACCACCACATCTACTATTATTATTATCATTATTATTATTATTATTATTATCAGTAGTAGTAGTAGTAGTAGTATTCTTATTATCACTATTCTTCTTCTTCTTCTTCTTCTTCTTATTATTATTGTTATCACTATTGTTATTCTTATCATTAAAAAAAACTTTATTGTTAGTAGCATCATAGTAGTAGTAGTAGTAGTAGTAGTAGTAGTAGTAGTAGTAATAGTAGTGTAGTAGTAGTAGCAGTAGCAGCAGCAGCAGCAGCAGTAGCAGCAGCAGCAGCAGCAGCAGCAGCAGTAGCAGCAGCAGCAGTAGTAGTAGTAGTAGTTGTTGTTGTAGTAGTAGTAGTAGTAGAAGTAGTAGTAGTAGTAGTAGTAGTAGTAGTAGTAGTAGTAGTAGTAGTAGTAGTTGTTGTTGTTGTTGTTGTTGTTGTTGTTGTTGTTGTTGTAGCAGCAGAAGCAGCAGCAGTAGTAGTAGTACAGTAGCAGTAGCAGTAGTTGTCGTTTTATCAGTAGTCTTATTATCAGTCTTACAACTATCCTTGTTATTACTCACAGACAGTCGCAGTTCTTGCATTTTCTAGTGTTTCTTTAGCTAACCTCACTGTCCTCGTTCTCATTATTTTCCTCTGAAGATGACGAAGGGATATGATAATAAGAAGGAAAAGGGGGAAGAGAGAAAGCGTTGAGGCAGAGGATTAAACTCCCCGTTACAGCAGAGCCTAGACAATGTCTGTCTGTGTATTGTAGCAGGGGGATCGGTGGTCTAGTGGTAACGCCCCTGCCGACCAAGCCAAAAGTCCGGGTCGGAAGTGTGCGGTGGTTTGATCCCCGTTTGGGTCAAAAACGTTTCCCATTGATTAGACGACATGAGTGGTGGTCTGTATGCTAGTCTTTCGGATGAGACGATAAACCGAGGTTCTGTGTGTTACATAACATTATTTAGCGGACGTCAAAGAACCCACGGCAACAAAAGAGATGTCCCTAGCAAAATTATGTAGAAAAAAATCCCTCTGGTGAGAAAAGAACTACACTTGCAGACAGGAAAAAATAAAGTAATGAGGGGCGCTGCTATTGTGGTGATGTGCCTTCCCCGAATTTCACGCAGAGAAATCTGCCATGCCTTAAAGTGGTATGACAATGGAAAAAAATGGACATGGCAGCCTTGATGACTCTATCAACTTAGTATTTATATCATATCATAACCGTTAACCATCCTCCCCCTCCCACACCGCCCAAAGAAAAATCCCCCCCCCCCCCCCAATAAACATAAACAAAACTCCTTTGCTTTTAGACTATCACTTTTATGGTTATCTTCAATCTTGAGATTGGGTCGGGGTTTTGTCAAGAATACAACATAAAATATAAATCGCAAGGACAAGCCAAATATTGCATGTAGTATGAACAGAGAAAAAACATATTGAGAATAACAACGACATCAATAATACTCATGGACAATTTTATGAATTAAGCATAATCACGGTCATCAGTATACAGCCAGTTCTTACGTAAAGGCTTTGCTTTTCCAATTATTTTACAGTAAATAACACATCATTACACGCGTGTATGCTGATTTCAGTCCTGCTATTAAATCAATCATCATAGCCTTGTGTTAAATGCGTCAAGGGAGCACGTGACCTGAAAAATTGTGAACAGCCACGTAGTATTTAATGGATGATTTACGTCAACACAAGGCCGCAGGAAGAATGAGAAAATGATAAAGAGTAAACAACTAACATGACCCGGAATGTCTCCCCAGGAAGAGCGCGTCGCCACAAGAGCAGCGCCACCCATTTTTTTTCTGTTCCTGCCTGCATGTTCATTTGCTTCTGAATCTCTGTATGTAACTTGTTAATGATGACTCTTGAAGTCTGAAATTATGGATGAAACAGTTTCTATAGACTTTTCCCCCCGATCGTTATGTATACATACGTATGTACAGACGGGTTTTTGTGGCTGTTGTCAAAGACGTGACTATGTATTCTAGTGTACAATAATGAACAGAGCGAGCATTGTGTGACACTTCCTGTCTCAATAACAGGTACGCTAAAAAGCCTCATGGCGCACAAGAGGGAAGTCGACCTGACAACTTGTCCTACGTGCAACTCCCCCCACCTCCCTCCTATCCCCACCCCCATCTATCCCCTCCTCCAAAGACTATCATAGATCAAATGCTTAATACTGCTGCTGCCAACAGAATAAATTTGATTCCATTTCAAAATTTTCCTTTACGTTTTTAATTTGTTTGTGTCTGTTTCTTATTTTGTGTCTGCGTTTGTTTACTTATTATTATGCAGCGACGTCTGGATCTAACCGTATCGCTAACAATTGCATTGAAACAAAACAAAAGAAAAAGGCCTAAACAGTTAGCTTCTTACTGGTAGGTTTGAAACGTCTACAGCAACACAATCTAATCTGTTCCTTCTTTCAGCAATGTCAGCCCTGTGTGCTGTGCAGCCACTCGGGCAAAAAAGTGTCCATGGAATTGAAATATGTCAGGCAGGGCGGCTCACATTTCAGGATTCAATTTTGCTTTCAGCAAACAGCTCGGGACTAAGCAAAATCAGACAGGCAAACTGAACTGTCTTTGTTTCTTGAAATTAATATGAAAAGGCGTTGCTTTTCCACATGTTGATGCTAGATTGCTTTGGGTGGGGAGGGGGGCTTTTTTTCTTTATTTTTTTGGATGGGGATCGTTTTTGTTTGTTTGTTTTTGAGCGAGACTTTTGGTCGATTTTGATTCTTTGTTGTTTTTGATGTTTGTCTTCACAGGCAGTCGTTTATGCCGGCCTTTCTCTGCGTCTTCTCTCTCTCTCTCTCCCTCTCTCTCTCTCTCTCTCTCTCTCTCTCTCTTCTCTCCTCTCTCTCTCTCTCTCTCTCTCTCTCTCTCTTCTCTTTCCTCTCTCTCTCTCCCTCTCTTCTTCTCTCTCTCCTTTCTCTCTCTCTCTCTCTCTCTTCTCTCCTCTCCCTCTCTCTCTCTCTTCTCTCTCTCTCTCTCCTCTCTCTCTCCTCTCTCTCTCTCTCTCTCTCTCTCTCTTCTCTCTTCTCTCTCTCTCTCTCTCTCTCTCTCTCTCTCTCTCTCTCTCTCTCTCTCTCCTCTCTCTCTCCTCTCTCTCCTTCTCTCCTTTCTCCCCTCTCTCTCTCTCTCTCTCTCTCTCTCTCTCTCTCTCTCTCTCCCTCTCTCTCTCTACCTCCCCACTCCACCCGCCCTCTCAGTTATTTCCCCATGTTGAATCTTGGTGCACAAACTGTAATGTGACTTGAGAAATCGTCTTGTTTCTCATCTCTTAAACCACAATGTCGCTGTTATTATAAGACGAGTAAGTGGAATAAACTAACCAACTACCAACCCCATTTAAAGGGGCCAAGCTAGCTTGGTGGTTAAAGCATTGCACTCACAATCTGATAGCCCGGATCGAGCCATTGCGCTACACCCATTCAAGGGGATGTGTTTCCCCTAGAGTTATCATCAGTGCCGACTCCACTTTCCCGAAAGTCTTTCAAATCAGACTATAAACCGA
>CM054157.1:35960921-35988421 GCA_028751875.1 Rapana venosa | reverse complement strand
GGGGGGCGGAATACCGTTGTGGTACATAAGGAAAGTGTGTATGTGAACCATGAACTGGAGGGGCGGGACAGCCTTAGTGGTCAGAGCGTTGTAGTCGTGGTCTGACGGCCCAGGATCGAACCACTGAGGCTTTTGTTCAAGAGGTTCTCCCCTTCCCCCTACACAGCCCGGGAGTTACCATCAGAAACAACACCGCTTCCCCAAAAGTCCTTCGGATAAGACTACCAACTGATGTTCTGTGTGTGTGAACGCGTGCAGAATATCGTGCGTTACGTTAACCCCCCCCCCCCCCCCCTGCCCCCCCCGTCCCCCCCATCTTGTGGAAGAGTGGGACATTGCGCACCAGTAGGAAAGGATGACATATTTTTAAAGTGTGCATGCATCCCCGAAGTCGTATCGTGGCTACCTCTATGTTGGACAAAACAGCTGCTGACGCAACATCTCACTTAGTCAGCATTGGGGCTCTAGCCGAGGACAGACAAAAATAAAAGCAGTAAAAAACAAAACATGAACTAATAAAAATTCATGTTCAAAGCTAATCACTTTGGGGATATAATTATATGTTATGCCGAAATGGACTGTTAATGAAAATAGCTCAGTGATTCAACCGTAAATGAATGAATGGGGCTTTCAGGTTTGAGATACTGAAAGTGCTAAGATCTACATTGTAGTATCATGTTTTGAAGATTTCATGAAAAAATAGTCCATACCAAGATTTTAGCATAACACATCTTTTCTCCACCAAAAGAGACATTCTTTGAAGTCGGAGTACGGCTGCCTATCTGGCGAGGTACTAGGAAATAGTCATGCACGCCAGCCCCCTACCCAGGGTACTGACGGTCTGACAGTAGTTTCCAGATGTGGCAAGTAGGACAGGGAGACTATTCTGAGTGACCTCAACGTGCTAGTCTGGAAAATGCCTGACAACAACGACGACATGTGTGCCTATGATAATCCATTTAAAATATGATTTCAAATGTATGCTGAAGTGATGAAATGTTACAACATAAGATATGCAGTAGATACCGTAATGAGATATTTGTGTATTATGTTGTATTGTATTGCATTGTATTGTATTGCATCGCATTGTATTGCATTGTATTGTATTGCACCGCATTGCTCGTTTATTGACGTTGCTGTTTTTGTCGTCTCTGCTGCTGCTGAATTTGCTTCTGCTGCTGCTGCTGCTGCTGCTGCTGCTGCTGCTGATGATGATAATAATGATGATAATGATGATGATGATGATAATGATGGTGATGATGATGGTGATGATAATGATGGTGATGATGATGATGGTGTAATGATGATAATGGTAATGGTGATGATAATGATGATGGTGATGGCGATGATGCTACAGTTACAGGGGTGATAACTGTAGTAGTAAATTATGGCATTAAATTTTGTTGTAGCGGTGAGATTTGTATGTCAAGTTTCTTTTCTTTCTTTAATCCTTTGTTTTCTGCAAGTGCTTGGTACACTGAGAATAGATGCGTGAGAGGAATTTCAGTCGTGTCTTTCTACATATTCAGGTGACTGAGTACCTTTGTGTGTGTGCTGTGTTGACAGGTGTTTGATGCACGTCACATCACCACAGCCCGTGGCATGTACGAGGCCTTGTGCAACCACATCAAGTATGGCACCAACAAAGGCAACCTGAGGTAAGAGAGAGAGAAAGACGAGAGAGAGAGAGAGAGAGAGAGAGAGAGAGAGAGAGAGAGAGAGAGAGAGAGAGAGAGAGAGAGAGAAAGACAGAGCGAGAGGAGAGAGAGAGACAAGGGAAGAGAGAGAGAGGAAGATAGAAAGACAGAGCGAGAAAGAGAGAGAGACAAAGGGAAGAGAGAGAGAGAGGAAGATAGAGAGAAAGACAGAGCGAGAGGAAGAGAGAGAGACAAAGGGAAGAGAGAGAGAGGAAATAGAAAGACAGAGCGAGAGGAAGAGAGAAGACAAGGAAGAGAGAGAGAGAGGAAGATAGAGAGAAAGACAGAGCGAGAGAAGAGAGAGAGACAAGGAAGAGAAGAGAGAGAGAGAGAGAGAGAGAGAGAAAGAGAGAAGAGAGAGAGAGAGAGAGAGGAGGAAGAGAGAGAGAGAGAGAGAGAGAGAGAGAGTAAGAAAGAGAGAGAGAGAGAGAGAGGAAGAGAGAGAGAGAGAGGAAGAGAGAGAGAAGAGAGAGATGAAGGAGAGAGAAAGACAACGAGAGAGAGAGGAGAGAGAAGAAGAGAGAGAGAGAGAGAGAGAGAAGAAAGGGAAGGAGACAGACAGACAGACAGAGAGAACGTAGTTTGTATGTGAGCACGCACGTGTATGCGTGTGTTTGTTTTGTTTGCTTGTTTGTGCGCGCGTGTGTGTGTTCTTTATTTAATTTAACGTCTGTTCACTCAAGATATATTAACCAATAGATAAAGTGTTACAATATATAGAGAACATGTGTGGCGTGTGTGTGTTTGTGTTGTGTGTGTGTTGCGCGCGCGCAGGCGCGCGTGCGGTGTCTGCGTATAGGTGTGTATACATAGTGTTTATGTGGTTTTAAAAAAAAATCTCAGTGCGGTAATGAAGCCCTTTAGTGAAGAAAAAGGCAAAGGTTGGCAGTGTTTTTTGGGCTGCTTATCTGTCCCTGTTTGATTAGAGTAAACTCTTTGGCCAGCGGTTCCATTCTATTTATTCTTATTTTATTCATTTTATTCTTTATATCGAGGATAATGGAATAAGCACTTGTGTGCTTGTTTACATCCAGTCCTCGTGTGTATGCGGTTTTGTAAATTCTGTCATCTGTTCCCACCGACACACAATGGCATTCTCTTACGAAAAGCAGAACAGGATTTAACTTGTGCGCAAGATAGTCTGCGTTTGTTCGCACACGGGGCCTCGGTTTATAGTCTCATCCGAAGGACAGTATGCGTGTATCTGTTTCTGTTTCTGCCTAACTGTTCCAATCTAATGTGTCCGCAGTTGCGATTATAGTCGTGAATACAGACACAGACAGGCAGACACACAAACACACACACAAACACACACACGCGCACGCACAACACACACACACACACACACACCAAAGTGAGGAGCAGCTAGTGGAGAGACAGATAGAGAGATAGAGACATAGACAAAGAGAAGCGGACAGACAGACAGATAAATGCATTCTGTCCAGCTCTGACCTCGACCTTCTATGGAAATAATATAGTAGCCTGACGTTGACCTGGTCAAGTCTACCTGCTTACTGTAAGAAAGTCCCGTTTGATCTGCACCCACACGAAGGTATTATATTGTAATTAGTATATAGTCTTTGTGAAGGACGGCTTGCCAGTGAAATATGCTAGTAGGTTTTAAACTGTTAGACCTTGTGCGATGATGGTTGACTGACGTCAGCATGTGTAGTGGAGTTTGTGTGATATCTTCAGTTTGACGTTTAGTATGGTAAGTGTGTGTGTGTGGGTGGGGGAGTGGGTGGGTATGGCGTGTGTGTGTGCGCGTGTGTAACAATAACAATAACAACAATAACAATAACAATAATTTTAATTAAGTTTTTGCAGGCCATATGGCCCATAGGAACAACAGTTAATCATATACTTTCATGTAAGGTGAACATCCTTACTTCTGATATCTAAACATTTAGTAAGAAATAATCCAACTTTAAACATCAAACTAGGTTTAGTGTTCATACAAAGAAGCTGCACTTTCAGATTCGATGGAAATCTGTAATAATACAGAGGAATGTGTGTATGTGTGTGTGTGTAAGTGGGTGGGTGGGTGTGTGGGTATGGTGTGTGTGTGTGTGTGTGTGTGTGTGTGTGGTGTGTTGTGTGTGTGTTGATGGGTGAGTGTGTGGGTATGGTGTCTTTGTGAGTGTGTGTGTGTCTGTGTGAGTGTGTGTGTCTGTGTGTCCGTATGTGTGTGGGGTGGTTGGTGGGGGTGGTGGAGGTGAGTGTTGTGTGTCTGTGTGTGTGTGGAGGGGGGATGGCTGGGAGTTGGTGGTGTGTTGTTAGTGGGTGTGTGTGGATGGTGTGTGTTATATATGTGTCTTTGTGTGTGTCTTTCTCTGTGTGTGTGCATGTGCGTGTACATGCGTGTGTGTATATGTGTGTGCATGTGTGTGTGTGTGTGTGTGTGGATATGCACGAATGAGTATGTGCGTGTGAGTGTGTGTGTCTTTGTTTGTGTGTAGGGGGATAGAGTGTTTGCATACATGCGTATTTTGTGTGCTTGTATATATATAATATATATATATATATATATATATATATATATATATATATATATATATATATAATATAGATATAAAGTTGTGTCTGTACTTGCGTTGAAGGGCATAGCTTAGTCCATACACGCTGATGTATTTGTCACCTTCTTTGCATTAACTATACGTGAAACTCGATTATCGCCGGTAAAGACGCTTTTCCACTCTCCATCGAACAGAAGAGAAAACCAAAAAGGGAAAAAACTACAACACAAAGCTCCATACAAAAAGCCTAACCCAAAAACGGCAATACAGACAAGACGCAATTGCGAGCGGACATACAGTGTCCATCCTAGAGTAGGCCTACACCATCATTACCTCCTTGCTCCAGTAGGGGAGAAAAACCAAGAGGCAAAACATCGCAGACTGTATACAGCAGACCCAAAAAAGACGTCCAGCCTGCTCAGCAAAAGAGAGAGAGAGAGAGAGAGAGAGAGAGAGAGAGAGAGAGAGGAGAGAGAGAGAGAGAGAGAGAGTGGGCTGGCAAAGAAAAAAAGAGAGTAAACAATGAAAAAAAAGTGTGGAATAGACGACACAAAGAGAGCAGAAAACAAAACAAAACCAGAGCGTAATGCAAAAATTAGAGAAGGGATTGGTGGTCCAGTATGACAAGCACCCATCTTGAAAGTGACAAGTTTCTTGTTCAGTTCCTTCAGAGACTAGATTATGGTTTCTCTTTTTTTTTTTATAAATCTCTGATGATAATGTTGGTGGTGCTAATATTATGGATTAAATGTTTTTTCGTGATGTTGTGTCGAATCTTATATCACTGCACGTCCAAAAAATAAAACTGAAGACAACATGAGAGACGCCCGCCACATGAAGTGCACAGCTTAGAGAGAGGGAGAGAGAGAGAGAGGGGGGGGGGGGTTGCCCCAGGTTTAATTAGCCAAAGACACTTTGCCTACACTCTTCATTGCCCTGCCCCCGTGACTCATCAGAAAGATGGGAAATAAGATAGCACTGTTTTCGTTAAACAGGATATCCCTGAAGTCGGAATACCGCTACATCAGTGATGGGCCAACACGGTCGCATATAGAACAAACCTCAGAGCTCTAACAGAAGAAAGAAAAGAAAGATGATAAAGCACGATACAGTTGTTTGCCTGTGTGAGTTTTAGACTAGCACTGGTAATGTGACAGGCCTGACTCCCACCCAAAACTACATTTTTCCACCCGTTACGTTGCCCATAAGTGATGGTCAGATCGATAGACTTTCAGTTAAGACCAAAAATCTCGATTTCATGTGCTCAACAAATATTTTCCTCGCATTAAAAAAGCAACAACAACAACAAAAAACACACAACGAACCAACCCGGCCACAACCGAGAATATTCATTGCAAAACTCAATTATACTCAAGGGGAAGTAATTACACTTGCAGAGGTACTAATATATTTTCACTTCATAAGTGGCGCTGCCCAAGTGGCGACATGCTCTTCTCCGACGAGAGCAGCCCGAATTTCACGCAGAGAATGTTACCTTGGCTGAAAATGGAATATACATGCAACAGAAGCTCGTAAAATGACATCGTTTAGGCCATAGACCTCTTTGGTGTTGATACGTTCCTAAACACGCTGAGGGTCACCCAGAATATGCATTCTGTCTCACTAACCCCTCTTTGAAATCACCGTGAGACCATACTGGTACACTGGTGGGAAATGTGTGTGTGTGTGTACATCTCTTTTCAAGTACCTCTTGATATAAGCAGCATGTGGAGAAGAGGGCAACACTATGCCGAGAGCTTGTATGGCGCATGTGAAGACAGTCAGCATACTATTTTAGGGCTTGCATCATTTTAATGGAGGGTTTGGCACGTCAGTAACGTACTAACGTTGTTGAGCCAGAGCGCCTTTTTTTAGCCGCTGGGCCTGTGGCCTGTCGCAGACGGCATAAACTTCCTGGCATCAGAGAGCGCAACGCACGCGCACTTGTGCTAACAGCACACATTGGTTATGGATTTGTCGGGGCAAGAGAATGAGCCTTGATGCATGCTCTCTCTCTGCTCTCCGCTCAACTCTCTCTCTCTCTTCTACGACTCATCTCTCTCTCTCGGTTCTCTCTCTGTCTGCTTGCAGATGCTCTTGATCTCCACTCTCTCTCTCTCTCTCTCTCTCTCTCTCTCTCCCCCTCTCTCTCTCTCCCTCTCTCTCTCGCTCTCTCATACCTGCAGGCTTGCTAGTTTGGAGTGACGCAGGGAGATCTGTTCCCCTCCCCTTGTGAAGTTGTACAAGGGCAGATTTCGTTTGATTGTTTTCCCCGTGGGGATGCCGCGGCCCTGTCAGTATAAATAGCATTCTCACCCTCTGGAAATTCTATGCCTGGAATTCCCTCTTTTCTATCCCTGGAATTCCCTCTTTTCTATCCCCCTCTTTGTTTCTGATTTGTTCCTTTTCTTCTTGTCATCTCCTTCTCATCTAATATGTGCCTATTATGTGCCTTCTTGGTCCTTTCTCCTGCTTTTTTTCAAGAAAGATTTTTAAAAATGTTCTCTCCCATGCAGAAGTCGGATGTGCTGGGCCTGACTTGTCAGGCGCTTAACGGCAGCGCAACGCGCTTTCGCTCATATGGCAGGAAACAACAGTTGCTGTCTGAGCGTTCGACGAAGAAGTCGTTTGATTGTTTACGTTATTTTGGGGCTGTTGTATTGTCTGGTTTTCTTGTCGTTGGCCTTTTTGCTGGTGATGTCACAGTCGTTGTCGCTGCTGTTGTTCTGTTTGCTCAACTTCTGTTCATCACTTCTTTCAACTGTAGCGTACTTATTCACGTTACTTAGGCTTGCATCGACGTACGAGTACACACACGCACACACGCACGCACGCATACATACATACAGACAGACAGACAGACAGACAGACATACACGCAATGAGCCACGCCCAGGCCTTCTTACACAAGTGCTTTTTGAATTGATACAAACGAAAGACGAAAGTAGGAAAGTGTAAATGAACATATATTTATGGATTTTGTTTATTGCATGATGATCAGTGACAATGAGGATGACGTAGTGACGCTGCTGTGGAAGTGCATGTGCTTCGAGACTACTTGACAGTGTTGTACTCTACGCTTACCATATATATATATATATATATATATATATATATATATATATATATATATATATAATGTTTGTATATGTATGTATGTCGATAGACAGACAGATAGACAGACAGATAATCTGATAGGTAGATATATAGACAGACAGATAGATGGATAGATATTTTGGATAGATTGATTGATTTATGAATAATTTACAAAATCACATAAAAATAAATGATTAATCCCCTAAAATATTTCACCATTGAGATTAGACATACCTACCCCCCCCCCCCCCCCCCCCCCCCCCCCCCCCCCCACCCAATTGTTTCCCAGCCGTGTGCAGTTTCTGAAAGGGTAGCAGTTTTCACTGGCGCTATCACAGCACCTGAAGAGCACGTGGCGGGCTCATCACGCCCTCAGAGCAGGCAGGCAGGCAGGCAGGCAATGGCTGTAGCGGGCAGCAGAGTCAACAGAGGTGACATGACAGAGCGGCCTCTGCCACCGTATTTGTCTTCGTGTGAGCAGCCCCGTCAAGCTGGCCTTTCCCCAGTGTGCCTTCAGCCTTACAGGCCACGCGGCACGCGCAAAGACTGGGTTTATATCAGGGTTCCTACAGAATGCGTGGTCAGTTCATGTTGCGAGAGGCCCGGAACTGGTGTGGGCATAGCGAGATTGGAGTCGACTTGAGCGCTAGAAAAGTATGATTACCCTATTCCCCCAATAACCACCCTGCCCCATCCCAACTCCCCGTCTTTTCAAAACAGCAACAACAGTTATCAGCATGCTGTCACATCGTTTAATGGGTTACCGCACTTCCCCCCCGCGAGGGGTGATGTCCAGTGTAGGAACCTCCAAATTGTAATTGTCTACAATAATACTCATAAGCTGTTTCTGTAGGATGTTTTTAGCAATGGCTTAAATTGATGGAAAAACTAAGTCGTAGATCTACCATCAATATTCAGGAGCATATGAAAAGCTTGATTGCAGAGCCAAGTTCTGTGAGAGAAAATGACGCTTTCCTATGTTGACCCAATGTCAGCTTTTTTTCCACAAAGACCAGTAACTTTGTCTAGGCCTATATGAGCATCGTCGTTTTAGCAGAGGTTAGAATCTCGATGTTAACTCGGTGTTCAGTGATAAATTGCTTAGCCAAAATCCGACCTATACTCATGAAGATGGTTAAGTGTTTTCAATTGACTTTCTTTTCTCAGAGACTGGGTTTCCGGCCAGTTATAGAGGTAACAGAGCACAGGTCTTCGTATTTCATTTGGTATTTTACCTGAAACCTAGTGGGTTGTGTGAATTTGGGATGATACTTTTATTGGTAAAGAAAAAGGACATATTCAAACACAAAAGATAGTTTTTCATTTAATTGACACATACAATACACTGGTGTACCTTTCATTTCATTTGTTCTTATAAAGAGATGCAGAACCCCCAGCCCATCAACATTTAGGTAATGTCAAGAATTGAACCCGCTTTGTGGGATTCTAGGACTCTATCAAATTAGAAACCTGCAATTCTTTTTGTCTCCTTAATAGTGTCCTTGCTTTTTATGACTAGACAGTGATTTAGTGTTATACTGAACATATTGTTAACTGTGCTGACCATAATACTCTTTACTATGTGCAAAACTCCATTATGTAGCTTTGTGCAGTAAGTGACAGTGACGCGTGTTTACGTCAAACACTTATCCACACACAAAGGCCAACAACTTTGTACATAGTTGCTCTACCATTTTTTTCAGAGGAGTAACCACTCGGTGCTAACTCGATATTGGGCAGTACTGTGTGTTGGCTCAAATCTAATCTACACTGTAAATGGTGGCCGGATGTTTTCATTTCGGCCCTGTGCTTTGCCACAGATTGAATTTCAGGCCAGTTATGAAGCTTGTTGGACAATGGTGTGTTGTCACTTGACACTGCCGAGACTGACGAGAAGTGTAGCTGGTGTACTGTGCTGTTCTCTGTGGAACAAAGGCTGGAACTGGCGATGCAGCAAGAACTCGTGTGAAGGCAGCAGACATCTGCAAACTAAGGACAACTTCTGTCTGGCTCTTTCTCTGACAAAACAAAGGAAGAAGCGCGTGTCTGTCAATTTGTCAGCTGGTGTCCCGGAATGGAGACTTGTGTTGAAATGTCTGTCACTTCTCTGACCTGTGAGTTCTCTCAAGTTTGGGTGGTCTTGTAAATGCTGGGGTTGCATTCGTGTTAGCAAAGACAAGCGATGTATGTACGTGAGAAGAAAACAGATAGGATGTATGCAAATAAGAAGAAAAGGGAGTGTGCAAATGTTAGAGAAGAACCGTGTTGTGTACTGTCCTAGTTGTCGTTCTGCTGTTTATACCAATGCAGTTATGCATACTACTGTATCACTTTTGTTCTGGGTTCAGTTGTACGTAAATTGTTTCTACGCACCAATCAAAAACACAAAGTAAATATGATGATGTACACAAGTAGTGCTCTATTTTGGCTCCTACCTCTGCGTAAAAAAGACCAATTGGTAACTAGGACTCATGCCTATATCCATTGCTCAGAAAAGTCAACGTTTGACATATTCGACAACCTACTCTAAACCTCACCGAGACTTCAGGAATAAGCCCATTTCAGGTCTGGGTTCTTTTTAATCTTTCAGAGCTAAAATTGTAGAGCATCAATACTGTTTCTGGAAGGTATCCAAATATCGAACCATCGGTGACAACTGAACATCAGATACTTTCAATGAGCTGTATCGACTGCTTTGTCATTTCGAAAAGTGGGGGTAAGGGGGGAGCTCTGCATCCACGTGCACACACTAATACTGGTTCTCTATGTTAACAGTTTTTGGCCGAAAGTCTAACCCTTTTAAGGTGGTTCCAGATTCTTTTACTAACCCCCTTTTCTTCGCATCAAGGAAACTGTTTTTTATTGGAAGGATGGATGGAAACTACACTATCTACTACGTACATCAAGCAAATCCCAGTAAGAGCTGAGCACACGACAAGCAGACAGGAAGACGTAGAGACAAAAACAAACCATGGTGCAACACAGGACATTAAAGCACTCAGTTCTCAGAAAGGGCAGACGACAAAAACTAAGTCCCAACACTCATATAACTATTATCTGCTGCGCTAAGCATAGTACTAGCTAGGACTGGAAGAGCAGAAAAGGACGGTTCAGGCCAGCGGCAATGTCGCTAAGAAAGTGGAGAGCCAGGCTGCAGGAGTCACAGCATCAACCCGCACTGCAGAAACCAGTAGTGCTGCACAGCAGCCTGTGTTTCCTCACAGTGCCCCGCCATTAGGATGTTGGGGCTTTTGTCATGGCGCTCTCTCTCTCCTCTCCCCCCCCCCCCCCTCTCTGTCTCTGTCTCTCTCTCCTCCTCTTCTCTCTCTCTCTCTCTCTCTCTCTCTCCTCTCTCTCCCCCCTCTCTCTCCCTCTCTCTCTCTCTCTCTCTCTCTCTCTCCCTCTCTCTCTCTCTCTTCTTCTCTGTTCCTTGCAGCACGTAGGTAGGATAAAGCAACTGGAAGTTTACTGGATATCACCCCACGTATCATACAGCTTCAGTCGTGCCTACCATCATGATTATTTGCAAAAAGGCTATGTTAGCCCCACACTGGTGTTAGACTGAATTTCTTGCTGGTACTTCAGAGACATGGTGATTGCTAGCTAAAGATGTAGCTGTTACCTTCAGCGTCAAGAAGAGGGCTGCTGAAGTTGATCGTGTGGGGAAATGCATTTTGAAGACTACAACTTTAAACAAGATAATAACCCTAAGCATGATTGACGGAAGAAGAGTAAAGTGTATATGATCAGACATGAAGACAGACGACCAAAGAAAGTGGGGGACGGGGACCAATACAGACAAGAGCTGGAATTCACAGAAAGGACAGCCGACATAACACGAAGCTCAAATGCACTTCAGTCATCCACCACGCTCCTGCATAGTTCTCAGACAGACTCCCAGAAGCAGAGGAGGCAGTGTATCCCAAGGACAGTGGCATCACTGTCTTTGCAAATTGGTTTAAGAACGCATTCAAGACTCCATAACAGAACCCACACATCAGAAGACAATGGTACACCTCTCTTTCATTTTCTTCACAAAAGCCAAGAGTTAGTCTCTGTTTTCATGGAAGCCGCCAGTGTCCCTCTGTCACTGTTATCTGCAGCGCCATGGGCAGGGTTAAAGTAGAGCTTGGAGTTAACTCGATGTTATCACCTGGCACGGCAGAGAAGTAGGTAGACCTCCTGTACAGCCTTGAGCAGCAAATTTACAGAAAAGGGCAGACGACAGAAACAAAGTTCGGGTACTTCTAAGTCATCCGCCGTACTGCTAATACTCGAAATATGCAGTAGAGACCAACGGTAATGACATCACTGACTTTTCCAAAATGAAATTCAGTACCGAGTGCACAATTTCATCATAGAAGTTTTTGCAGTAGAAGATGGTGACGCTCCTCACCTAGTTTTTTACGGCCACAAAAGCCAGTTATCACCGTGTTCGTTTTCACAATGACCAGCATTACCTTGTCTCTGGTCACTTGTGGTGCGCTGACAGAGGCAGAGTTACTTGGGAGTTAGCTGAATGCCACCTCGACGATTGTGTGGCCTTAATTTGATTCGCCATCAGAAGATTGGCAAAGTGTTTATTATCTTAGCCATATGGTTTGTCATACGGTGGATTGCAGACAGTACTGTTAGCCATACAGTAACTAGCCTTTTGAAATGTGTGCGGGGGGATGGGGGGGGGGGGGGGGCGGCTTGTTATATTTCCGACTTTTCATCTCTCTCTCTCTCCTCTCTCTCCTCTCTCTCTCTTCTCTCTCTCTCTCTCTCTCTCTCTCTCTTCTTTCTGTCTGTCTCTCTCTCTCTCCTCTCTCTCTCTCTCCTTTTCTCACATCTCTCTCTCTCTCTCTCTCTCAACAAACACACACACACACACACGCACACACACACGCACGCGCGCGCGCGCACACACACACATACATGCGCGCGTGTACACACACATGCATAGTTATATACACACGCACACGTGCGTGCACTCGTGCACACACACACTCTCACACGCACACATTAGTTCCCAGGTAATCATTTCTTTTGGGTTTAATTAAAAGCGGAATCACACTGTAATCAACACTTTATTATGTGAGACCAAAACCCTGATGGAAAACAGTTTTCCCTGAACTGCTTCTTCACCATCACCAAGCTGATTGCCAAATATCGCAGACCTGGAGGTACTCGATCACCTGCACACTGTGCAGACTGTGTCAACACACCCCTTTCATACCGATGCATATCTCCGTTTCCTTAATGAAATTTGCCTAGCAATGGCAAGATACTTAAACAGAATTGGAGAGGGGAAAAGCGTTGATATCCTGATTATAATGCTTTGGTATTTGGGGATAGGACTGTGGTTTGCCTGTGGTATTATTCACCTCTATTATGCGGTCTCATAATTGCGCAATCTGTGTGTGTGTGTGTGTGTGCGCACGCGTGCGTGTATGTGTTGTGTGTGTGTTTGTATGTATGCATCAATATTGTGCAAGTACAGGCATAGCAAAGATGGTTTTATCAAAATCACCAGGAAAGAGGTTTCTGCGCTCAAATTAAAACCTAGGAGGATAAGTTTTTGTACTTTATCCTATTGATAATAGTTGCATTGTGTTTCTTCTTTCCCCCTGGCCTAACAACGCGAATGACTGGCCAGTCATGTTCCTTTAATGCCGGTATTTATTTTATTCATTTATTTATTCTTTTATATCGAGGATAATGGAATAAGCACTCATGTGCTTTTTTACATCCAGTCCCCGTGTGTTGCGATTTTGTAAATTGTGTCATCTGTTTCCACCGGCACACAATGGCCTACTCTTCCGAAAAGCGGAACAGGATGTAACGTGTGCGCAAGATGTTCTGCATGCGTTCGAACACGGAGCCTCGGTTTATAGTCTCATCCGAAGGACGGTAGTGTCACGGTAGTGACAGTGAGGGGAGCAAGGCAGACAGCTCATTCAGCAGCATGGCAGTACATTGCCCCCACTCAGCCAGCAAGCCCCGAACCTGGAGCAAGCTGGAAGTGCAGCTTACCCTGAGGTCAAAGGAGACAGAGGAAGGGGCAGATCGAAGTCCAGATAACACACGATGCTTTCAGTGTGGATGTTACACACATACACACACACCACAATAACGCACGCACGCATACATACACACGCACACACACACACACACACATTAACACGCACACGCACTTACACACACACACACACCACACATTACACACACGCATACGTTAAAACCCGTAAGGCTTTTCGGAAGAGTAAGCTACTGTGTGCCGGTGGGAGCGGATGACAAAATTTACAAAACTGCATACACACGATGACTGGATGAAAAAAAGCACATGAGTGCTTATTCCATTATCCTCGAAAACACACAACACACACACACACACACACACACACACACACACTCTCTCTCTCTCTCTCTCTCTCTCTCTCTCTCTCTCTCTCTCTCTCTCTCTCTCTCTCTCTTCTCTCTCTCTCTCTCTCTCTTTCTCTTTCTCTCTGTCTCGGTATCTCTCTCTCTGTGTCTCTCTGTGTCTCTCTCTCTACCTCTCTCTCTCCATCTCTCTCTTTCTCTCTCTGCCTCTGTCTCTGTCTCTTTCTCTTTCTGTCTGTCTGTCTCTCTGTCTTTATTACGCAGCCAAATAGCATTGTTTATCTAGTTCATAGTCCAAGACTTGATCACTGCAGTCATGATTCGCTTGAATCGGTTGTTGGTTTGTTTTCTTTTCTCCCATATACTATGGTACTGTATATACCAGAATGTTGATTCCCCTCCTTCCCCCAAACTCCGTGTATTGTGGCCTATGGCCAATGTACATATTAAACACGTTCAGAGTTCAGAGATTTCTCTCAACAACGAAATGATTTCATTGTGGAACCTACACACACAGGAGCGAGAATAACAACGGCCTGGGTTGATCCTCATTTCTATTTCTACAACAATAACAACAAAATAAAAGAAAAAGACCAACGTATCTCTCCCCTAGGGGCTGGGGTTCTTGCCAGCGGTAGATGGGGGTGGTGTTAACTCGATATCCAACCGCGCCATTGTAAGGCCCTAACCCGATTTGCTCTCAGAATGCTCGTAACGTGTTTTCCATGTCGCCCGTATGCTTTAGCCCCAGACTGGATTTGAGGCCAGTGACAAAGTTAGGCGGACACGGGTCGGCGCCTTTTAGCCACTTGACTGTAGGGGAATTGGATATGTACTGTTATTGCCAGACTATGTCCCGGGAAGAGGACAGCTGAGGCTGAGGATGGAGGATAGGGGAACAAAGGAAAAGTGCCTGAAGGCTTTGTGGAGATTCTGGACGTTTGATGGAAAGAAGGGAGGAAGGTGCGGGATTACTGAGTGATTAGAATGTCTACTCTTTTTTCTGATTGTTAATTAGGACACGGGTGTAAATCTTCACTGAGCTGTCAGTTCCAGGTGACTTTTCCCTTTGCAGTTGACATAGAGCTTGTTAGAAGAAAATGGTTGATGTTCGCAGTCTGCTGAAGGGGATTTTCCCCGCTGAAGCTAACATAGAGTCTAATAGAAGGTATTTTCCCCTTGGAGTTAACATAGTCTGTTAAAAGGGATTTTCCCTTTGGAATTAAGAGTCTGCTAGAGGGGATTTCGTCTGTTAGATGGGATTACCCCATTGAGTTAAAACAGTCTGTTAGAGGAAATTGCCCCCGGAGTTAACATATAATCTGTTAGAGGAAATTCCCCTCAGAGTTAACATATCATCTGTTTTAGGGGATATCCCCCTGGAGTTAACATAGAATCTGTTAAAGGGGACATCCCCCTGGAGTTAACATAGAATCTGTTAGATGAAATTCCCCCTGGAGTTAACATATCATCTGTTAGAGGGGATATCCCCCTGGAGTTAACATAGAATCTATTAAATGGGACATCTCCCTGGAGTTAACATAGAATCTGTTAGAGGGGACATCTCCCTGGAGTTAACATATCATCTGTTATAGGGGACATCCCCCTGGAGTTAACATATCATCTGTTTTAGGGGACATCCCCCTGGAGTTAACATATCATCTGTTTTAGGGGACATCCCCCTGGAGTTAACATATCATCTGTTTTAGGGGACATCCCCCTGGAGTTAACATATCATCTGTTTTAGGGGACATCCCCCTGGAGTTAACATAAACTGTTACAGGGGACATCCCCCTGGAGTTAACATAGAATCTGCTACAGGGGACATCCCCCTGGAGTTAACATAGAATCTGCTACAGGGGACATCCCCCTGGAGTTAACATAGAATCTGCTACAGGGGACATCCCCCTGGAGTTAACATAGAATCTGCTACAGGGGACATCCCCCTGGAGTTAACATAGAATCTGCTACAGGGGACATCTCCCTGGAGTTAACATAGAATCTGTTACAGGGGACATCCCCCTGGAGTTAACATATCATCTGTTAGAAGGGATTCTTCCTCAGAGTTAAGATAAAGTACTAAACTCACTCCTCCAAAACTTAGCGAACACACACACACGCACACACACAAACCACACACACACACACACACACACACACACACACAACACACACACACACACACACGCACGCATGCACGCACAATCGCACACGCACACACATTACTGAGAGAAAAAGATTACATTCTCTTTCTCTCTGTCTCTCTGTCTCTCTCCCTCTCTCTCTCTCCCTCCCTCTCTCTCTCTCTCTCTCCTCTCTCTCTCTCTCTCTCTCTATCTATATATATAATATCTCTCTCTCTATCTCTCTCTCTCTCTCTCTCTCTCTCTCTCTATATATATATATATATATATATATTATATATATATATATATATATATATATATATATATGTCTATCTATCTATCTAGCTTCAGAGGGCAGAAATTTGATAGCGCAAATGGGAAAAACTGTGTACTTGCGGGCAAGTTCTGCAAACATCGACAAACCAATTCAGCTGTTAACGTAGTAATGTTTGTGTCGAGACATTGTTATGTTTAGTGTTTTAAACACTGTTGATAGCAGGGTTCGTTCTGAGTGCGTGTTTTGGGAGAACGCTGAAGTGTGTGTGTGTGTGTGTGTGTGTGTGTGTGTGTGTGTGTGTGTGTGTGTGTGTGTGTGTGTGTGTATATATTGTGTGTGTGTGTGTGCGCGCGCGTGCGTGTTGATACCAACTCCCATAGAAATCAAACTTACAGGATGATGAATGTGTTGGTGCCTATCCAAAGACCCCAGTCATCACCCAACGTGGCAAAGAGATTTACTCTGTTTGGCTGTGTTTTCGTTATGGGAAAACAGTGAGATACTTCCGAACAAAATGGAAAGTGCCTGCAATTATCAACGGTACTTAGCGAGTGCATGGGGCCGCATACACACAAACTCACATTAAGTGAATACACACACGCATGCACGCACACAGACGTACACACATACACACGCATACTCGCGCGCGTGCACACACACATACACACAGATAGACAAACACACACACACATGCCCGCACACACACACACTCACACACACAAAACACACACACACACGCACGCACACACATAACACACACACAAACACACACACAAATACACACATTATAACACACACAACGCACACGCGCACACGCATACACACACAACGCACACAAACACACACATAACACACATAACGCAAACACACACACAATAACACACACGCGCACGCACACGCACACACTCTCACACACACACACACACACACGCGCGCGCACACACACACACACACACACACACGCACACACACAGAGCTAGCTAGCACCACAGAGGGATCACAGGGCGACACAAACAGTGCACCCCCCACCACGATGTTATCCAAGATGGATTGGAGGGCCAGTCAGGAGGGAGAGTTATCAACCCTTGATTTCCTGAATGGCCAGTTGATCCCCCTTGCTTGATAGCAACCGTCTCTCTCCCCATTCACACACACACACGCACGCACAGGTGCACGCGCGCACGCACACACACATATACACACAAGTTACACACACATTTACACACACACTTATATACGCACACACACATACTTAGACACACAACAACACACACACACACACACACAACACCACTCTCTCTCTCTCTCTCTCTCTCTCTCTCTCTCTCTCTCTCTCTCTCTCTCTCTCTCTCTCTCGCATACACACTCATATACACAAACGCGCACACAAATGCCCATGCCCACACACACACACGTGCGCGCGCAAACCTTTTTTTTTTACCTACCCATCTACCTATTTATCTATCTATCTATCTATCTGGTCATCTATCCATCCACCCATCCATTCATGTATGTATCTATCTATCGGTCTGTCTGTCTGAGTATTTATGTGTCTGTCTGTCTGTCTGTCTATCTATATGTCTGTCTGTTTTACGTCCGTTCTGAGGATAAAGTGCACTTTTTGTTATAGAGTACTAAAGACCATTTTGAAAACAAAATAAACAAGAATCTCGTCTATATCCTTGACGCACTTGTTTCATGTACTTTTTTTTCCAAAGCACTTGAATGTCTAATCTTTGATTAACTTGAAACAATGGTTCAAATGCAGGCTGTGACCTTGAAACTGTACGCATTATAAATAGAATAAAGGGAAAACCAGAACGTCTATTGCAGTTGAGAAGTGACAGCTTATATTCTAGAAAGCTGTTGTCAATGGTAAACTGCCATCCACGTGTTGTTCTACAGATACATGTAGGCTGCGACCTTGTCAGTCTACCTAGGACTAGCATACGGTGCCTAGCACAACTCCTTTTTAAACAAAAAATAGCTAAACCCAAAGGAATGATGGTCATTAAATTATTAAACACACGACCATAAACATAATTTTACATACATAATAATTAATAAATATACATTGTCATTCCTGTTGGACGTAATTATCTAACATAGGGTACGACTTTGTTAATTAAATTAAGATTACCAAAGGTTAGTTACTATGAAGAGAAAATGATTTATAAAGCCACAGAAATAATAATAATAATAATAATAATAATAATAATAATAATAATAATAATGTATGGAATTTATATAGCGCTGAATCTTGTAAAGCAACAAATCAAGCTACAGATGCCAGTATTTGTGCACTTAACATGCTCAGCCCTGATCAGCTTTAGGATTGTTGACCTTTTTGTTTGTTTCTTTTTATGTGAGACCGTGTTATTGTCAAGCAGTCTTGCCCAGACTGATAAATTTGACCGAGAAAAGCGATGCTAAATCTTCAGTAAACGCCGTCATTGTTGGGATTTTAATTTGTTTCCAGGTTACTACAAGAGTTTGTGCTGACTGGGGAGAAAGCCGATAAGTCTCGCGTTTGTGGTCTCCTTAATTACATCCGTTTATATGCTTAGAGATGTGTGTGTGTGTGTGTGTGTGTGTGTGTGTGTGTGTGTGTGTGTGGTGTGTGTGTGTGTGTGTGTGTGTGTGTGTGTGTGTGTGTGTGCCACCTGGTCTGTCGATCTGTGCGACTTATCTGTGCGACTTTCTGTTATCAGGCCATCCAGATTAATGCAGCTCTACTCCTTGTTTGATACCAGTTTTACTCCTGCAGTTTGAAGAAACCGCGTAGATGTCACAGTGTTTTATGATTAAAAGTTGGCCCCTGCCCTGAGGTGATACTGGGGGCTCTTTCAGTATATGTTGCATCTCCACTGTCTGGAATTGCTGTGCTAGAAATCCCCCATTTATATCACTCCCTTTTGTTTCTGTTTTTTTCTTACCTCTATCCTCTCATTCTCTAGCACTTATGTCTGCCCATTCTATTTCCATGCTTTTTAAAAGTAAATGTGAACAGATTGTCTTCCAAGCTTTGTAATGCACTGTCCTGAAGTCGGATTTGTTCCTTTACAAGATTCAGCGCTGTATAAATTCCATGCATTATTATTATTATTATTATTATCATCATTATTATTATTATTATTAATGTGTCAGCTGAAGTCAAAGGGTAGACCTGCAGAATGGCAAGCACAGGAGAAGACCAGGCACAGCGCTTTCTAACCAATTGGGAAGGCGGAAGAGGAAAAAGCCGAAAAGCTGGAACGTCTTTGCTGTTGCTGGCTGCTTCGGTTGAGAGTGTTCAGAACTTTTGAATGTGAATGCAAGGGTAAATCACACGATTTGAAAAGGCAAAAAATGACGAAGAAAAACACTTGGAATTCTCGCTTACAGATATAGAAGTCAGTCATGCTAGTAGATACTGGGTTGTCAGTAAATCAGTTTGAAACGTTGATAACAGCACTGCGGCACAGCATGGCGGGGAAAAGATAAACGACAAAAGCTAAGGTAGTCCTTTTACACTGGCTTCCGGCTGAGACTGTCATTCGCTGCAAGATGGCCGCCTCACTTCTCCCTCAGCACGTATCTGCCTCATCATTTTGCCACTAGCTCCCCCTAGCTGCGACAGCGCTCTTATCCATCCCTTTTTCCTCATTTGCAGGGAAAAGATAAGTACCAGTACAGCACTCTGTTATAGAATTAATGTCTATGCGGGTCACGGGAGATCGGAAGCTTTGTCATGGGATGTATCCCCTGCTCTGTGTATCTTTCTGGACACTAAAGCATCGGGAGACCGTAATCCCACGTTTTCTTTCATTGACAGATGTTCTGTGTGCGTCTGTTGTACATTTTTCCTTATTTGTCAGCTTTCTGAGGATTGGATGGGGCATTGCATTGTATTAAAAAGTAAATGCAGAGTGTCCTGGGCAAGTCCAGCCTAGCGAAGCTTCTCCATCCCTGATCTGCAGATTGCATACTGGATATGTTTCGTGCCATCCATGCCACCGGCCATAATTAGCGTTAGGCTGTGATAGTTGGATTTTGCTAACGTTTTGCAAGATATTTGAGAGCATTTGCTCACAGTATCTTAGGTTTTGTCTGATTTTAAAGACTTGCAAAGAATGAAGTCGGAATCAGAACAGAAAGGTCAGAGACAAATGGAGCTCAACACCGTCAGGTCAGTCTAGATCACATGTCCAGTGCTCTACCCACTGAGCTGTTCTGTCTACAGTTATTCACATCTTTGTTATGTTCAATCTCTTCTCTCCATCCTCATTCCCATCATGTGTTTCGTCGGCTAGATAAGAAAGAGGAAGATTACTGAAAGACATACAGGCTGTAGAATTCCAAAGAGACGGTGCAAAACGCCATCGTTTTGATAACTAATTTTGTCAAAATGTATCAGTGACGTGGAGTTGTGAGACCTAATGCAATGCGAGATGTACTGTGTGGTCTGGTGTGGTGTGGTGTGGTGTGTGGTGTAATAATAATAATAATAATAATAATAATGAATGGAATTTATATAGCGCTGTATCTTGCACAGCCAAATCAAAGCGCTTGTGCTCAACTCATTCTTGGCTTAAACAGATTTTTTCATTCTGAAATGAGTATAAGCATTAAAAACAAACAGCATTTTGGAATCATAGCAACAACAAGCTTGTAGCTTATGGTGTGCTCAATTAAACAATAAATCTCATTCGTATACAGTCATGCAACCAATAGCAAGTAATAGTTCTAACAAGCGCAAAGGCACACACACACACACACACACACACACCACACACACACAGGTTATACACTTTGGCAGGGTGATGGGATTTTTGGCTGTTGAAAGCAGGGACAGCTATGGAATGAAACTGGAGAGGAAACTCCTAGGTTTAAAACAAATATGTCTTGAGGCCAGATTTTAAAATGTCACAAGAACCTTTGGCGAAGAGAGATAGGAAGGCCATTCCAAATCGATGGACCAGAAACAGAGAAAGAGCGACGGCCGACAGTTGACTGGCTGAATCTACGTATTCGTAAGCACAAGGAATCTGCAGCAGAGTGAAGGGAACGAGAAGGGGTGTACAGGTGAAGACATTCACAGAGGTAGGAGGGTGCTGTTTTGTGGAGACATTTGTAACAGAGAATACTGATCTTATAGTTTATTCTTTGTGTCACAGGCAGCCAGTGGAGAGATAGCAAGAGAGTGGGAATGTGCTCAGATTTTTTTCTTTCAGGGGACTAGTCGAGCTGCAGAGTTTTGAACATGTTGAAGAGAGTGGATAGATGATGCTGGCAGACCAGCCAAAAGAGAATTGCAATAGTCCAGACGTGAAAGAATGAGAGATGCCAAGAGTTTGGATGTTGCGTCTGTGGACAGGTTCTTTCGAATTGCATTAATACGTCGTAATTGATAGTAGCACGACTGGCAGGTCTGGGTGATGAATTTGTGCATAGAGAGTGTGTAGTGTAGTGTGGTGTGGTGTGGAGTGGTGGTGATTGGTGTGTGTGTGAACATGCCTGTGTGCATGCGTGTGCAAAGGTACCCATCTGTACCTTGCTTAGAAAGGGACAGGAGTACACTATCGGTCTCTTGCCGTCGCTCTTGTAAACGTAAGCAGCTGTAGGTGTTTCCTACCAAAGCGCTTTGCCCTGCGCACGTGCCAAATGGTAGTACTGTTTTCGTCACAGGAATGGTGTAGAAAGCAACGGATCACTATGGACAGAATAGATGCCAAGAGGGGGGAAAAGCATGAACATGTTTACTGGTATAGTCGCCATTATGGCGCTCACCAAGAACCACAACTCCACCGAGTTAAGTGCTGATATGGGAATAGTAAGCACAGCAGAACGACAGTAACGTAGAACGATGCGCCAGCTTGTAGAAAGCGCTGATAGATCATTTAATGCTATCACCACATACTCACCGTTGTCCACAGTAGTTGTGGAAAAATGATCGTGACAGCCAGATAGGCGAAATCATTAGTCTTAGAAAGAGTATCTCGAAAGAGTTGGGCAGAAGAGAATGTTCTTAGCAGAAGCTATCATCAAACAAGTGTTTTGATCCCCGATGTTTTGGAGATCTCGCGGCAAGATGGACATAAGAACAGCCAACAAACTTTCCTCATCCAACGAGAAAGAAATGAAGTAAAAGCCGTTTGCTTGGTGAGTGCGAAATGATAAAAGTAACACCTCGAAGCCATTCTTGATAAACTGAGGTAATTGTATCAAGCGATTTGCTGTACATAGCAGTGCACGTAGATAAACTGAAAATAGCTATTTAGAAAATTTTCTCTTTCAATTTGATTTTGACTCCTTTCGAATCCCATGAATGTGGTCATAAAAGGGTGTGTTAGACATAAGGTAGCTGTAAGTAGTTACTTAGGAAGTTGCACGTAACTGTAACATCAACGTTGTAAGTGATTCGACGTGGAAGAGGCAAGACAGAGAGAGAGAGAGAGAGAGAGAGAGAGAGAGAGAGAGAGAGAGAGGAGAGAGAGAGAGAGAGAGAGAGAGAGAGAAAGGGGGGGGGGGAGGGATGGAAAGAGAGTTGGCTAAGATTATTAACCCCAGTCATAATTATGTGCTAACAAAAATTATGAGTGTGCAGGCACATGTCAAACTTTGACCATAAAAGTCTTCTTGATGAGACGAAAACCGAAGTTCTGTCTCTTAGCGGGTTTATATTCTGAATTCGAACGTTGCATCTTAGCCTGTTCTTTTCGTGCATGGATGCTACGTGTGCATAATACGACAAGGATTCGTTAAACCCTGAAAACGAAAAGACCTTTATGTGACATAGCCAAAAAGTCATGCGCTAAAGAAAATATAACCGTACACGCACACGTTGTAGAACACTGACCATAGGAGTCCTTTAAATGATGTTGTAAGTCCAGGTCATATCTGCTATAGAATGCATGATCGAAGACACATGTTTTATAGATGAGACTGTAACCCGAGTAACCCCATGCTGACGTGACGGATGCTATAGCCGAGTGGTTAAGACCGTTCAGCATCAACCCCTTTGGTGCATTAAGTCGTGGGTTCGAAACTTGGCGGCTTCTGGTGAAGTGAGTGTAGGGATTTTTACGATCTTTTAAGTCAACATGAAGTGCAGACCTGCCAGTGCCTCAACCCCCTTTGTGTATAATTATCCACATGCAGAAGATCGAAATATAACATGCACGTTAACGATCCAATCATTCATGTCAGAGATCGGTGAGGTACGGATGCTCAAACATACCCAGCAAACATTTCAGAAGATGGAATGCAGCTACCTTCATAATGGACAAAAACGGCTGCATACACAAAGTCTCATCATTGGTAAACTTTTGAGCTCTGGCTGAGGTAAAAACGGCAAATTATGCTGACCATTGCAGTGTTCTACACGCACATGTTAAACTGCGACCATCCTTTGAGAAAAAGACCCTCGGATGGTGATATGTACGCTATTCTTTTAGCAATAAAAGGATTTTGAAAAACTTTTGATGTACCGGATATTTCATTTCTGATGTTCTCAGCCACTTGACTGGCTATTTTCATCCCTGAAAACTACACAGCTTTGTAAAGCGTTATCTTTCCCCATCTCACTTACTAGGGTTCAAAGCCTTCTATGCAGTATACTCTTTTCTTTCCTACACAAAAAGAGTTGTAGACTTGACTTCTTCTATGACATCCAGAGAAGCCGTTGGAGCAGCAGTTTGTTATACCTTATAGCAGTTTGTTATCGATGACTTCTGGATACATTGTTATAATTCTTTTGTTTATTACTTTGTTTACTACGAAGCCTCGCACACGACACTCGCAGCTTCAAACCTTTCTTTGCTCCTGCTTGTTGCAGATCGGCCATCACCATCTTCCCACAGCGAGTCACCGGCAGGGGCGACTACCGGGTGTGGAACGCTCAACTCATCACGTATGCCGGGTATCGGCAGCCGGACGGCTCCGTCATCGGGGATCCCAAATCCGTAGAGTTTACGGAGGTAGGCCGGCCTGTGTCGTGTGAAGAGCTAGTCTGAACGTCTCTGTGTGTGTGTGGCTAGTGGGCTGTGTGAAGAGCGAGTCTGAACGTCTCTGTGTGTGTGTGGCTAGTGGGCTGTGTGAAGAGCGAGTCTGAACGTCAGTGTGGTTATTGGGCTGTGTGAAGAGCTAGTCTGACGTCCCTGTGTGGCTAGTGGGCTGTGTGAAGAGCTAGTGTGAACGTCCCTGTGTGTGGCTAGTGAGTTAGATGACTAGTTGTCTATGTCTATAGGGCTGGTTGCGTTTTGGTGCTAAAACGTATGTGCGAAGGTAGACGCACATGTCCGCATGCATGTATGCAAACATAATATAAAAGCAAGTTTACGTATGTTCGCACGCACACCCAAATATGCTTGTGCAAACGCATGCCCGTGTTCAAGAATGTATTTTGCGCTCTTGTGCATGTGTCTGTGTGAGTGTGTGCATGTGTGCGTGAATGTTTGTATGTATGTGTTTATATGCGTGCCCGCGCCCACATGCGCACGCGTGCAAGCATATAAACACATGCATACACATATGCACGCACGCATGCACACAATCACACACACTTTCACACACACACACACACACACACACACACACACACTTGACGTTATTTAAATCTGCCAATGGATATACTTCTAAGGAAAGATAAATGAATGGTGACCCAGTTTGTATTGTTTACCATCCTCTCTCTTTCTCTCTCGTTTTGTCTCTGTATCTGTCTGTCTGTCTTTCTCTTTGTCCCTGTCTGTGGTATGTCTCTCTTTTCTGTCTGTCTGTCTCTGTCTGTCTCTCTTTCTGTCTCTCTCTTTTGTCTCTTTCTTTCTGTCTCTTTTTGTCTCTATCCCAGTCTGTGGTATGTCTCTGTCTCTGTCTGACTCTGTCTCTGTCTGTCTCTCTTTCTGTCTGTTTCTATTTGTCTTTCTCTCTTTCTGTCCCTTTTTGTCTCTGTCCCTGTCTGTGGTCTGTCTTCCTTTGTCTGTCTGCCTTTGTCTCTATCTCTCTTTTTGTCTCTTTTTCTGTCTGTCTGTCTGTCTGTCTGCCTCTCTCTCTCTCTTTCTCTCTTTCTGTCTCTTTCTGTCCCTCTCTGTCCCTCTCTGTCTCTGTCTGTCTGTTTCTCCCTCTTAGTGTCCGTCTGTCTTCCCCCCCACTCCCTCCCCCCCCCCAAAAAAAAAAATCAAGTAACTCCATCCAGAATTGCACGAGCACAGGGGGATAAAGGCAGCTTTGAGAGCGGGATTATCGTCTCTCTGCCGGATTATACGTGTAAATCTGAAAGGAAGATCAGAGCGATTAAGTCGTTCAGTGAGATGAGGCGTTTATTAGTCCAATCAGTCCTCTTCCCTCGTCCTCCCTTTATCTGCTCCCGTCTGCGAACAGGCCATGCCAGCTTCGATTCATCAGGCGAGAAGGGAAAAAAACCCACTTTTTTTCGTTTTGACTGTCTGTCTGTCTGTCTGTCTGTTCGTCGCTCTAAGCGTATGTCTCACTGTGTGTAGCAGTTTGGGTTTTCTTTTCTTCTCGTGTCGTTGTTGTAATGAATTCAAACAGAATAAACATTTGGCTTTTTGTGTTGCTACAATGTGTATAATAATAATAATGTATGGAATTTATATCGCGCTGAATCTTGTAAAGCAACAAATCAAAGCGCTCAGATGACCTTTTTTAATTTTAATTTTTTTATTTATGCGTGTGTATGCGGTTTTTTAAATTTTGTCATCTGTTCCCACCGGCACACAATGGCCTACTCTTTCGAGCAGCAGAACAGGATTTAACGTGTGCGCAAGATGTTCTGCATGCGTTCGCACACGGGGCCTCGGTTTATAGTCTCATCTCTGTATGTTTTAGTGTACGCGAGTGCAAGTAATTCTTGAGAGACTGCGATAGCTGCCCTACTTTCACACGCTAACATCTGCTTTGGGCGTAAGGAGAGTGAAATAGAAAGGTACAGAGAAGAAGGAGGAGGAGGAGAAGAAGATGAAGGATATGAAGAAGACGAAGAAGAACAAGAAGAAGAACAAGAACAAGAAGAAGAACAAGAAGAAGAAGAAGAAGACATAGAGAGGAGGATGACGATGATGATGACTATGATGACGATGATGATGATGATCATGATGATCATGATGATGATGATGACAACGACATCGATGATAACTTTAATGAGTTTGACGACATCGATGATGACTATGTTCATAATTATGACCACGATGATGACTATCATGAAGACCATGATGATGATGATGATGATGATGATGATGATGGTGATGATGATGATGATCGTGACTTATGGTGGTTATGATGATAATGATGATAAGTCCTTCGGATGAGACTATAAACCGAGGCCCCGTGTGCGAACGCATGCAGAACATCTTGTGCACACGTTAAATCCTGTTCCGCTGTTCGAAAGAGTGGGCCATTGTGTGCCGGTGGGAACAGATAACAAAATTAACAAAATCGCATACACACGGGGGGCTGGATGTAAAAAAAAAATAACATGAGTGCTTACTCCATTATCCTCGGGAAAAAAAATCACCTGAGCGCTTTGATTTGTTGCTTCACAAGATTCAGCGCTATATAAATTCCATACATTATTATTATTATTATTATTATTAATGTCGACCTCGATGCTGACTATGATGCAGACTATGATGCTGACTATGATGATGTCTATGATGACTATGATGTCTATGATGATGGTGACGGTGGTGGTGGTGGTGGTGGTGGTGGTTGCAGCTGGTGGTGAAGATGGGGTGGAAGCCTAAGGGCACGCCCTTTGACGTGCTGCCTCTGGTGCTGTCGGCAGCAGGCCAGGACCCCGAGATGTTCGACATCCCGCCTGAACTCATCCTGGAGGTGCACCTCAAACACCCCAAGTCAGTGATGATGCTGCTGCGGCTCTTCGTGTGTGTGCGTGTGTGGGAGGGAGGATAGGTGTATGTGTGTGGGGGTGGTGGTGGTAGGTGTGTGTTGGGGTGGGGGGATGGTAGGTGTGTGATAGGGTGGGGGGATGGTAGGTGTGTGATAGGGTGGGGGGATGGTAGGTGTGTGTGTGGGAGGGGGGAGGGCTGGTGGTAGGTGTGTGTGGGGGGTGGGGGGTAGGTGTGTGTGATAGGGTGGGGGGATGGTAGGTGTGTGTGTGGGAGGGGGGAGGGCTGGTGGTAGATGTGTGTGGGGGGTGGGGGGTAGGTGTGTGTGATAGGGGGAGAGATGGTAGATGTGTGTGTGTATGTGTGTGGGAGGGCTGAAGGTAGGTGTGGGGGGAGGGGGGGGTAGGTGTGTGTGATAGGGTGGTGGGATGGTAGGTGTGTGTGTGTTGGGGCGGGAGGGCTGGTGGTAGGTGTGTGGGGGGATGGGGGTAGTGGGTGGTAGATGCGTGTGATTTGGGTGGGGCTGTAGGTGTGTGTTTGTTGTTGTTGTTGTTGTTGACTTCAATTTTACGTTTTGTT
>CM054157.1:35940921-35958421 GCA_028751875.1 Rapana venosa | reverse complement strand
TGTGTGAGAGAGATAGTGTGTGTGTGAGAGAGAGAGTGTTGTGTGTGAGAGAGAGAGAGAGTGTGTGTGTGTGTGTGTGTGTGTGAGAGTGTGTGTGTGTGTGTGTGTGGGTGTGTGTGTGAGAGAGAGAGAGTGTGTGTGTGTGTTTGTGTGTGTGTGTGAGAGAGATAGTGTGTGTGTGTGAGAGAGAGAGAGAGAGTGTGTTTGTTGTGTGAGAAAGAGAGTGTGTGTGTGTGTGAGAGAGAGAGAGTGTGTGTGTGTGAGAGAGAGAAAGAGTGTGTGTGTATGTGTTTGTGAGAGAGAAAAAGTGTGTGTGTGTGTGTGAGAGAGAGAGTTTGTGTGTGTGAGAGAGAAAGAGTGTGTGTGTGTGTCTTGGGGTGGCAGGGTGTGGGAATGTGGGGGTGGGGGTGTTGGGTGTTGGTGTGTGTATGTGCGTTTTGAGGGGGGTTGCGGGTGTTTGTGTGGGGTGGGTGTGGGGAGGGGTGTGGATGGTGTATGTAATGGTGTGTGTGTGTGCGTGCTTGCGTACATGTGTGTGTGTGAGTGTGTGTATGTGTGAGTGAGTGTGCATGTGTTTTGTGTTTGTGTCATGGGGAAGGAGGGGGATGAAAGCGTGTGTGTGTGGACGAAAGAGAGAGAGAGAGAGAGAGAGAGAGTGTGTGTGTGTGTGTGTGTGTGTGTGTGTGTGTGTGTGTGTGTGTGTGTGTGTGTTTGTAAGTGCTTGTAGTCCATCTCGGTTTATGCTTCTGTATTTCTAAAAATGTGCATATCTAACTGTACATCTGTCAGTCTGTTTCTATACATGTGTCTGCTTGTCTGTCTCTCTGTCTCTCTGTCTATCTGCCTGTCTGTCTCTCTGTCTGTCTGCCTGTCTGTCTCTCTGTCTGTCTGCCTGTCTGTCGCTAGAGGATGGACAAATAAAAGAGAAAAATACGCCGTAAATCAACGTAAGGGCGTGTATCTTTTTCAAGTGTGAATGTAAGCAAGAGCAAGGGAATGTTTAAAGCTACAGCCATTAATCGTTTGATGTGTGTACTGATGTCTGCAAGTGCTCGTCTGCTTTCAACGACAATGGATCAACAGTGAACAAACAGTTGCCAACTAGCCACAGTTGTAAACTGTTCTCAAGGGCCCGGGTAAAAAGCAGTGTCAGTTATTGATGTAAGCATGGTGACAAAGCCTATGTTACATGCTATTGTTAATATGCTTTGATATGTTGTCTTGAGACTGTCCGACTGTGAAAACCTCTTAGCAGAACAATCTTTTACCTTCCTCTTTACTTATCCCGTAGTCCTGTGGGCCTCTGTGGCACCACTGAAGATTTTGCAACCAGATTCCTCCACTTCCCGCGGTCCTCTGTTTTCCGTAGCAATTCGTTCCACTCATGGCTACCAGTCCACTCTCTGATGTTGTCTTCCCATTGTTTTCTCTGTCTGCCTCTTTGTCTCCCTCCTTGTACTGTTCCCTGTAGGACAGTCTTGGCCAGTCCAGATGGTCGTGTGACGTGACCGAACCACTATAGCTTGCGTTTTTCACTGAAATCGGGAGCTCTTCATATGGTCCGATGGCGTTTTTCATTCTGGTTTTCACTTCCTCATTAGTGATATAATTTCTGTATGAGGTAACAAGGAGATTGAAAAGGCTCTTCATCTCCATTGCCTGTATCATTCGTTTAATGTCTACTGTTATGATCCACGTGTCATATGCGTTAAACAATCTGAACTTTCCATTCAAAAGAAGAAAAAACCTCTGTGGTCGGAGGCTGCCTATAATTTGCCTATAATTATGGCAAAATACTCGAAAACGAGTCATACATGCATTCTTTTTCTTGCTTTCTAGTATAGATTGATGGTCTTTCAGTGATCTCTAGGTGTGATGTGTGAGACAGGGAGCACAGCTAGTTATGGAACCCTCACCAGCAACGAAAACAACACCACTAACCTCACCAACACTACCCTTAGTTAAAGACGCCGTTCATAACACAACGGCTGTACCAGCAATGCTAGCATAAAACATTAACATAGCACAGTTTATTCTAACGATTGGAAAGCAGAAAAAGTCACAAGGTTTGAGCACGGACTCATGCCGGTCTGCACGATTCTTAGGGAGAAATTTGCAATTACTCGGGACTTTCACATTCGCCATGCTTCACATTGGCCACGATGTACCATAATTTATTCCCTGCAGGCCCCTTAGACGAGACTAGAGAACAGAATGCACAAAAATACGCCAGTTCTCTTGCAAGACCCCTGCATCTTTTGGAGAAGTGTGCTCCAGTGAATGGTGCAGATAGATACCAACATGCCTAGCATGCAACATTGTCCCTTAGTGGTCCAAAAGCACACAGGCTACCTTGTACACACGTTAGAAACGCGTCTGTTTTCTACCAGAGAGTACGCCAGCTAGGGCCTTTGGTATAGAGATGGAATGATTGGACTAGGATTGGATAGTATACAGATGGAAGGATTGGGCTCAGCCGGGTTTGACTTGTAGGGTCAAGACACAACCAGTAGCTTCAAAGGTTCTGTTTGGTTTCTCTTTCGATTCCCAAAGAGTGGAGAGGTAGATTTTGTTTTAAGGTCTTCAATTTAACGTCTATTCACATTAAATGATATTAGACACTTTATAAAAGTTCCAATCGGTTTGGTGCTCTAGTTCTATTAGATTTGCCTTTAAGTTTCACCGATCCGTTGATATTCGTTGATTCGTTAATACAAACGGAGTCTTTGGAAACATATCATAATATAGAGTAGAAGCAGTATAGAGATAGAGACAGATAGAGAGAGGAGGGAGAGAAAGAAATGATTTTCTAAGGGTCAAAGACTAAGCAGTGCATGGTTTATTTCATTTCACATCCTCCAATAATTATGTATAAAGAAACGAAAGAAAAAGCTGAAAAGAAAAAAAAAACGAGCATATGGCTATTGCAATTTTGAAGCATGTCGTTAAATTGCTGAATATAAGGAAACGAGAGAACAAGAATATTCCGAAGCATGGAAAAATACCAACAAGTGAGAGGGACAGAGGATTAGGAAGGAGCCGCGTAAGGCATAGATAATATCGTAGAATTGCCACTCTTCTCCATTGATAAACAAAACAGATATTTCCACGGTTCCACTCGCAAAGCAACCCCGGTAATCCTTGTCAAACATACCACCCCATTCACAAGCACACGCTGTCCCATCACCTTACCAGTTCGTGGCTATAAAGCATCAGATAACTACGGCTATAAACTGCCCTACCCTAAGAGAATCAAGGCACAGGTTTGTGCAGAGAATATCAATAGCCTCTTATACTCTGCTGTCCCTAATGCGGGGGCGGGAACAAGCCCAGGAAGCCTCTGCAAGCGACATCAGAGTTGGAAAATTGGCGGGAATGGGACACTTTCGCTGCATGTCTTCTCTCCCTTGGATTTAGCGTTAACTCCCGTGATTTTCGGGGAGGGTTGTTTACGGTGTTCTGTGTGGGACCTTTCTGTGCCGCGTTTGTTCTGTCGCTTTGCTTCGGTCTGTCTGTCTTGTCTGTCTCTGACTCCATCTCTGTCTGTGTCTGTCTGTCTGTCTCCCGGTCTCTCTATTTACTTTTTTATTATTTTGAGGGCTGGATGTGAAAAAGCATGTAATGCTTAATCTACTACCCTCTGAAAGATAAAAAATTGTTCAAAAAAAATTTGTTCTCTCTCATGTTCCATTTTTCTTTGGGAAATCACTCTTGATAATGCCAACACTATCTATGTTATGTGCTGTTTTATTTGAAGTTTCTTTTGTCAAAATGAATACCCCCTTGTGTACAGGCCGTTGGCCTTACAGTTAAAATGCTGAGTTCCCCATCTATCTCTCTCAAACCGAAATTCAGGCTGTCTTCCTTCCCTTCTCCTCCTCCTCCTGCTCCTTATTCTCCATCCTCCTCCTGCTCCTCCTCCTTTCTTTCTCCTCGACCTCCTTTCTCCACAATATAAATTATCTATATGCTGTAAACATCCAAAACCAAAAGACATTTTTGTCGTTTTTATGTGACTAAATTTTGCTGACCAGGGTCCCAATGTTTACGAATCAGCCACACCGAGAAAGTGATAATCCAAAACGAGTAAAGGAAGCGTGACATTTCTCAATCCACTGATAATGGCAGTGTGTGTTTTACACGCTGTTTCGCTGCATCAGTATGTGTGGCATGCTCATGAGCCGCGTGGGAAGGAGAAGACGAGAAATCTTGTGTGCCCGTTGGTTGGTGTGGAAGACATGGTGGTTGTATACTTGCTTGCCAAATGTTATGTATCGTTTGTTTCTCTCTGTGTTTCCCCTGTATGTTCCTGTTTCTGTCGTCCCTCTGTCTGTCTGTGTCTGTATGTCTGTCTGTCTGTGTGTCTTTGTCTGCGTGTCTGTCTGTCTCTCTGTTTGTCTGTCTGTCTCTCTGTCTCTATCTGTTTCTCTCTCACACGCACTCTCTCTCTCTCTCTCTCTCTCTCTCTCTCTCTCTCTCTCTCTCTCTCTTCTCTCTTTCTCTTTCTCTCTCTCTCTCTCTCTCTCTCTCTCTCTCTCTCTCTCTGCACATATACTTCATAGCTAAGCTAGAATACACGCACATACACGCACGCACGCTCGCACATGCACGCACGCATGCACGGAGAAATAATGCGCCCTCAAGAATTCATAAACCTCTGACAAATCATCGTAAATACATAACTATGATGTTTGTCATCCCTGTTGCACAGCAAAATGAGTTTCATCTTTTTCCCCATTATTATGCTGGTTTTCTGCAGCTTCAGACGTTTCATTCATGAAGGAATTCCCAAAGTTGATAATGCCACCTATTTGATGGAGGGGCGATTGGGAAAGCAAGGAATTCCTGCAACCAATATTCACGATCGCATGCGCTTAGTTTAATGCAGACAATAGAATCTGTCGATGTTCTTCTGGCGACATCAAGGTTAGATAATCAACGAGAATGGGACACTACCTCAGGTCATATTCCCTCCCTTGGATCCCCAAATTTGGTAGAAGGGGACACTACTTAAGTGAGCTGATCCTTTTAGATTTTTCAACATTGGCGGAAGGGGACATTATCCGAGATTATCTCTTCTCTCTATTGGCGAGAATGGGACACTTTTGCGAGTGTGTGTTCTCGTTTTCTAGTTTACCGTTAGTGTTAATGAATCTTGAAAGGATATCTGTTTATAGCCTCATTTTATGTTTACTGTTAGGACGGGGGTGGAGGTGAGGGGTAGGAGCGAGGGAGCGGGAGAGCCTAGTGGTTAGAGTGTTGGTCTTGTGGTCTGATGGTCCGGGTTCGCGCCACCACGGAGACGCCCCATTCCAAGAGATTGCTCCCTCTAGTCAACATCAGTACTGACTCCACTCCCCTAAAGTCCTTCGGATGAGACTATAAACCGAAGTCCTGTATACAAATGTATGCAGAAAATCTTGCGCACACGTTACAAACTGTTCCTCTTTTTGGAAGAGTAGGTCATTTTGTGCCCTAGGGAACGGATGGCAGCATTGTAAGAAAAAGACGTATGCAAACAGTCGTCGTGTTTAGACGTCATCCCTGAAGTCGAAAATGCGGCTACCCTAATGGTGGGCAAACGATAATAATAATAATCATCATCATCATCATAATAATAATAATAATATAATGTATGAAATTTATATAGCGCTGAATCATGTAAAGCAACAAATCAAAGCGCTCAGATGACTTTTTAAAGAACAATTTTTATATAGGGATTAATGGAATAAGCACTTATGTGCTTGTTTACATCCGGTCCCGTGTGTATGCTGTTTTGTAAATTTGTTCATCTGTTCCCACCGGCACACAATGGCCTACTCTTTCGAAAAGCGGAACAGGATTTAACGTGTGCGCAAGATGCTCTGCATGCGTTCGCACACGGGCCCTCGGTTTATAGTCTCATCCGAAGGACTTTGACATTCATTTCGATTTTTTGGTCAAACTGGGAAGAAAGGGCGGGGCTGGGAATGGAACCCAGAATCAAACGATCACACACACACTCACTCATTCACTCAGTCATGCACTTACTTTCACACACTCTACCCTACCTCCTCTCTCTCTCTCTCTCTCTCTCTCTCTCTCTCTCTCTCTCTCTCTCTCTCTCTCTCTCTCTCTCTCTCTCTCTCCTTTTGAACATCCCATCCCTTCAACGTTTAACCTCTACAAAAGAAAAAGGAGGGCAAAGTCATTCACAGGATCCAACACTGTAACAGGTTTCCCCCCTTTGCAATTAACCTAATAATATCCGCGGCGCCCCTTTTGCTGTATGACCATATCAACCCACCGCCAGTCCTTGCTTTTGCTGCTGTAAATTCTCAGGACACTTTTAGTTGCCTGCGCCAGATGGCGTCTGAATTACAGAGGACCTCTGATTGGCTCTTTTGACTCCAGTGCCGCCATCTGCCGGTATGGGATTTGGAGTGAGCACTTGTGTGGAGAGTAGTGGTGCTGTTGCTGCTAGTATTTTGGGGAGAAAGGGAGGGAGAGAGGGAGGGAGAGAGAGCGGGAGGGGGGGAGCGGGAAGCAGAGAGGGAGAGAGAGAGAAGGGATGATAAGCAGAGAGAGAGAGAGAGAGAGAGAGGAGAGAGAGAGAGAGAGAGAGAGAGAGATGAACAGGAATATAAGTGAGTACCATATTCATATACAAGTACGTAAGATGTGAAGATGAGGAAGATTTGTTTTTAAATCTAGGATAGGAAATACGGATATAAGGGTAGAAAATTAGAAACTCAGTTCACATCCTAACATGACAGAATTATGTGAGAAGGTAGACGGGATGAAGAAAGAATGATAGAGATACAAATATGTTATAAGGAACTTAATTCAGTCCATGCATGCGCTCACACCGCTACTCCACCCCCTATCCCCACCCCCTCCACATCACACACTCTGAAGATTCCCTGGGCAATGTGTTCAAACATTTCAAGTTTGCATTCGTTATTACAAAAAGTGTATTGACCAACCCTGTATGACACTTGCTATGCATATGTCATAATATATTTTTTGGATATTTCGTGTTCTTTTATGTTCTAATTATATCATTGCTATTTTGCATATTTCTCGGTGGTATGTACTTTGTAATAGTCACACACACACACACACACACACACACACACACACACACACACACACACACACAACCACACACACACACTACACACACTTTTCCCCTAGCAGTGAACAGACGAAAATTAATTCAACGACAAGAGCATCAGCAACACAAAGAGAAGAGAGAGAGAGAGAGAGAGAGAGAGAGAGAGAGAGAGAGAGAGAGAGAGAGAGAGAGAGAGAGAGATTTGTATTGTAATGTATTGTATGCGACCTTAAGTCGGGTCAGAGTTCTCTGCGTCAAATTCGGGCTGCACTCTCTCGGAAAGAGTGCGTCGCTATAGGGGCAGCGCCACCCATGTTTGTTTTTTTAATTCTCCTGTCTGCTCAGAGAGAGAGAGAGAGAGAGAGAGAGAGAGAGGAGAGAGAGAGAGAGAGAGAGAGAGGTGCATGATCAATTGGCCCAGATCAATAGCAGCATAAGGTGTGTCAGTGGCCACGACCAGTAACTGCCCCTGGTTAATTATTGCCCCTGATTAGAAGTCCTATCGATGCGGAGGTCGCCGTGTGTTCTGTCAGGCTTTTGTCCGCACTTGCTTGTGAGCTTCAGCACTCCTCTGTCTGTCTGTCTGTCTGCGTGTCTGTCTGTCTGTCTGTCTGTGTGTCTGTCTCCGTGTCTGCGTGTCTGTTTACCTGTCTGTCTCAGTCTCTATCATTATCGTCGTTATCATCACCATCACCCTCCTCCTTCTCATTCTTCTTGTTCTTGTTCTTCTACTTTTTCTTAGCAGTAGTAGGAGGAGGAGAAGAAGCAGCAGAAGCAGTAGTTAGTAGTAGTAGTAAGATGAGTAGAGTACCATTATTTCCATTAACATCCGCCATTAGCATCGCTGTTATTATTATTATTATGTTTTTGTTGTTGTTGTTGTTATTGCTAGTAGTACTACTTTATCAATTCCATACAGTAGTAGTAGTAGTAGTAGTAGTAGTAGTAGCGTCATCATCATCATCATTATTATTATTATTATTATTATTATTATTATTATTATTATTATTAACCTTTTTTCATGAAGTTGATGGCTACTAAAGTTGATGACTACTACAACTACCCTGATCACGACTATCCATCAAAGGCAGGAGCAGAGCGAGCTGTTTGTCTTATTCCTTTATTCCTCTAAAACTTCTCTCTCATGAAGTGTGTGTGTGTGTGTGTGCCCTATCTGAGACGATGAAAGAGGTTATTGTGTCTGACTACTATCTATTAAATGACCCGCAGTACCTCTTAAGCAACGACAGTAACAACAAGTCACACAGAGACACCTCAAAAGCTGCAACCAAACAGACAGGCAGACAGACAGGCAGACAGACAGGCGGGCAGACAGACAGACGGGCAGGCAAAGGGGGAAAGACAGCCACACCAAAGAAGCAGAATGAAGTGTGTCTCCTTCTCTCCATCACAACTGACCATCAGCATCTCTTGAGCCAATGAGTCCAGTCACGGCTGTCCGCAAAGTCCCAATGCCCTCTAACTAAGCGAGTCTGCTGGTCAGTGAAAGAAGTGGACATCAGCGAGAACCAAACCGGACATTGGTCAGTAGCTCTATATGCACTTGTGAGTACACTCTGTACTGTGAACAAAAGCTTGATGCTGAGTGAATGTCTTTTCCTTACCCTGGGGTAACTGGATGCCTCGGAACAGTTAGGATCGGTGAGAGACAGGCAGACAGACAGACAGACAGACAGACAGACAGACGGAGGGACAGAGACATTAACAGAGACAGACAGACAGAGAGGCACAGAGAGATAGAGAGATAGAATGATAGAGGCAGAGACAGAGGCAGACACACAGACAAAACACACACATAGACAAAGAAACGGAGACTTAGAGAAAAAGAGAGACAGACAGACAGAAAGGCAGAGAGACAGAGACAGAGAGAGATACAGTTTTAGAGGCTCACAGACACAGCTACAGACAGAAAAAACGCGGGCGTACAAGTACAGTTGATAACTGCTGGCCGATATGTTTTGTTTGTTTGTATTTTTCTGTGGTTCTTTAGAATGTGTTTATAAACATGATTAACTCTGTGTGTGTGTGTGTGTGGTGTGTGTGTGTGTGTGTGTGTGTGTGTGTGTGTGTGTGTGTGTGTGTGTTCTTAACATTTGTATATGTGCATGAGCGCATGCAGACATTTTAATTTTTTTCATTCATTTTATTCTTTTATTTTGAGGATAACGGAAGATGCACTTATTTGCTTTTTTACATACAGTCGCCGTGTGTATGCAGTTTTGTAACTGTCATCCGTTCCCACGGGCACACAATGGCCTACTTTTACGAAAAGCGGAACGGGTTTTATGTGCGCAAGATGTTGTACGTGTCTTCGCACACAGAGACCTCGGTTTATAGTTCATCCGAAGGACTTTGTGGGGCGTGGAGTTGGCACTGATGTTAACTCCAGTGGAAAAAAAATCTCTTGAACGAGATTCGAACCCGGGCCAGCAGGTCACGAGCGCAATGCGCATCACTCTAACCACCAGGCTATCCCGTATGCATGCCTTGTAGATTTTAAGCTGTTGACGTGTGAGTGCATACGGTATATGTAATGAATACCTGCATGGTAGCATGCAAGTGCACCAACAAGCTTCTTCTTATTTCATATCTGTATAGATTGTCCATGTGTGCATGCAAGCATACACACGCGCACATCCAGTCATTAATGCTGTCATAAACGTCTGTGTTTGTCGCAAGAAAGAACCGTTTTTTTTCTGCCGATGCACTCCTAGCATAAACTGTCAGGAAGTGTGTCTGGCACTTAAGCGGAGACGTATCAGTGTGAGCATCGTGCAGTATTTGCATAGAATCAGCTCTGTCCATTAATGCCCCATCCTGTGCTTGTCGTCATTACAGTCATATACACTAGCACAAGCCCTAACAACCTGTTTCAAGGCTACTGTGATATAAAAGGACTTCTAGTATAAAATAAGTGATTGGCAGCTGAGTTTGAGAGACTGGTATTTTAAAGTGAAAAGTGGCACTAAAGTATGAATTTGAAGGTTGAAATAGTTACCATCATTCATCCGTAAAGAGGTTTCTTTTTGGTAATCAACTTTTGCGGTATTAAAAACAAAAATAATTCTTCGTCATTTGCATGCTGCACGTCTCGTGTGACGTCCCTGTCCTGCTGTCCTCATGCTGCTCGGTTACACTTTCTGCCCTAGCCATGCACAGATTTGTTATATTACATCCGCAAGGTCAAAATTCCACAGGAAGCTTACCAGCATGAAGCTGCCACAGGGCCACCAGTCAGAAAGACCCTGTCTTCGGTGGTGTTCAGTGATGCCTGTTGTGAACTAACATAAGCCGGATACCTCCTACCAAAACCCCTACCGACGATATTCTTATCTTAGTCGAAGAGCTAACAAGAGTGAGACACCCTCCATAGGTGGAAGTACCATAGCGTCCCTCCAGTGACCTCCCATAATTCCCTAACCTTGAAGGCTTTGACATAAACTACTACTGGCAAAGAGCTCACCTTAAGACCAGTGCAACTTGCACCACTGGATCAGAGGCAGATTTATGTTACTATGTGATGATCAATAGTAATGGAGATTATATACTGATGCTGTCATGCATAGAGGGGGACGGGATAGCCTAGTGGTCAGAACATTGCGCTCGTAATATGACGACCCGAGTTTGATTCCCGTTCAAGGGGATATTTTCCTCTGGAGTTAACATCAGTGCAGACTCCACTTTCCCGAAAAGTCCTTTGTATGAGACTATAAACCGAGGCTCCGTGTGCGAACGCACGCAGAACACCTTGCGCACACGTTAAATCCTGTTCCGCTTTCCGTAAGAGTAGGCCATTGTGTGCCGGTGGGAACAGATGACAGAATTTACAAAACCGCACACACACGGGACTTGATGTAAAAACGCACGTGAGTGCTTATTCTATTATCCTCGATATAAAATAATGAATAAATAATAAATAAATAAAATAACAAAATAAATAAAATGCACTTGCATTTGCTTTTAGACAATGTGATGAAACTGGTTCTACGCTTCCTATCATATCATGTAGCCCATATGTGCCCGAGAGATACAGACACCTACAGTGTTGGTCAGCTAATTGAAGCAACACTCACAAATTCGCATGCATAAAGTGGATAAAGCTGGACTGTGTGATCGCAGTCTTCCCCAATCAGCTCATGGCAAATAAGTCTGGTAGGAGCTGACTGGAATCAGACAAATCCCTACAGCAATTGGACTCCAACCTCTGACCTTTAATCCCATAACCCAAGACGCTAGTCACTGTGCCATGGTGGTGGTTGATACGCTCTGCATGTTAGCATTCAAGCAGACTAGCGTGTTTGTGTGTGTGTTTTTTATGTGTGTATAATTGTTTCAAGTGTGCATGCAGCCGTAAATGCATGCTTCCGTGAACGGGATAATTGCGAGAGCATTTTTTGTGTGTGCCAGGGAGAGAACCTTTCTTCTAATTCATTCCAGCCATAAACAGCCCGGAAGTGCATCTAGCACTTAGAGGGAGGTCTTATCAGTGCCAGCATCGGCCAGCATTTGCATAGAATCGGCCCTGCCCATTAATCCCCCTTCTCCTGTCTGTCCTCAATACACCGACACATTAGAAACATTCAAAGAACCTTACCGAGGCCAGTGGCATAAAATAGCTGACATAAAAGTGATTGACAGCTCAAACTGACGAGCTAGCATTTTAAAAGAAAGGCGGCAATAAAAATAAAATGTGTAGAATGAATTGATAATTGGTTTTTCGTTCGTTGGCTAGAGCTCTGACGTGTTAATTGTGAAGAAATAAAACATATGCCTGCGCAAAAATGTCATCGAATTTTGTGTAGGCAAGTGTTTTTACCCACAGTTAACGTAGCTGTATTCTGACTTCGGAGATAATTGATGATTCTGTCTAGCAATTCACTTACTTCCCACTTTATTTCCAGTATACCAGGAGTTGTGAATATATTATACACATCCTAAGAAAGATTACTACTACTGCTGCTGCTGCTGCTACTGCTGCTGCAACTGTGGCTACTATTACTATTGCTACTACGATCACCATTACTACTACTTTTGCTGCTGCTGTTGCTACTGCTGCTACTTCTTGTACTATGCCTAGCCATCTCTGCTACTGCCACTGCTACTGCCACCACTACATTTTTCGTCCTCTTCTTTCTCCTCCTCTTCTTCTTGTACTTGGTTGTGTGGAGTGTGTGTGCGTGTGTGTGTGTGTGAGTGTGTGTGCAGCAAGACATTAATATCTTTTCATGGCGAGGTCTATTAATGTGTCCACTTAAGATGGTATCGGTGATGTGGTCAGTGACTCTTGGCCTTATTCACACGGCCAATGGCTGGACAACAGTCATGATTGTACGAATCAACTTTGCTGTCCTTGATGACCTAGCTTCCAGTCTCTACGTGTGTGTTTCTCTGTGATTCTGCTTTTCTCTGTCTGCCTATCTGTCTGCCTGCCTGTCTCTGTCTCTCTGTCTGTCTTTCTGTCTCTCTCTCTCTGTCTCTCACTGTTTCTGTATGTATATATGAGTTTTGTGTGTGTACATGGTTCTGTGTGTGTGTGTTTTCTAGGATCTGTTACCCTTTGGAATCGCCTTCTCTGTCTCTGTTTACGTGTTTGCGTGCTTTGGTATGCACGTGATTTTTCGCTTGTGCAATACTGAGACCCTTCCCAGCTTTAAGGTTATGTTTTCTAAATCTTTTGCACACAGCAACCATCACCACTTTGATAACGGCTTCCTTTTTCTTGTCATCCTTTTCACTCTATTTAACATTCTTTCTCTTTATTTTCTTCAGCTTTTACTCTGCAGTCTGTCTTTCCTTTTTGCAAGTCACTGACAGCCGTAGTGTTCAAATCTTTGCTTTCTATAGATGTCTCGTACAACTGAAGTGAAAATGTCTTGAGGCAGAATCATTTCCTTTGGCTTAATATAACAAGGTAAAGGTGTTCCAAAAACTCTGTGATCGTTGGGGAGCGCAGTGTCAGACACCTCAGCTTCTCTAAAGGCCAGTATTTCATGGGCAGCATCCATCTCCTCTCCATCGCTGCTTTACCTTCTTTGACCCTAAAGAAGGCAGGTAACTATTTACAGTTGGGTGAACAGGGGGAATGAACTGAAGTCAAGACCCTACACGAATAGTCATCCTTCCAAGAGGCAACAGCACTTGAAGCTGCTTGACCTTCGCTTGGGAGGGAGGCGGGGAGGGGGGGGGGAGAGAGAGAGAGTCATGACTAATGAGCTATCATCTCCCCTTAGAATAATAAAAAAAATAGTGCTCTTTACAATATTACAATATGGAAGTGTATTTTATTTATTGTTATTATTTCGAGGATAATGGAAGAAGCACTCATATGCTGTTTTCATCCAGTCCCCATGTGTGCAGTTTTGTAAATTTTGCCATCCGTTCCCAGCGGCTCACAATGGCCTACTCTTCCAAAAAGCCGAACGGGTTTTAACGTGTGCGCAAGATGTTCTGCGTGCGTTTGCACTCAGGACCTCGGTTTATAGTCTCATCCGAAGGACTTTTGCAGAGAGTGGAGTCGGTACTGATGTTAGCTGCAGAGATAAAAAAAAAAACCTCTTGAACGAGATTCGAACCCGAGTGAGCAGATTACGAATGCATCACTCTAACCACCAGGCTATCCCGTCCCCCTGCATTAAGTTAACAAGGCAGGTCAAAGTAAAAACAAAACAATCTAGTCATAATAATAATAATGTGGAATTTATATAGCGCTAGATCTTGCAGAGACAAGTCAAAGTGCTTGCACTCAACCCATTCTTACACAGTCATACCACTAGTAACGATTAATAGTTCCAACAAGTCCAAATGTGTGAGAGTGTTTTAGGCATCTATAAACACTAAATAAGACGAACGATATAGACAGTGGAATATAGTATCGCAAACATAACTCTGACGGTTTATGCAACATATTTTTTAAATGATCATGCAAATGCGTGAATGGCTGTATGTGGGTATGCGTGCTTGTCCGATTGCGCTCGCGCGCGCGTGTTTGTGTTTAAAGGAGAGTCAGTTACTCTGAGGAAGAAGGAAGTACGTTGTTTTAACAAAACAGACAAAACACATACATGCAAAATTAGCAAAACACATAACATAAACAAAACGAATAAGTAAGTAGTGTTTGCCTATTCTTCCTCTCGACCCCCTTTCCATTAATAGCGTGGACGCTGTAGATAAAGGGCCCGCAACCGGATGACCGGAAGCGCAAACATGCTTCGCTCCCTTCCCAAGTGCCCGGCTGTAGTTTAAGGAGCTGCCAACTTCCGGCAAGGTCGAGTAGAGCGAAAAGTAGAAGAACGATGTTGTTGCTTACGACAAGTACCTCCTGCTCCCTTCCCCACTTCTCTTGCCAATGTGTGTGTGTGTGTGTGTGTGTGTGTGTGTGTGTTTTGTGCGTGTGTATGTGCGTGTGTTTGTGCTTGTGTGTTTGTGGTGTGTGTGTCTGTGTGTGTGTGTGTGTGTGAGAGAGAGAGAGAGAGAGAGAGAGAGAGAGAGAGAGAGAGAGAGAGAGAGAGCGCACGCTTACGTGCGTTTGCGCTCGAAAAAAACTGATTGGAATGAGTAGGCTACACATCTTAACTGCAATATGTTTGAAGGGGGGAGGGGGATGGTTGCGGGAGGGTTGGCCTATCAATTAAATGATATTGTTGGTGATGGTGGTGATGGTGGTGGTGGTGGTGGTGGTTGTGGCAGTCTCTGGTTGTTGGTGGTGGTGATGAGTGGTGGTAGTAATGGTAGTGGTGGTGGGTTGCCTATTTGTTTTGAAGGGTGTACTACCATTGCCTTCTAAAAACAAATAGATAAACAAACAAACAACAACTATAAGATAATTCTTGTTTTCGACTTGAATATATTTCTTTATTTGTTTTAACAATTGTTGCTGTATTTGTGTGTGTGTGTGTGTGTGTGTGTGTGTGTGTGTGTGTGTGTGTGTGTGTGTGTGTCGGCGCGCGCGTGTGTGTGTGTGTGTGTGTCTGCGCGTGCGTACGTGCGTGTATGCGTGCGTACGTGCGTGAATGCGTGCGTGCGTGCGTGAATGCGTGCGTGTGTGTGTGTGTGTGTGTGTTGCAGAAAGTGGCCATGAACATGGGCCTGGACATCAGAAAGAGCTCCTCCCTGTGGAAAGACAGGGGCCTGGTGGAGATCAACATTGCTGTGCTCCACAGCTACCAGGTTCGTCTGCCTGCCTGCCTGCCTCAATGGCTGGTTAATTGGCTGGCTAATTGGCTGTTTCTGGTCGCCTGCCTAATTGGCATATTCTGGCTGGCTGGCTGTTTGGATGGCTATATGGCTGTTTCTGGCTGGCTGGCTATGTAGCTGTTTCTGGCTGGCTATATTGCTGTTTCTGGACGGATGGATAGCTATATGGCTGTTTCTGGATGGATGGATGGCTATATGGCTGTTTCTGGATGGCTATATGGCTGTTTCCGGCTGGCTATGTGGCTATTTCCGGTTGGCTATATGGCTGTTTCCGGTTGGCTCTATGGCTGTTTCTGGCTGGCTGGATGGATGGCTCTATGGCTGTTTCTGGATGGATGGATGGATGGCTATATGGCTGTTTCTGGATGGATGGATGGCTATATGGCTGTTTCTGGATGGATGGATGGCTATATGGCTGTTTCTGGATGGATGGATGGCTATATGGCTTTCTGGCTGGCTAGATGGCTGGCTATATTTCTGTTTCTTGCTGGATGAATGGCAATATGGCTGTTTTGGGCTGGATGGATGGATGGCTATATGGCTGTTCCTCTATTAATTTTCTTGCATTTGTCTGTCGACTTTTGTGTGCTTGTTTGTGTATGTCTGTGTCTGTGTGCGTTTGAGTGTTTGAACTTTTGTCTCTTTCAGATGCCATGTCCGTTAGTGTGTGTGTGTGTGTGTGTGTGTGTGTGTGTGTGTGTGTGTGTGTGTGTGTGTGTGTGTGTGCGTGCGTGCGTGCGTGAGTGTGTGTGAGTGTGTGTGTGGTGTGTGTGTGTATGTTTGTGTGTGTGTGTGTGTGTGTGTAAGTGTGTGTTAGTGTATTAGTGTGTGTGTGCGTGTTTGTGTGTGTGTTTGTGTGTGTGTGTGTTAGTGTATGTGTGTGTCTGTGTGTGTGTTTGTGTGTGTTAGTGTGTATTTGTGTGTTTGTGTGTGTGTGAGTATGTAAGTGTGTGTTAGTGTGTGTGTTAGTGTGTGTGTGTGTGTTTGTGTACATCTACGTTTTTTTTTTCTCTTTGCTTCTGTGTGGTTTCTCCATGTGAAGCTGCTTTCCGTCCAGACTATTTGTCATAGAAAGAAGTCCATACTGACGGTGAAGTCACAGTGCTGAACAAAACTTGCTGGCTATAATCTTCACACCAGCCACAACATATTGAAGATTGCTAGATGTATATTTTGAAATGTAACTTTCCATTGTAATCTGGGGATTTTCTGATCGGTCTGATCCCTGATATGTCATTTGAAAGTAACGCATTGTTTTGAGGACTTTGAAGTAACTTTTTATTGTCTTCTAAGTGTTTTGTAGTAACAAGATTCATGTTTTTGGCGTGGGTTTTTTTAATGAGCACGATCGCCGTTTTGTGTGTCTAAAAATAATGATGATTGATTATTCTATAACTAAAAAAATACAGTTACATTTTCAGTATTTTGAAATAAAGTAAATCATTGTTATACATAGTATGAAATCGCCCTGAGCATTCTTTTTGTCTTATTTGATATATATTTTAGCGTTGTTTTGTTTTGAATTTGCTACATAGGTCTGATATTATTTGCTTCGTGCTTGATAATTTGTAACATAATGTTTTGAAACATACAGAAAGATTGTTTGGTATTTACTTCACAGTCAACCCTAATGTCCCTTCTTAAACAGTCTGAAATAAGCTTGATCACTTTCTACAGTAGATATTTTGTTTCCAAAACAAGACTCACTTTGCTATTCTTCTTCTTCTTCTTCTTCTCTTCTTCTTCTTCTTCTTCTCTTCTTCTTCTTCTTCGCAATTCTTCTTCTTCTTCGCAATTATTCTTGTTCTTCTTCTTCTTCTTCTTCTTCTTCTTCTTCTTCTTCTTCTTTGTCTTCTTTTCTTCTTCTTCTTCGTCTTCTTCGTCTCTTCTTCTTCTTCTTCTTCTTCTTCTTCTTCTTCTTCTTCTTCTTCTTCTTCTTCTTCTTCTTCTTCTTCTTCTTCTTTTTTGTCTTCTTCTTCTTCTTCTTTTCTTCTCCTCCTCCCTCTCCTTCTTCTTCTCCTTGTTCTTCTTCGTGTTCATCTTGTCCTTCTTCTTCTTCTTCTTCTTCTTCTTCTTCTTCTTCTTCTTCTTCTTCTTTCTTCTTCTTCTTCTTCTTCTTCTTCTTCTTCTTCTTCTTTTTTGTCTTCTTCTTCTTCTTCTTTTTCTTCTCCTCCTCACTCTCCTTGTTCT
>CM054157.1:35905921-35935921 GCA_028751875.1 Rapana venosa | reverse complement strand
CCTATAAGGTCGTAGGGGAGCGAGGCATCAGATACCTCACTTCTCTAGGGGCCAGCATATTGAGGGTGGTGCCCATCTCCTCTCCTCGCTGCTTTACCTTCCCTGATCCTAAAGAGGCAGGTACCCATTTACAGCTGGGTGAACTGGGGGAACTGTACTGAAGCCAAGGCGCGCAAACGGTCACCCATCCAAGTGGTAACCACGCTCTATGCTGCTTAACCTTAACTGGGGGAAAGCGAGAGCTCTGACCACTGAGCTATCCCGTCATGTGTATCCAGGTCTATTTGTCGACCCACAGAAATAGCTTGTATTCTTTTTTTTCTACAGCGGGGACAGTTAATCATGCTCCTAGATAAAATCTTGATAGTGTGTATTTTAGTGAATATAACGACAGTCAATCATACTCCTAGATAGTGTTTTAGTGAATATAAATCATTTTGTCTGTACACTACGCATAACAATTTGCACGTTGACGAGAGAGTGTGTTTTAGACGGTCATTCTCTTTTAGTCTATCTATCTATCTATCTGTCCCGTAGTCTGACGACCGTGGGGGCACCCTCAAAGACTCAGCAACCAGTCCTCCATTCCTCTCTCTACCTTTCTCAGTTTGTAGTCTAGCCTTCCATTCACTGATGTTATCCTCCAGCTTTCTTGTCTGCTCTTCTTCTTCCCTGACAGTCTTGCAACACTGCTTTTAATTCCTGGATCTTGTGACATTGCCTACCACTTAAGTTTACCTTTCACGATCGTGAGGGTCTCAAGGTCAATGTTGCTATCTGTATGCAGCTTTCGTTGCTATTTCTTGTAGAATCAAGGATCTCCGAAGCCTCATCTCCACGCTGTACTTCCTCAATCTGCAGTCAGTCCATGATCACAGCATACGAATATGATATAAAGGGACCCTAGTCTGATCTGGAGATAAGTAGATATTCTTACTCCCAGATGTGTTTAGTTTTGACAAAGCTGTTATTGTCTTGCAGTCCGCATACTACTCTTTAGTATAAATGAAACAACACAAACAACAAACCAAAGCACATACACATTATAGAACGAAGACCTATGCTATTTTTTACTTACCTGAAAAATTTCACACTGAAAAGTACTCCAGTGTTTGCTCCTAAAAACGTCACTAACACAAAAAATGCACAGCTAACTTAATTACTTTGTCATGAGGCCACCAGTATATACTTTAAGTACACAGCAACGTACAAACTTATACTGTCTTCTGTGTTTGTCAACGACAGATGTCTATCGCTAACAGCATGAGCATGGGTCTGTTGGTTCAGAATCGATGTAATCCGAGCAAAAAATTATGAATCTTCTTTTGTTTGTTGTTGTTGTGTGTTGCTGGTTTTGTTTTGTTTGTTGTTGTTTTTTGGTTGGTTGGTTGGGTTTTTGTTTTTTGTTGTGTTTTTTTTGGGGGGCGTTGGGGGGGGGGGGCTAACCTGTTTCTGCAGATTTAAACTATATGCTTACCAGATGTAACTTTTGTCCTCTCTCTCTCTCTCTCTCTCTCTCTCCTCTTCTCTCTCTCTCTCTCTCTCTCTCTCTCTCTCTCTTTCTCTCTCCCCCCGTGTGTGTGTGTGTGTGTGTGCGTGTGTGCGTGTGTATGGTGTGTACTTATTCTCAAGGCTGTCATTATTTGTCGTTTTTTTACTTTTAAGTTGACCCGAGTTTCAACAATAACTCCATTGAAATACTCTTTTCTACCCTGGAAATGTGGGAAAGAGAATTTGAAAAATATCAACATGAATGCCATGGATACAACAAAAGGACTTCATTTTATATAATCTAGTTTACGACAACATTCCTGACAGAGGGTGCAGCGTGAAAGGGAGGTAATTTTTTAACGATCCGTACAGTTGCCGGAAGTTATCTGTGATCGAGTCATTGTGGGTTTGTTGTTACTGTTGTTAGTAGTAGTCTATTTTGTTGTTGTTGTTATTAAGTTGGTAGATTTTGTTTTGACATTCGTTTTGAGAAGCCAATAACGCTAGATTAAGACAGGAATACGGAGTTCCGATAAACTATTTGCAGTTTTTGTTTTTTTCAGGTTTTATGCAAACGGTAAAATGAAAAAAGACAAATGAAGGGCTATGCAGTGACTTTGTTGTAGCTTGCGTCAGTCAATAGTATGATAATTATGCCATTACCCTTTTTATAGCGGTATGAAAAATAATTAAGTTTTCGCAAAAATCACCTGGAGGGTTAAGTGGGGGGTCAAAATTCGCTGTAAGAGCGGTAACTGGATGTGATAATCAGCACATCATTTTAGCCTATTGCCGTCGAAATAAAGACTGTCACCTGACCTTGTGATTTCTTCCCAGGTCTCTGGTTTTACTTGTCGGTCTGTCTGTCTATCTTTTGGTCTGTCTGTCTGTCTGTCTTTTGGTCTGTCTGTCTGTCTTTTGGTCTGTCTGTCTGTCTGTCTTCTGCCTGCTGTCTGTCTGTCTGTCTGTCTGTCTCTCTCTCTCTCTCTCTCTCTCCTCTCTCTCTCTCTCTCTCTCTCCTCTCTCTCCTCTCTCTCTCTCTCTCTCTCTCTCCCCACTTATCTATATTTGAGTTCCTTCGATGTTTTGGTTGTTCGTAAAGTCCTAGGTTAACTTTTAAAATGGTTGTTGTATATTGAGTAATTGACTGTCGCTTTGTCGTGCACCTGATAGTTTAGTTTTTGGTCCAAACATAACAAACGTACTCTTTCTAAGTGATTGGCTGGAGGGCTGGCCGTTCATTCGATTGGAATTTTTGGATGGATTGGTGAATAAGGGATTGTATGTCTAAGTGAATGAATGAATGAAATGAATTAGTGAAATAATATTTATAATAATAATAATAATGATAATAATAATAATAATAATATAATGATAATAATAGTAAGTAATTTACTGATTTAAGAGCTTTTAAAAATATTTTCAAACTTTTTTTTTCAACATTTGATTGGTTGATTGACTTGTGCGTAGTCATTGAGTCACTTCTTCATTTCTTAACTAATCGAATCATCCATTTATTCATTCATCCATCCATTAGCCTAATGTTTGACTGGTTAGGGCATCTTCACACCAGCCAGCTTTAACACACCCGGTTCTCTCTGTGACCCCCCAGGGCAGTGAAGTTCTCTGCCAAGCTGATGGGCAGGGCCTTGGCTCGCAGAGTCAAGTGCACCATCCTGTACGCCACAGAAACCGGCAAGTCGGAACGCTTTGCCAACACGCTGTGTGAAATCTTCAAACACGCCTTCGACGCCAAGGTCAGTCAGTAGAGGGGTTGTTTTAGGTCACACTCCAGCTGTACACTTCTGTTTCACTTTCTTGCCTTTTTCAGATGTTGTTGTTGTTGTCGTTTACTGTTGTTGTTGTTGATGGTGATGATGACGATGATGGTGATGATTATGATGGTGATGATGATGATGATGGTGGTGGTGGTGATGATGATGGTGATTATGGATGATGATGGGGATGATGATGATGATGGTGATGATGATGATAGTTCCTTAGCTAATCGCCCACAAGGGTTTTCCCAGAACATCATGCCGGAATCGGATGCGCTGGGCCTGACTTGTCTGGCGCTTAACGGCAGCGCAACGTATTTTTGCTCATATGGCAGACACCAATATTTGCTATGTAAACAATCAACTAAGAAGGAGACCCAGAATATGCGGTCTGACTTATTCTGACTTATAAGTAGACATTCATTTCATGAAGAGAATCACTGTGAGATTGTAAGTACATCCTTGACATATCGATAAGTTTGCCTGCATAGCTGTCTTAAAGAACCCCGCTATACTGGCAGTCATAATCCGACTTCTGAGGATTATCATTTTCTTGGAAGACAGAGAGAGTAGATTGTTATGCTGAGAGCTTGTCATGAACAACTTCAAGCTCAACGTAACTTTTAAAAGCATAATGACATTTCAGTGTGTACACAGAGCTTCCATCAATACTGACAACGTTTATTGCGTGGGCCAATCGTTCACCACACAAACTCAAACACGTAAGCATTATGTTCAGTTCTAGCCACAAAAAAACAAAAGATGCTTTTTTGTGAAAGACTAGTTGCTGACATACATTTAACATTAGTTTCGCAAAAAAAAGGTAGGCGTGAGGGTTTTGACCTTTTTTTTCGAGAGGGGGGGGGGGGGGGGGGGGGGGGGAAGCTGAGGTAACGAGTGGAGGGGGTGGGGTGGTGGGCCTACACTGTGCTCTCTCTCATATCTTTGTCGTTTGTTCCTCACCACTTCAATCTACTCACGCCGGATCATCGGCGCAGGAACACAACAAATGCACAGATGAGGATCCTCCTTCCTGGCTTTCTCAATCAGTCTTGGTATCAGTCTGGTTCTCTTTATCTTAAACATCAGCTAGCTACATATCGCAATGTTTCATACTTGAAAAGTGTCTTAAACCCAGCAGATATTTTTTTTTCCTTTTATGTGAGTTACACGGTATAGAAAACAGCAGTACACCTTGAAAGTAAAGCCCGAGTATAGTCTAAGACACGGAGAGCGGGTTAGATAGTGATCCCTCTGTTGTGAGCATGTTTGAAGGGCTGGTAGGGTTGAAAGAGGCCCGTGAAAAACGAAAACTGAAGTGCTACACACACACACACACACACGAACACACACACATATACAAACACACATACACAAATATACACACACAAACGAACAAACCCACACGTTTTTTTGTATTATTCTTAAACATAGTGCTTTGTGTTTGCTTTTGTTATGCTACATTTTGTATATACATACTTCAGTCTTATTTTTCCCCCTTAGACATGAAAACGTTCTGTATGTTCATTCTGTCCTTGTTTGTGTGCACTTCAAACAGTCAGTCTTTTTTTTACTCCATTTTTTAGTAGCTGAGAATATTGTCAACACCTTCTTTCAAATAATTTTTATTATGTGTTTCAACTAACCAGAAAACCAAGTTAAGGACAACGAGTAGAATTTATTTTTTCGTTTTAGAAGAACTTTTCTTTTAGATTTTAGCTGCAGAAAAAGAAAAAAGAAAACTGAAAAGTGCAATGGAAAGCAAGAACAAAATATGAAGAAAAAGATAAGAGTGACAGAGGCGAGCGACCATTGATTGAGGAAATATTTGATTATCTCCCCGCACAGAACGGCAGAGCGAAAGAGAATGTTCTCAAAATTGAATATTCCACCTGATACCGTTTGTCTTTCTTTTTTTAGAGTTGGGGGCGGGGGGGTGGTGGAGGGCGGGAGGATGCGTGAGCTGGATTCGAGGGAGGGTATGAACGCAAAGTATAAAAACAGAATAACAAACAAAGAAACAAACAAGCAAACAAACAAATAAGGAACAAAACAAAGCAGCAGTTAAATAAATCAACCCTCACACCGACACGCCTACATGATAGCTTTCGGTTTGGGCTTTTTTGGTAAAGGTCCAAAGCATTTAGTTACTAACCAAAGCAAAACATCATGTACCAAGACTTACATTTATAATTATTATGTTGTTCGCTTTCGAATGTTGTGCTGAGGTTGTTTTCAGCCATGACCAGCTGCTAGCATAACGACCTGAGCTCTTAAAAAAAAAGTCCTCAGAAGTCGGATGTCGGATGACTAATGTACTAATGCCGCATTACTTGCAAACAGTCATGCACTCAAACTTATAAATGACTTTAAACTATTTATATGGTAATTAGTATAATGATAATCACGACAATAATAATATTTTATAATGATAATAATAATACTGATGATGATGATTTTCATGATTACCATCATCATATTCATAATGACAATAATAATAATAACTTTATAAAGGTAATAACAACAACAAATGTTAATGAAAATGACGATCATGATGAACAGCGGAAAGTCTGAAACTCAATGTCCTGTGTGACGTCACAGGTGATGTGCATGGATTCCTATGACGTCATCTCTCTGGAGCACGAGTCACTGGTTCTGGTGGTCACCAGCACATTTGGCAACGGAGACCCGCCAGAGAACGGGGAGGTACAGCGGGTTTTTTAAATTTATTTATTTACATAATTATCTATTCCCTAGTTTAGAGCTCCGAGTTTCACTAAGTGTCAGATGTTTGAGTAGGGGACGTTTTTGGCCTGCCATGAAACCAACTTCGGGATGTGTGCTGGGCATGTTTCTGATTCCCTAACTCAGCCAGGCTGCGTGAATTAAGGGGTATTGAACGTGAACTTTTTTTTTATCTTCTTTATAATATGTATATACACGAAGGGAACGAAGGCTCTGGCAGATCTGCAAATGATGCCATTCTGGGAGATCGGCAATAGTCCCACCCTTAATTCACAAGATTCCCCCGAGATTCGAACCCACGACTTCATGGACTAATAATTTTGAAGCCAAACGGTTTTAACCACTTCCCTTTAGCGTCCGTCTTACAAACTGAATCTTGAATCTTGAATCTTTTTACTTTCTGTATTGCAAAGGATAGACGACAGCTGACAGACTGCTGTTGTTTGGTATCCTGCAGTGACACATCGTTATGGTGAGCTTTCCTTTCTAACCAAATCTACGATTTGTTGTCGGGGTTGCTATCTCACATGCATACAGGAAGAGGGTAGGTCTGCATCTTCTGGAGCCATTAGAAAAACTGGTTTTGTTTGGCGACATTTATGTTAACTTGTGTTTTCTTAAATCTCTTAGGTTTATTCTTAAACAATTTCTATCTGGTAGTCATTATTTCGGTTTAAGCCACTGTATTGACTTTACTATTTGTTTGTGACACTGCCATTTTAAAAAAAACTAAACCTATTATTCTGTTTTCTGTTACCTGAAACCTCAAATCAGACCTTTTTTGCAAGATTTCATCATAAAGTATCACTTGCTATTGTAGTGGAGAAACAGAACCTTCTCTTTAACAAGGTCGTTAGGAAAAGGACATAATTATGGCTACTCACAACCACTCTCATTGCACAATTTAATCGGTTTCCAAACATAATAGTGCAAGAGATGCGCTAACAAAATCTTAATCGTTTGTCATTGTTGTCTCCACACAGGTCATGGCAAAAGCCCTGTATGAAATGAAACATCCCGAAAAGTCCGGAAGGTAAGTTTCATATAGTAGATTTATAACGTTTTAAAATTACTCATTCTTTCTTGATTTTTATCTCTTTGTTGTTGACAATGTTTGGGATGTTGTCCATCAAAGAAGCTGGAGGATTCCTTGTTGGACAGTCTGTGTAGCGGATGTTTGGCTAATTAAGGGGATGATTGGTACTGCTGCTGCTGACGTTTTAGAGCGCTTTAAGATATGGTTCTGGTAATAAGGAGGATGCCTGTACTATTAGCACGGGTAGTTTATAAATTCTGCACCATTGTTTATTTAGTTTAATTACTTGTATGTGTTGTTGTCTATGTGCACATGTAGGGATGTCTATTATAGATTCGTGCATTTTGAATTTATCTTTTTTATCTTCTTATTTTCATCCTGTATGAAATTACCGGCACTTGTTTTCTTCACTTCTATTTTCTCAATAATACTAGTTTTCATGTATTTGTATAAATCATTTTTTTTACAAATTGCTAGTTTTTCATCCCCAAAGGCAATCACATATACTTTGATCTTTTATTTCAGTATTAAAAATTAGCAGCAAAAGTGTTATGAGAAATCTCGTTTCTTTCGTTTAATGTATCTTCTTTCCAATCGCATCCTAGATTTGAATTACTTTCCATGCGCCCTCAACGGGTCTGCAATAACGGACTGTTGTTGTTGTTGTTATCATTGTATAATACAGTTTCTGCTGCACTTATTACTGCTGATTATAATGATAGTGGTGGCTATTGTGTAGATAATGGTGGTACCACTGGTGACAATGATTGTTTTTTTATGCAATTGCGAGATTTTTACTGGTCTGATAGGAGATCGAGTGACAGCTATGATACATCCTATTTATTAGAAAACCTTAAGGCAACATGAAAAGAAATTAACTAGTATGGTAACTGTTTTAAACCTAAAGACTTGTGAAGATATGTGTTGTTGTTTTGGTCTATTATGTCTTTTGCAAAGTGACGATTTTCCGTGGAAAGCCTATGTCGAGCTCAGAAGGTGAGACTTCGTATCAGGCTGCCCAAAACCCAACAAATTAATACAGATGCTTTTTCGTGACATGCTTTTCGCGGCTGGAGGACAATGCGGAGGGGAGGAGGAGAGGAAAGAGGGGGAATTTTTGGTGTGAAAATGCGCGATTCGTGTGAAGTATTCTAATACTTATGTGTGTAAACTACATCTGTCTTAATTTTGAGTTTGTGACATCTGCATTCATTTCTTTTTTTTAAAATTCCGTATGATGTAAGTCGTTCAGTGTCTCATCAGCGTCAAAGCTGATTGAATGAACTAAACCAGACGAAGCTTTGCTGCCTGTGTGTTCACTTAAAGCTTTGCTATGAAGTTTTGAAAACATAAACAGGATATGAGTTGGGCCATTTGCCCTTTTGGTTTTTTGTGTCATTGTTGGCGGGTTTTTTGTTTTGTTTTGTGTGCGTGTGTGCATTGACTGTTTTTTCGTTGTGCCATTGCAGTGTTGGTCAAGTTTACTGGTCAAAGCAATAACTCTTAACATGGCTTGTGTTTTGATGTGCCAGAATTTGAAAACTACTATCTCTCTGTGTCTCTGTCTATGTCTGTCTGTCTGTCTGTCTGTCTGTCTCTATGTCTGCCTCTCTCTGTCTGTCTGTCTATCTGTCTGTCTATATCTCGCTAACTATTTCTCTCTACCTATATCTCTGGTCGTTCTTTTTCATACGCTTATCTTTTTTCTCCTGTTTAGTATGTCTGTCTCTGAATTTTACCATGTATGTCTTTGCTTGATTATTTCAAAAGTATTTCTTGTCTGGGCCTAGTTTAACAATAATTTTGTTATTGACAACTTAGCCTGTGCTGTCAGTTTGCATGTGTCAGTGTTAGTGTTAGTGTTTAGTGTTATGTGTGTGTGTGTGTTGTGTGGTGTGTGTGTGTGTGTGTGTGTGTGTGTGTGTGTGTGTGTGTGTGTGTGTGTGTGTGTGTGTGTGTGTGACCTTACAGCAAATGAGACTGGTCGTTTGAGTCTTGGCCTAGTTGTCCACTCAGGGATAATTGTTGCTGGGATTAACATTGATACTAGTTCCGCTCCACCAAATTCATCAGATGAGGCTATAAATGTTAGGTTCCGGTGTGAACGCATACAGAACATCGTGTGCATACGTTTAAACTCGGCCTACGATGTATAGACTGCAGGCAAGATGATAGATGGTATCGATGGATGACACAGACATACCCAGCATGCATCTGGAGACGAATGGACACACTCATGTTTAGTTTGATTCCCTCCCTGAAACTTTTAAAACGTTAGGTCTGCAATAAGTGCTTATGGTGTTAAGGGAGACGCCATGCTAAGTTAAGATACCTCTTCATCGTCGTCGAACGCTCAGACAGCAACTACTTTTGCTTTTCATATGAGCGAAAATGCGTCGCGCTGCCATTAAGCGCCTGACAAGTCAGGCTCTGCACATCTCATGGGGCGTGAGTCAAGGTACGAGACTGTAAACCGTTCTTGGGCCCACCCCCACCCCCCAAGGATCGATTACGATAAACAGATGCAATAATCAATCATTTGATGGGTTGGAATTTTTGCTTGTCATTCCATCTGCCTGTGCTTTTGTCTCTTAATGCCTTTGTATGTCAGTGTTCAGTGTTTTTCGTGCCTTTTCACGTGCTGTGTGACTTCGTCCTCTTTTCCTTTCTTATTGATCTCCGTCTTGCTCTTCTATCTATCTGTCTGTCATACAGTCTTTCTGTCTTTCTGCCCTTCTGTCACTCTCCTCTGCCTTTGTATCTATATCTCTGTAGTCGTCTGTCAGTCTGCCGTTTACCTTTCTGTCTCTCTCTGTTTCTCTGTCCTCCTCTAATATACTTTCTGATTGCTCTCGTCTGTCTGTCTCTGTCTGTCTGTCTCTCTCTCTCTCTCCTCTCTGTCTCTGTCTCTCTCTCTCTCTCTCTCTCTCATCTCTTCTCTCTCTCTCCTCTCTCTTCTCTCTCTCTCTTCTCTCTCGTGTATTGTGGCCAAGGCCGATGACATTAACAATTTTAGAGTTCAGAGTTCTCTCTCTCTCTCTCTCTCTCTCTCTCTCTCTCTCTCTCTCTCTCTCTCTCTCTCTCTCTCTCTCTCTCTCTCTCTCTTCCTCTCTCTCTCCACACACTCTGTCTTTATGCACAATTATGTGTCGTTGTCTTTCGTGGTCCCCTCCTTCAGACAGAAACTCCCTGTATTCATACAGCAGACAGCGCCAAGGAAAGTGTTTGTCTGAGTGCCGCCGACCTTTGACAGTTTTTAATTAGCGCGCGTGTGTGTAGTGTGTTGATGCGATATGCGTGCGCGAGTTAGTGTGTATGTGTGTTTGTGTGTGTGTATGCGAGTGTGTGTGCGTGTGTGTGTGCGCGTGTGTGTGTGTGTATATATGTGTGTGCGTGTGTGTATGTGTGCGTATATGTGCGCATGCGCATGTGTGTGTGTGTGCTGTCGTGCATGCATGTCGGCGTATACTTGCGATCGCGAGCGAACGTGCATATGAATGCAGATTCGTATTTGCGTACGTACTTGTATTCCAAGACTACTGTCCTTCTTGTCTTCAAAGCCTGAAAGCGTTGTGTGGCAGCAGCAGCAGCAGTAACAGCAGCATCAGCAGCAACAACAACAACAGCAGCAGCAGCAGCATCGTTTAATGTGTGGTTGTTGCTTTGTCCCCCCTCAGCGCCAACTTCTCCTCCTCCTCCTACATCCGCATGAGCGTGTCCAGTGACCGCGGCAGTCGCACGGACGACAAGGAAAGCAGCAATGAAGACGACAACCTCACCATGGAGTCCGGACCTCTCGGCAACGTCAGGTAGGTGGGGGAGGAGGAGCAGGAGGAGGAGAATGGTGGTGATGAGGAGGAGGGTGAGGGTGGTGGTGGTGGTGGTGGTGGTGGTGGTGGCGGTGGTGGTGGTGGTGGTGGTGGCGATAGTGATGGTGGTGGTGTTGGTGACGAAGAAGAATACGACGACGACAATGATAATGATGATGATGACGATGATGATGATGATGATGACGACGATGATGATGGTAATGATGATAATGACGGGGATGATGATAATGATGGTGGTGGTGATGATATTGAGAACGTTGCTGATAATGTGGATAGCGAAGACGACAACGACGACAAATGATGATGATGATGAGGAGGAGGAGGATGATGATGATAGAAACAGAATCAATCAGACAAATCGTAATGAGTGAATTTCACAATAAAAGAAACCCTATCGGCCTAATGAGTATGTGTTTAGGGTCCGCAACATTGTTTTAGTGAGTGTGCGTGCGTATGTGTTCGTGTGCGTGTATGTGTGTGTATGTGTATTTGCGTCTGTACATGTATGATTGCACACACGACTGTACTCCAAAAAAAACCACCCACATCTTCAAACAGTTCTTCAAGCTGTGCTCCATTAAAAGGTAAAAGGTAAAGGAGTCCCATAACCTATAAGGTCTTAGGGGAGCGAGGCGTCAGAGACCTCACTTCTCTAGGGCCAGCATATTGAGGGCAGAGGCGCCCATCTCCTCTCCCTCGCTGCTTTACCTTCCCTGACCCTAAAGAGGGCAGGTACCCAGTTACAGCTGGGTGAACTGGAGAGGGACTGTACTGAAGCCAAGGCGCGCAAACGGTCACCCATCCAACTGGTAACCACGCTCGACGCTGCTTAACTAGGCTGGGGGGAAAGCGAGTGCTCCGACCACTGAGCTATCCCGTCCCCTGTGCTCCATTACCAACACAAAAAACCCTCCCAACCAAACAAACCCAAACCACCACAGCCGAGACACAACAGCCAGCAGCCTCAACTCACCACCCACTAACCCACCCACTAACCACCCACTAACCACCCACCCTGTCTGTCTGTCTGTCTGTCTGTCTGTCGCCAGGTACTCTGTGTTCGCCCTGGGGTCTCGGGCCTACCCGCACTTCGCCTCTTTCGGGCACTACATGGACAAGATCCTGATGGAGCTGGGCGCCGAGTGCATCCAGCCCATCGCGGAAGGCGACGAGCTGTGCGGCCAGGAGCAGTCCTTCAGGACCTGGGCAGAGGCCGTCTTCACCGTGAGTTGGGGGCAGGACGGGCGGGGAGGGGGGGGGTTGTGATAAGGGGGGTGGGGGGGGTGATGAGGGGGGGGGTGTTGATGAGGAGGGGGGGAGGTATTTGTGTTGTGGAGGGTGAGGATGGTGTGGTGGTGTTGATTCAGGGAGGGTGTTGGGGGTGGGAGTGTGGGGGGTGGAGTGTGTGTTTGGGTGTGTGTGGGTGGGTGGGGGGTGGAGTATGTCTGTGTTTGTGTGGTGTGTGTGTGGTGGGATGTGTGTGTGGTGTGGGGGGGGGGTTGTTTTGTGTGTGTGTGTGGTGGGGGTGTGTGGTGTGTGTGTGGTGTGGGTCTGTGTGTGGGTGGGTGTGGGTGGGTGGGGGGTGGAGTGTGTATGTGTTTGTGTGGTGTGTGTGTGTGTGGTGTGATTTGTGGTGTGGTGGGGGTGTGTGTGTGGTGTGGTGAGTGTGTGGTGTGTGTGTGTGGTGTGTGTAGTGTGTGTGGTGTGAGTGTGTGTGGTGTGTGTGTGGTGTGTGTGTGGTGTGGTGAGTGTGTGGTGTGTGTGTGTGTGTGTGTGTGTGGTGTTGTATTTGTGGTGTGTGTGTGTGTGTGTGTATATGTGTGGTGTGTGTGTGTGGTGTGTGTGTGTGTGGTGAGTGTGTGGTGTGGTGAGTGTGTGTGTGTGTGTGTTGTGTGGTGTATGTGTGGTGTGTGTGTGTGGTGTGAGTGTGTGTGTGTGTGTGTGTGTGTGTGTTTTCTCGGCTTAAGCTTCAGTTCACCTCAGAGACTGGTAACATCTTGCGTATGCAGCCGGGCCGCTTTGTGTTAGTTTTGTTTTCTTTGTGATAGTTTTGTTTTGTGTTTGTTTTCTTTGTGTTAGTTTGTTTTCTTGTAGTTTTTTGGTTTAGTTCTTTGTGTTTTTTGTGTTGGTTTTCTTGTGTGTTTTTGTTTGTTTTTTGTTTTCTTTGTGTTAGTTTTTGTTTTCTTTGTGTTAGTTTTTTCTTTGGTTTAGTGTTTTGTTTTCTTTGTGTTAGTGTTTTCGTTGAGTGAGTTTATGATTGTGTTAGTGTTTTTGTTTTCTTTGTGTAAGTAGTTTTTGTTTTCTTTGTGTGAGTTTCTGTTTTCTTTGTGTTAGTTTTTGTTTCCTTTTTCTCTTTGGCCTCCGCCATTAAGATAGCCGTATTCCCACTTCTAGAGTACAGTCGGAGATTGAACCAGACGTCATCCAGACGTCAGGGGGCTTTTTTTTCCTTTTTTTCTCAAGCTATTGCCAAATTGCTGGGTAGTCACCTTGATAAATAAAGCCCTACATCTTGTATTTCTTGGTCTCTCCCTCTCTGTGTGACTGTCTGTTTGTCTGTCTCTCGCTTACTCTCTGTCTCTCTTTGTCTCTCTCCCCCTCTCTCTTTCTCTCTCCCCCTCTCTCATATCTCTCTCCTCTCCCTCTCTCTGAATATCTTTCCCCTCCGCCCCCTCCCTCCCTCTTCTCTCTCTCTCCCCTCCCCCCCTCTCTCTCTCTCCCCTCCGCCCCCCCCCTCTCTCTCTCCCTCCCCCCCCCCCTCTCTCTCTCTCTCTGTCTGATGTTAGGTTTTTGTTCACAGTCATATAAAAAGCAAACAGAGAGAGAGGGTGGCAAGACAGGCACAGAGAGGAGGGGAGGGAGAGGAAGGGGGAGAGAGAAGGATGGGAAAGGGGGGAGAGAGGGGGAGAGAGGGGGGAGAGAGATAGAGTAAGTGAGAGGGGGAAAGAGAAGGAAGGGAAGGGGTTTGAGAGGGGGGGGAGAGAGTAAGTGAGAGAATAGGTAATAGGTCAGCTAGGATTTACGTATTTTAAAATATACATTTATCTTTTTCAAATCATGTTGTCGTTGTTGTAGTAGTTTTTTTCTCTCTTTGTTTCGTTGACAGTCCCTAATCAGGGCAAGGGCAGGATGAAAAAACAAAAACAACCAAAAGTCATTGTACGGTTATTGTGTTAGGCTTGAAGAAGAAGAACAATGACTCCTTGCATTGTGCGTGTGTGCATGCAGGCTGCCTGTGAAACCTTCTGCCTGGGCGACGACGTGAACATCAGCGAGGCCACGGGCGCCCTCAGCAACACCGACCACAGCTGGACCCCCAACCGCTTCCGCGTGACTCCTCTGGACAACGCCAAGGACGCGGAGGTGTGCCAGGCGCTGGGCCAGCTGCACGGCAAGACGGTGCTGCCCTGCAAGCTGACGGAGCGGCTGCAGCTGCAGAGCAACGACTCCACGTGAGTGCTTCTCTGGGGGGTTTGGGGTGGTTGTGGAGAGATTGGGTTGGGTGGTGTATGGGTTGGGGTGTGTAGGGGTAGGGTGTTGTAGGGATGGGTGGTTGTATGGGGTTGGGTGGTTGTATGGGTTGGGTGGTTGTAGTAGGGATGGGTTGGGGTGGTTGTTTAGAGATGGGGTTGGGGTGGTTGTAGAGGATTGGGTGGGGTGTTGTATGGTTGGGTGGTTGTAGAGATGGGGTTGGGGTGGTTGTTTAGAGATGGGGTTGGGGTTTGTAGAGGGATGGGTTGGGGTGGTTGTAGAGGATGGGGTTAGGGTGTGGTTGTAGAGGATTGGGGTGGTTGTAGAGGATGGTTGGGTGTGTAGAGAGATGGGTTGGGTGTTGTAGAGTTGGTTGGGTGTTGTAGAGGGATTGGGGTTGGGTGTTGTATGGGTTGGGTGTTGTAGAGGATGGATTGGGGGGTTGTATGGGGTTGGGTGGTTGTAGAGGGATTGGTTGGGTGTTTAGAGTGGGGTTTGGTGGTTGTAGAGGGATGGGTTGGGTGTGTAGAGGGATTGGTAGGGTGTGGTGTATGGGGTGGGTGTTGTAGAGGATGGGTTGGGTGTGTAAGAGGGTTAGGGTGGTTGTAGAGGATTGGGGTTAGGGGTGGTTGTAGAGGATTGTTAGGTGGTTGTATGGGGTGGGGTGGTTGTAGAGGATTGGGTTGGGGTGGTTGTTTAGATGGGTTGGGGTGGTTGTAGAGGGATTGGGGTTAGGGGTGGTGTTTAGAGATGGGGTTGGGGTGGTTGTAGAGGGTTGGGGTTGTAGAGGGATGGGGTTAGGGTGGTGAGGGGTTGGGGTGGTTGTAGAGGGATGGGGTTGGGGTGGTTGTTAAGATGGGGTTGGGGTGGTTGTAGAGGTTTGGGGTTGGGGTGGTTGTAGAGAGATGGGGTGTTGGGGATGGGTTGGGGTGTGTAGAGGATGGGGTTGGGGTGGTTAGAATGGGGTTGGGGTGGTTGTAGAGGTGGGGTTGGGTGGTAGATGGTGGTTTGTAGAGGATGGTGGTTTGTGGGTTGGTTGTTAGAGGGATGGGGTTGGGGTGGTTGTAGAGAGGATGGGTTGGGTGGTGTAGTGGGTTGGGTGGTGTAGAGGGATGGGGTTTGGGGATGGTGTGTGGTTAGGGATTGGGTTGGGTGTGTAAGTGGTGGGTTGGGTGAGAGGGTTGTGTTTGGGGATTGGTGTGGTTTTTGTTTTGAGGTTGGGGGGGGGATGTGGGGTGTTTGTGTGTGTGTGTGTGTAGAGAGAGAGAGTGTGTATGTGTGTGTGTAAGAGAGAGAGAGAGAGAGAGTGTGAGTATGTTGTGTGTGTGTGGTGTGTGTGTGTGGTGTGTGTGTGTGTGTGGTGTGTGTGTTAGGAATGTGTGTGTGTTGGGGTTTTTTGCGTAAGTGTACATGCCTGCGAGGTAAGGTCAATGCATGTACGGGTGTGTCCATCCATGCCCATGATACTGTGTACTCACGTAGCTGTGTGTCTGCCTGCCTGCCTGCCTGCCTGCCTGCCTGCCTGCCAGGGCGTGAGCGTGCAAGAGATCGTGCATGCAGATGTGCGTTTTCGCGCTTGCTTGTACAGCTTTCAGAATAAACATCGCTTTTTATTCGCCTGCTAAAACACTAGAGAAACTAACAGCAAAAATATCAAGCTGCTTCATTTTAGTCACAACTGTCGAGGGTATAACAGCTCAGTAGTTCTTCATCAAGAAACATCTCTCTCTCTCTCTGTCTCTGTCTCTGTCTCATCTGTCTGTCTATTTCTGTCTGTCTCTCTCTCTTCTCTGTCTCTCGTCTCTCTCTCTCTCTCTCACACTCTCTCCTCTCTCTCTCTCTCTCTTCTCTCTCTCCTCTCTCTCCTCTCTCTCTCCTCTCTCTCTCTCCTCTCTCTCTTACTTCTGCTTGGTTTTGCCTTTATATATTGAGAGTGTAATCACAAACATAACAGTACCAGAACTACTTCAAAAGTAAAACAAAAATACCCCAAACTAGCTCAAGCGAAAGGCCAACAGTCAACCAGAGGTTTCACTGTCCGCTTTGTCGGCAGTGACCGTTTGTCATTTCACTTTGTTTATAGCAGACAGGCACACAGCCAGACAGATTGATTCCATAGTCTTTCCAGCAAGAAGGTTAAGAGTTCCAAAGAGCTGGCAGCTTTTAGACCAATTGTCTGCAAATTGTACTTCTTGGTTGTTGGTGGGTTTTTTTTATTCTTCTTTCGGGTGGATTTCTTTTTTTTTCCACTTTGTTGCGTGCAGTGGCGGGATGTGTTAGTGGTTAGAGTGTTGGACTTATGTTCTGGAATGATGTGAGGTTTCCAGTTCAAACCTTCTCCGGGTAACTCGAGCTCAATTGCCATATATAGAAAAAAGATGGTAGATGATGAAATTGGTTTTGTTTATTCTACACATTTTTTAAAATGAAAAATTTACAAGGTCAAAAACACGCCAACAAACGAGATTTGAAGAGAAGAGACATAACATGTGCCGTAATAAATTAAACTCTTGTCTTGTTTGGGGTTTTTTGTCCTATGAATTATGGGGGTTTTATCATTTACAGCTTGGACGTTTCTTTTAGCTTGATGCTGTACAGCTTGTAGATTGTTTGCTGCAGTGCTGATCGTAGTACCATTATAATAAAATGAAGAAGAAGAAGACGGACAAGAAAAAAAGAAACAAACAATGAACAAACTAGGTTTTGTTCATAATAGAAAGGTGATATTGACAGAAGTGAACCTATCCACTTACCAGTGACTATTTCACTACCGTATATTGCAGACACAAATTGACATTGGCTTCCCCAATACAGCTAAGAGCCAGGAGACATTTCGCTGTTTCTTTGGGGGAGAAAAACCCTTCACACTCCTCTGCACTGGCATTGGCTTTACAACCAGTCACTGACCCACAACAACATCTGTGTCAGTTATTGATGAGAGCTAAGCGGCAAGATCTACAGTGACATGTTATTTTTTAAATGTTATATTGAGATTGTTTTCCGCCATGGTATGGTCATGTATTAGCATAACAACCTATAAAGGTAAAAAAAAAAAGGTGAAGGAGTCCCATAACCTATAAGGTCGTAGGGGAGCGAGGCGTCAGAGACCTCACTTCTCTAGGGCCAGCATATTGAGGGCTAACAACCTATACTCTCCAATAAAGGAGAAGCCAAATCCCTTGAAGATGGAGTGTGGATGTCCATGTTGCGAGGGATCTAAAAACAACCATAATCATACACAAGCTTCTCGTTCATTGGGTAAAGACGATCTCCCAGAAACTTTCAGTTCGGTTGAGAGAGAGCGAATGTGTCCATTCTAGTTTACCCTCTCTCACAGTCACTTCAGATGGTGAGAGAGAGAGAGAGGGAGAGAGAGAGAGAGAGAGAGAGAGAGAGAGAGAAGAAGAGAGAGAGAGAGAATGTGTCCATTCTAGTTTACCCTCCTCTCACAGTCACTTTCAGATGGGTTGAGAGAGAGAAGGAGAGAGAGATAGAGAGAGAAGAGAGAGAGAGAGAGAGAGAGAGAGAGAGAGAGAGAGAGAGAGAAGAGAGAAGAGAGAGAAGTGTCTATTGTAGTTGACCCTCTTCACAAGTAGCTCTCAGATGGGTTGAGAGAAAGAGAATGTGCTTTTTGTATGTGACCCCCAGGATGCTTAGCTGAGAAAAAAACCGCCCAAGAACAGCAGGCTTAACTATGAATAGAAAAACGGGTTTTGATGTCGTTCAAAAGAGGCTAATTGTAGATCATTCTATAAGTGCTATACTAAATATGTTAAAAAAGGGGGAAAAACCTACCTACTGTATGCTTCAATGGCTGCAGAGCTTATTTTGGTTTGTCAAAACTTGGGTACGTGTGTCTTTTCTTTTTTTCCTGTTGCCACAGTCCATCAAATGCTGCGCATAAATTGCGGAAATTATAGCACAAATACTTGATTTCCCTTGAGCTTTAATATAAAAAAATGGGTAAAAACAAACAAAAATAGACACTCTACACAAAACATGACAAAAAAGATGGCAACGAGTAACTCTCCACACTTCGTGCAACAAGCGCTGTTTAGATTGGAACCCGCGATTCCAAAAACATAAGGATTTGGAACCACGTCGCCTGAGCATGTCGGCTATTGCCTGCTACATTGTTACAAGGAGTGGAAAGTACGTGTGCATCAATCAGAGGCATTCTGGTACGTTAGTCTGTCTTCGACACAGACTGCAGAAGGTCGATACCAAGACGACGACAACGGGAACGAAATCATGACGACATATAGCACAACAGACCGCTGCAGAAGCGGTGGGTAGAAAACGAGCCGCTTTCGTCAAGTACTTTTTTTTGTTCTGGAACAAAACCTATATTGAAGAAATATGAGTTGAACACCAGTGGCTTGCACTGTTTGTTGAATTTTCGAAGTTTTATGGTCTTTTGTTTTGTTTACTTGTGTGTGATTTAGGGGAGTTTATTTTTTGCATTTTTGTTGTCTTGCTAGGAGGAGGGGAGTGGTGGTCATTTTGGTGTGCGTGATTTTGCAGAGTAGAGGCTGCAGGTGTGTGGGGTGATGAGCAAGGACTGTGTATTTAACGGCGTTTTGTCCATATGTGTGACTGGTTAAGCAGGCATCTATCTGACTAGTGTCTTACGACTCAGAAGCATGAACGTTCTGTTGTACAAACAGAAAATAACTTTAGCTTCTCTTCCTTTCTTTGCTTTTCTTAGTGCTGCTGCGCTTGTTTTTGTTCTCACTGCTACTGCTGCTACTGCTGCTGCTGTTGCTGCTGCTGCTGCTGCTTGCTGCTGCTGCTGCTGCTGCTACGAGCACCAGCTTCTGCTCTTGCTACTCAATGCCCTTACTGCTACTAAACACATTAATTCCTTTTCTTACTCCTCCTCCTCCTCTTCCTTACCTCTCCCTCTCCTCCTTTACGTCCTCCTCCTCCGTGTACTTTTTTCTACAACTCTAAACCACGATATCTATCTTTATTACTGCCACTTATACTTCCACTACTACCGCTGGTACTACAACTCCTTCTGTTTCTGATACTATTACACAAACACTCCTCTTCCTCCTCCTAGGGCCTGTCCTTAATCCACTTGCCCCCTCCACACTCCCCTCCCTCGTCTGCTCTCCCCATTACAACATAATAAAGCATGACCAATTCTCTTCTCTCGCTTTCTGTGTCTCTCTCTCACTCTGTATCTCTCTTCTACTCTTCATCTATCTCTCTCTCTCTCTCTCTCTCTCTCTCTCTCTCTCTCTCTCTCTCTCTCTCTCTCTCTCTCTCTCTCTCTCTCTCTCTTCTCTCTCTCTCTTTCCATATATATATATATATATATATATATATATATATATATATATATATATTATATATATATATATCCCTCTCTCACTCTCTCTCTTTCCCTTCCTTCGCCCATCCCTCTCCTCTCTCTATCTCCTTCCTTCCTCTCTCCCTCTCCCCCCCCCCCCTCTCTCTCTCTCTCTCTCCCCCCCCTACCCTCTAGCCCACTCCCTCCCTCTCTTTCTCCCTCTCTCCCTCCCTCTCCCCCCCCGCTCCTCCCCCTCCCTCTCCTCCCCCCTCCCTCCCACCCTCCCTCTCCCCCCCCACTCTCTCCCCTCCTCTCTCTCCCCACTCTCTCAGTCACTCTCACACCACAACAACACACAACATCAACAACACAACACCAACAACAACAACCACAACAAGAACTGGTTCTCCTTTTCCCAGACGACAGACGATCCTGGCGAAGCTGAACACGCAGGACTCCTCTGAGCTGCAGTACTCCCCCGGGGATCACCTGGGCATCTTCCCCGCCAACCCCCCAGACCTGGTGGACGCCATCCTCTCGCGCCTCCACAACGCTCCCCCCCGACCAGGTGGTCAAGACCGAGTTCCTTCAGGAGAACTCCACGGCGCTAGGTCAGGTGACTGTGGGGGCTGTGGTTGTGGTGGTGGTGGTTGGTGGTGGTGGTAGGGTGTGTAGGTGGGGTGGGTGGTGGTGTGGGGGTGTGGTGTGGTGGTTGTGGGTGGTGGTGGTGGTGGTGGTGGTGGTTGGTGGGTGTGTGGGTGGTGAGTGGTGTGGTGTGTGGTGGTGGGGTTGGGTGGGTGGGGTGGGGTGGTATGTGGGTGGTGGTGGTATGTGGGTGGTGGTATGTGGTGGACTGTGGGTGGGTGGGTGGTATGTGGGTGGTGTGGTGGTGTATTGGTGGGTGTGGTGGATGGGGGGTGGTGGTGGTGGGAGGAGGAGGCGAAGGAGAAGGAGGAAAAGGATCAGGATGATGATGATGATAACAAGGAGGAGGAGTGTGTGTGTTTGTGTGTGTGAGTGAGTGAGAGAGTGAGTGGTGGGGTGGGAGGGAGGCATTATGAGAGTGTGTGGAACTACTCGCTGTGGAAGCTAGCAACCTCAAGAAGTGGAGAAAGCTGGCTGCAAAACATGCAGTGGTGCCCTGGTGGTCTCTAAGACCACGGGATAGGTAGAGGTGGGGTGAGGAGGGGGGAAGGTGGGGAAGCAGGGAATGGAAGGGGGTGGGGGTATTGGAGTGCAAGGGCAAGTTTGAGGATGATGGTGGGGGGAGGAAAGGGGTGTGGTGATGGTGCTTTGGCTTGTTATGGTTGTGTTTAGTTACAATAATGAGGGTAGAAGTGGTGGTGGTGGTGGTGGTATGTGTGTGTGGTTCGATGTAATTACTTTATTTTGGCGGTGAATGACAAATAAGCGCTCATGAGCTGTAATTATTATCATTATTATTATTATTATTATTATTATTGTTATTGTTATTACTGTTATTATTATTATCATCATTATTATTAAATTATTATTGTTGTCGTTATTGTTTTTGTTGCTGTTCTTCGTCTCCTTACTACTACTACTACTACTACTACTACTACTACTACTACTACTACTACTACTACTACTACTACTTCTACTACTACTACTACTACTACTACTACTACTACTACTACTACTACTACTACTACTACTACTATTACTATTACTACTACTGCTACGTCTATTTCTACTACTACTACTACTACTACTACGTCTACTTCTACTACTACTACTACTACTAACATAAAGAAAATGCTAATAATCATCAACATACTACGACTACCAATGTTAATTATAGTTAATATTGAATCCGTCTCGTACAGCACAAACGCCATTCATTCATTAATCTATTCATTCTTTCGTTCGTTCGTTCGTTCATTCACTCACTCACTCACTAACTCATTCGTTAATTAATTAATTTATTAATTCATTCATTTGTTTATTTACTCACTCATTTATTTACTTATTCATCCATCCATCCATTCATTAATCCATTCATTCATTCTTTCGTTCGCTCATTCACTCACTCACTCTCTCATTCGTTTATTAACTAATTTTTTCATTCATTCGCTTATATACTCATTCATTCATTGACTTATTCATCCATCCATTCATTCATTAATCCATTCATTCATTCTTTCGTTCGTTCGTTCGTTCATTCACTCACTCACTCGTTCGTTATAATAATTAATTAGTTCATTCATTCATTCGCTTATCCACTCATTCATTCATTTACTTATTCATCCATTCATTCATTCACTCATTAATGCAACTCATCTCTCTCTCTCTCTCTCTCTCTCCTCTCTCTCTCTCCTCTCTCTTCTCTCTCTCTCTCTCTCTCCTCTTCACTCACCATTGCGTGTGCGAACGCACGCAGAACATCTTGCGCACACGTTAAATCCTGTTCCGCTTTTCATAAGAGTAGGCCATTGTGTGCCGGTGGGCACAGATGACGGAATTTACAAAACCGTATACACACGGGGACTGGATGTAAAAAAGCACAGAAGTGCTTATTCCATTATCCTCGATATAAAAGAATCATCATCATCATCAGTCCCGTGACCTTGGCGGTCGTGGAGGAGACACGAAAGACGATGCCGTGGTAAGCCTCCTCCATCCATCTCGGTCCTCGGCTCTGCGCAGTAGTGCCGAGTCATTCATCCTGGTCCATTCTCTGATGTTGTCCATCCATGACTTGTTCTGTCTTCCCCTCTTTCTGCCACCTTCCAGTGTTCCCTGCAGTACTGTTTTTGGCAGAGTGTTGTGGCGGGTGACGTGGCCGAACCATGTCAGCTTTTTCTTCTTCACGATGACGAGAAGGGGTTCCTGTGGACCTGCCAGCCCTGTTATTTGACTCTTGACAAATTCATTGGTCTTTCGTTCTCTCCAGGATATGCCCAGCAGTTTTCTATGAATAAAATACAATAAAATCATTCACTGTCCTCTGCCCTGTCCTGTCCTGTCCTGCTGTGCTGTCAGGCTCCTCCAAGAACTGGACGGCCTACGAGAAGATGCCGACGTGCTCCATGAGGACGGCCTTCAGCCACTTCCTGGACGTGTCCACCCCGCCCTCCCAGGCCTTCCTGCAGCTGCTGGCCACGCTGGCCTCCAGAGATCAGGACAAGCAGCGTCTGGAGCTGCTGGCCACGGTCAGTCCTCAGGCCTGTCTGTCCGTCTGTCTGTCTGTCTGTGTCTGTGTGTGTGTGGGAGGGAGGGGGAGTGGGGGTGGGGGTGGTGGTGGTTAGGGAAAGGATGGAGGGGTGATGGTGGTGGTGGTTGGTTGTTGGGGTATGTGTGTGGAGGGTGGGTGGAGGAGGTGGTGGAGGAGTGCGTGTGTGGGAGGGGGGGGGGGAGGGAGGGGTAGTGTGTGTGTGTGTTTGTATGTGTGTGGAGTAGGGGTCTGTGTGTGTGTTAATGTATGTGTGTGTGTGTGTGTCAGGGTGGGGGGTGGCGGTAAGTAAGTGCGTGCGTGTTCAAATTCATTTAACGTCTTTTCACAGTTGTGATATTAGACGGATGCGTGCGTGCGTGCGTGTGTGTATGTGTGGTGTGTGTGTGTGTGTTGTGTGTGTGTGTGTGTGTGTTGTGTGTGTGTGTGTGTGAGTGAGGATGGGGTCGGGTCGGTGGGTAGTGCATGTGTGGAGTGGCTGTGTGTGTGTTAATGTGTGTATGTGTTTCTTCTTCTTCGTCGACCGCTCAGACACCAACTATTGTTTGTTATATGAGCGAAAATGCGTCACGCTGCCATTAAGCGCATGGCAAATCAGGCCAAGTGCATCCGAATTCGGCATGAAAGAGAATTGTTATCTTTTAAGTCTTTTTGGAGATAAAGGCAGGAGAATGGACCAAGAAGGCAGAAAATAGACAAGAAGGAGGTGACAGGAAGAAAACGAGAAGGCAGAAACAAAGAGAGTAATAGAAAGGAGGATATTTCTAGCACAGAATTTCCAGAAGGTGGGGAGGCTATTTATACCGGCATCCGCACGCGGGGGGGGGGGGGGGGGATGTAAGAGATGGAAATTAAGTAAATTATCCGGAGGATTACTTTATGGCAAAATGTATGAGCAACTGTTTGTGTAACTTTCTTTGCTAATAATGTCTGTTTCTGAAATCGGTTAACACGTTATTAACAGTGTATCCTTTTTCTCTTTTTTTCTTTTGTTTTGTTTAAGCCTGTGCACATTTTGTTGGTTAATAGTATCGAAGATTGACAAGAGAAACAATCCTGATTTCCTATTTCAAATAATTGTGCTAGCTGTTTGTGTTAATTGATTCTGGGGTAGCTATTTGTTTAATTTGCAGTCTTCAGCATCACGCTTGGAGACAACTGAGGTGTGGCTTAGTTTGTACTTAAGTAGCCTCCCCGTTTTTAAAGCCCCTCTTTTTTTAGGGGACGGGATAGCTCAGTGGTCGGAGCACTCGCTTTCCCCCAGCCAAGGTTAGACAGCATCGAGCGTGGTTACCAGTTGGATGGGTGACCGTTTGTGCGTCTTGGCTTCAGTACAGTCCCCCAGTTCACCCAGCTGTAAATCAGTACCTGCCCTCTTTAGGGTCAGGGAAGGTAAAGCAGCGAGGGAGAGGAGATGGGCGCCGCCCTCAATATGCTGGCCCCTTGAGAAGTGAGGTCTCTGATGCCTCGCTGCCCTACGACCACACAGGTTATGGGACACCTTTGTAGGCAGCCCTTTCTTTATTTTCACTTAAGTTTTTGTTCGTCGGCTAGAGCTTCCATGTTCACCAGTGGCGAGTTCTTGTGTATACGACCGTTTTTGCCCATCATGAATGTAGCCGCATTCCGACCTCCGGGACACTTTCACTTGATGACGAAATAACGGGTCTGCTGACAAGGGAAATAATGGCTATTACCACAGCCGCTGTAAGCATGATTGCTTCCCTTTGACAACAAAACTGATGCAGAAAGGCCATAAGTCATAAGCTGCAAGTTGAAATCTCTGTAAAGCTGAAAGGGTTAAATGTTAATGTTTGCTTTGTGTGTGGTGGTGTTTGCCTGGATGGTTTGGGGTATTTTTTTTTGGGGGGAGGGGGAGTGGTGGCCTTGTAAACTCTCAAACAAACTTCTGTCCAGGCTTGTCAGAGCTTTTTCTACTTTCGTCGATACATGCTTGCCAAAAAAATCATGTGATGCAAATTGAATTAAAGACCCCGTTGTACATTTTGGTAAGCAGTGAATAGGGCCGGGAAACCCCACGACTTCATGGACCCTTGACATTGAAGTTGAACTGCTTTTACCCCTGGGCGGTAGCGTCCGTCACTGTCCTCTGTAAGTCACAGTGGAGTGGACGACCTGCCCACAGCTACCCAGGCCAACAGTATCCAGGTTTTGCTTTGTATTGCTGTCATGATAACAGCAACTCCAACCGTACCAAAGTAACCAAGGAAGACGACAGTACCTCTTTGACGATTGTTAGTGCCACCACCACCACCACTCTATCACCACACTCCTTCTCCCAAATTCAGAGGATTTCTTTTCTGCCTGTACCCCGGACGGGATAGCTCAGTGGTCGGAGCACTCGCTTTCCCCCAGCTAAGGTTAAGCAGCGTCCAGCGAGGTTACCAGTTGGATGATGGGTGACCGTTTGCGCGCCTTGGCTTCAGTACAGTCCCCCCAGTTCACCCAGCTGTAAATGGGTACCTGCCCTCTTCAGGGTCAGGGAAGGTAAAGCAGCGAGGAAGAGGAGATGGGCGCCGCCCTCAATATGCTGGCCCTAGAGAAGTGAGGTCTCTGACGCCTCGCTCCCCTACGACCTTATATAGGTTATGGGACTCCTTTACCTTTTTGTTTGTTTGTTTACTGTACCCAGGATTCCAAAGCCTACGAGGACTGGCGCTACGACCTGTACCCCAACCTGCTGGAGGTGCTGGACCAGTTCCCCTCCCTCAAGGTGCCGCCATCTTTGCTGATGACGCAGCTGCCGCTGCTGCAGCAGCGCTTCTACAGCATCAGCTCCTCGCCCATGGAGAGTGTGGGCGAGATCCACGCCACGGTGGCCGTGGTGCAGTACAGGACGCAGAGTGAGTGTGCGGGGTCAGCCTGCCAGGCTGCCAGCCACATGCCGCAAGCATGCAGGCACGCGCGCGCGAATATGTGCGCACGCACACTCGTATGAACGCATGCACACACACACACACACACACACACACACACACACACCACTTTAAGTGAACAGACGTAAAATTGAAGACACAACACGTGCGCACGAATAGTTTGTGCCTCAACTCTTCTTCCATTATATCCTGAAGTTTTATAACTATCTGAATTCATTTTAAATGACTATCTCAATAAATTGTGTTCATATATGTATTTGTTTGTTTGCTTCTTTGCTTATGTTTGTGCTTGAACTTTTCTATCAGTAGTACAGAAGTTTTATTATCTGCATCATTTCAAGTGACTGTCTATCTATTTTATCGTTCATATATCTATCTGTTTACTTGCCTTTCTGCTGACAATGTTGGTGTCAGCTAGTTATCACTTCCAACTTCGCTTGTTTTCCACACTTTCTTGTCAATTCATCGACTTTTCTTTTTTTATATTTATTCACAGACGGAACGGGTCCCATACACGAGGGTGTGTGTTCCGGGTGGCTGAACCGGTGTGAGCTGGGTGCCATCGTACCGTGTACCGTCAGAGCGTAAGTACCCGGCCAGTCAGATATGACAAACCATCGCCTTCTTTCACCAAGACCATCCATCAGTCTCTTTTGCTTATCCCCTCCACCCTACCCCACTCCCTCCCCCGTGATTACGCCGGCGGTCTGTCAGCATAAACAGCATCCCTACCTTCTGGAAGTTCTGTGCTAGAAATTTTCCTCTTTTCTATCCCTCTCTTTGTTTCTGTCTTGTTCTTTTTTCTTCCTGCCACCTCTTTATGGTCTTTTTTTTGTTGCCTTTTCTGGTCCATTGTGCTGCTTTTTTTCCCTTTCAGAAAGACTTCAAAGATAGCACTTTGATCCCGTGCTAAAGTCGTATGCGCTGGGCCTGACTTGCCAGGCGCTTACTGGTAGCGCAACACATTTTCGCTCCTATGACAGGCAACACGAGAGAGAGAGAGAGGAGAGAGAGAGAGAGAGAGAGAGAGAGAGAGAGGAGAGAGAGAGAGAGAAGAGAGAGAGACAGACAGACAGACAGACAGGCAGGCAGACAGACAGACAGAGAGACAGACAGAGAGACAGACAGACAGGCAGGCAGACAGAGAGACAGACAGAGAGAGACAGACAGACAGAAAGACAGACAGACAGACAGAGAGGTAGAGAAAGCAGACAAGTACGCCTATGGGTGTCTTTGTTTGCAGTGTTTATGTTGCACTCTACACAGATCGTTTGCTCAACTCCACACACCGTCAAGCACTTGAAAATAGCGCAAACATTTACAAGAAAGTACTCAACATTACACACATAAAGATATCTACCGTATCAACTTTAACTTTCTTTTACTCCACACATCATCAGCAATAACATTTTTTCCAATGCACTTATTATTTATTTATTCATTCTTTTATATCGAGGATAATGGAATAAGCACTCGTGTGCTTTTTTTTTTTTTTACATCCAGTCCCCGTGTGTTTGACCACAACAAACCCCCAAAGAACCCACGTGGTCTTGTTCGTTTAGGGCGCCTGCATTCCGTCTTCCGGAGGACCAGACTTTGCCGGTGATCATGGTGGGCCCAGGCACGGGTATCGCGCCCTTCAGGAGTTTCTGGCAGCAGCGAAAGATCGATATGGAGATGAACCCTGTGCCTGCGCGTGAGTAGGGGGGTGGTGGGGTGGTGGGGTGGGGTGGGGTGGGGTGGGGTGGGGTTGTAGTGGGTCGGGGTCAAAGTCAAGTCAAAGTCTAACTTTTATTTTCAAATGGTACATTGAATAAGCAGTGCATTTGCTTTTCTTGTGGGTGTGGTGCGGCGTTGTGTGGTGCAGTGTGGTGTGGTGTGGTGGAGTGGTGTGGTGGGGTAGGCTAGGGTGGGGTGGGGTGTGAGTGGTTTAGGGTGGGGTGGTGCGGTGTGGTGTGTGTGTAGTGTGGTGTGGTGCGATGCGGTGCGAAGTGGTGTGATTTAGTGTGTGTGTGTAGTGTGGTGAGGTGTGGTGTGGTATGTGTGTGTTGTGTGGTGAGGTGTGGTGTGGTGAGGTGTGGTGTGGGTTGTGTGTTGTGTGGTGAGGTGTGTGTAGTGTGGTGAGGTGTGGTGTGGTGTGGTGTGTGTTAGGGTGGTGTGGTTTGGTGTGTATGTAGTGTGGTGTGGTGTGGTGTGTGTGTGTAGTGTGGTGAGGTGTGGTGTGGGTGTGTGTGTGTAGTGTGGTGTGGTGTGGTTTGGTGTGTGTGTAGTGTGGTGTGGTTTGCTGTGGTGTGTGTAGTGTGGTGAGGTGTGGTGTGGTGTGTGTGTAGTGTGGTGAGGTTGTGGTGGTGTGTGTGTAGTGTGGTGTGGTGTGGTTTGGTGTGTGTGTTAGTGTGGTGTGGTTTGCTGTGGTGTGTGTAGTGTGGTGAGGTGTGGTGTGGTTGTGTGTGTGTAGTGTGGTTGAGGTGTGGTGTGGTGTGTGTGTGTGGTGAGGTGTGGTGTGGTGTGTGTAGTGTGGTGAGGTGTGATGTGGTGTGTGTGTAGTGTGGTTAGGTGTGGTGTGGTGTGTGTGTAGTGTGGTGAGGTGTGGTGTGGTGTGTGTAGTGTGGTGAGGTGTGATGTGGTGTGTGTGTAGTGTGGTTAGGTGTTGTGTGGTGTGTGTGTAGTGTGTGGTGGGTTGTGGTGTGGTGTGTGTAGTGTGGTGAGGTGTGATGTGGTGTGTGTGTGTGTGGTTGTGTGTGGTGGTGAGGTGTAGTGTGGTGTGTGTGTAGTGTGGTGAGGTGTGGTGTGGTGTGTTGTAGTGTGGTGTGGGGGTTTGGTGTGTATGTGGTGTGGTGTAGTTTGCTGTGGTGTGTTGGGTGTAGTGTGCGGTGTGGTGTGGTGTGGTTTGCTGTGGTGTCGGTGTAGTTGTGGTGGTGTGTGGTGTGGTTTGCTGTGGTGTCTGGTGTAGTGTGTGGTGCGGTGCTGGTGTGGTGTGGTTTGCTGTGGTGTCTGGTGTAGTGTGTGGTGCGGGGGGTTTGGTGTGGTTTGCTGTGGTGTCTGGTGTAGTGTGTGGTGCGGTGTGGTGTGGTTCTGTGGGTTGGTGTGTGTGGGGTGTGGTGTGGTTTGCTGTGGTGTCTGGTGTAGTGTGTGGTGCGGTGCGGTGTGGTGTGGTTTGCTGTGGTGTCTGGTGGTAGTGTGTGGTGCGGTGCGTGGTTGGTGTAGTGGTGTGGTGTGGTGGGGTTTTGCGGGTGTGGTGTGGTTGTGTGGGGGCTGTGGTGTATGGTGTAGTGTTGGTGCGGTGTGGTGGGGTTTGTGGTGTGGTTTGCTGTGGTGTCTGGTGTAGTGTGTGGTGTGGTGGGGTGTGGTTTGCTGTGGTGTCTGGTTGTAGTGTTGTGGTGCGGTGTGGTGTGGTGTGGTTTGCTGTGGTGTCTGGTGTAGTGTGTGGTGCGGTGTGGTGTGGTGTGGTTTGCTGTGGTGTCTGGTGTAGTGTGCGGTGCGGTTCGGTGCGGTGTGGTGTGGTTTTCTGTTGTGTCTGGTGTAGTGTGTGGTGCGGTGCGGTGTGGGGTTTTTGTTTGGGGTGTCTGTGTAGTGTGTGGTGCGGTGCGGTGTGGTGTGGTGTGGTGTCTCGTGTAGTGTGTGGTGCGGTGCGGTGTGGGTGTGGTGTGGTGTTCTGTTGTAGTGTGTGGTGCGGTGCGGTGTGGTGTGGTTTTCTGTGGTGTTGGTGTAGTGTGTGGTGCGGTGCGGTGCGGTGTGGTGTGGTTTGCTGTGGTGTCTGGTGTAGTGTGGTGTGGTGTGGTTTGCTGTGGTGTCTGGTGTAGTGTGTGGTGCGGTGTGGTGCAATGCTGGGCGTGGTGGGGTGGGGGTGTGGGGTTGTGGTGTGGTGTAATATGGTGTGGCTTGATGTGGTGTGGGTGGTGTGGTGTAATATGGTGTGGCTTGATGTGGTGTGGAGTGGTGTGGGGTAATATGGGGGTGGTTGGGGGTGGTGTGGAAATGGTGTGGTTGTGTGGTGTGGAGTGGTGTTGTGGCGTGGCATAGCATTGTATGGTATTGAATTGTATTTTGTTAACGTTGTAAGGTAATAGTCATATTTTTTGCTTGTATTGTATTGTAATGTATTGCATATTTACGTATCATATTGTATAGTATTGTAATGAAATGTAATGCAATGCATTATATTGTATCATATCGTATCGCATTGTGTAGTATTGCATTGTATACCATTAAGCGTTGTGGCAGAGTGTATATATAAACTTACATAATTATGTTTTTCTCTGG
>CM054157.1:35898421-35903421 GCA_028751875.1 Rapana venosa | reverse complement strand
TTTAAAATTATTATTCTATTATAGAATAATGAATGTTATTCTTCTATTCGGAGGAAGAAAGAATAAGCGCTCGTGTGCTTTTTTATGTTACATCCATCAGCGCCTGGGGTTTATCACAGTTCTTGATTAAACCATTGACGCTGGGGGCAACAGCAAAGTGAGAGGCTGCATGACCAGTGGCTTTCCCACTCATGGAAGTCCGCTTTACAGCTTAGTCTTTAGTGATTGACTATGACTCTCTGACTAGGAGGCTTGACTTGCACAGTCCTTATGTGCTGCAGCCCTGGGGGCTGGTTGGCCTTTGGAGAACATCTCCAACGCTGACTGTCCTTATGCCCACTTGGCCGAGAGAGTGGGGATGTACTGTGGGCATGGCATCTCCACTATAATCAAATTTCTGCCCAATTTCCGAAACAGCAGCTGCCTCCTCTGCTGTTTTTGAGGTCATCGTCGAACACGACGGACAAACATACATACCAGTCTCCTTGTGCAAGTGGCTTTGTAAATTTTATCATCTTTTCCCACCGGCACTCAGTGGCTTATGAGTATACGAGCTGCAGCAATGCACAAAATGACGACCAAAATGTATAATATTTAAACTGAAAAATGCACTCTACTTGCAACGTGATTATCTGCCCTTGACTTTGTTCAGGGGTACGTTCAAGACAAGAGACACAAAATGCACTCTGCTTGCAGTGTGCTGATTTATCTGCCCCTGTTCAGGTGTACGTTCAAGACAACAGACACAAAATGCACTCTGCTTGCAGTGTGCTGATTTATCTGCCCCTGTTCAGGTGTACGTTCAGGACATCCTCTTCAAGAACGCCAAGAACACCTATGAGGCGGTGGTGAAACGGGGCGGCCACTTCTACGTCTGCGGTGACGTGTCCATGGCCAATGACGTCACCAAGACCCTGGAGCAGATTCTGATGCAACATGGCGGCATGGAGGCAGAGCAGGCCAAGCACTTTGTGCTGAAGCTGAAGGTGGGGTGTTGTTGTTGTTATTGTTGTTGTTGTTGTTGCTGTTGTTATTGTTGTTTGGCGTTTCCCAGATTAACGCATTGGGGGAATCATCCAACGTATGTACTGTATTACACACTTCATACGTGGGAATCATGCATAATACTATAAGTACACACAGGACGATGAGTTTGCGTGATTGGCTGAGCTTTTTCGTTGAAGTACCTTGCCATGGTATCCTGACTTGACATATTGATAGCCAGATCGCACTTAATGATATCCGATTGTATACAGTAACCTTGTGGACTTCAGAGGGAGGATTTCACCTTCACCTTCTCGTATCCCCTGGTCTAGTAGATCGTTGAGACACCGCTGAAAATGCCGCCACCAGCTTCCACTTAGTTTGTCTTTTTGCAATATGAAGTAAAATGCCAGTTATCATTATCAACTGACAAAGGGTGCTCAGTGATATGCAATTGCGTTTTGTACAACTGGAAGTTTTAGAGTCCCCATAGCTTACCTTCTTTTCTTGTTGCCAGAAACAGTTTCTTTTAGATCGATAAACAAATCGTAGTTAGTGATGTCTTGCTCCATGCTAAAACATGCTAGTGGATCGGTGGTCTAGAGGTAACGCGCCTGTCTAGAAAGCGAAAAGTCCGGGTCTGAAGTGTGCGGCGGTTCGTACCGCGTTTGGACCGGAAATTTTTCCCCCATCCATTAGACCATGAGTGGTGGTCTGGGCGCTAGTCTTTCGGATGAGACGATAAACCGAGGTCCCGTGTGTTACACGTAATTATTTAGCGCACGTAAAAAACCCCACGGCAACAAGAGAGTTGTCCCTGGCAAAATTCTTAGAAAAAAAGCCACTCTGATAGGGAAACAAATACAGCTTCAAAAAAAAAAAAAAAAAAAAGGGTGAAAGGGTGGCGCAGCGCTAAGTGGCGACGCGTTCTCCCGCTCTCCCCGGGGAGAGCAGCCCGAATTTCACGGAGAGAAATCTGCCGTGACTTAAAGTGGTATGAAATAAAATCTGAGCGCTTTGATTTGTTGCTTTACAAGATTCAGCGCTATATAAATTTCATACATTATTATTAAAAAAGAACTGGACTTAGGTGCGTCAAGTTAGCTTCTTTCTTGCAGTGTTCAGAGATATTCTCAGTGCATCAACAGACAGTTTATATTCAATGATTTTTTTCCCTTTTATCGATAGACAAGTTGTACTCGGTAGCATCCCGTTTTATTGATAGAAAAGTTGTAGTTGTACTCAGTGATAACCTATTGCATATGCCGAAACTAAAAATGTTAAGAGAGATCCCCTCAGTTTTCCCTTGTTTACCATAATTAGACATAGAACAGGCAAATCGTACTCGATACTGTTCTCATCCATAACATTTTATTTATTTATTTTATTTTATTTTTTTATATCGAGGATAGTGTAATAAGCACCTATGTGCTTTTTTTTACATCCAGTCCCCATGTGTATGCGGTTTTGTAAATTTTGTCATCTGTTCCCACCGGCACACAATGACCTACTCTTACGAAAAGCGGAACAGGATTTAACGTGTGCGTAACATTAAACCTAACAGTGGTGCACTTGGGTTGCTTCTTTTTTAAAGTATCCAGCGAAACTTCCAAGAGAAATACCCAGCAAGACTAGTATGAGCCGTTAATTGACGTTCTTCTCTTGCTGTACAGCTATGGACTGGTGGTTTCGAAAATCTGTTACTGAATACACGTTGTGAAAACCCCGTTCTATCTATCTATCTATCTATCTATCTATCTATCTATCTATCTATCTATCTGTCCCGTAGTCTGCCGACCGTGGGGGCACCCTCAAAGACTCAACACCCAGTTCCCTCCATTCCTCTCTCTGTTCTGCCTTTCTCAGGGTTTTGTTGAGTTCTAGGCCTGTCCATTCGCTGATGTTATCCTCCCAGCTCTTCCTTGGTCTGCCTCTTCTTCTTCCTCCTTGGACAGTGCCTTGCAAAACTGTCTTTGCAAGTCCTTTGGATCTTGTGACATGCCCATACCATTAGCATTTACTAAATCAGCTACCAGCACCATCCTCGTCCTCCTTGACATTGCTCTCTTCCCGCAGAACGCCAACCGCTTCCACGAGGACATCTTCGGCGTGAACATCCAGAAGAGCACGGAGACGGGCGACAAGAGCAGGGACCAGGGTCAGAGGGCCTGGCAGTTCATCGACTCGCCCAGCAAACCCTCCTCCAAGGAAGTGGCCAAGCCCATGCCCCTGCCGGTCAGTCCTTGCACACATTCCTACCTACACTCCTAGATAGATAGATAGCTAGCTAGGGTCTGCAGTGGGTTAGGTAGGGTTGGATTGGGCTGGGTTGGGTCGGTTGGGTCAGTCGGTTGGGCTAGGTTGGGTTGGGGTCGGTTGGGCTTGGTTGGTGTCGGTTGGGTTGGGTTGGGGTCGGTTGGGTTGGGTCGGGGTCGGTTGGGCTGGGTTGGGGTCGGTTGGGTCGGTTAGGCTGGGTTGGGTCGGTTGGGTTGGGTTGGGGTCGGTTGGGCTGGGTTGGGTTGGGGTCGGTTAGGCTGGGCTGGGTTGGGGTCGGTTGGGTTGGGTCGGTTGGGTTGGGTTGGGGTCGGTTGGGCTGGGTCGGTTGGGTTGGGGTCGGTTGGGTTGGGTTGGGGTCGGTTAGGCTGGGCTGGTTGGGTTGGGTCGGTTGGGCTGGGTTGGGTTGGGGTCGGTTGGGCTGGTTGGGTTGGGGTCGGTTAGGCTGGGCTGGGCTGGTTGGGGTCGGTTTGGCTGGGCTGGGCTGGGTTGGGGTCGGTTTGGTTCAGTTGGGTTGGGTCATTTGGGTTATAGTATATTGTACTGTAATGAAGTGTATTGCACTCTACTGAAGTGTATTGCATTGTAGTGTACTGTACTGTAGTGTGGTGTGTTGTACTGTGCTGTGCTGTGTTGTGTTGTGCCGTGCTGTACTGTTTCGAAGTATAATGCAGAATACTACACTGCTCTGTTCTGTTTGATAGTGCAGTGAAATGCGGTGTAATTCAACACAGGACAGCGTGCTCTGCTGTGCTGTGCTGTATTGTATTTTACTGTGATGTCTCAAATCGCATTGTATTGCACTGGACTGTGCTGTGCTGTGCTGTACTGTTGCCACGATAGATTTTCCTGACTAAAAGTTCGGGCTTCTTTCTCCAGGAACAGGGTATGCCGTAAGAGCAGCATCGTAATCTAAAAACTATGTGTAAATCATATTGGGCATTTCCATACAAACAGGAGTCGTCATTGGAGATGAACATTGTTTTTTTCAGTTGTTTAGCTGGTGAGGCTGCTAATTGGTTATGTTGATGGAAGATATGTGTGTGTATACGTAAGTGTGTGCGTGTGTGTGTGGTGTGTGTGTGTGTGTGTGTGTGTGTGTGTGTGTGTGTGTGTGTGTGTGGGGTGTGTGTGTGTGTGTGCGGGTACGTACGTGTGTGTTGTGTGCGTGCGTGCGTGCATATGTGTGTGTGTGCGTGCGTGTGTGTGTGTGTGTGTGTGCGTGTGTGTGTGTGCGTGCGTGTGTGTGTGTGTGCGTGTGTGTGTGTATGTGTACGCGTGCGTGCGTATTTCTTGTGCATGTATGAGCGCGTGCACACCTCCGTCTATTTACTTGTGAGTTTTTTGTTAAACGCAATAATCTTGATGTGAAAAGGAAAAGCACCTGAGTGCTTGTTCCATTGTACTCGATATAAAATAATAAATACATAAATATACTTTTTTTTAATAAAAAAAAAATTATGTCATCTGAGCGCTTTGATTTGTTGCTTTACAAGATTCAGCTTATTATAAATTCCATACATTATTATTATTATTATTAGGGGGACGGGATAGCTCAGTGGTCGGAGCACTCGCTTTCCTCCAGCCTAGTTAGGCAGCGTCGAGCGTGGTTACCAGTTGGATGGGTGACCGTTTGCGTGCCTTGGCTTCAGTACAGTTCCCCTAGTTCACCCAGCTGTAAATGGGTACCTGCCCTCTTTAGGGTCAGGGAAGGTAAAGCAGCGAGGGAGAGGAGATGGGCG
>CM054157.1:35880921-35893421 GCA_028751875.1 Rapana venosa | reverse complement strand
CTTTAAAAGCACTAATGTGCTCCCTGTTGAGAATCCTTAGTCCTTGTTGTTAGTTGTTAACCCATGCTTTAGTCTGTGACTGTTCGTGCTCTGAAGCCATGGGGCACACACGATGCCTGGATTGCATTGAATGGTACAAGGGCATGTTCCATGGACTGGGTTGGAGTATAACGCCGGGGCTTTTATCCTTTTTTAAATTATGCTCTGTTGTTTTAGTTTTTGTTGTGTTTTATAGCTCTTTTGTAGAAAAGCGAGTTTAAGAGACCAAAGAATTTTCGGTTGGTTGAGGGTTATTTTACCAATCTTTCTGTTCATATACTGAACAGAAGGTGATTTTTTTTGTCCGCGGAAAGGTATTTGACTTGGTTGGTATGCTAAGGTATAATTCGTGTCAGTTTTCTTCAGTTTTTAACGCATTGTTTGTCTGCGCGTTTGTATAGATTTGACTTATGTAGATGTGCATCGGTTTTGCATAATTATTTAACAACTTTGTACACTGTATTAACATAGTTTATGATTCCGTACAATAGAACTATACACGGAATAAATGGCTCGAATTAGACAAATATATCACTCCATTATCAACTTGTCGTTTGCTGATAAATAAAGGGGTGTCTGTTGAGGTGAGCTTTTGATTGATTTCTGCTATAAGTTTGTGTGTTTTTTGGGGTTGGGGACGTATTTTGCATGCAATCATTTTCCTTGTAGCTGCAATGATTGCAGGAGACATATTTAAAAAAAATCTATATGATTGCACATCTGTGATGACTAGGCAAATGTGACGACGTGATGTATGATACTTGTAGATAACGAAGTTGGAGTCATTGTTAAAAGCTGCTTTCTCTGCCGACTCGATTCATCACACACTTCATGTCTGTACCTGTTGACAATAATAGCAGGAACTACCTTTGAACGTTATTACTGAGGTGTTTTCTTAGAATTAATGAGTGTAGTTTGTTTAACATAGTATAGCGATGTTAGGATATGGGATACTTTCGTTTAGTTTGAGTGAGGGATGGTGTGAAGGTGGTGGTAATGGTATTGTCGAGGTTTGTTTTTCGTCTCTTTTGTTTTGTTTGAGGTTTGCTTGTTATGTTTTGTTTTCGTAGTGTGGTCGGTTTTCTTTTCAGTTGATGCAGGGAATCAACAAGTCTGGTTATTTACAATGCATTGTTCCACACTGTCGTGCTGATCGTGTGTGCTTTCTTCCTGAAGAAAGGGGAAGAGGAGACAGACCCCAGAGCTTCTAGTGGTCACAGATGTCTGACTGTTGGTCTTCACTTCTCTTACACAGGTGGGGAAGAAATGGTCTGTCCTCCTAGTAGGTATGCTGAGAACAGTTGACGTGTTTCTAACCGAACTAGTTTGCCAAATGCAAACTGTTCAGTTTACCAAATACGTAATGTTGAGTTTTCGAATGCAATGGAATGACTTTTATGAGGTAGAGACGATGTATTAGTGATGACGTCTGTCATTTTGTATATGTTTGTGACAATGATAATGATGTTTGAATTGTAAGTTAGAATGTTGGTTACTTCTTTGAATACCATGGATTGGAGTACAATTATTCATGTGCTGTTGTTATGCATATGCTCTCTCTCTCTCTCTCTCTCTCTCTCCTCTCTCTCTCTCTCTCTCTCTCTCTCTCTCTCTCTCGCTGTGCATATAATTTGCTCTTCGAAGATAACTGACTGTTGAAATTCCTTGTAAATCTGCAATTTTGAATAATGATACTATTTTATTCTTGTTGTCGGTGTGGATGTTTGAAGTAGAAACATAGATTGGGGTGACGGGTGGTGGGGGGGGGGGGGGGGGGGGGTGGGGGGAGTGTTGATTGTTCGGTTTCTTCCTAGGAATCTCTCTCTCTCTCTCGATCTCTCTCTCGCTCTCTCTCTCTCTCTCTCTCTCTCTCTGTCTGTATTGTTCTATATTTTTCATCTGATTACTGTTTGCCCAGCTGTGATGACGAAACACAACAAAATTAATGACGTTTTTTTTTCCATTTAACTTTGACGTTGCTGCCATGATGACGTCAATGATGACGTATAGAAGGATGAGGTAGGTGTAGTCAAGGAAAAGTGAGAAGAAATGAGCTGGTATGATGACTTTTTCCTTAGAGTTTTGTTTTCCTTATATTTGTTTGTGTGTTTTTTCTCTCCGAGTTTTCGATGGATGCGGGGGGAAAGGAGCGTGGTTAGCAATACTGTAGTGGTGGCGGCTAGTGTCTGCTGCTGGACAGAGCTCTACATGGGTTTTTTTTTTTGTTTTTGGTTTTTTTGGGGGGATGGAATGTGGAGTGAACTCTTTGCTTCTAGCACTGTGGATTCTGATTCTCTTTTCTAAACGTCATCTGTGTAAATGGAGATATACAGAGAATTGCATGTATATATATATGTATATTGTCTGCCGTTTTCTGGAGGGATGGGGAGGGGGGGGGGGAGGGGGGCATGAACGACCACTGGTTTCTTGAAGATTTTGTTTTCGGGGTTTTTTGGGGGGTTTTGTTGGGTTTTTTGAGGATTTTTTTTTTTTTTTTGGGGGGGGGGGGCTGTCTTTCCTTGTATATATTATGGCATTAAAACATATGTACACGAATGATGCGGTTGTATATTTCCTTTTTCATTTTGCTTGAAGTTTCTCTCTTTTTCTAGAATAGTTCATGGTATGCACGTGTATAATTTTTTTTTTTTTGGTCTTTGTTCTTTTGTAATAGATGTGTAAAACTTTGAATGATTCCAGCCCCATGTGTATCTCCACATCTTGAATCGTTTCTTCTCTCTCTCATTTTTGTTGGTAATAGTTGTCTCTGTGTCTGATCTATCCGAATCTGACATGCATTAGCGTATGTCCAGATCTGTTGCTGCCAGTAACGATGATGATCAAAGTGCATTTGTATGGCGCAGTACGGTTTTCTCGTTTTGATCAGTTTTGGAGACAAACCAACTGCTGGTGTAAGCTGAAAGTACCTGGGGTTGCATTAGGAGGAGATCAAGACATCAGATTCACAGGTTCCAGTCAGATTCGGTTAGTGTGGGAACAATAATTATTTACTGACTAACTATAAACACTAAACTTGGCTGGTAACGAATATTTTCAAGAACTGCTACCTCTACTACCACTGCTTGTCTCTAGGCCCAGAAACATATCCTCTCCCTGCATATCTCTGGACACAACGTAGGATTGATCAGGCGAGGGGCTCAGGTGGACTTCATTCTAATTTATTAGCGTAGCACACACTTGTTGGACTTTGCCCGTCTCAATCTCTCAAACTAGGAATAGTGGTGCTCTAGGTTTTGCTTTTGTTCTCAGATCAAGCAAGAAACAGAGACCCCGTGCTTATCAGAATCCAGCACATGTACTAGAAGGCTCAGCAGCAAGAGATGAGGTTTTGTTTCGCTTGTTTTTGTTTTTCTTTTGCAAACATTGTATAGAGAAAAGCCTCTCTCTCCTTCAAAAACAAATTCACCTGCTTGAAGAACCTGTAGGTTCAAAAGGGTGGCATTTGACTTGTGATAGATAACACGCTGATCCCAATGAGAAATCTGCTGTAAATGATGTCAAAATAGTTCAGAGTGTGTACGAATTATGTTGATTTTTAAAAAAAGACTAGAAAAGACAAAAAAAAGATGCTGGTGAATGCTGTCTGTGTTTCCCTGCTAATGTAAAGTTTAGGTGGGTTTTTTCAATGAAACATTGCAATTGTCTTCTTTCTTACCTACCTATTTAAGAATGTTCCTGTAGTCTTATTGTACTACAAATAATTATTTAGAAGAAGAAGAAAAAACTCCTGCCAGGAAGAAAAGAAGCCATGTGTATAGAAAGTCGATGAAAAGGTGTGGTATAATGATACCACCTTGCTTTCTGTACAAATCTGTTTACCCTCATTTCATTTTTGTTGTTGTTGTTGTTATTCAAAGTGTGATAAGGCCTTTTTGGACTGTAGAGCTACAAACAACATGACCTAAAATGGAAAATTTCCCCCGAGAAAAAAAAGGAGAATGGGTGTCAGGCCAGGAGAAAGGCGAGGTTACCCTGGAGATCATTCTGTCTGTACATACCGCACACAGTTGTGTCCCTTGTTTCTAGGTGGGTTCCTGTTCTCCGGACTGTTTGTGTAACTGCTATTGACCATAGTTCATTTTCCTTCGTTTCTTTTTCTCACCAACAACTTCCAACAGACTGTACTCTATGGTTCTGTATTTCTTGGGGTTTTTTTTCTTCCTTCTGCTGGATATATCGATCTTTAAAACAACGCTTTCGTTTATTGGAAAATCTAATATTCTAGGTGCTTTTACAGAACACACATTTCACACACACACAAACACACACACACACACACACACACACACACACATCACACACACACACACACACACAACCCCACACACACACACACAATCTGTAAGCATGCGTGCTCTTTTTGAAAGAGGTACATATTTATGAGAGATTGTAGCATGACAAAAATGTTTAAAAGACCATTTACAATTCCTGTTGGTAGAAATGATTATGGTGATAAGAAGAATAGTTGTGCAGGTAATAATGATAACGACAGCAATAATGATGATAATACAACTTGTTTACACGACTATCTACAAATGCTTTATTAGCAATGGTCATAGCAATAATGATAACAATAAGATTAGCAATAATAATAATATCCCGGGGAAAAATGGAAATATGTGATTCCCGGTTTTTAAAAAAATAAATATTAATTGCTTGAAGATAGGTAGATGTTTCTATTCTTCCAGGTTGTTTTTTTAAGATTAGTAGATTTAGGTTAAGTCCTTTTGCTAGTGTAACATTGATATTTCCATGTTTTCTCCCCTCTATAGGTGTCTCAAGAAGCATTCTTTTTATTGCCTATGCATTGAAGATATTTCACAAGCAATTCTGCTTTACTGTACATTCTTTTCGTTTTTCTTTTTTCTTATTCTTATTTTTGGAATAACCCGTCACTTTTCTTCCGGCACGTGGTGTGTATCATTCTTCGTATTTCTTCACTCTGTGCATTTAATTGACGATTAAAAAAATCTTGTGTTTAATAGTTGTGTGTTCTTGCGTGCAATTTATTATGTGTGAAATGGAGAGAGAGAGGAGAGGAGGGGGTGATGGAGTGGGGGGGGGGGGGGGGGGTTGTATGTACGTTTTTCATATAGGTGGTTGTAGAAAAACGACCACATTGGTGTGAGTGTGTTTTGGGGTGTGTGTGTTTTGTGTGTGTGTGTATGTGTGTGTGTGTGTGTGTGTGTGTATGTGTGTGTGAGTGTGTTGTGTGTGTGTAAACGAGTTGTCTGCACCTCGTCTGCCTGCCTGCCTGCTTGTTCTCTCTCTCTCTCCTCTCTCTCTCTCTCTCTCTCTCTCTCTCTCTCTCTCTCTCCTCTGTCTCTTCCTCTCTCTGCGGTGTGAAGTCCTTCAGATGAGACTATAAACCTGTCCCGTGTGCGAACGGACGCAGAACATCTTCCTCACACGTTAAAACCCGTTCCGCTTTTCGAAAGAGTAGGCCAATGTGAGCCGGTGGAAACGGACGACAATTTACTCAACAGCATAACACACACGGGGACTGGATGTAAAACGCACGTGAGTTCTCATTCCATTTATAAAAAGAATAAAAATAAATAAAATTATCAAAATAAAAGAATTCAATAAATGAAACAGAATGTCCATTTCTACACACACACTCACACTTTGCACTCTTTTTGAGAGCACCCAAACAAATCCCTACCCCCCCCCCCCCCCCCCCATCTCCCACACACACACACACACACACACACACACAACAAAACGCTGTACACCAACCATCCATACCTGTCGCACCTTCCTACTACGCCCCTTGTGATTATTCTGTCCTGGCCTATCAGACAGACTTGCTGTGGTTGTTTATTTATTTATTTATTTATTTATACCACTTTAAGTCACGAGATTTCTCTGCGTGAAATTCGGGCTGCTCTCCCCGGGGAGAGCACGTCGCCACAAGAGCAGCGCCACCCCTTTTTTTTCTGCAACTGTATTTCTTTCCCTATCAGAGTGGCTTTTTTCTAAGAATTTTGCCAGGGACAACTCTCTTGTTGCCGTGGGTTCTTTTTCGTGCGCTGCATAATTTTGTGTAACACACGGGACCTCGGTTTATCGTCTCATCCGAAAGACTAGCGCCCAGACCACCACTCATGGTCTAATGGATGGGGGGGAAAAGTTTCGGGCCCAGACGGGGTACGAACCCGGACTTTTCGCTTTCTAGACAGGCGCGTTACCTCTAGACCACCGATGTGGTGTAGTTGCTTTTTGTTGTTGTTTTGGGGCTGGTTTTAGGGGAAGATAGGGGTGTTTTTCATATAATTTTTGCTTTTGTATGTGTCTTTTTATTCTCCTAAATTCTTTTCTTTCTGAGAGGGGTGCATTATAATAATAATAATAATAATGTATGGAATTTATATAGCGCTGAATCTTGTAAAGCAACAAATCAAAGCGCTCAGATTTCATTCATACCACTTTAAGTCACGGCAGATTTCTCTCCGTGAAATTCGGGCTGCTCTCCCCGGGGAGAGCAGGAGAGCGCGTCGCCACAAGCGCAGCGCCACCATTTTTTTTCTATTTCATGTCTGCAACTGTATTTTGTTTCCCTAGGGGTATTTCTAGTATTTTGCTATTGTCTGTTGGGTTTTTTTCTTAAAAAAATTTTCTGACAGAAAGGCATGCAGACTTTTATCATCAAAACGGCCATAAAAAAATAGAAATAAAAATAACCGCCTAAAGTTGTAGCGAATTGACTCCAGTCAAAAGGCAGCCCGGTGTGTAAGTTACTGCTATGTCAAGGACAAGAGACTTCCAACGCAGTCAAGCATTCACCCTCGCTTCACTGCATAGGCGATAATGGTTAGTTTGGTTGTCGTCCACCCCCCCCCCCCCCCTCCCCCTTCTGTTGTTAATGCTGTACTTTGTGTGAAGAAGCACGAAGCTCTTCACCCATACTGTTATGATTTTGCCTTCAATAAGAAGAAGAAGAAGAAAGAAAGAATGGAATCTATATAGCGCTATATCTTGCACAGACAAATCAAAGCGCTTGGACTCGACCCATTCTTGCACAGTCATGTCACCAATAACAGTTAACAGTCCCTACAAATCCAAATGCGCGCGCGCGAACACACACACACACACACACACATACACAACACACACACACCATACACACACCACACACACCACAACACACACACACACACACACACACACACACACACACCACTCACTCATACACACACACACACACACGACGCGCGCGCGCGTCAAGGTTATACACTTTGGCAAGGTGATGGGATTTCGGCTGTTGAAGGCAGGGGCAGTTATGAGATGAGACAGGAGAGGGACATCTTAGGTTTGAAATAATGTTCGTCATCATCATCATTGAGAAAACACACGCTTCAGAACTCCACAGCTCGTCACACACTTTAAAGCAGCTCCAAGTTCAAAGTGTGCGTCTTGCTGGACCTCTGTGAAGAAGGCCCTTTTTTACCACACATCATATTTCCTCTGCTTTTTTCTGTCGAGTCATAGAATCCATCTGGGCGAAAATAGAATGTAAGCTTGTATCAACAGCATGCACAGGTTCATACTCAGAGCTCGGTTCTTATTTTTCCATCACACACACTTACACACACACGTACGCACGCACACACACAGACACACACACACGTGCGCGCGCGCACACACACGTGGTGGATAGACGTTAAAACAAAGACAGACAGACTGATAGCCAGACAGGCAGACAGACAGACAGTCTGATAGGCAGACAGACACACAGAGACAGACAGACACACACACACACATACACTAATTAAGAGTTATGTTAAGTTTGTTATGTTATGCAAGGTATGGTATTTCCATAATGTGCTGTTTGTTTGCCCTCTGAGGTGTTTTATTTTACATAATTAATAATACTTCTTCCTCAGTACACACACACACACACACACACACACACACACACACACACACACACACTCACACTCACACATGCCCACTCCCTCTCTCTCTGTCTGTCTGTCTTCTCTCTCTCTCTCTCTCTCTCTCTCTCTCTCTCTCTCTCTCTCTCTCTCTGTCTCTCTCTCTCTCTCTCTCTCTCTCTCTCTCTCTCTCTCTCTCTCTCTCTCTCTCTCTCTCTCTCTCTCTCTCCCTCTCTCCTCTTTCTATGTGCGCACTTGAACTTACACATGTTCATTTCATAATTCTTTTCCCTATGTCTAATATCTCTTCAAATGGAAGGAGGTTAAAGCAAAGAACAACACACACACACACACACACACACACACACACACCCCACACAATCACACACATAATTACACACGCATACACACACATTTAATCACACACACACATAATCACACACACATACATACACACACACATAATCACACACACATACACACACACATAATCACACACACACACACACATAATCACACACACATAATCACACACATACACACACATAATCACAGACACACACACACAACATACACACACACGTAATCACACACATACACACACATAATCACAAACACACACGCATGCACACACACATACACACACACACATACATACACACACACATAATCACACACATACACACACATAATCACACACACACTACACACACACATAATCACACACACACACACATAATCACACCACACATACATACATCACACACATAATCACACACACAACATACACACACACATAATCACACACACATACACACACATAATCACAGACACACTCACACACACACACCACAACACCCACACATAAACACACACAAAACACCACACACACACACACAAACACGCACCACACACATACACACACACATAATCACACACATACACACACATAATCACAGACACACACACACGCACCACACACACATAAACACACACAACACACACACACCACACACACACACACACACATACACACCACACATAATCACACACAACACACACACACAACACACACATACACACACACATAATCACACACACACAGACACACACACACACACACACACACACACACACACACACACACACACACACACACATACCACCACACACATAATCACACCACACACACATACACACACACACACACACACACCACGCACGCACACACACCATGTCACTAACCGGTCATGAACTCTGCAACTAGAAGAAACATTTCTGTCCCTTTTTTTCTTTTTCTTCTTTTCTCTTTTCTTTTCTTCTTTTTCTTCTTTTCTTCTTTTTCTTTTCTTCTTTTTTTTGTTGGTCATGACTACCTCTCGTTTCTACCCAAATTGTTGCCACCCACCACCACCACCCTCTTAACTCAACCCCACCCCTCACCCCCGCCCCAACCTCCCTCCACCCTTTCAACCTTCTTTCTATCTCCTCTCTCTTTCAGCTACCTATTTTTACCTTCTTTTTTTTTTTTTTTTAAACAAGGTAGAATCTACCCGAAATGATTTGCGAAACCCATGTGGCTAATTGTCAACAACTTGTGCTGGATTTCATTGCTAAAGGTGCTTTATATTTGTTTGTTTGTTTTTTCAACCTTTGCTGACATATATCCAAGAAATGGCTTACTTCTTTTAAAAAAAAAATCCAGCACATTCCCTCCCCCCCCCACCCACCCCCCTCCGCATTCCCTTATGGGAATAAGGGAGAGGACGTTAAGAGAGGTTGTGTGTGTGTGTGTGTGTGTGTGTGTGTGTGTGTGTGTGTGTGTGTGTGTGGTGTGTGTGTGGTGTGTGTGTGGTGTTTGTGTGTGTGTGTGTGTGTGTTGTGTGTGTGTGGTTTGTGAGTGTGGTGTGTGGTGTGTGGTGTGTGTGCGTGAATGTGAGTGTGTGTGGTGTTTGTGAGTGTGTGTGTGTGGTGTGTGTGAGTGTGTGTGTGTGGTGTTTGTGTGTGTGTGGTGTTTGTGTGTGAATGTGTGTGTGGTGTTTGTGTGTGTGTGGTGTTTGTGTGTGAGTGTGTGTAGTGTTTGTATGTGTGTGTATGTGGGGGTGTGTGGTATGTGTTGTGTGTGTGTGTGTGTATGTGTGTGTGTGTTTTGTGTGTGTGGTGGGTGTGGTATGTGTGAGTGTGGGTGTGGTATGTGTGAGTATGGTGTGTGTGTGTGTGTGTGTGTGTGCGTGTTCATGCTAGCAGGTTTTGTAACAGATAAGTGTTATATATATATATATATATAATATATATATATATATATATATATATATATATATATATATATATATATATATATATAAGCTATGCACACGACCCAGCATTGCCTCTGGGAACTAAAGGAGAAGAAAATAAGAAAGTTTTTTTTGTGTGGCTGGGTGTTTTTTCTTTCTATGGTGTTGCTATCATGTTTTGTAACAGACAGACGGTTGTGTTACATATATGTATATATATATATATATAAATATATATATAGAGAGAGAGAGAGAGAGAGAGAGAGAGAGAGAGAGACAGATAGATAGATAGATAGATAGATAGATAGATAGATAGATAGATAGATAGATAGATAGATAGATAGATAGATAGAAGCTATGTCAAATAGATCGGAAAAGGGCGGTCAGTCGGAAGGCCTGTGAAGCCTGGCTTTATGACAGACAGAAGTCAGTCAAACCAGTGCGCTTGACTGAAGTGGGGGGGAGGGCGGTTTGAAGTAAGTGAAGGGGATCGCAGATCTCTTGTCTGGGTGTGAAGCAGTGTGCGGGCCCAGCACAGATCAGCGGGTGTTTAGACAAGCCCTGTGGGGGTCAGGACTAGGGATCTAGGGGCTGTAGAGAAGGATTCCATCTTTTGTGTCTGGTTGTTTGGTTGTTGTTAGGAGGAAAAGATTTTTAAAAAATAAATTACAAATAGCGATTATGATTTCTTCTAAAGTGGATTTCATCAGCGCTGTTTTCCTCCAGTTTTGTTAAAATTCTCCATGTATATATATATATAAAGAGAGATTTTTTTTTTTTTTTGTTAAAGCAGGATTTTCACTGTTATACTACTGACTTTGCTACATTTTACATTAGTTTTCTGTCTTCTTTAGGCTTCTGGACAGAAAGCTAGCTGCGTCATAGAAGCGGGGGTTTCTTGTAGGAAGAACATGAAGGCTCCAGGTTTGGTAGTGGGCAGGGGGCAACAGCAGTTTGGCCAGAGACCAGGAATGGGACTGTGTGACCCCTCTGCCTCTGTTGGCGGGTGTCTGTAGTGCTGCCTGTACAGGCTAGAGGACATCACTAGAGGACATCACTAGAGGACATCAGCTGTGTTCTGCTGTCTCTCTGCTTCAGACACAGAAACACCGTGCACGTTGACAGCTTCGCGACTGGAACGCGGGTGTGCATGTGTGTGTGCCTGTATGTGGCTAGTGCTGTGGATTACTAGTGCGTCATCATCTTCAGTTCATCATGCCTCGAAAATCGGTGAGTTGCATCTGATTTTGGAAATGGATACGCAGATAAACAATACGTACATACTGTCAAACACTTTAACAATGTGTATGAACATACATAGTAGCACAAACACCCATACTTAATTATGCGTAGCACACATAAAATAATTATGACGTATATTCTGTAGAACTGCTTGTCTGGTTTTTGTTCAGTCTCTGTATTTCTTCGGCTGTTTGTGTAAAGTTTGTTCTGTCTTGGAGTGTTCTGCCTACTGTTCTGTCCTGTTGTCTGTTTTGTTCGTGTTTGTTTCGGTATGCCATGGTTTTTCCCTGCTATCTATGTCACAAGCTGTGTCTGCTTTGTCTCTCTTTGTACTGGCTTGTATCTCGATATGTATCTGGCTCTGTCCTGCTGGTTTTAGCGTCATTTGTCTCGGTAGCATTCTTACTGTTTTCTTCTTCCTTCATTCTGTGTGTGTGTGTGTGTGTGTGTGTGTGTGTTCTGGAGTGAAAAGGGCGTATTCTTGAAACGGCCACGCCCCCTGTGTCGTGCAGTGAATTGAATGAATTCACATCAAACTCTGAGATGACAGGCCTGACATTTTTATGTTTGGTTCTAGAAGTGAGGAATGGATTTAGTTTATTTAAAAACACCCCAAAAAAAAACTTAAAAAATCGACGTAAACTTACTACTGAAAGCAGTTTCACACACTCGTTCACCCTGGCTATGAACAAACGATTATGTTTTCTTTAAAAAAAATATCTCCGCATAATTTATGATGAAATGGTTATGTTATCAAGAACAATAGTACTAGCAATAATGATAACAACAGTGAAGCTTCTTGAATCAGTTGGCACACTTGGAAACGGAGGAATCTAAAGGGCAATAACTCGAATGACGGCAAGTCTCTTGAGTGCCTGCCCCTTCTTTGCATGTAACTGCTCAGATGAAATGAGAGAAGTTGCCAAAGGTTTGTAGTTGTTTTACAAGGAACTCGGGCATGCAATTCTTGCTAAAAACACTTAGCTTTAATCTATACACTGGGTCCAAAGAAGAAAGAATCTTCTTGTAAAAGATACAGCTTGTT
>CM054157.1:35870921-35873421 GCA_028751875.1 Rapana venosa | reverse complement strand
CCTGCTCTTTCAGAAAGCAGAGAGGGGCGTGTCTTTAATTCTCAGATGTTGGGTTGTTGTTTTTTGTTTTAAAGTTTTCCTGACTGTTCAAGTGACTGCTATGTGGCTCTATTTAGTAGGCTGTAAAATGTGTAATATTGAAACAGAGTTGATGAGTGACATGTCAACGAATTCAGAATAAGTCAATGTTTGTAAATAATAATTATGTACTTTTGTTAGATTCTTGTGGAATGTAATCAACTTATTGACCTTTGACCTCTGTTGCAAACTTTAAAAAAAAATACAGAGAGAAATATAAACATTTTTACCATTTTTCAAATAATAAAATCCAAAGATTTTCCATTCATATTCACATCTCAGCTTTTGTTGACAAACTTATCATAATCATCTCTTTCGTTTGAAACAGTTTCAACTGTACTTTAAAATTTTAAAAAAGCCAACCCAACTTCATGTTCAGGGCTCAGATTACACTCACCACACCCCACTTTCTGCTTTATCTTACAAATGACAAAACTGTCACCTGTGCAATGACAGATAATCTGTGTTGTAGAAGAAGAGAAGATTTTCCATTCTGAACACTTCTGTAGTATTATTAAGGATAAAATTATGAATTCACAGTCATGTTCGTAACCTGAATTCTTTTCTCTTTTTTCAATAATACATTTTTACAGCGGGTTACTAAAAATAGTCTCATCACTTCTGCCAACTCAATCAACTTCTATTTATAGAAGATGAGTTGATCTGCTTCTGTAGATACATACTAATTATGAACAAAAGGAATGCACTCCAGCTAAATCTAACAATAGATATTATTGTTATTAATTAACTGATCATGTACACCCCACCCCCATATTGTCATTAGATATATGGCATCCTTCAGTCTCGCAAGACTATGGAGTTGTTTCATTGTAGTCTTTGACAAGATCTGACTGTCTGATGTTGATTTTGTTTAAAATTTGCCCTTGAACTTTTGATCTAGATGAACAAAGCCAGATCTAACTGCAGTATGGATGTATAACAGAAATAAAAGACTATTGTGATCTCTCCATGGCATAAAAATATTGTTCCTTTCCTCACCCACCTAGTATCATCCCTGAATTTTTTCAAACCTTTTGACATTTTCTAATTGTACAGGAACATTCCCCCCACACACACACCTTGTTTTTTTTAAAGCTATCAAAGTCCCACAAGCTCTTATACCTTCTGAAATCAAATCCCCCACCAGCTGAAGACTAGTATAAACTTAGCTCAAAACAGGTGGTAGATTTAATTTATTATTTAAACAGAGAGAGAGAGAGAGAGAACTCGAACTCGAACTCTCGAACTGGAATATTTTAATGAGGGTAATTGGATAAGCCAGAGGCTTCTTTACACCAGGCCCTCATGGGGAAAAAATTGAAACAGAGAGAGACAGAGAGAGAGGGGGGGGGGGGGGGGGGGGGGGCACAATGTCACATGACTGACGAAATCCAGAACAAACTAGAGAAGTGAGGTCTCTGACACCTCGCTCCCCTACAACCGTATAGGTTATGGACACCTTAACCTTCAAAGTGTCAATCTGATTGACTCATGCTGTGACAACGTTTAGATGTGACTAAGTGTCATTGTGACTGAGCCCCACTGTGACATGTTTTGATCAAGCGTCACTATGACCATGCCATTGCCCCCCACCCCCACCCCCCAACACACACACACACACACACAAGTCGTCATGTAAAAAAGCCAAAAAAAAGTAAGAACCGTGAACGCACACGTTTAACAGCCAGCAGAGCATTGATACACTTTGCATTGGGGCAGCTCAGTGAGTGTCTAGACCCACAAAAAAACGTTGGTTAACTGCCAGCAAAAAGAGAGGTCAGACTGCTTAATGTGACATGTGGAATGTGGATCCAACATTCAATAATCCTATATATAGATAGCTGTTAAAGGATCAAGAACACAATCAACTTCAGTATAACAAAGTGATCCCCTAAGGCCCGTGTTCATCATTTTCCTTCTGTTTCAGTTATTCTTCCTCTAGCAGCACATCATTATTAATTTTGCTGTCTGTCATAGCAGCGACAATGCCAGAGAGAGAGTCTTTTCCTCTCTCTCTCTCTCTCTCTCTCTCTCTCCCACACAAAATGTATGCAGATCAGATCTGTTTTGACAGTACACTTCACAAACAGTTGAACTAGTCCCGATAAAGCCTGTGAACCCGTGTGATCAGCACACACACACACACGCATACGCACACACGCACGCACGCGCGCGCGCGCGCGCGCGCACACACACACACACACACTCTTAGGCTAAAAGCTTGTTAGGGTTGAAAACAATCTCGAGAAAATTTAAAATCATAACAACATAATTGTTATAGGCCTGGCACTTTGCTTGTATCAATAAATGCCAATAGGCGTGGCTTATATTCCAGATCAATATCCATGTATGTGTTTACCACGCTCCGCCCCCCCCCCCCCCCCCTCTCTCGTCCTCTCTCTCTCTCTCTCTCTCTCTCTCT
>CM054157.1:35804338-35866838 GCA_028751875.1 Rapana venosa | reverse complement strand
CATATGCAAAAATGCTGGGCGTGTGCGCTACTCTCTACAACTGCGAACAAAGAGCTCGGAACACACGGAATCACCCAACAACGCACTGCATTTGACGTTGGACAGGCTCACGAAGCTTTGTTTAGCTGCACGAGTCATAGTATCATGCAGCCGCCATGTGAAAAATCTGCAAAAAGCAAATCCGCTATAGCGGTGAGTCGTCCGAAACCGTGGCCTTACACCGATCCGCTATAGCGGACAGCCGTCCTCTGAGATTAAGGGTGAGACCGTCAGTACACACTGCAGGACAAGTTTGCTGGGGTGGCTGTTTTGAAGTACTCAACATACAGACACCCACACTCCAACGTCAGAGGGTTATCTTTGCCTTTATAGCTGCTAACAAGTACCTCAGCATACAGGCATCCACACTCCAACCTCAGAGGGTTATTTCTGCCTGTGGGGCTGTTAACAAGTACCTCAACATACAGGCAGCCACACTCCAACCTCAGAGGGTTATTGGTTTTTCCTGTGTAACTGTTAACAAGTACCACAGCATACAGGTAGCCACACTCCAGCCTCAGAGGGTTATTTTTGCCTGTGGGGATGTTAACAAGTACCTCAGCATACAGGAAGCCACACTCCAACGTCAGAGGGTGACTTGGAAATAGGCCTATCTGTTTTCTCTGGAAACAGTTGACACAACGACCTGTCAAAAATGGTCGTGCCAAAAGGCAGCATACATTGCCCAGTGGGCAGTGGGGCTAGCTATGATTATTTTACATTTTATTTATTCTTTTATATCGAGGATAATGGAATAAGCACTCATGTGCTTTTTTACATCCAGTCCCCGTGTGTATGCGGTTTTGTAAATTTTGTCATCTGTTTCCACCGGCACACAATGGCCTACTCTTCCGAAAATTGGAACAGGATTTAACGTGTGCGCAAGAAGTTCTGCATGCGTTCGAACAATGACCCGGGGTGCCTGTCCACAGGCAACCGGCGGGGCAGCACCAACGTGGCCAGGCTGCGGAAGGAGGGGGACCCCAAACTGAAGCGGGTTCCCCAGGTGCTGTACGGCTGTACCCGGTCCCGCTTCCCCCACGATCAGATCGTCTACTCCGTCCTCAGGGGCGTCATCGTCTTCGACTTCAGCCCTCTCCTGAAGCTGGTGGCCACAGGAGGTCCGAGTGCAGTGGGTTGGGTTGGGTTGGGTTGTATTGTACTGTGGTGGACTGTATTGTGTTGTGTTGTGTTGAATTGCATTGTACTGTATTGTATTGTGTTGTATTGTCTATCTATCTATCTGTCCCGTAGTCTGACGACCGTGGGGGCACCCTCAAAGACTCAGCAACCAGTTCCCTCCATTCCTCTCTCTGTTCTGCCTTTCTCAGGGTTTTGTTGAGTTCTAGGCCTGTCCATTCACTGATGTTATCCTCCCAGCTCTTCCTTGGTCTGCCTCTTCTTCTTCCTCCTTGGACAGTGCCTTGCAAAACTGTCTTTGTAAGTCCTTGGGATCTTGTGACATGCCCATACCACTTAAGTTTACGCTTTTTCACGATCGTTAGAAGGTTCTCACAGGGTCCAATGGTTTGCTGGATTCTGTTATGCACGCTTTCGTTGCTTATGTGGTCTTTGTAGGAGATGCCAAGGAGTCTCCGAAAGCATCTCATCTCCACTGCCTGTACTCTTCTCTCCAAATCTGCAGTCAGGGTCCATGATTCACAGGCATACAGAAATATGGATATGACAAGGGAGCGCATTAGTCTGATCTTGGAGATAAGTGAGATATTCTTGTCTCTCCAGATGGTGTTTAGTTTTGACAAAGCTGTTATTGTCTGTGCAGTCCTGCATACTACTTCTGGCTTGGATCCCTGGTCGGATACAATGGCTCCCAGGTACTTGAAGCTTTGAACTGTTTCCAGCTTCTGGTCATTAACCCTGATATCAGTGCTAATGCCGTTGGTGTTATTAGTCATCAGTTTGGTCTTCTCTGCACTGATTTCCATGCCGTATGTTTTGGAGGCCTTATCCAAGTGTTCTGTTAGGCTGGCAAGCTCTTTTTCTGATCCTGCTATTCCATCAATGTCATCTGCGAAGCGGAGGTTTGTGATCGTTCTGCACCAATGCTGACTGATCCTTCATGATGTTCCAGTGCATCAGCCATGATTCTCTCAAGGAAGATGTTGAAAAGAGTGGGTGAGAGTAGACAGCCCTGCCTTACTCCAACTGTTGTTCGAAACCATTCTCCAATGTTGTTGTTGTAGTACACTGCACTGGTGGCCTCGCTGTACAGCTGTTTGATGACTCTGATCAGGTTTGCATTGATGCTGTACAAATTCATGGTTGCCCACAAAGCTGCATGCCACACCCTGTCAAATGCCTTCTTAAAATCGATAAATACGTGGTAAAGGTCTTGTTGATGTTGAAGGTACCGCTCACATAGTATTCTGAGGTTGAATATCTGTTCTGTTGTGCTGCGCCCTGCTCTGAAACCTGCTTGTTCCTCAGCAATGATGGTCTCTGCTTGTGGCTTCAGTCTATTCAATATTATCTGCAGCATGACCTTGCTTGGGTGACATATGAGGCTGATTGTGCGGTAATTATGGCATTGTTGTAGATTTCCTTTCTTGGGGAGGGTGATGATGAGTGACTGCGTCCATGGTGTTGGCCATTTTCCTGTCTGCCAGATCTTGTTGCAGATTCTTAGTAGGGCGCTGATCATGGCTTCCCCTCCAGCTTGGACCAACTCAGCTGGAATGTTGTCAGCCCCTGCTGACTTCCCCTTTTTCAGCGATCTGACTGCTGTTTCCACTTCTTCTCGGAGGATAGGGTGACTGTCTGTGTCTTTGCTTTCGGGTACATTAAGGACTTCTGGATCTCCTGCGGTTCTATAGTTTATACAGGTCGGAGCAGTATTCTGTCCATCTGTTCAGAATATCCTGGTCGTCAGTGAGACACTTCCCATTTTTGTCTTGGATTGTTAAACCTTTTCTCTGTTTCGTGCTAGTCAGGTCTTTCACCAGCTGATATGCTTTCTTGCTATTGTTTTTCTTGATGTTCTCTTCAATGTCTTGGCACTGTTCACCGATCCAATTCTCTTTTGCCTCCGTCATGGACTTCCTGATTCTTTTGTTGACTGCCCTATATTGTTCTGCTCTTTCTTTTGTTTCATTTTTCTTTTTCTTCAGCTCTCTACGCTTGTCGCATAGTTGTAGGATGTTAGGTGTGACCCATGGTTTTTTGACTGGTCGGCGTTTGCCAAGAAGCTCGTTTGCTGTTTTAGTCACCGCTGTATTGAAACTATTCGTCAGTGTATGTATGTCTGAGTCTGTCACAGTGAGTGCTGCAAACTTTCCACCTATCCTTGCTTGAAAAATTTCTAATACCTCTGGGTCCTTCAGCTTCTCGAGGTCAAATTTGATCCTGATGTTGTTCCGCTTGTGGATTTTCTTTAGACGTAGTCGGAAAGTCATCATCACAAGATCATGATCACTCCCTATGTCTGCTCCTGGAAAACTTCGTGTCTGTGCGATGTTAACGCTAGACTGAAACCGTCTTTTCACCATGATGTAATCTATTTGGTTGTGGTGCTCTCCATTTGGGCTATGCCATGTCCATTTTCTGGATTTCTTGTGTGGGCCAAGTGTATTCACTAGCTGGAGGTGGTTGTTGCTGGCAAACTCCAGGAGTCTCAAGCCTCTTTCATTTGATTGGTTATTACAATGTGGCCCACAAACGCCCTCCCAGTCTTTCCATGCATCTTCTCCTACCTTGGCGTTCCAGTCGCCTTGCACAACGAGGATGTCTTTCTTGGGTGTTTGATTCAGAACCTCTTGTAGCTGGTCATAAAATTCTTCTACGGCTTCATCTGTGTAGTCTGATGTAGGGGCGTATGCCTGTACTATAGTTATGTTAAAGGGGGTTGCTCTCAGGCGGATGGTAATAAGTCTGCTTGACACAGGCTGACAGCTCATGACGGTGTTCACGGTGTCTTTGTGAACGAGAAACCCCACGCCGTGTTCATGTTTATCCTGTTTTCCACTGTAGTATAATTTGTGGTCTTCCTGGGTCGTTGTTTCTCCCATGTTTTTCCACCTGACTTCGCAGAGCCCAAGGATGTGCCATTGATATCTGGACATCTCATGTGTCAGTTCTTCCACTTTGCCTGCAGCTCTTAGTGTCCGTACATTCCACGTGCCAATGATGGTGTTGTTTCTGGCACGAATTTTGCTGCGTTTTACATCAGTAGCATACTTTCGACATCTGTCCTGATGAGCAACAGAAGGCGCGGTCCTTGGTAACCCGGGCGACGACCGATCCGGTATGGAGATTCTGGCTGTCTTTGTCATTGGTGTATCTTGGGCAAATCAAACCTGGCGGAGCCCATCCCTCTCCAGGTCGGATTTTTTGGTTGGGTTTACTCCCCACATGTGGCAGGTGGTACTGGGTTACATGGTTACCAGTAGCAGAGGGAGTCTCTGACCTGTTGTATTGTATATCACTTTAAACCTCGGCAGATTTCTCTGTGTGAAATTCGGGCTGCTCTCCCCGAGTACCCCCACAAAATAGGCAGCCATATTCCGGCTTCAGATGATCTTCCTCTTCTGTATTAGAAAGTACAAATCGCATCTGCTGGGAGCACGTCGTAACTGGAGACAATCTCAACATGATATTAGAAGAAAAGATAATTATATTAATGTAAGCTTTGGCGCTTTGTTGACAATATCTGACACAGCATTTGGCCAGGACTCAGTACATGCTAGTGTTCTTTGGCTGTCATTACTTTCAATATATTGTACATCATGATGCACTTCTGCTGTAATTAATATCAAAATTATGTACATTGTAATGGACTTTCGTTGTCAATACTGTCAGTATTGTGCACATAATGGTGTGCTTTCACTGTTATCACTGTCAATGTTATTTAAATGATGGTATACTGCTTATGTCGTCATTGTCAATATCTTGTTCATGATAGTGTACTTTTCTCGTCGTTATAGTCATCAATGTACGTTAGCAGTACACTTGTATGTGCTTTAGGCATATACAGGCAGCGCGCATGTATGCGGGTACTTATACACATGTATATTGATGTATGTGCTTTGTCAGAGTTGCATGCATTTTATTGGTTTTGTTTTTCGTTCACTCGTTTGTTTTGTTTGCGTCTTTATTCTTTGGTTGTTGCATGTTTGTCAGTTGTTGGCTGACTGGTATGATGGTTGGTTGGTTGGTGTGGTAACTGATTGGTTGGTTGGTTGGTGATTGATTGATTGATTGATTGTAGGTTGGTGGGTTGGTTGGGAGGTACTAGTGAGGGGTATTGGTAGTGTGGATGGCGTGGTGTGGTTGGTTTGTTGATAGTTGCTGGCTGGCTGGTTGGCTCGTTGGTTTGGTTTCTGTGTTCTTTCCTGTATGTGCAGAAGCACCTCAAAATCTACAGCCTGATCTGTATGCACACTATTTGGTCTTGCTACCAATTGTAGCGTGACTGTTTATGGTATGTCCACAGCTCAGACCGTTGATACGGCGTGGAAACTGTTTACCTCAACAAGTGGGAGTGCTTCAGACCCGGTGTGCAGAGCCAGCAGTACAAAGCAGGCCGCAGAATGTACCAGTTCCATGTAACTGTGCGTCTGTGTGTGTGTGTGGTGTACCTGGGTGGGTATCTTTATCTGTGTACCAGCACGTGCCAGCGCATGATATGCAGGTGTCTGGATGCACGCTATGAATACGCTTTGTGAATTAAATGCCAAGAAACCATGCTGGTGACCACAACCACAGCTGTATTATCGCAATAAACAGAGAAACCATACTGGTGACCATAACTTCTTCTTCATCCCTTGGTCGGGACGACCGTTGGGGTACCCGCACGGACGCTGCAAGTGGACCGCCAAATGGTTCTGTCCTGGGCTGCTTTCAGGAGTTTTGGGTACGTGAGCCGAGGTCCACTCCTGATGTTGGATATCAGCTTTTGGCGTGGTCGTCCTGCCTTCCCTTGCTCCTTCCACCATTCCCGGCAGGATTGTCTTTGACAGGCTGTTATGCCTTGTTTGTTTGGCCAAACCATTTTCAGTTTCCTCCGTTTGTCTGTATCTTAGCAATGGTTCTGTTTGCCAGCCGTGCTCGATCTGCATGCCAGACGTGTCCATTGGTTTACGGTTCTCTGTAGGTGATGTTCAGGATTCCGCCTGAGGCTACTTCATCTCAAAGGCTCTGACTTCGGGACGTTTAGATCGGCAGTAAGATGTTCATTGCTTCACAGTGTACAAGGCAATGGATGTGACGAGTGCCTTGTAGAGTCTGACCTTAGGTGTGGGTTCTGATGTAATGGTTTCTCCCACTTTCGCCTGATTATCATGGCGGAGAGTGCCACAGGCATGTTGGTCTTACCTCTTGTGTGCTGTCCCTTCTTAGGTGATGATGCTCCAAAGGTCTTGAAAGTTTTCCTCCTTAGTGTCTGCACTCTATGAGCTGGTGGGCGTGGTCGGTGTAGTACTGTTCACTAGGATTCTTGCTCTTTTCCGTGCTGATCTCCATACCGTGGGGCATTGGCTGATGGTTCAGTTGGTTGGTGAGATTTGGAGTTCTTCTTCACTGGGCCATGAGATCGATATCGTCTGCGAATCGAAGATTGCAGGACTGCCTTCCTCCTATTGTGATTGTGGTCTTGAAGTCAAGGAGGGCCCCTCGCATGATAGTTCTCAGGAAACACGTTGAAAAGAACGGGGTGATAGCGGGCAGCCCTTGTCGAACACACCTGTAGTCCGGAATGAACTCCCGATTCTCCACCCATGAGGACTGCACTGTCGGGAGCTGTCATAAGCGCCTGATGACTTGAAATCTGGCCTCGTCGAAGTTATAGTCTTCATGACTTGCCACAGGCTTCTTACCACACTCGGTCGAAGGCCTTCTTGAAGTCAATGAAGTTGTTGTAGAGCTGTTCAAACAAATTTCTGTGTGCATGTGTATTTGCTTCCCCCATAAATGAAGATGTGAGATTTTTTTCCCACAAAATATTGCCAGTGAAACTGTCTTGTTGCTGTGGATTCTTTTACGTGCTTTAAACATAGTTTGCAGGACAGGACCTCAAAGACTTTTCTGATTGGCAGAGTAAGCCTTGCACCACACATCACTCATACCCATGGTTGTTGCGATAGGAGAACACTTGGGTTCATTGGTGGCTGGCTGCTTGCTGTTTGTTTCTTTGGACATTGGGCTGGTGGGCTAGTTTAGTCCCTTGGTGGTCGATTGAAGATTGGTTGGATAGTTTGACTGGTTGCTTATTTGTTGGTTGCATGCTTGCTTAGTTGGTTGGTTGGTTGGCTGAATGTTTGGATAGCTAGTTGGCTGGTTAGTTGACTGGTTAGTTGGCTGGTTGGTTGACTTTTTGATTGGCTAGCTGGTTAGTTGATTGGCTAGCTGGTTACTAGTCAATTGGCTAGTTAATTGGCTGGTTGTCTAGCTGGCTAGTTAGTTGACTGGTTGGCTTGTTGGTTAGCTAGTTAGTTGGGTGGTTGACTACTTGTTTGGCTAGTTGGTAAGTTAGTTGGCTTGTTGGTTGGCTAGTTAGGTTAGCTAGTCGGTAGGTTATTTGATTGGTTAACTGAATAGTTAGTTGGCTGGTTGGCTAGTTCATTAGTTCGTTGAGCTGGCTGTTAGGCTATCTGGATAATTAGTGGTCGGCAGGTTGGCTATCTGGTTAACTAGTCGGTTGGCTGGTTGGCAGCTGGTTAGTTAGATGGATGGCTGATTGACTGGCCACTGTGTGCTGTGGCTTGGCTCAGGAAGCCCCTGGCGGTGCTGTGGGGTCACTATGACATCATCAAGCAACTACAGATGTCTCCCCTCAAACAGGGGCTGTTCAGTGCTCGGCTGACGCTGGGTGAAGGTAGGTTCCTTGTGGTGTGTGTGTGTGTGTGTGTGTGTGTGTGTGGTGTGTGTGTGTTGTGTGTGTGTTTGTGTGTGTCTGTCTGTGTGTATTCTGTGTGTGTGTCTGTGTGTGTGTGTCTGGTTGTGTATGTCTGTGTGTAATGTGTGTGTGTCTGTGAGAGTTTGTGTGTGTGCGTGTGTGTGTGTTTGTGTGTGTGTGTGTTTGTGTGTGGTGTGATATCAAAAAGTTTCCTGAATTAATAATGATGATAGGGGGGCCTGATGGTGATGATTAATGAATGTAAATTTTATGCTGCTTGCTGCTGCTGCTATAAAACTTCATATGTTGATGATGATGATGATGATGCTGATGAAGATGATGATGTGATGATGATGATGATGATCACATCGCGGGCTGTTGCTGTGTCCTTGGTGATGGTGATTTATGCGATGATAACAAACCCTATCTGGGTGAGACGCCGGAACTATCACAGACAGTCCCAGGGGGTGCTGAACGCGCGCGCGCGCGCGTGTGTGTGTGTGTGTGTGTGTGTGTGTGTGTGTGTGTGTGTGTTGTGTTGTGTCTGTGTTTGGTGTGTGTGTGTCTGTGTTGTGTTGTGTTTTGCGTGTGTATGGTGTTTGTAGTGTGCTTGTATTTATTGTATTGTATTGTATACCACTTTAAGTCACGTAAGATTTCTCTGCGTGTGTATGTGTGTGCATGAGTGCGTGTGCATGTGTGGTGTCGTGCGCGTGCGTGCATGCGAGGTTGCGTGCGTGTGCGTGCCTGGTTGGAGGTGAGGGACCTACTGGTAGACTCGTGCCTGCTGACGGTGCCGTGGGCACGAGCACTGTGATCGGCGAGCTGTGCTGTGTGCGCTACAGCGAAGCCAACCACTCGCTGGCCATGTGGGCGCAACATCGCCATCCTGCAGCTGAAAGGTCCCTCAGTATGCTGCCCCCCCCCCCCCCTTTCTGATGCAGGGCAGGGTAGGGAGGGTAGAGTGGGGTAGGGCAGGAAACTCGCGTAGGGTAGGACAGGTATTTGTCGGGACAGGACAGAATAGGTAGAAGCACGGGTAGGACAGGGACACGGAGGGGTAGGACAGGGTAGAGTAGGGCAGGACAGAAATAGTAGGCAGGGTAGGGTAGGGCAGGGTGTTTGTAGGGTCTTGCTTTCCTATAGGGTTAGGTAAGGGTAGGGCACGGTAGTGTTTAGCATACGATGTAGGCAGGAGAGGATAGGTTAGGGCAGAGCAGGGTAGGTTCGGTCGGCAGGTAGGACAGGAAGGTAGAAGAGAAGGGTTAGGGCAGGTCAAGCAGAGCAGGAAAGGACAGGGGGACTAAGTTGAACAAAAATATTGTACTGCGCCTTTCAATTTGCAGCGAAACATGAAATCTGTCTCCTCCTCCGCCCCCCACTCCCATCCTCCTGTCCTTTTAAAAATGAGAGCGCAGTGTGAGGGAAGGAAGGCTAAAGAAAAGACAAGGTGTCAACACAAGACTTAAACCAGGCCCACGCTGACTGCGTTGTCAGGGAGCTGAAGGTCAGTACTGGACCACCAAGGCCTGTGGTCAAGTGAAGATTGTCATTTGCTTTGCGGAGTTGTGATAGAAGGGTGCCATCATGGTAGCGTATGCGCTGTTCTCTACTTAGCGAATAATCTCTTTCTGAGCTGGAATGTGTCTGTGTGTGGGCGATGTTCACAATGTTATGTGTGTGGTGGGTGTGTAGGGTGGTGTGGGTGTGTGTGGGTGTCGTATGTGTGTAGTAGCAGTTAGTAAGTGTAGTTAGTAGTAGTAGGAGCAGCAGTAGCCGCAGCAGCAGCTGCAGCGTCGTAGTTGTAGGAAGTAGTTGTTGGTTGTAGTTGTAGTAGTAGTCTGTAGTTTTACGTCTTCACTTTAAAGTGATACCAGACGATCAAAACGAATAATGGAAGTGTGTGTGTGTGCATGTGTGTGGTGTGTGCATGTGTGTGTGTGTGTGTGTGCATGTGTGTGTGTGTTTGGGTGTTGTGGTGTGCATGGTGTGTGTGTGTGCATGTGTGTGTGTGCATGTGTGTGTGTGTGTTGTGTGTGTGTGAGTGATGTGTGTGTGCATGTGTGTTGTGTATTGTGTGTGTGTGCATGGTGTGTGTTGTGTGTGCATGTGTGTGTGTGTGTGGGTGTGTCGTGTGTGTGTGTGTGCTGTCGTGTGTGTGTGTGTGCATGTGCATGTGTGTGTGTCATGAGTGGTGTGCATGTGTGTGTGTGTGCATGTGTGTGTGTGTGTGTGTGCATGTGTGTGTGTGTGTGCATGTGTGTGTGTGGTGTGTGTGTGCATGTGTGTGTGTGTGTGGCATGTGTGTCGTGTGTGTGCATGTGCATTGTGTGTGTGCTATGTGCATGTGTGAGTGTGCAGTGTGTGTGTGGCATGTGCAATGTGTGTGCGTGTGTGTGTGTGTGTGTGTGTGTGTGCATGTGTGTGTGTGTGTGCATGTCAAGTCAAGTCAAAATTTTATTTCCAGATGGTACATTGAACTACGCAATGCATTTGTTATTTTCAATTCAAGCCATCTACTTTAAGAAACAAATTTCGTAATGATTTACTAGGACAACTTACATTTATTGCTTCGTTTTACCTTCAAATTAAACGTAAAAAAAAATAATAAAAAAATAAAATAAATCATAAAAATAAACATGGAAAATCGATAAGGAACATACATTGGAAAATACAATTACCAATATACATATACACGCACACAATACTCATGCCACCTGCGCGCGTGCGCGCTCACGTCCACACAACATTTAAATAAAAGTTTTAAGAATTAAAAAAAGAAAATCATAGAACGTCAGGACAAACAAATTACTTCACTTACTGTTTCATCCATTTTTCACATTTATACTTTAGATATAAAAAAGGTACAGGAATAAAAACGTTAGAAAATACTAGGCATTCGTCATTACTGATAATATTACCTTCAATGACCTCCCTCCTCTCCTCCTCCACCAGCAAAGGTGCTTTTTTATGCGCTCATACTTTTCAAATAGCGCTTTTTTTAAAAATGACATATTCACACAATAACTATCCAAGCAAGAGAAGTCAAATAAGATTACAATAATGATTATTATAATAGAGATACAATTATAACAACAATCACCCATCACCATGAGACAACAATATAACAAATGATCCCCTTCACCATGAGACAACAACATAACGATGATAACAGAAAAGCATTGGAAAGGATGGGGGTGGGGGAGGAGTATCAAGGGGGAAGGGGAAATACACCTTCAATCAATAGAGAAATAATAATTTTTAAAAAAACCCAATTATTCAAACAAGTAGAACCCCTATACGATACAGAATTCAAAGCCCATAATCAACTGGACTATCAAAACTAAAACAATATCAAACTAAAACAGTATCGCTTATAATAGTACTAATAATCTCATCTCTAACTGCAATAAAAACAACTTCCACGATAAAATCTATTGAATTAGACAAGACAGGGCATGAGGAGGAGAGGAAGAAGGAGAGAGGAGAGGAGAGGAGGAGAGAGAGGAGAGAGAGAGAGAGAGAGAGAGAGAGAGAGAGAGAGAGAGAGAAGGACACACTATCAAGCTATCAGGTCTACCATAAAAGATTTTTAAAAATTTCCTCCTTTCCACTTGTTTCAACATGCAGATATATTTACTAGCTTGCATAGATTCTTCTACTTCTTTTTGCATAATTAGTGTGGCCTCTTTCCTGCCTCCCCCTCCGTCCACACAATGTGTGTACTGTAGAATTTCTAGTCAAGTAAGATATACTTGAATTTTTGTTGTTGTAGGGAATACCATTAGTGCTGGTAAATGTAAGTATGGTTGATTTTGCCGTATTAATCATGGTTGATTTGCCTTATTATCAATTCTAGGCATTCATGCATTAAAATGGCTTTTTTAGCTGTGTCTTGAACTGATTTTTGTTTTTGATACATTTTAAGCGTTTTGGGAGCTTGTTCCATAAGTCACTACCTGAGTACAGAAGCTTGTTTTGTAAAGATTATTTCTTGGTCTCGGAAATGTTAGTAGATGATTATGTCTGTGTTCATTATTTTGAAGCTATGGTGATCTTTGGAGGGGCATTTCCATTGACAACTTTCTGGACAAAAAAGCTTTATTTAGATAAAGTCTTTTTTTAAAGGGTTTTAGGATTTTTGTTTTTTTTAAACTTTTATGGTTTTAAGGGGTTTTATTTTATAGAACAAGTTTCGTGCTCTTTTATATAATTATGAATCAATTTTAAATTTGTTTTCACTGCAGCTGCCCCAAGAGAGAAGCATAGTCAACTATGGGCAAAATATGGCCGCAAAAAAAGATTTTTGCGAGAGTGGTTTTCAGAAAATTTTTTATTTTTGAAAATTGAAGTAGCTTTAAGAAAGACTTTTTTCCTACGCCTTTCCAGGGTCGTCCAAGTAAGTTTTTTTGTCAAAAATTTTACCCCCAGAATTCTGTGGGAGTCAATTAAATTTACTTTTTATCACAACAGGGGTTTTGGAATTTATTTTCTTTTTTTTCTCTTTTGTCTTCTAGTACAACATACACTTGTTTTTTCGCGTTTTAGGGAAAGGTTTTTCTTGTCCAAGTAACCAAACTGTCAAAATGTTTTGAATTTATTGTAAGTTTGTGGGGGGGCAGATCACTACAAGAGGGATTGTCATCAGCAAAATTTTTCAGTAATTTAGAAATTGGGGTAAGTCATTACAAGATTGAAAAAAAAGTGGACCCAATATTACCCCTTGTGGACCCAGTTTTAAAAGGTACGTTCTGTGTTTGATTATTTGCAGTTTCAGCTGCACCATTCGAAAAAAACTTTTCAAAAGATTTAGTGTGCGTGTGTGTGTGTGAAGGGTGGGGTAGTGTGTGTTTTTAGGTGTGTTTAAAATATTTGTGGTGGGGGGGGGGGGGTTTTGTTTGTTCAGTTTGGTTTGTTTTTTTTTTTGTTGTTTTGCTCTTATCTTCCTTCAGTGATGATCATTTTGATTCACGTGGTTGAATGGCTCAGGTACTTTGACATTCCACCTCAAGAAGTGTACACAAAGGACTTGGATGTACAGCAGTGTGGGGAAAGGTTAGTATATCACTCATTCTGTCATCTGTCATAGTGTTTTATTTGAACATTGAGTTAAGCAAGGAACACATAATAATAATAATAAATGGAATCTATGTATAGCACTGTATCTTGCACATACAACAAATCAAAGCACTTGCCCGCAACTCATTCTTACACAGTCGTGCAACCACTAACATTAGTAACAATTTATAGTTCTACCTAGTCCAAAATGCACACACACATATAACATAAAGGGCAGGATCAGCATAGCAACAGCAAGCTTGTAGCTTATATGTATGTCACATTCATTAAATCATACAACATTCATGAGCATTCACTTGGCGGCTTATCATCACTGTGAAAGATGACTAAAGGAGGAGATGGGAGAGGGAAAAGAAAAATGCACGACAATACAGAATGATAGAATAAAAGGATTAAATAACATTCACAAATAATGTCAAAATGAATAATTGTGTTTTTCCAAAAGACTTTCTGTTGAATAGACTTGGAAAAATGCTAGTATCCTTTGCTGTTTTATCCATCCTCATTGTGGGGTGTGTTTTTTTTTAGATAAAAGAAAGATAGAAAGAAAACAAAAGAAGCAAAACATAAATTGAACAAGTCGTTATTTGTTCTTCACTTTTGTTTTCTTATTTGTTTGTTTGCTCACCTTTTTATTGGACAGACAGACAGCCAGAAATATGTTGTTGTTATTGCTATTATTGATGGACTTTCTCCAGCCTTAACATTTTGTGGGTCACCACTCTTGTCTCGTCTATATATGTAAATCACACCTGGGAATCTCTGTGAGATCATAGCACTGCACTGTCAGGATAAGAAGTTTGTGTGCATGAGTGTTTTTAGACTTAAAATTTTTTTGGGGTATCTGCATCATATAGGCAGCCATACACCGGCTTCAGGGGATTTTCTTCCTTTAAAGCAGAGTGAGGGGGTTATGCTAAGGGCTTGTCATGGTTGAAGAAAATGTTAACATTTCTCCAGCATAGGAAAATTTCAATGTAGGCATGGACAATATGATAATTTGAAATGAGACTTACCCTGTACAGTGCCCCTTCCCCCCCCCCCCCCCCCCCCCCCCTCCCTCCCCCCTCCCTCCCAACGAAAAAAAAAAAAAGAAACCCCTGTATGGTTCTTACCACTACATCTATTCCCCCCCCATTCAGAACATTTGTACCGAAATCAGTGTGAACTACAGATTTATGCAAGTCATTATTTTTTTTTTTTGTTTTTTTATATTTTTTATTTTTAAGGAGGAATTGTTGATATTAAGTATAAAAAATTGTTATGTTTTGCAAGCTGTGTTTTAACTAAAGTGATTCTTTTTTAACGATACAAACATGTTGTTTTCTAACTGTGTAGCACGGGAACTATTTCTCTCTTCTCTCTCTTCTCTGCTCTCTTCTTCTCTCTCTCTCCTCCTAATCCTCCCCCCCTCTCTCTCTCTCCTCCTCTCTCTCTCCCTTCCCTCTCCTCTCCCTCTCTCTCTCCCCCCCCTTCCCTCCCACCCCCCCTCCCCCCCTCTCAAGCAACTAACAAATCACAAAAAGCAATGAACAAAGCTGTAGAGTGCCATGATGGTTTGTCAGTGAATGTGATGTTATACTAAATGTTTCACCTACCAAGCTCCTGGGGAAAATCCCTTATTTTTATTTTTATTCGTTTATTTCGAGGATAATGGAATAAGCACTCATGTGCTTTTTTATATCCAGTCCCCGTGTGTATGCAGTTTTGTAAATTTTGTCATCTATTCCCACCAGCACACAATGGGGCCTACTCTTACAAAAAGCGGAACGGGTTTTAACGTGTGCACAAGATGATCCGTGTGCGTTTGCACACGGGACCTCGGTTTATAGTCTCATCTGAAGGACTTTTGGTGAGAGTGGAGTCGGCACTGATGTTAATTCCAGGGGAAAAAATCCTCTTGAATGAGAATCAAACCCAGGTCAGCAGATCATGAATGCATCACTGTAACCACCAGGCTGTCCCGCCCCCTTAGGACAGGCGTCTGTGTGGTGGCGCGGTCACTGGCCGTCAGACATTGAGCGCCGTGCGCTTTGTCCTGCCCCTCAGGAAATAATTATGAATTTCATTGAGACCATATGCATGCAGACAGGGGGAACAAAAAGTTAACAATTCAGAAAAAAAGAGGCAGCAGTATACGGCCTTCATGGAGGGAGCAGCCCACATTTCATGCTGGGACATCAACCAAGAATGATGTCAAGTCAAGTCAAGTCAAGTCAAGTCAAATGTTTATTTCTTGAAGGTACATTGAATAAGCAATGTATTTGTTGTTTTTAATGTGGTTTTGGTGTGGTATACATGTGGTATATATGTGGTGTACCGAACAATACAATTGTGCGTGTGTGTGTGACACAGTGTGTGGACCATAGATCTGGCCTACATGACTGCACGCTACACTATTCCACATCGGTTGTGCACTGTGACCTTAGGAGCCAATGCTGAGCATGCGTCTAAGGTAAGAGGTCATGTGGAGAACTTGACATGTTTATACATGTGTTTTTTTGTCAGTTCTGTGAGTTATGTGAAATGTGTAGTGATATTGATGGACCTGTGTGGTTTGAATTTTGTATATTTTTTTTGTTTGATGTTGTTTTTGTAGGTCTGAATGACAGTGAGTTTGAAGTTTTATTGTTTAATCTGTGTGTGTATGTGTGTGTGTGCTAGTTACTTAGTGTGTGCTTGTGGGCTTCAATCTAACACGTCCCTCACAAAATGTTTGTGTGACAGAGAGAGAGAGACAGAGAGAGGGAGAGAGAGAGAGAGAGAGAGAGAGAGAGAGAGAGAGAGAGAGAACTCTGAACTCTAATAATAATAATAATATTAATGGAATTTGTGTAGCACTATATCTTGCAAAGACAAATCGGAGCACTTGCAGTCAACATATATTACAGAGTCATGCAGCCAATAACTATCAATAGCTTAAACAAATTCAAATGTACACTTCTACACACATGCGCGCACGTACACACACACACACACACAGAGGTTATACTCTTTGGCAGGGTAATGGGATTTGGGTGTTTGAAGGCACGTACAATTTTGAGATGAAAGAGGAGGGGGGAAAATCTAGGTTTGAAATAAATATGTCTTGAGGCTACATTTAAATGTGTCATAAGTAGGCTTCAGGCAAAGAGAGAGAGGGAGGTCGTTAAGATTGATGGACTAGAAATAGAGAAAGAGCGGCAGCCAACAGTAGATTGGTTGAATCTAGGTATTTGTAAGCACAAGGTATCTGTAGCAGAGCGGAGGGAATGTGAAGGAGTGTACAGGTGAAGACATTCAGCAGTGGTAGGAAGGTGCTTTTTTTATTTTTTTTAAGACATTTGTAACAGAGGGTACTGATCTTATAGTTTACTCTCTGTGACACAGGCAGCCAGTGGAGAGATCTCAAGAGAGGGGTAATGTGTTCAGATTTTTTTCTTTCTGAGGACTAGTCAAGCTGTAGAGTTTTGTGTATGTTGAAGAGGGTGGATAGATGATGCTGGCAGACCAGCCAGAATAGAATTGCAATAGTCCATCCAGACTTGAGAGAATGAGAGATGCAACAAGTTTGGATGTTGCATCAGTGGACAGGTACTTTTGAATTGCACTTCTATGCTGGAATTGATAGTAGTAGCATGACTGGCAGGTCTGGGACATGTTAATTGTACTCCAGCCAGGGGCCACAATCCTGGCAATGGAGACAAAGGGGAACAGTTATTATATATATATATATATATATATATATATATATATATATATATATATATATATATATATATAAACACAATATCAGAGTGTCATAGAAACTAGATGTACGTGGTGTCCATACACTCCTCAAGACTGTTGTGTTTCAGTCCTTCTACTCAGGGTTCAGCAAGGACGAACAGCGAGTCAACAAACTGTTTCAAGATGCCGCGTCGCATGGAGTCGTCGTGGAAAAGCGGTACTGATTTTATATGTGTTCTTGAAATTTGAAAAACAAACGGATGGACAATCACACACAAATGGCTGAAGGGGTGGGGGGGGGGGAGTTGAGCAGGGGAGGTGTTCAGTTGTATTGTGTTGTTTTGTTGTTATTACTGTCATCTTTGTACTGAGTGTTTTAAGTGGTATTAATGTAAAAACATGATTTCCATCAACAGTGTAAGCGTTTCAGGACTGTTGCAAGTGGTGAAGATTCAGAACTAAGTAGGTTGGATGCTGCACAGTTTTTTGTTGAAATGTAGTAAATGTGCTTGGGACTCGTAATGTGTGTTTATTACACACTGTTCATTGTTATGAAGAAAAGTGGCAGCTTTTATGTCCTTTGTGTTTTTTCACAGAGACCTTAATAACTGACAAAAGCTTTCCGGGGAAAATCTCATCCTGCATGATATATATACACACACACACGTACATACATATATATATATAAACATATATGCTTCCTTAAATTTGCATTTTATTTCCCTTTCATTTGCTGTTTGTTTGGCTCATTAACTGGTCTAACGCATCCTAAGTGCTTGTTTGGACTTTCCGGACCCCAGTAGCTGACCATGGTAGTGTTCACTGTAGGGGGCACTTTTGTTTTCCCCAGGTCGGTGGCCATTGAGGAGCTGGTGAGCCATGTGAACGAGGGGGGCATAGCCATCGCTTTGGCTGACTGGAGGTACCTGGAGTGTGTCTGGTGCCCTCCGCAGGTGAGTGTTTCTTTCTGTGGAGGTCTGTGAGGGTGGGTGGGGAAATTGGGGGTGGGCTGTATGATGGATGAGTGAGTGGTTGTTGTGCTGTTGGTGGATGTGCGTGTGTGTGTGTGTGTGTGTGTGTGCATAATTATGTGGTGTTTGTGTGGGCGTGTGGATGTGTGTGTGTGGTTTGTGTGTTGGTGGAGGGAAGAAGGCGGTGGGGATGCGTGTGTTTGTTCTGTGAGTGCATGGATTTTTATGTATAACTTTAGTGTGTCCAGTGCCATCATTGATTCGTTCATTCTTTGGCCTATACGTACATTCAGCTCTACATTTGAACATGCATAATGCGTTGTAATGTAGAGCTCAGTGCATTACTCATTACATTTTTTTTTTATTTACCTGTAGATTTTCTTCTAATTGATCTGGTAAGAAAGCAGTATGGGGATTTGAGTGTGTGTGTGTGTGCGTGCGTGCATGCATGTGTGCGTGTGTGTGTGTTATTTGTTGCATCATCTTCTGTGATGTTCCTGTCCTGCTGTTCCTGAGCCAAGTATTTCAGTCTCTCCGCCCCAACCATACCCATTGCATTGATGTTAAAATGTGCTAAAATATGAGTGTTGTGTAGTCACAAAGCCATGTGTGCATCTTCTTGTATGCACGTGGTTGTGTGTACACGTACACATACGTTGTTTAATGGCATATTTTTCCTTTCTCTGTGTGCCAGATTAGAAAATGCAGCCTGTGTTGTATGATCGGGTCATCAGGGTTCCAAGGTGAGTGAGGGCTTCTCTGCTGCCTCTCCTATCCAGTTTTTCGGGGTGGGGGTGGGGATGTTAATCTGTTTTTGTTTTGTTTGTTGTTGAATTGTTCCCCAGCTACAGCTCCAGGTCAGTCCGTGGCGAGATGGAATATATGCGACAGTTCTGCCCACACTCAAGGCAGCCACATTCCACGTCAGGGATGGTGTCTAACCACGACACCTGTGTGCATGCACTTTGAACAGAACAAAAATTGTCATCTGTTCCTACTGGCACGAAATGGCCTATTCTTCCAAAAGGCAGAACAAGTTTGTAACATGTGCGCAAAATGTTCTGTGTACATCCATGCACATAGTCTCAGTTTATAATCTCATCCAAAGGACTTTATGGGGATTGGAGTCAGTGCTGATGTTAACTCCAGGGGAAAAAAAAATCCTGGAAAACAGCTGCCTGTGGTGGCTTGATTCTGGGCCATCAGATTATGAGAGCGCGAGGCTGTAACCACACACACCCCCCCCCCCCCCCCCCCTTTTTTTTTTTTTTCATTTCATGGAATTTGTTTTCTTCTCCTTTTCACATATCAATATTTTGACCTTGTCTTTAAAAGTGTCTTGCTTGGGGTGACTGCCAGGTTCCACATGCCCCCAACGGAGTGCAGTGCCTTGGTGACTCCTCAGGGAGTTACGGCTGAAGTGGAGAAGTCATTTGTGCCGTGTTCAGAGCTTCAGACAAGTCTGAAGAAACAACTTTTTTGTTACAAAGACTTCTTCAGATGGTGTGGCCAATAGCATGCAGTCTGCTTTTCTGCCAAAGGTTTCGTCATATGGTTCATGCAGACTGAGACATGCTGGTCATAAATGCAAGCAGAAACACACAGACAAATCCAAGGTGAGGTTGAGGGCCGAGGTAAAAGAGGCAGACCACCAACATCCTACACTGCCAACATCATCATCACTGAGATAGATCAGTGGCCTGGGAGGAGGGCTATGTACAGGAGATGGTAGAACTCAGCAGAGACAGACAGAGAGAGATGCCGATGAACCCTGGTGGCATTAGGTGGAGCTCTTTTTAGCAGTAATGGAGACCACTGACTGTTCGTTCTCAAAAGCTGTATTAAATAACTGTTCTGTTATTGTGACTTACTGTTGGCATTTGTTGTATATGAATAGATTTTAAATGCAACACAGTCAGTGAACTTCTGAAAGAACATGTATGTGTAAACGTGTATGCTATTTGGCCATCCCTTACTCATTTTGCTTCATTTATGTTATCGCTTCAGTTTTTGTCCCTCATTGCATTCTCTTTTTTTCCTGGTAATTTTTCATATTATTCATACTGTTTTCTCTTTGCATCTAGGTGATATGTTTCATAGTTTGTTTTATGCTTTCAGGACATTTCATTGTTGTTTGTGGCTTCGACAAACGAAAACAGTATATCTTCTACAAGAATCCCAACACAGATGAAAGTGAGTAGTCTTTGTGTATATTTTTATCTGGGTTGTGGGGTAACTATCAAGTCATGATTGTTAAAACCTTCTGCCAAAGACACAGAGCTTAATGTCTAGAATTGCAGTCATTGTTGACAGCATGAACCATTTTCGTGATGTGCATTGAAATCCTGGCATTTCTGGTATTCTTCTCTCTCTGATCTGTGAACATAGCTCATCAATTTGGGTTAGAGACACGGGAGAATGAAAGGTTTGGGTTTGTTTTTTTGGTGGTGTTTTTGATTTTGCTGCCAGGGTAACTGTTCCCCAGAATTTTCTCACAGTAAAGGTATCTGAACTTAAAATAAAGGAAACCACACAGAGACTGCTTTCACTGCCAAAGTATTGCAATTTAGACATTTTTGTAACCCCCGAAATAGACAAAAACAGTTGCATATGCAGAAACCCTCTCACAGTTGGTGAACCTCACGGCTCTAGCTGAGGAATGAAAAATAAACCCCCAATGAATCATCCCCCCAAAAGACAAACTAGGGACACTATAGTGCTGTTATCAGTTGATCACAGCGTCAGACTCAGGACGTGAAGCGTTCGGTGGACTAGGCCAAAGTCTCCACTGGGCCGTCATGTACTGGCTGATGACTACACTGCCCCGTCCTGCAGGCCCTCCAGATGAGACAAGAAAATGAAACCTGTGTGTGTGTGTGTGTGTGTGTGTGTGTGTGTGTGTGTGTGTATCTATATCTATATATATCTATATCTATATATAATATATGTATTCTTGTTCTTCTTCTTCTTCTTCTTCTTCTTCTTCCTTTTTTGTCATGTTTCTCCCAGGGGAGGGTTGACATTGATAAAAAAATAACTGTTCACTCCACTGCCTTGTGGATTAGAGTTTTTACTCAAAGGCTATGTCTCATTGCGGATACCAATGAGTTGGCATCAGGAAGGGCATCCGGCCATGAAAGTTCTCGCTTCAAACAAAAAACAAATGATGAGTCAAATTCAAACAGCATATATATATATATATATATATATACACACACATACATACATACATACATACATACATGCATTCACACACACACACACACACACACACACACATGCACGCACTAAAAAAGTCACCTGTCTTTGATAGAGCAGGCCAGATTGGGTTGTTGTAGCGGGATGACTTAAGCATTATCAGGTGAGCCATCCACAGCCTGGGGAGGAATAGGCTGTACCAGCCTCAGCTTGCCAGAGACGCGCTGTCCCCAAGTGTCAGTGCTGTGCTGTGCTGTGCTGTGCAGTGCTGTGCTGTGCTGCAGTGACTCCTCTGTGGCTTTTCAGAGACAGACAAGCAGACAGACACACACAGACAGACAGACAAGCAGACAGACAGACAGGCAGACAGGCAGGCAGAGAGAAAGAGACAGACACAGAGAGAGACAGACAGAAAGAGAGAGGCAGACAGAGAGAATTATAGACAGACAGAGACAGACAGACAGAGCCAGAGAGAGCGAGAGACAGACAGACAGAGAGAGACACACACAGAGACACACGCAGAGAGAACACAGAGATTTCTTTTAGTCTTAGTGTGAGTGTAGTTTTGAGCTTTAAACACAAGAGGAGCAAAGATAGTATTTGTTGTCCGGGTAATAATAATGATAATGATAAGTGGAATTTATGTAGCGCTGTATCTTGCACAGACAAATCAAAGCGCTTGCACTCAACTCATTCTTACATTTCATTGGAAAGCCTAGTGGTCAGAACATTGCGCTCGCAATCTGACGACCCGGGGTCGATTCCCATTCAAGGGGATATTTTCCCCTGGAATTAACATCAGTGCAGACTCCACTCTCCCCGAAAGTCCTTCAGATGAGACTATAAACCGAGGTCCCATGTGCGAACGCACACAGAACATCTTGCGCACACATTAAAACCCGTTCTGCTTTTCGTAAGAGTAGGCCATTGTGTGCCAGTGGGAACGGATGACAAAATTTACAAAACTGCAAACACACGGGGACTGGATGCAAAAAAAAGACACAAGTGCTTATTCCATTATCCTCAATGTAAAAGAATATAAAACAGTCATGCAACTAATAGCAAGTAATAGTTCTAACAAGTCCAAACACACATACACACACACACACACAAACACACATACACACACACACACACACAAACACACACACACACAGGGGTTATACACTTTGGCAGGGTGATGGGATTTTTTGGCTGTTGAAAAGCAGGGACAATTATGAAATGAAACAGTAGAGGAAAATCTTAGGGTTGAAACAAATATGTGTTGAGGCCGGATTTAAAAGTGTCACAAGAAGGCCTTTGGTGAAGAGAGATAGGGAGGCCATTCCAAATCGATGGACCAAAAACAGAGAAAGAGCGACAGCCCACGGTGGACTGGCTGAATCTCGGTTTTCAAAAGCACAAGTAATCTGCAGCAGAGCGAAGGGAACAAGAAGGAGTGTACAGGTGAAGACATTTACAGAGGTAGGAGGGTGCTGTTTTGTGGAAACATTTATAACAGAGAGTACTGATTTTATAGTTTATTCTTTGTGGCACAGGCAGCCAGTGGAGAGATCGCAATAGAGGGGTAATATGCTCAGATTTTTTCTTTCTGAGGACTAGTCTAGCTGCAGAGTTTTGAATACATTGAAGGGAGTGGATAGATGATGCTGGCAGACCAGCCAAAAGAGAATTGCAATAGTCCAGACATGAAAGAATGAGAGATGCCATGAGTTTTGGATGTTGTGTTTGCAGGTACTTTCGAATTGCACTAATATGCCGTAATTGATAGTAGCATGACTGGCAGGTCTGGGTGATTAACTTTTGCATAGAGAGTGTGTTGTCGATAATGACCCCTAGACCCCAAGGTAGCTATAGTGTTTTCACTGCTGAGGTAATTATAGCTTTGAATTTTAAACATGACGTGAACAAACCATTTCTGGTTTTTTTCACTTCCAAAGGGAGAGCAGTTTGCAGCTGAAACGCAAAAGATTTTAACTGTAAGTCAGATGCATGACAAGACAAAATTTGAATTTGCAGGCTATAGTATCACATAGTTTCACAGTGAATGAAAGACACATACACTTCCAAAGAGACTAACCGAGAATACTGTTTGGTTTTCTGTAGACAGGTGGTGTTTTGGGAGGTAGTTATGGGCAGTGGGCATGTGTGACTGAACTTCTACAAAACTGGAGACTGCTGCTGTATTTTTATTAAGAGAGTTAAAATCGTGTGTGTAAAACTGACAAGAATAACACTAAGGAGTGGAAAGATATGGTCCTTTCAGTGTTATGTGTGTAGTGTTGCCTTTTAACAGTCCTTTTTATACAAGTAATATTCTTTCAGGCTGTGGGGTTGGCTTTTTTTTCTGTAATTCTTTGGACACTTTCTGAACTGAAATAGGCTTACTTTGCCTGTATGTTTGTGCTTATCCTGTTTTCATTTGCTCTAAACAGATTTGTTTGTGTGTGGTTTTTTTGTGTTGGGTTTTTGTTTTGTTTTTAGATAATAGCAGTACCTTTGTTTGGTGTTTTTTTTGTTTTGTTTTTATTTTGCATTTGTGTTTTGTAGATTTGTGCTGCAGCAGATACGAGTCTTTCGACAAGGCCCGCAAGTCTGACGGGACAGACGAGGACATCCTGTTCATCTTCAGAGCTGAGCGCTCTGCAAGGTTATCATAGACTGTGACATCAGGCCTGCGTCATTGCCTACTGACCACAACTCTTCTGTGAAGAGGAACGAGGCAAACTGTCACCTCTATGAGGCATGTGTCCTGAGAAACCACATGCATTGTATCGGTTTGGGACCTCAGGGCCAAACATCGGTGTGTGTGTGTGTGTGTGTGAGATACTGTAGTGGCGAAGTGACGTTTTGGGACACATGGACAGACTGTATTCATTTCTGTGACTGTCTGTCCATGTTGGGAAAGAAGAAGAATGTGGAATCGTGCTGCCTTGCAGTGTAGGTAAAGTACTGCCAGGCGCATAGCTTTTTAAAACAAATTTGACATGAAATATGTGTATTGTGTCTACCTTTGCAATGTGAGGAGTTGTTCTTTCTCTTCCCTGCCTTCTTCACAGTTGAGACAAGAAAAAACAAAAGCTCTCATGAAATCAAGCTACTCGGCAGCGTTGGCAAGTTCATCCTCACTTTTCTGTGCCTGCCTTACACTTAGGACGAGACTGTCCTGCACTCCGCTGCCTTGTGGCATGGATGATAACGATTCCTCTCCGTGCTGCTTTTCCATTTCAGCCAAGAGAACCGTGTAGCGGAATCCTCCGCCTGGTGTGGACAGCTAATTCATTGTCTGGCCTTCTTCGTCTACGGCACTGAAAGAGAGCAAAAGACGTGTACCAGAAGCTGTGACCTTGTGGTGGGGACAGGAAAGTGTTCTGTTCATTTCCTTGCCTTATTCAGATTCGGGACAAGAAAAAGTGCGACTGGCATCCAGCTGCTTCAGGCTCTCTCTCTCTCTCTCTCTCTTCTCTCTCTCTCCTCTCTCTCATCATCTCTCTCTCTCTCTCTCTCTCTTCTTTCTTCTCTCTCCTCTCTCTCTCTCTCTCTTTCTCTCTCTCTCTCTCTCTCTCTCTCTCTCTCTTCTCTCGTCTCTCTTCTCTCATCCTCTCTCTCTCTCTCTCTCTCTCTCTCTCTCTCTCTCTCTCTCTCTCTCTCTCTCTTCTTTTTTCTCGCAGTGCCTTTGTGTCCTACTGATGATTGGGAATACTCGTATTGTCTGGTTTGTTTTGCGCCGTTGTGTGACGGTGGTGTCATTGAGCTGCTGGTGATCATTATATCATGTGTTGTTTCTTCTTTACAATGTGATATGCTGCTTTTGGTCCTCCTTTCACTAGTGTTTTGTGGTGATGAGCTGTCGTTAGTTTGTTGTTTGTAAACTGCTGCTTGTTTTGTTATTTATATTATAGTATATGTATATAATACAGTGATGATTTAAAGTTCTGTTGGGTATGGTTTTGCCGTGATTAGTGTTTAGTTTTGCTCCCTGAGTGGGTGAGTGAGTGAGTGTGTGTATGTGTGTGTGTGTGTATGTATATATATAGATCTATATATATGTATGTATGTATGTATGTATGTGTGTGTGTGTGTGTGTGTGTGTGCGTGCATGTGTGTGTGGACAAGGCACAGTTTAACGTGTGATGGCTATTCCCCATGCGACACTGACTCATGTTAAGTAGAGCGAGGCAGACTTAAGGCCTGTGCAGAATTAATGCCAGTCACTCCCAGTAAACAGGCAGCTGTGTGAGATGAAGTGGAAGAGAGTTGAACAGTTGTTGTTTTTTTCTTCTCTTTTGACTTTTCTATTTTTAACTTTGGATTTTTGTTTTTTCTCCAAAAGCCAAACTCTTTCTCCTCAAACAGGTAGTCATTCATTCTTTGGGTACTTCTGTGCTGAAGTACAAAGACAATATTATTTTACATAACCGTTTCTATGTAAAACAGTCAGATAAAACGAGAAAGAAAAAAAGATACTTAATTAGTGATAGAGGAAACAGTTTCAAAAAGTGTTTACGTAAATTTTTGTCTTAAATTTTTTAATCTTTGTAAGTGTGGTATAGTATAGAAGGAAAGCTATCTCTATATTTTGATATTTTATTATATAACTGTTGCGTCTTTTCAGTATGCTAAGTTGACAATACTGTTTTGATTGATTTTGTTTCAAAAGTTGGGCATAGTCATTTTTTTTTTAATGTGTGTGTTTGTGTGTGTGTGTGTAAAAACATTGTTGATGAAATACTATCTCAATCTCCATTATTTCCCTATTCTGTCTCTTCTTTTGCGCGTCTGTTAGATTATTGCAGTTTGTGTTTCGATTCTGGTTTATTCTGCCAACTTTAATCAGCATCTTTCGCAAAGTCACCCCCATCTTTCTACTTTCCCTTCTCATATAAACTTGGGGTTGTGTTGTTGTTTTTTTGTCAAGCCAGCGTCGTTTGATGTTCTGGATAACTGATGCACAACTTGTTTACTACAAACTCAGAAAATTGTTAATCTTCCTTCAGAAAACAGACTCGTAGGACTCACCGTTATAAAATGAGTCGGTGATTATAACTCAGGAGGTTTTTGTGTATTTGGGGAAGTTCTAATGGGATGCTCTTGGCATTTTTATTTTCTGTCATTGACTTTTCACTTGGTTGAGATTAGCAGTTGATTTTGTGTGTGGGATCAGTGATGTATAATTTGGATTGTTGTTTTAATCTGTGGCACTTTGAACAAGTGTTGGATAGACACTTAACCCTCTGAGATAAGCATTTTCCTGTTAAAATACTAGGCACTTTTATGTCTTAGATATAAATCCGTTGTCTGAAAAGTTTGAGTACAACTGTTTTCATATCTGGCATTATTCATGTTGTGAGTTACTCTTTTATTATTTGTTTGTGTGTGTGTGTGTACTCGTATTTCTTTCTCCTTTTTGCTGATTTTTTTTAAACTCACTTTCTGCCCAAATGGTCAATTTACTTTGTTTCATTTGGTCTCCTCCCCCCTCCCTCCCTCCCCCTTTTTCAATTTATTGATGGTAAAAGGCATTCATTTCAAGTGTTTTTATGTTGATTTTGTCTTCTTGTTTTCATTCTTTGTAGTGTAATTAGTTTACTGGCAGTTTTGGGGATATGTGTGTTTTTTGCGTTTCTTTAGCAAAATGTCTTTGGAAGTGTAAGGGTGTTGTTGTTTTGTTTGTTTTTATGTTTGTTTGTTTCTTAATTTATTTTTAATTCATACCACTTTTAGTCACAGCAGATTTCTCTACATGAAACTCAGGCTGCTCTCCCCCGGGGAGAGCGCGTCGCCACAAGAGCAGCACCACCCAATTTTTTAAAATTTTTTCTGTCTGCAACTGTATTTGTTTCCCTATCAGAATGGCTTTTTTCTACATAATTTTGCCAGGGACAACTCTCTTGTTGCCGTGGGTTCTTTTACGTCTCATCCGAGAGACTAGCACCCAGACCACCACTCATGGTCTAATGGATGGGGGGGAAAGTTTTTGGCCCAAACGGGTTTCAAACCACTGCACACTTCCAGCCCGGACTTTTGCTTTCTAGGCAGGCGCATTACCTCTAGATCACGGATCCACCCCTTGAGGTGGAAAATGTGGCAGCCCTTGACGTGCCCTCTGAGTTGTCAGCAGTCTTATTGTCTGGTTCCCCTGCCATCCCAAAGCTGAGAGGAGAGAAATGGGGGTGTGGGGGGTGCTGCCCCACAGTGTTGCTTAACTACTAAAGGAGTGCAGACTTCTCTGTGTGCAAAGACAGACTGCTGGAGCCTGGGCCACTCGTCTACAAGAATATAAGTGGGAGGAAAGTGGTAAGTTGAAGGAAGTGGATTACGAATGTTGTTCATGGCAAGGATCTTCAGTGATGTAGTAGTAGATGTTGCAATCAGAATCTGGTTCTTGAAAGGAAATGATGCAAGACGTAATCAGTGGTGAAAAAATGCTGGTCAGGTCAGGAACTGGAATAATGAAATGGATATTACAATCGGAATCTTGTTCTTGAATGGAAAGGCAGTGCAGGGAAAAGCTTATCTGTCTAAGGTTGTTGTTAGGTTGGGAGGGGGTTGGGTTTTTTTGTGTGCTTGTGTTTTTTTGTTTTTGTTTGTTTGTTGTTTTGTTGTTGGGTTTGTTTTGTTTGTTTGTTGTTGTTGTTGTTTTGGGGGGGTGGTTGGGGGTAGGGGGTGTTTTAATCAAGTTGCCAATTGTTTCTGTGATATGCCTGAACTGCTATTCCCATCTCTGTCATCTCAGTCCTACCACCACCACCACCACCACCACCACTACCACACACAAACTCAAACACATACACCCAAAGTTATACAGTCACTTCATCAGAGTCAGTGCTGTACTGAGAGTGGTCCGCCACAAGGCCCCTGACCAAAACAGGCCCTGCGCTGCTGCTGCTGCTGCTGGGTCAGGTCTGTGGTATCAGGCGTCCACACGAGCAGGATAGCATCTAGGGAGCCCCACCACACTGATGGCAGCGCTACCGTACGTAGCCTGGTGAAGGAGCCTGTGTGGAGGTGCCGGTGATGAGAATAATCATGATGATAATGAAATATTAATAATGATAAGAGTAATAATGATGATAGTAATAAGAAGAAGAAGAAGAAGAATGACAGTAATAATAATAGTGATAATAAACGGAATGTATAGAGCGCTATATCTTGCAAAGACAAAGCGCTTGGCAAAAGCAATACTCCATAACTTGGTTAAAGAGTTAAGGTATTGATCACTCAGTGGATTATTAAGACTTTTTTTTTTTAAAGCCACTATGGTTATGCTTGAAACATATCTAAAGCCAACATATGTGCTGTTTGGTCATTAAGTTTGAATGTTTTGTGAATTCAACAATTACACAAGACATAAGCCTTCACAAGATATGAAAACTGAATGCAAGGGTTTAGATTTTAATAATAATTATTACCATCATCAGGGATTATCATTGCAAACTATCTATGGCCTTGGTTTTGATAGTAATTATTATAGTAATGAGAATATGTCGTTTTCATAGAGTGAACAAGTCTTATTATTGGTGTTGAAAGTGTGTAGTTTTGAATAATCTGACAAGATGAAAAGGAATGTCAGACAGCTAGATAGTGAAAAGATCCTCAGCCACTTGATTGGAAGTTGGTTTCAGGAATACAGAGATAGTAGTCATTTGCAGTAACTATGTAGAGAGGGACAGGATAGCTCAGTGGTCAGAGCACTCGCTTTCCCGCAGCCAAGTTAAGCAGCGTCGAGCGTGGTTACCACTTGGATGGGTGACCGTTTGCATGCCTTGGCTTCTGTACAGTTCCCCCAGTTCACCAAGCTGTAAATGGGTATCTGCCTCTTTAGGGTCGGAAGAGGAGATGGGCGCGCCCTCAATATGCTGGCCTCTAGAGAAGTGAGGTCTCTGACGCCTTGCTCCCCTACGACCTCATAGGTTATGGGACTCCTTTACCTTACCGTATACAGCAGAGTGTGGCAGGGTGATGACTCTGAACAAGTGGAGAGAGTGGTGAGAGAGAGATCCATCCCCCCAAAAGAAATCCTGTAGAGTTTTTCTTCAGAATGTTGACAGTTGGACAGAAGGGGTAGTGAGTCTGTACAATGAAGTGGGAGGACTGGAGGTGACGGGTAGAGGAAGCCTTTGACCCTGTGCCTGTTCCCAGCCTTGCCCTGTGTCAGCCTGCTCCATCACACCATTCTTGTGTGTGTGTGTCATTATCTTGTTTCATTTCGTACAGCTGAATAACAGAAATTATTATAGGAATCATGTGCTGTTTTATTCTGTTGGTTGGATTTGATTGATACCAGTGTGTTGTGCTTGTTCATACTTAAATTCATGTAGAAACAGCATTGTATAGTGGCTCGAAAAATATAGTGCTGATTTTTTTTCTCTTTTAAAAAAAAAAATGTATTTGGAATGTCTCAAGAGTCCATGAATATTGCTGATTTCACTATTTTTGGACATCTTTAAAAGTACTAATATCTATACTTGTCTCAAAGTGTATCAATGTTTAAAGATGCGCAATTTTGTTTGAAAGAATAAATGACATGCTACAGTTTGGTGTGCAGTTGTCACAAGATCCTTGGTTGGTGGGTAGTTAGGGTAAAAATTATCAAAACACTCAGCTGGCCTGTTTTGCTGAATGGGTCAGAAACCTGGATACTACAGAAATTGGAACGAGACACAATAGACGCATCCAAAATGTGGTTCACCAGGTGACCTCTAAGAGTCCAATGACCAGACAGAAGAACAAAGGAAAGCATTCTTGATGAACTCTCAGCGCAAAGACAAATGTCGACTAAAGTGGAAGCCAACAGGTCATACAAACAGAAACACACAGACACATCTAATGACCACAGTTCTCCAAGGTAAGGTTGAGGGCAGAAGGAAAAGAGGCAGACCACCAACATCCTACATTGCCAACATCACTGAGATAGGTCAGTGGTCTGGGAGGAGGGCTACAGGAGATGGTAGAACTCAGCAGAGAAGAGAGAGAGATGGTGATGAACCCTGGTGGCATTGTGTGGAGCTCTTGCTGACAACAGCGGCGATGGAGACAGTTAGGTTCCTTTGTGTTTCATGCAAGCAGACATGGTGAGTGATCATTATACTTTGGGTTTCCACCTACAGCCCCTTTTTTCTCAAAGTGCAGTACACTATTCTTTCCCAATGACATCATCTTGTCAGGAGATTTTTAAAAAATGCTGCTTTTTCCATAAAAAAAATGTTTCAGCTTCATGGGGTTGCGCCCCCTGACTCCTCTCTCTATTTCAGCCTGCACTAAAAATCCATTTTTCAATTTTTAAAGGTTGGCAGCTATGCTATTAGACACGTAGGACATCACTAGCATCTGTCTGATTAACAAGGGTAAATACAGACAGGTACACATGGTTTGAGGTTTGTTTGTGTGCATGCCTGTGTGTGTAGACATGTATGTGTTGGAACTTATACTTGCATAATTCATGTATGTGTATATAGAGGAAAGAGAAGGTATGTAGGTAAAGAACCTGACCCCTTTTTGATCAGGTACTAAATACACAAATCTCAATATAGCAATTCTGGTTTTAGAATAGAGTTAAAACTGCACATGAGTCGTATGATATCTACTCGTCTTCGGTCACAAACATTGGCAGTTACTCAGCCTCTAAACTTATGCATTTTGTTTTCTTTATGAAAGTAAGTCACATCTAGTTTGACAATAAGTGCTTGATGTTTTGCGCAGAAGCAGGAAATTGTCTGGTATCTTTGTTTTTATCAGTATTAGAATTTCACTCTCTCCAGTTGTTTACACTGCATGTGTATGTGTGTAATATCTGGCACACAAGGTAATTGATGGGTTTTTTTATAGGGTTGATGTTTTCAATGTGAATTTGCCTTTGGTTGAATTTTTATTCTTCACATTATTATATGTATTGCATTCTGGCAGCCAGTTCATGTAATTATACCTCCATCCTCTATTCTTTTCAAATGTTCATCATTTTATTTGTATGGTTTATATATATATATATATATATAAACAGAGAGAGATGAAGAAGGCTCATCAATGTCAAACCTCCCCTGGGAGAAACATGACAAAAAGGGAAGAAGAAGAAATATATATATATGTATATATATGTATGTATGTATGTATAAGTGTGTGAGTTAGTGTGTGTGGTATGTGTATATATATCCACGTATGTGTGTGTGCAAAATTAGGGCCTTTTTCTTTTTGAATTTGTTATACTAGCATGTTGTTGTTTTCAGTGGTGTATTACATTTTGTTCAGACCTTGTTGGTAAAGATTTGACACCATTTTATTGATCAATATTTTGGTGGCATGTAGATCCCAGCTCACACAGTCAGTATTTTGTAGACTTATTTACTAGCATGCATGCTGTATTCTGAGTTTCTTCCACTTCAGTAGACTATGTTAGTCATTGGTGTTTGGTTTTGACCGCTTGTATTTTCGTTTTCAGGCATTGGGTTTTGGGAATTTTCATTTTCAGGTTTTGGGATTTCTCATTTTCAGGCAGTGGGTTTTGGGATTTCTCATTTTCAGGCAGTGGGTTTTGGGATTTCTCATTTTCAGGCATTGGTTTGGTTTTCTCATTTTCAGGCATTGGTTTTGGGATTTCTCATTTTCAGGTATTGGGTTTTGGGATTTTTCATCAGTGTTTGTGTGGTGGTTTGTTTAGGATTTTTTTTTTTTTGGTTAGGGTGGGGGTGGGGGGGGGGGGGGGGAATAGTTGTTTTTGTGCTTGTTTGAATTTTTCAATATCTTATTTTGAATCAGAAGGGTCAAAATAATTGGCTGGACTATTGACAGCAGTGTTAAGAGTCTAAATAAATTGATTTCTTAATTCAAAGCTACATGTTGCAATCCTTGAAGGTCCATGGCATTTATTACTTTCTTTGATATCAAAACTGCTACAAGTGTTGGTACAGGAATCCAACTTTTCACCACGCGGCAATTTCCATGAACAGTTCTGTGTGTAGAAGTTAGGTTTATGAAGACAGATTTATTCAATGTAGAACTGATATTTGAAAATAAAAGGATGACAGATGAAAAACAGCCACAGTAAGAACTGTGAAGACTGGTGACAATTGATGGCAAAAGTTAGCTGACAGCCAGATGGCATTGCCGTTACAAGAAATGATCAGCAGACGCACAGTTACTTGACTCTTGTAACATTTTGCCAGCAATCAGTCTGGGTGTTACCATCTAAAGAGGTCTGAGTGTCAAGAAGCTTGGTCTTGCACTCAAAACGGTGTTGGGCATTGATTAGAGTTCAAGTTCTTGCAATAAAAGATGCTTGAATACTTACCAAGCTGATCTACTTATTACAATCAAAAGATTACGACTGCGTCATGAGATTCATCATGTAATGAGTGGCTTATGTTGTGGGTATTTCCACACGCCCACATCTGCAAGTTGTGGTATTGTTAGATTTCATGTACCCAGGAGGGGGTTTCCTTAAAATATACAATCTTGAAATATTGAATAATCGACTTGATCTAGCTATTACAATCAAAAGATACTTGGAACCCTTGCATATTGATGCTTTTTCTTCTTTTCTTTCCATAAATAAGTGTCATACCTCGATATCAAAGCTGCTACACGCGACTTGTTATAGGATCTTGGTCGTTCAGCCAAGAGATGCTGGCATGTCAAGGTATTCCTCATGCAATCAAATTTTCTTGAGTAATAAGATCATAAAATGGGATGGTGCTTGAGTATCATGACAGTATGTGTTTTACAATGAAGAGGCACCTGAGTATCAGACAGATCGTATCCTTGCATTCTAAGATGCTTGAATATCAAAAGAACTTTGATCTTGCAATCAAAAGATGCTTGTGTATCAAGATCTTGGCCTTAAGCTCGAAAGAATCTGGAGAAACAGAATGTTGGTATTTCAATCAAAAGATACTTGAAATATTGTGTAATATGTAAGTCCTGCAATCAAAAGTTTCCTGAATATCAAGAAAATCTTGGTTTCACAATGAAAAGATGTTTGAGTATGAAGATCTTGGACCTGTGTTCAAAATATGCTTGAGAATACACTGTGGTGTCGTGTCGAGGGGATTTTGTCCTGGGGTTTATCTGTAACAGCTCCACTCATGAGAACAGGTCCTGCTGATTTTTATTCCTCCAATTAGCGTTTGTTTGTTTTGTTTAACGCCTCCAGTTTTGTCTATCTGATTGTTTGTTGTTGCTGTTGTTGTTGCTGCTAGTACTCCTTTATCAAACAGTTATATAGCCCAGAAGTCAGAATGCGGCGACCTGGTGGACAAAACGGTCGCACACGCAAAACTCACCATTGGTGAACCTCAGATTTCTAGCCAAGGAATCACCCCCCCCCCCCCCCCCCCCCAAATCCCAACAAAACAGAGCAAACAAGCAAAATACAGTTGTCTTGTTTTAAGAGGAAGTATAATTGTCATTTTGTAATCTGGAAGTGTGAATGAAGATGACTTGTTTATTACTATTTTGGTAGCTTGTTTATGAACACTGATTAATGGTCTAAATATGCTAATACTGGCTAAATTCCCAAAGTGTATATTATATACAGAATCTACAGTAGATTGAATGTAATGAATTATTAACAACTATTGTTTTCATCAAGGAAGCTTACAATAGGTTTTAGCTGGATGCAGAGGGGGAATCAGCGGATGTGAAGATGTGGATGTTTCAGTCTTGTTAATAACCGCATTCCTCTGTTTTATCAAGTTTGTTATTGCTTACTGTCCGCTGTGCCTGCATAAGCAGCCCTGTTGAAAACATACTGATCAATATGATTGTTGTTATAACTTGCCTTCTCCTGCTGAAGAGGATCTATTCATCAGAAGGGATCATATAAGATGAATCTTATTATAGTATTGTGGAATATGCTGTTTAGTCCTTGTCATTCTTTGCGTTGAAGCAATATGTGATTTGTTTTTAAGATTGGCCATATCTGTGTTGAAATTTTAATTTTAGGGTTTTTTCTTCTTTTTCTTTTAAATTGTCACAAGTTAGATCGGAAATCTGATATCTTTTTTTTTTCAGGAAAGGATACAAGGAGCTACACTGATTTTATGTTAATATTGTGGTTGTAATTATAGTGTGTAATGTTTTGTTTGACTTTATTTTACATTTCTGGTCTTACTTTGTGTTCTTCGATTCGATTCAATTCTGTTGTGTTTTCATTTTTGTGTTTTCATTTTTGTTATAGTGTGAATTTTCTGCATGATTTTGGTTCCTGTAACCTTGCTTTGTATTCCAGACTTTTTGCAGCAATTTTGTTTATGGGGTTTTTTGTTGTTGGTTTTTTTATTTGATACAAGTGTTTGATTTGTTGTCATCCTCTTCATTTGCTTGCATGTCATAGCCATCTTTGTACTGCTAGTCTCTGAGTCCAAACCATGCCAGGTTGTCCATGATTGCTAAATGTCACATTTTGTCTGTTGTAGCTTTGGATGATATTTGTAAAGTATTATCACGGCCCCCCCCCCCCCCCCCCCCCCCCCTCCCGGAGCTCCTTTCACACACACACACACACACACACACACACACACACACACACACACACACACAACAAAAACCAAGAGACAATTTTCAAAAAAGAAAAAAGTACTGTCAATGTCATCTAGTTTTTCTTTTCTGTTAAAATCACATACATTTTGTGATGCAAGTACAAGAATCTGGATTGCCTGTAAGTGTTTCTCTCTCTCTCTCTCCTCTCTCTCTCTCTCTCTCTCTCTCTCTCTCTCTCTCTCTCTCTCTCTCTCTCTCTCTCTCTCTCTCTCTCTCTCTCTCTCTCTCTCTCTCTCTCTCTCTCTCTCTCTCTCTCTCTCTCCAAGAAAATCAGATATGGTGTTTTCTGAGTTTCAGTTTGCTGTCAGTAGTGGTATGTATATTATTTGTTGATTTTGTTCTCACCTTTAGATTGCTTGAACAGGAATGACTGTTGTGCATTGGCATTCATTTGCTACTCCCGGTGATCCGTGAACTCATTGCAGACAGGAGAACACCAGTGCAGCTGTTGGCAGTCAGGCTGTATAGCTGTGAACTGTCTTGAAAATCCCATCATTTTGCAATACCAGATAGCCTGCTTGATTTTTTGTTTCTGCGACTAGTTGCTTTGTGCTTTTATTGACAGAAATGTAATTGTTTGTGGTTTTCAAACAATTCTTTACTTTGTTTTAAAAGACGTCTTCATCTGTCTTTTTTGTTGTGAAAATTTGCCATAAGAAAAATGTGAAAAATGGGGCGAATTCCCAGCCATTCCTCATTTCTGTCACCCTATTTTCTATATTTTTTTTCTTCAAAGGCTACATTTGTTCTTGATTATTGTAAACAAACAAAATCCATGTAGAACAAAAGTGAGCATTTTTCTCCACATAAAAATGGTTGTGGCTTTTATGAGACTGAATTTTATGACATCAATCAGTTTTGTATATCAGTTCCCTCGTTTGTGTGGGTGGTGGGGGGGGGGGGGGGGGGGGGGGGGGGGGGGGGGGGGAGTGGGAGGGGGGGGAGGAGAGAGGAGAGAGAGGAGGGGGGGGGGGGGGGGGGGGGGGCAGGCAGGCAGATCTATTTAGTAATGTATTGTTGGTGGTAATGACTTTTTCATTTCTTATTCTTGTAGGGAGTTTTCTCTTCTAATTTTTGACAGCACTTCATCCATCAGCTGCTCGTGTTGTCCTCCAGAATTCCATAGTTTCATTAAGCATTATTGGTTTAGAACACTGAGCATACTGAAGTTATTATTTGTGCGTTGTTGTTTTTTTTAATTCTTCACAGCGTATGTATGGCAGCCTCATGCTTGTGGGTTCATGGCCTCATTGAGGCTGGGGGATGACTGGCTGCAGGGTGCTGGCTGTTGATGGAACGTGGGGTGGATGCCTTGTTCCGTTTCCTCGCTGGCTCCACCCTTCTGTTGTGCTGCTCATGAACTGTTGTGAAGAAGTTGTAATTCAGAGAGTTTAAAATGGCTTCATTACGTGTGCTGTGGTGAATGTCTAACTTGTGGAAATGCGCTGGCTTTTATCTCACATTCAGGGTTTGATTTTGTCATTTATAGCTGAAACATTCCTGTTTTTGTGTGTGAGCTGTTTGGTGAATGTGTACTTTGCTATTGCTGAATGTGTGTGCACGCGCGCGTGTGTGTGAGAGAGAGAGAGAGAGAGAGCTCACATGCAATTTTTTTGTGAGGGATAAGATTGCAATCAGGAAGAGAGAAAGGCTAATGTACAAGTAGAAAAAAAAACACAACTTTATTTTTTTGCTTGCTTTACATGACTTTTTTTTTTAAACTGCGTTGTACTTATTGTGCAATATTCCAAATTTTGTTTGCTCTTTTTCAGCTTTGATTTGTTTCAGACTTGTGTGTGTATCTGTGTACATTGTATGCACATTCCATCTCATTTCTATGTGTCGATCAGTTTGTAACTCCCACAGCAGGGAACATCAGTACGCTGCTGACACTCGTAAGCATGAAAGTCTTGAGGGAATGATAGGCAAAGCTCACGGACTGTATAACAGGGCAAAACAGATCCCATCTGGATCATCCGTCACCCTAAGCATTTGTCTCGAGCGGCTCAAGGCGTCAGGTCAGACTATTTGTAAAAAGGTAGTGTTTTATTTCAAATAATAATAATACATGAAATTTGTATAGCGCTATATCTTGCAAAGACAAATGAATGCTTGCATCCTCCAACCAATCAACAACCAGCCAAGCATGCATGAGCGTGTGTGTGCCTTGTGTATGTGAGCAAAACCTTGGAACTGGAGGCCACTTTAACCTCATACTCCTTTCAGACCTTATTTCCGTGTGGCAGCTTGCCCTTTTCGCAGTGACAGATTCAAAGAGACCCAGTGAAGGCTAGGTATGTGTGCGGTGCAGGTACCGAGGATGGTGCGGCAGTGTGTTCCTCTGCTGTGTTCATGCTGCACACACGTGGCTGAGGACAACAGTCCTTGCATTTATTATACAAAGCAAGTCGGGCTCAAGGTTCTTTCTTGACCTATTTTTTGAAGAGAGGATTTTTAATGCAGGTAGCAAATGAATGTTCTAGCCTATCCAGATGTCGCCAGTTTGTCCTTGCTTGTATATGGTTATGTGGGTGCAGAGAGAGAGAAAGAGAGAGAGGCGGGCATTGTGTTTAAAACTTGATCATTGCAGTTTTTGCTGAAAGTACTTTCTGTACAGAAACTAAAATCAAAATGCAGAAATATAGGTCAAAGTAGAATTATTTTATAGATACTTTCTACCCGTATGCCTCCCAGTGAAAGTTTCATGTCAAACTGAAGACAATTTTAAAAGCTGATTATTGAATAATGGGAGACAATCTGTGAAAGAAAAGCAGTATGAGCTTGTACTTAGTTGTTTTGTGATTGCAGGTTCATAATGAGAATCTTTATTTCATGCATTTTCCCCTTACTTTTTGTATTTGCATAATTATAAGAAAAATCTTTGAATTTCTTCCAATTTTACAGGGTGGGTTTTATTTTGTAGTGTCAAATTATAAGCAAACAGTTGAAGATTTGTCTCTCATTGCTAGTAAAAAAAACCCAAACCCAAAACAAAACGAAAACTCATAGTGCAATGGGCCAGATACAAACAGATAGTGTAAATACTTCATTCCCCTGTCCACAGATACAGATATATAAATATAAATATCATTAGATATGGAAAGGCTTTGCTGCCAGTCACTTCCCTTTTTATTTATTTATATATGTTTCACTGTATGTTGATATTGAATATCATGCATGTTTCAAAATAGTGCATATCTGCAGGGGTTTTTTCTGCAAAACAGCTTAGATTTGGTCTTTATGGTCTTCAGACTCTAAAGATTTTCATCAACAAAATAATAATGGGATGGGGTGGTCATATTTGTCTCCCTTGCGAAAGGGTGAGCCGGCATCACCATATGTTACCAAACTGAGACACAGCAAATTGCAAGAGGCTCTGCCCTTGAGTGGTGATTCTGCTTTTGCGCAGTATACACTTAGCCATTACAGTAAATAGCCAAATTCGTACGGTCTCTTGAATAGAGATCACATTCTCCTGTGATCTGATTGCGTTCTGTAGCTGAGAGGTTATTGCTGAGATGGGAGGAAATCCGTCTATTCTTCAGCGTGTTACAATAGCAATGATAACGGTATCAGTAGTAGTATTGAGTAGGAAAAAAACGCCTGCTCCTAAGTCATTATTGGATTTGCTACGTTTTGAATTATCATCTCCCTTCTGCATAGTCTGGAAAAGGTGACCTCAACCCCACGCCTAACCCCAAAACATGAAGAAGACCAAGCTTACATCTTGTCTGGAAGTGGGGGGGGGGGGGGGGGGGGGGGGGTGTTGTTTTGCTCCTTTTTTTTAAACCATCTTTTTAAAAAGACACAAAAAAAGTACTGTCCATGCAAGTCACACTAAACTACGCTTGTTCTATTTCAGGGTGGTTTCTTTCACTGAGCGTGACTTGGAAGTAGTATGTAGCCTCTCCACCCCCCCCCCCCCCCCCCCCCCCTCACCCTTCACCTCCGTCAGAAAAAAAAAAAAAACCCCACAAAACAATACACTCCCCTCGACCGCCGACCCCCCCCCTCTCAACACACACAAACGAAGAAAAAATGGTTGAAGATTTCTAAAAATTAATATCTGAGGTTGTTGAAAGGTACCGCCGCAGTACCTGTCCAGAGGTGAAATCTGAGATGCTTTGTGTTGTGTTGGTTTGTTCGTTTGCTGCCTAGGAGAGAGAGAGAGAGAGAGAGAGAGAGAGAGATTTATTTATTCTTTTATATCGAGGATAATGGAATAAGCACTCGTGTGCGTTTTTACATCCAGTCCCCGTGTGTATGCGGTTTTGTCAATTCTGTCATCTGTTCCCACCGGCACACAATGGCCTACTCTTACGAAAAGCGGAATAGGATTAAACGTGTGCGCAAGATGTTCTGCGTGCGTTCGCACACGGAGCCTCGGTTTATAGTTTCATCCGAAGGACTTTTGGGGAGAGAGAGAGAGAGAGGTCTGGAGAGGTCCTGACCAATGCTGAACGTCCATGTCGTCCTTCGGATGAGACTATAAACCGAGGCCCCGTGTGCGAACGCATGCAGAACATCTTGCGCACACGTTAAATCCTGTTCCGCTTTTCGAAATAGTAGGCCATTGCGTGCCGGTGGGAACAGATGAAAAAATTTACAAAACGCATACACACGGGGACTGGATGTAAAAAAAACAGCACATGAGTGCTTATTCCACTATCCTCGATAAAAAAAATTTTTTAAATGTCATCTGAGCGCTTTGATTTGTTGCTTTACAAGATTTAGGGCTATATAAATTCCATACATTATTATTATTATTATTATTACCTTCCAGGGCCTAGGTGGTCCCTGAACTTAGTCCTTTTCCCCTTCAGCTTTACTACACCTTCAGTACTGTTGGCAATGGCCTTGCTTGTGCTCGCTAATGTTGAAATGTGTTTAGTGTTACAGTATCGACTGGGTATTGAAATATTGTATCAAGCCTGACATAACATAATGTAACGTGTTTTTGTGTAGGTGTTTTTTTCTTTTGTTTTTTTCTGCAGTGTTGTGTGTACTGTAACGATCCTGTGATTATTATGATGATGCGTGTGATGTTTCGATCATTATTGTGGTTGAACAAGGCTGATTGTGTGATATAATGATGTTTTGATCATTATTGTGGTTGAACAAGGCTGATTGTGTGTTATGATGATGTTTTGATCATTATTGTGGTTGAACAAGGCTGATTGTGTGTTATGATGATGTTTTCATCATTATCGTGGTTGAACAAGGCTGATTGTGTGATATGATGATATTTTGATCATTATTGTGGTTGAACAAGGCTGATTGTGTGATATGATGATGCTTTTGATGTTTTGATCATCATTGTGGTTGAACAAGGCTGATTGTGGTCTATGGTTGGTCATCCTTGTGGAATAATGCTTGTGTGGGTGTTGTTGACCGTATTGCTGTTTTAAAGGACAAGAGTAATATCAACAGAAATTGTCAAAAACTTAACGATATCAATATTAAAGTGTGTTGTTTTTTATTCTTATGTATCTGTGTCGAGTGCTTTTGGGTGGAATTTCTGAGCCTGTTCTCATCCTGTTTGTTTCTTCTCTTGCCTGTTTTAGTCCACCTCTCTTACTCAGGTGGTTTGATCCCGGCTTGAGCCAGAAACTTTCCCCCTGTCCACTAGAGAGGCCGTCTTGGTGCTGGTCTTTCGGATGAGATGATAAACCGAGGTCCCGCGTATTACACATTTAGCGCATGTAAAAGAACCCACGGCAACAAGGGAGTTGTCCCTAGCAAAACTCTGTAGAGAAAATCCACTCTTATAAGGAAATAAATACAGTTGCAGACAGAAACGGAAAAAAATGGGTGGCGCTGCTCTTATGGCGACATGATCTCCCCAGGGAGAGAAGCCTGGTTTTCACGTAAAGAAATTTGCTGCGACTTTTAGTGGTATACAATACAATTCAATACACTCAGTCAAAATTTCCTCCCTCACTCACTCACTCAGAATTTCCTTTCTCACTCACTCAATCAGATTTTTCTCATAATTTTATTTCACATCAAAAACATACAAACGTTGGATTTATTTGCATAACACTCATTACAGACAAGAAAATGCCACAAAAAACCTGAAATGCAAATGAGCAAATTTTTGCTGTTTCGTGATCAGCATGTGAATAATGTAATATGCGTAATGGAATTCTGAAATAAAAAATCTCCGTAGTGAAAAAATGTCCACACACCAGTGTATTTTAAATTGTGACTGATACCTCTCCAGAATATGATTAACTATCGCCACTTCATTTATAGAAAATGAAATCTTTTTTCTAGAGAAAGTGGGGGAACAAACGTGCACACTCATGCACGCGTGCACACACACACACACACACAGATTAAATAAACTTTTTTTTTTTTTTTAGAGACTATTAGTTATGAAGCAATTAATGGTGTTTTATAATGTAGAGTAGCAGATCAACTCTGTGTGGTAATGAATTCCTTGTTACATTTAAAAAAAAAAAAAAAGGTTTAAAATGTCGTATTTCGGTTAAAAACGCGCTCACTTTATAGCTAGTTTAGAATTGAGAAAAGAATGACAGTTGATTAGCACGCCACTCTAGTTGTCCCTGTGATATTTCTGGTTCTGTGAAATACATAGTTATCAAATGTTCTGCCAGCTAGTCATAAATGGAAGAAAGAGCAACGACACATACTTAGTAGTGCAATGCAGTGAAGCATGCACTATAAAGCAACTCACACATACACACACACATACAAACACACACACACACACATACACACACACATACACACACACACCTCTGACCCACCGTTTGGAAACAACAAATAAACCTAACGTGTGCAAGTGACTGGAGGTGGCATAACGTAGCGAAGCAAGACCATAATATACAATCATAAAAGACAACATCCATGGATAAATGTATGCATATGTTATATACAACACCTCGCCCAGATATTGATTGTTCTTCTCCTTGGTTAAATGTCCCTTCACCAGATATGTAAGGCGCTATGACAGAATGTTTCATGCTTTTTAAAACATCACCCCAAACCTCCTAGGTATTTACCCCCACCCCCCCACCCCCCAAAAAAAAGGGAAAATATGAATGCCTGAATTGATGTCAGTCGCGGTAGTAGTACATTAACAAAACAAAAAAAGAAACACATACTTCTATGGTGACACTGTGTGTACATTTAATAGATATGAATAATTTAACAGAATGATGATGAAAAGAAGAAGAGGAAGAATTTGCATGTGTGAAACAAACCTTCCAGTTTCCCCATGATGATACACAAGAGATAAACAACGTTGCTATCAATGTGTTTAGACCTTTCTTTTAACAAGAAATTACAAATGTCAACATTTCCATCTATCATTGAGCAGGTCAAAGTGCATACTCCCAACATTATAGAGTGTGTGATTTTTTCCTCTGGAGGTAACATCAGTGCCGACTCCACTCCCCCCAAAATTCTTCGGATGAGATTTTTTAAAATCTGGTCTCATGTGCAAACGCACGCAGAACATCTTGTGCATACGTTAAAACCCGTTCTGCTTTTCGAAAGAGTGGTCATTGAGTGCCGGTGGGAATGGATGACATAACTGACAAAACTGCATACCACGGGCACTGTATGTAAAAAAAAAAGCAGATGAGTGCTTATTCCATTATCCTCAAAATAAATGAATGAACAAACTTATAAATAACAGTGCGCACGCGCGTGCGCGCGTGTGTGTGCCTGCGCGCACATGTGTATGTGTGTGTTTATTAGATGTGTGAAATATTAGTATAAAGCTTCTGCATTCTCAATAACACTTGATGTCGAATCGATTGGCTAAGAACTGTTGATCACAACAACAGAGCACCAGGACCCATCAGCAAAGGGTGTGCCGCTGCTGTTGAGGCTGCCCCCTTTTGCCCGCCCGCCACCTACACTGTCTGTCTGTCTGCATCCACCGTCCATTCCTTGCTCCTCTGTCTTCTTACACAAAGTACCTTAGAAATAAATAGAGGTATACTTTTTGTCATGAGCTGAAGCTGGTCTCTTGTAGATAATGCCTTTACGTTCAATTTTGTACACCAACGATTAATCATAACGATAATAGATGTAGTTGCAGTGCTTGTAATGACGATAATATAAATAGTAATGATATTATTATTAACAATAGTAATAGTTATGATAATAATATTCAACTTTGTACACTGATAATTGATAAAATATATACTACAAATAGAAATGTTAGCAATGGATAATGACGATGACGATGATGATGATGATGGTGATGATGATAAACAGTCTACACATAGCTGTACAGACGTGTATTAGAAACTGACGGACACGACAACGATGGGCTTCCGATTATGTAAAACATATGATCCATACTGACTAAAGTGTTGGCTGTAATAATATCATAGAGAGTGGCTACAACAACCTCAATATGCATGCACTAGCTTACAGAGCGGACAAGCTCTACAATCAATCTCTTCCACGCTGTCACGCATGCACGCTGGCCACACATACAGGCAGGCATACACACATGTGCACACATACGTGCGCTCACACACACACACAACTTTTAATAACCTACAATGTATGTCTCATAATGGTTTTTATGGAATTTTTCGGTTGTTTAAGCACAAAACCCTCCCACATACCAAGTTGGTGGCTGCTTATAAAAAAAACAACCCACAACCTTGTTTACTACAAAAGTGACCAACATTGACAAGACAAGTGCTGGTGTGATTGGCTCCACAAGAATACACCTGGTCTGGTTCGTTAACTGCACACTCCACCTTCATGCATCTGTTTAAAAACGCTTCCGATATTACCCTCTTTTGAAACTGCACACAGCTTTCCAATGGTTACTTGATTATAAAGTCACATAATTTCCTTCAGAAAATGGAAACAAATACAATTATTAGCCGCCCTCCCCTTAAAAGGAAAAAAGCCCACCAAAACAAAGAAAAATGCAGAACCCATTAACGAACATCAAACTCAAACATACTGTTAAACACACTCCAATCACACTCATACACAACGCACACAGACTTACCACGTACATCATACCCAGCAAAACTTAATCCCAAATTGTTAACAAATACATTATAAACGCATCCCTTAAAGGAATAACAAAAGTCCCACCAAAACAAGAAAAAGACAGAAGCCATTAACAAATCAACAACAAGTCACGCAGGCCACACCACGACACACACACCCCACCATGCCACAAACGCATCCCTGGTCTACTGCCAATGACCCACTAAAACTGCACAACCATTCTTCACCTGACCATTCGAAAGATTACGAAATGTACTAACCCAATGTCACCAACATCAACAGCACAACAATGACAGCAGTCAGGTCACACAGCACAGCCATACGGTCAGCAGTCACCACGGGAGAGACACAGTCTTCTCAGCACCATCCTGGATTCAAACGCAAGCCCTGGTACGGCAATACACCACAAGACCACACAGCTCATCAGCCACTAAGGAGCACACTACACACATCGCCACACACACACACACACAACACACACACACACACACAGACACACACAAGCACACTACAACACAAGCGCACGCACACACACAAGCACACACACACAACAAGTCACACACACACAAGCACAACACAGTACAATACACACAAGCACCACACAAGTCACACACACACAAGCACTACACACAAGCACACCACACAAGCACACACACACACACGCAGCACACACACACACACACCACAGCACACACACCAAGCCACACACACACAGCAACACACACACACACACCACACACACACACACACACACCAAGCACACACAACACATCACACAACCACAAGCACACACACACAAGCACACACACACACAAGCACACACACACACACCATACACACACACAACACACACACACACACCAAGTACACACACAACACAATACACCAGCACACACACAAGCACACACACACATACACACCAAGCACACACCAACACACACACACAAGTACACACAACACAAGCACAACACACACAAACACACACACACAACAAGCACACACAACACAATACACACACACACACAAGTACACACACACAAGCACACACACACACACACACAGTACACCTACACACACACAACACACACAAGCACATCACACACACGCACACACAACACACAACATACACACAAGCACACACACACACAAGCACACACACAAACCCACACGCAACACATCACACACACATACACACACCACCCAAGCACACACACACACACACAATAAGCACAACACACACACACAACACAACACACACAACACACAACACACACACACCAACACACCAACACACAACAACACACCACACAACACACACACACACACAGCACACACACACACAAGCACACACACGGAATTAATAAATTAATCAACAATATCAATGAAGGAATGGCTGGTTTTACAGATCCCATTTATTGTTACTTATCTATCTTTATTTCTTCTTTTTCTTCTTCTTCTTCTTCTTCTTCTTCTTCTTCGCCCGAACGCTCAGACAGCAACTCCTCGGGCCCTGACAAATGCTGCCGTGGTACGCTGAAGGCCCTCCCTCCAGGGGTCCGAAGAGTTTGTCCCTCATCGGCAGGTCAGCAGGCCAGATATCGGCCCTCAGGTTTTGGTGTGTTGGACAGACAGGTCTGGAGGAAGTGTTCCTCCACTGTCATGGGAGAAGTGCCACAGGGGCATGCCTCAGAATCACCGATGTGGAACTTGATCAACATGATTGCGATGTCTGAGTCTGCAGTGTCCAGTCCTCAGTCTCACAGTTGTTACTTGATCTTATAATAATAATAATAATGATGATGATGATAATAATAATAATGATATTAACAACAACAATAATAATAATAATGATAATAATTATTATTATTTATATTATCATTATAATAATAATAATATTTGGACTTGTTGGAACTATTAATTGTTACTGGTTGTATGACTGTAAGAATGAGTTGAGTGCAAGCGCTTTGATTTGTCTCTGCAATATATAGCGCTATATAAATTCCATTTAATAATAATACTAATATGAAGATGATGATGATGACGACGACGATGATAATGATGATGAAACCAATGAAATAAAGTGTACTCCCTAAATCACAGCCTTTTATTCTTTCTTTCTTAATTAAGGTCTCATCACCAGGGAACAATAAACTAGGATGATCAAAAACCCATTTCATTGGTTGAATATACAAATAACAATAAAGCTCTCTCTCACGCACACACGTATGCACGCGCGCGCGCGCACACACACATACACACACGCACGCACGCACACACACACACATTCACTCACTCATACAAACACACGCGCGCGCGCGCGCACACACACACACACACACACACACACACACGCGCGCGCACGTGCGCGCAAAAGCCAACATGCACCGCGTTAAGTAATTCCGAAAGCATGTTTCAATGAAGCACAAGCCAAAAAAACTGTCACAAAACTGAAAATATGAGGTTACTGCCGAATGTAAACTTTCCGTTCCTGATCCAATTTGACCACATGCTTCGGGAGTACACTGAGGACATAGAAGAAAGTGATGAGAGTGAAGAGACACACAGCAGAAGCTGACACCAGGACCGTGCGGGGCATCGTAGTTGACGTCATGCCGTTGACAGCCCCACAGATCCCATGGCCTACTGGGCTGTCACCTTGCTTCATTTCAGCAGCCTCAATCACATGCACTTCCAGTGTACAACCAACATCATGGCATCCCTTCAAGTGTTTACCAATAAATCTTTTTTAAAAAAACGAAAACAACAAGTTGAAAAGCAAGTTAGTTCAATCATTTCATGCCCTAGAGCAGTAAAGCCAGACCCTGCTAAAGACGCAGGTCATTCCGGTTATTTTATCACCCCCGGGTAACACCCAGGCGTAAAAACGCATTAAACACGTCCATCCATACAGACAACAATGCGACACGGGCTACTACCACGGCAGAATGGGCATCCTATGCCCATCTGGGTGTTGACAATGTCACTGCCTGGTCGACTGATCGATCCTCAGTAAGCAGGACAGCATGAACGAGGTATGTTCAGGTGATGTCAACGTCCCGGCAGATACACTCTACCTCATGCTGCTTACAGTGGCAGACTGTCGTTTCTACATGAACTTCTGGGGTCCTGCCAACAGAACTACCAGCTGAACTCTATGAGAACCGACAATTCCAGCTAACTGGTGATGAGTATCACAACCTTGCTCTACAATGATTGCAACTGACTGCTATGTTATTGTCTGATAATGGCTTAAAGATATAAAACTGCAAAATAAAAAGTTAACTACACACAGTGGGAAGAACGGAATAAACAAAGCAGTTTCAAAAATAGATTGTGAAACCAGCTGCAATTGTAAAAACAAAAATCACTCAACTGATACGATCAACACATGCAGAATTATGACACCTCGGTTTTCGCATCTCTACACTGCAGAAAAAGGCCAAAATACAGAGGGGGAAAATATCAACAAGTTAATCTGCTTGAAATTTTGAAATAAGAGCTTGTGGCCTGAGAACTCTGACTTACTTCTAGCCATAAGCTCATCCTGCAACTCATGCATGGGTAAGCGGAAAAGCAAAGGGAAGCAGTTTTACTAAGATCTTCAAAAAACAATCAAAAGCATGCGATAATGTTTCCATTAAAGGGAAGCAATTGTTACTGAGAACTTAAAAAAATCAAAATCATGCGTTACTGCTTCCATAATGCAAACAAAGTCAGACGGGAACTGACACAGAAAGGAGACTGGCACAACTTTTTTTGTAAAAGACAGCAACAAAAAGCAAGAAACTATGAATGAATAAGCCCGCGTTGCAAGCGCAAGCCAGAAGTGAAGGGAAGTAATCTTTACTCGCGTAGAACTGCCGGTTACTGAGCGTTGCTGATGGCGGAATGGACAAAGGGGTCAGCGGTCAAAAGTTCGACACAATAACGGACAGTCTTCTTGCGCCACAGAGAGTGGTTGTTATTAAAGGTCACCTCATCTGAAATAAACCATACAATTATTAATTATCTCAAATAAACCCTACAAGTCAACCTCAATTATCTAAGATAAACCATACAAGTCACCCTCAATTATCTAAAATAAACCATACAAGTCACCCTCAACTATCTGAAATATACCCTACAAGTCACCTTCAATTATCTTGAATATACCCTACAAGTCACCCTCAATTATCTTGAATATACCCTGCAAGTCACCCTCAATTATCTTGAATACACCCTGCAAGTCAACTTCAATTATCTTGAATATACCCTACAAGTCACGCTCACTTATCTTGAATATACCCTACAAGTCACCCTCAATTATCTAAGATAAACCATTCAAGTCACCCTCAATTATCTAAGATATACCCTACAACAAGTCACACTCAATTATAGTTAACTCTTTCTGGCATGCACCATCAGAGTTTTCTTAGTCCTTTGGTAGTGTGTTGGTAGTCAGCCTTCGTCGTTGTTGTTGTTGTTGTTGTTGGGTGTTTCAGGGCTCAACACTCTGGGGGTCAAAGCTAGACTATAACTGTGGACCTAGAGTCACAAAGCTGTTTGATTGGACCATTCTTGGGTATAGCCCATGGACATTTACATAGGAGTAGAGCCAGACACTCTTACATTCAGTTAGGAATGACCCTGTAGCAAAAAAACACAAAAAAGACACTGACAAACTAATAGCTTTTTGCCTTGACTGAAACCTAGCACAAACACACATACACGCACACGCATGCTCGCGCGTGCGCACACGCACGCACACACACACGCGCGCGCGCACATACGCGCACGCGAACGCACGCACACGCTCACACGCAGAGAGAGAGGAAGAGAGAGAGGGAGAGAGAGAATAATGAACAAAATATATTCCTCAGGCCGCCAGCCCCTAGAATGGGGCCAAACCAAGCATATCAAAACGAAGCCAAAACAAAGCATGACAACTGCCAAAACATAACTAATGTGAACACGAGAGAGACAGAGAGACAGAGAGAGAGACAGAGAGAGAGAGAAGAGAGAGACAGAGAGAGACAGAGAGACAGAGAGAGACAGAGAGACAGAGAGAGACAGAGAGACAGAGAGAATGGCGGGTTGCGTGGCAAGATGGTCAAAGCTGATCATACATAAACCAGTGTGCCTAGGTGTAGTGAGTGAGACAGAGAGCCTCCCCCAGACTAGCCTGGCAACAACTGAAACAAGAGAAATATACGCTTTGATTTGTTGCTTTACAAGATTCAGCGCTATATAAATTCCATACATTATTATTTTATTATTAAATATACGACCACGACATACCGGAAACACCAGGTCCCCGGAAGTCGGAGCGTTTAAGGCCTGTCATTCTTCTTCTTCACCAGAACGCTCAGACGGCATCTATTTCTGTCTGTCATGTTAGCAAAACTGCAATGTTACGCTGCATGCCGTTAATTAAGCGCCTGACAAGTCAAGCCCATTGCAATCGACTTCGGCATGGGAGGGAGAGAATTGTGTTATCTCTTAAGTCTTTCTGGGGGGGGGGGGGGGGCAGAAGAATGGGACCAAGAGGTAAGAAAAACGGAGACACGAAGTAGGTGACAGGAAGAAAAGGAACAAGGCAGGAACAGTGAGAGAGATAGAAAAAAGGGAATTGCTAGCACAGAACTTCCAAAAGGTGGGGGATGCTGTTTATACTGACAGGCCCCAAGGCAGCTCCAGAAGTCAGAGAAATGCCAACATTTAGCCAGGTGCATGAAGGCAGATGTGTACGACAGTAATGCTCATCCGCTGTGTGCTTCGACCTCCAGTGTGTGTGTGTATGTGTGTGTGTGTGTGTGTGTGTGTGTGTACCTACAATCTCGTGGTGACTCCCTGGTGTGATGGGTAAGACAGCAACGCAAAATAGCGTCAAACCAGGGAACGCCTGACAGAAATAACAGCTTATCACTAAGACACACTGTCATTTAAGCAAAACAAATCTGTCAAATCATGAAGCTCTGAAGATATTCATAGTGATCACAGGAATGACATTCTCCTTAGCATATATATCATTTTATTTCAGTGAACTCAACCTTAACTGTCTCCACAGTTTTGCCGCTGTTAAATTGCTCCAATGTAGACTTTAAAAAAAATCTCAAACGGTAAGATTGACATTATTTTAGCACTGACTTCGTAATGCAAAGAGATGCATGAATGCTTAAGATTCATCATGAATATTGACATTCCCGATTTCAGAGCCTTAACATGAATCTGAAAATCTTCATATCAGTCTTCATTGTTCACCTTTTAGCAGCTGTCTTCTAAAATGCCTTGCTGACAATCCAACGTGGTGTCCTTCTTTGTTTTTTGTCAATTTCCGTTTCGATTTTGAAGGAACATTGATGAGTAAAAAATCTTGAAAACGGGGAAACAAAGTGCTAATATTATTAATAATAATACGTGGAATTTATATAGCGCTATATCTTGCACTTACAAATCAGAGCGCTTGCATTCAATCCGCTTCTACACATGCAACGAACAATGATTTACAATATTCTAACAAATTCAAATGTGCACACACACACACACACACACACACACACACACACACACACACACACACACACACACACAGGTTATACATTTCAGCAGGGTGATTGAATTTTGGCTGTTAAAGGCAGGGACTGATATGATATGAAACAGGAGGGAAAAATCTTAGGTTTGAAATAGGTATGTTTTGAGGCTGGATTTAAAGCTGTCGTAAGGAGGCTTTTCATGAAGGGAGAGAGGGAGGTCATTCAAGATTGATGGACCAGAAATAGAGAAAGAGCGACGGCCAACAGTGGATTGGTTAAATCTAGGTATTCATAAGCTCAGGGTATCTGCAAGTCTGTTCCTTCAAAATCGAAACGGAAAATGACAAAAACAAAGGACACCACGTTGGATTGTCAGCAAGGCATTTTAAAAGACACAGCTTCTAAAAGGTGATAAATGAAGATTGATATGAAGATTTTCAGATTCATGTTAAGGCTCTGAAATCGGATAATATCAATATTCATGATGAATCTTCAGCATTCATGCATCTTTTTGCATTACGAAGTCAGTGCTGGCATAACATGTCAGCTATGGAGAAAAAGTATCTAATGACCTAGTGGCCGGTCAGAAATAGTTGTTAGGCGTTCCCTAGTTCAGCATTCTGGAGGCTCACCTAGGATATTATGCACTCTAGTCTCACTTGCATCTGGGAATCACCTAGGATATTATGCACTCTAGTCTCACTTGAATCTGGGGCATCAACTAGGATATTATGCACTCTAGTCTCACTTGCATCTGGGGCATCAACTAGGATATTATGCACTCTAGTCTCACGTGCATCTGGGAATCACTGTGGAACTGAAAGTGCACACTGAAGCAGTAGTCGTGCATAGCTGGGTGTGTAAAGCATTTCGTGTTAATGAAGCAGCCAGCGCTCTTCTTCTCTTCGGTCCAACACTCAGACAGCATTCATTGTTGTCTTTCATTTCAACAAAAATGCGTTGCGCTGCCGTTAAGCCACTGACAAGTTAGGCCCAGCGCACAGAACTTTGGCGTGGGCGAGAATTGTTATTATTTTAAGTCCTTCTGGAAAAAAGGCAGGAGAGTGAACCTAGAAGGCAGAACATAGACAGGAAGGAGGTGGCAGGAAGAAAAAAGGCAGGAACAAAGAGAGGGATAGAAAACAGGGAATTCCTAGCACAGAATTTCCCGAAGGTGGATGATGCTATCTATACTGACAGGCCCTCGGCATCCCCATGGGGGACAGCTGCACTCTTGACTTCAGAGGTTGAATTTTCTCTTGTGATCGAGAATAGTATAGGTTACGTCGCCAACAGCTGGACATTGTTGAAGACAAGTTTAACTGAATGAGGGGTCTGCAGGTGTGACTGTTTATGGGCTTGATGGGTTGCGATGCCCCAGCTTCGGCTGGTTCACGGCAGTGATCCACCAGTGGACTTTGCAGTGCAGAAGGAACAAGCAATAGAAATAGAAGTGAAGCTACACGAAGGAACAGGAGCCCGACAAGAGTTTTTTCTCATGCACAGAATGTCTGCTCTTTTCTACGTGCAAACTGTACACTACCAGTGCAATACAGCAGTGAAACGTGAACAACTCAGTTGCTTGCATAATAGGCCAAAGATTATACATACACACACACACATGCCTGTATTTGAAGTCGCGCGCGCATACACACATACACACACGCACACGCACGCACGTACGTACACACACATACACACATATGTGCGCACGCGCATGTGCGAGCATTATAGAATGGTTTAATGATAATGATGATTCTAACTGGCCGGTCTCTTAGCAAACTAAATGTCAGTTTTTACAACATTTGTATTGTTTGTTCAGAGGATAATGGAATCAGTGCTCGTGTGCTTGTGGCATCCAGTCCCCGCGTGCATACAGTTTCGTCAATTGTGTCTAACGTTTTACCGGCACACAATGGCCTACACTTCGAAACACAAGTTTTCACGTGTGCGCAAGATGTTATGCGTGCGTTCGCACACAGAGACCTCGGTTTAAAGTCTCATCTGAAGGACTTTTCAGGGGAAGTGGAGTAGGCACTGATGGGAAAAAATACATCCCCTTGAACGGGATTTGAACCCAGGTTAGTAGAGTCTTGACAAGAGGGGTTACAGCGTAGTGTTTTGTCCGCTGTTGGACTGACACCTAGTGATACCTCTGAAAGTTACCGCCCCCCCAAAAAAAAAAATCCAACCAAAAATCATTATGTATATATAGATATATATCTATATATAGAAAAAAACTTCTAACAAGTGAAATAACTATGTAAATACATAACAATACTGTAGACGAATGTACAGATGAAATGACTATGTACATAACAAATTTAAATATTTTATCAAACCTGGGGGGAAAAAAGCAAAGATGCTTTCTTTTGTTCGAAGAAAAAGAAAAATCTACAAAACAATCTACTAGCAAATTATCACCCACCCAACCATCTAACCAATCAAACTAGCTAATCAGCCAAACCAGCCAAACAGCTAAACCAGCCAAACCAACCAAACCATCCAATCACCCAAACCAGCCAATCACCCAAACCAGCCAGTCACCCAAACCAGCCAATCACCCAAACCAGCCAATCACCCAAACCAGCCAATCACCCAAACCAGCCAATCACCCAAACCAGCCAATCACCCAAACCAACAATCCAACCAAACCAGCCAATCAACCAAACCAACAATTCACCCAAACCAGCCAATCACCCAAAGCAGCCAATCACACAAACAGCCATCACCCAAACCAGCCAATCACCCAAACCAGCCAATCACCCAAACCAACAATTCACCCAAACCAGCCAATCACCCAAACCAACAATCCAACCAAACCAGCCAATCACCCAAACCAGCCAATCACCCAAACCAGCCAATCACCCAAACCAACAATCCAACCAAACCAACAATCCAACCAACAACCCAACCAACCCAACCAACCAAACCAACCAACCTAACCCGCCAACCCGCCAGCCAACCCGCCAGCCCGCCAGTGACCCCTATGGATGCCCATGCCCTTACAGGTGCCGGTCTGCTGGCAGGTGAAGCTGCCATCTTCAGGCACCAGGTGGCTGTTCACTCTCTCCGTGGCCAGCACCGTCTCCCTCTGGCCGTCGCGCCACACGTTCACCCCGAACCCGATGTCGAAGTCGTCTGTCTTGAACTCCCACCTGAAAGCACCGGGAGCAGGCCGTCACTCGATCCTTCTTTTTCTTCCCCGACGTCGGAATACGGCTACCTTAAGGGGCAGGATCACCCCCCCCCCCCCCCCCAAATCCGGTTCCCCAAAGTGTGTTAAGATGCTGTTCAATGACCAGTTCAGCCGCAAGCTTTGCTAAACCTTTGCTAACAGCTGCATGGGGTGTTCTAGTTTGCTTTGATATCTGCTGGTTTTCTTGGAATTGATGGAAAAGTCTATAAAAAGAATTAAATACTTAAATCTGACCACTGAGCTATGCCTATTAAATCTTGCCTTGCAACTGTGTCGTGTGTCTACGTACATCATTTCATTTTCTTCGGCCATAAAAAGCTACGCCAAAACAATCACGCAAAACACACGGGTATATATTAACAAACAAACGTATGTCGTTCATAGACTGAAAGTAACATTACCCTTTTGTCTAACACTGACCCTGACCTCAACACGCTAAACACAGCAGTACCTGTTGGTCTAACACTGACACTTACCTCAACACGCTAAACACAGCAGTACCTGTTGGTCTAACACTGACACTTACCTCAACACACTAAAGACAGCAGTACCTGTTGGTCTAACACTTACCTCAACACACTAAAGACAGCAGTACCTGTTGGTCTAACACCTACCTCAACACACTAAAGACAGCAGCACCTGTTGGTCTAACACTGACCCTTACCTCAACACACTAAAGACAGCAGAACCTGTTGGTCTAACACTGACCCTTACCTCAACACGCTAAAGACAGCAGTACCTGTTGGTCTAACATTTACCCTTACCTCAACACACTAAAGACAGCAATACCTGTTGGTCTAACACTTACCTCAACACACTAAAGACAGCAGCACCTGTTGGTCTAACATTTACCCTTACCTCAACACACTAAAGACAGCAGTACCTGTTGGTCTAACACTTACCTCAACACACTAAAGACAGCAGTACCTGTTGGTCTAACACTGACCCTTACCTCAACACACTAAATACAGCAGTACCTGTTGGTCTAACACTGACCCTTACCTCAACACACTAAAGACAGCAGTACCTGTTGGTCTAACGTTTAACCTTACCTCAACACACTAAAGACAGCAGTACCTGTTGGTCTAACACTTACCTCAACACACTAAAGACAGCAGTACCTGTTGGTCTAACACTTACCTCAACACACTAAAGACAGCAGTACCTGTTGGTCTAACACTGACACTTACCTCAACACACTAAAGACAGCAGTACCTGTTGGTCTAACACTGACACTTACCTCAACACACTAAAGACAGCAGTACCTGTTGGTCTAACACTGACACTTACCTCAACACGCTAAAGACAGCAGTACCTGTTGGTCTAACATTTACCCTTACCTCAACACACTAAAGACAGCAGTACCTGTTGGTCTAACGTTTAACCTTCCCTCAACACACTAAAGACAGCAATACCTGTTGGTCTAACATTTACCTCAACACACTAAAGACAGCAGCACCTGTTGGTCTAACATTTACCCTTACCTCAACACACTAAAGACAGCAGTACCTGTTGGTCTAACACTGACCCTTACCTCAACACGCTAAAGACAGCAGTACCTGTTGGTCACCATTTACCCTTATCTCAACACACTAAACAGCAGTACCTGTTGGTCTAACATCTGACTTACCTCAACACACTAAGACAGCATACGTTGTCTAACACTGACCTTACTCAGCACGCTAACACAGCAGTACCTGTGGTCAACACTTACTCAACACACTAAAGACAGCAGTACTGTTGGTCTAACTTTACCTTACTAACACACTAAGCAGCGTACCTTTGGTCTAACACTGACCCTTACCTCAACACACTAAAGTCAGCAATACCTAATGGTAGTAACACTTACCTCAACACGCTAAGACAGCAGTACGTTAGTAACACTGACCTTACCTCAGCACGCTGCCAGGTTTGGTCACTCGTAGTCAGCACAGCTGTCTCCCTGGCTACGGTGACACTCTCCAGCTGGTCCTCGTTCTCCTTGTCCAGCAGAAAGTAATCCTGGGCACCTCGCCTCCCTGGCAGATCTGTAACACCACTGTCCCTGTCACTGCCATCAGCATCATCGTCGTCATCGTCATCATCATTGTACATTATCATCATCGTCGTCATTATCGTTGTCGCCGTCATCATCATCATCATCATCATCATCATCATCATCATCATCGTCGTCGTCGTCGTCGTCGTCGTTTTCGTTTCGTCTCTGGTTATACTATCCTCATCATCATCTGTAGTAGTAGTAGTAGTAGTAGTAGTAGTAGTAGTAGTAGTAGTAGTAGTAGTAGTAGTAGCAGTAGAAGCAGCAGCAGCAGCAGCAGCAGCAGCAGTTGTAGTAGTAGTAGCAGCAGCAAGCAGCAGCAGTAGTAGTAGTAGATAGTAGTAGTAGTAGAGTAGTAGTAGTAGTAGTAGAGTAGAAGCAGCAGCAGAGCAGCAGCAGCAGCAGCAGCAGTTGTAGTAGTAGTAGCAGCAGCAGATAGATAGTAGTAGTAGTATAGTAGTAGTAGTAGTAGTAGTAGCAGCAGCAGTAGTAGTAGTAGTAGTAGTAGTAGTAGTAGTAGAGCAGCAGTAAGAGTAGAAGCAGCAGCAGAGCAGAGTCGTAGTAGCAGCAGCAGCTAGTAGTAGTAGCAGTAGAAGCAGCAGCAGAGCAGCAGCAGCAGTAGTAGTAGTAGTAGTAGCAGAGTAGAAGAGTGTTGTGCGAGCAGCAAGCAGCAGCAGCAGCAGCAGCAAGCAGCAGCAAGTAGTAGTAGTAGTAGTAGTAAGTAGTAGTGTTGTTGTTGTCGTAGTAGAAGTCAGCAGCAGCGACTGCTAGCAGTCACAGCAGCAGAAATAGTAGTATAGTAGTAGTAGTAGTAGTCGTAGTAGTCGTAGTAGTAGTAGTAGTAGTAGTAGTAGTAGTAGTCAGTAGTAGTAGTAGTAGTAGTAGAGCAGCAGAGTAGCAGTAGTATAGCAGTAGTAGTTCTAGAGCTGAGTAACCATTCCCTTGCTATCCTCTTCCTGATAAATCGCTATCATCATCAACGTTATCGATCGTCAGTGTCGTCGACATTTATTTCCTCGTACATCAGAAAGCGCCTGAAACAGCAGCCTGAACTCTTAAGCCTGCTTAGGAAAATGAACACGAACTATTTCGGACATCCTGTGAGACATCAGGACGGAGAGGTCATGAAGCCTGTGACCCTGGCACAACCTGGGGGACAAGAGAGGGCAAGGAAGACCAGCCACTTGGCACGTGGAGCACATCGGCGAAGTGGACAGAGCTGTGGACAGACGACATCCACAGAAGGAGTGAAGACAGAAGGGGATGGAGACAGCTGTCGGGGCGTGTATCAGTGGCTACAATTAACCGTGATACCACCGCCCACTGGTGAACATAGGAAAGGGGTTTGTGGGGAGCTTCCCGTCTAGATAGGGAAAACACGATTCATCATTGTCTTGTCGTTATCGTCGTCGTCATCATCATCATCATCATCATCATCATCATCATCATCATCACCATCATCATCACCACCACCACCACCACCACCACCATCATCATCATCATCATCATCATCATCATCGTCGTCGTCGTCGTCGTCATCGCAATCACCGCTACTCCAGTCACCATCAATAATAACTAGAAGGAAAAAAAGTCTTACACAAACCCCTGTATTTTCTACAAGTGTTTAAAATGTTATAAAACGGTAGACTAGCTTACACACACACACACACACACACACACACACACACACACACACACACACAACACACACACACACACACACTCACACACACTCACACACACACACACACAAACACACACACACACACAACACACACACACACACACACACACACACACACACACACACACACACACACACACACACACACACACACACAATTATGGAGAAGGAGAGAGATAGAGATACCAAGACTGATGCAGAGACAGGCAGAGACTGAGACTGACAACGTGATAGACAGACAGACAGACAGACAGAGAGACAGACAGACAGACAGACAGACAGACAGACAGACAGAGAAACGGACCATGGTGGCACATCTGGGGTTACCGTCCGGGTCAGTTTTGCTTCCTCCCAGAAACACGGGCAGCTCATCGGCATCGATGTACTGCAGCAAGGTGTCTTTGAAGTTACCTGAAAGTCGGCAACAGCGATTACCATCATGATTGATGATTGAAGTTACCTGAAAGTCGGCAACAGCGATTACCATCATGGTTGATGATTGAAGTTACCTGAAAGTCGGCAACAGCGATTACCATCATGATTGATGATGTTATCTGAAAGATAGCAACAATGATTATAACAATAATTGATAATTGATGTTACCTGAAAGTCGGCAACAGCGATTACCATAATGACGGATGATTGATGTTACCTGAAAGATAGCTATAGTTATTATGATAATGATTGATGATTAATGTTACCTGAAAGATAGCAACAGCGATTATGATAATGATTGATGATTTATCTTAACCTGAAAGATAGCAACAGCGATTATGATAATGATTGATGATTTATCTTAACCTGAAAGATAGCAACAGCGATTATGATAGTGATTGATGATTTATCTTAACCTGAAAGATAGCTACAGTGATTATGATAATGATTGATGATTTATCTTAACCTGAAAGATAGCAACAGCGATTATGATAATGATTGATGATTAATGTTACCTGAAAGATAGCAACAGCGATTATGATAATGATTGATGATTTATCTTAACCTGAAAGATAGCAACAGCGATTATGATAATGATTGATGATTAATGTTACCTGAAAGATAGCAACAGCGATTATGATAATGATTGATGATTTATCTTAACCTGAAAGATAGCAACAGCGATTATGATAATGATTGATGATTTATCTTAACCTGAAAGATAGCAACAGCGATTATGATAATGATTGATGATTTATCTTAACCCGAAAGATAGCTACAGTGATTATGATAATGATTGATGATTTATCTTAACCTGAAAGATAGCAACAGCGATTATGATAATGATTGATGATTTATCTTAACCTGAAAGATAGCAACAGCGATTATGATAATGGTTGATGATTTATCTTAACCTGAAAGATAGCTACAGTGATTATGATAATGATTGATGATTAATGTTACATGAAAGATAGCAACAGTGATTACAACAATGGTTGATGATTACTGTCTCATGAAAGTTATCAACAGTGACTACAACAGTGATTGGCGATTAATCTTACCTGAAAAATAGCTATAGTGATTATGGTAATGATTGATGATTAATCTTACCTGAAAGATACCTATAGTGATTATGATAATAATTGATGATTAATGTTACCTGAAAGATAGCAACAGTGATTGCAAAGAATGATTGATTTATTGCTGAACTAATGAACAAACAAAAACTGGTACTTATAATAAATGTAATATGATAAATATACGAATGAATATGTAAACAAATAGATAAGTGATACTAATGATGATGATGATGAGGAGGAGGAGGAGGAGGAGGAAGATGATGATGATGATACTACTACTACTACTACTACTACTACTACTACTACTACTACTACTACTACTACTACTACTACTACTACTACTACTACTACTACTACTACTACTACTACTACTACTACTACTACTACTACTACTATACTACTACTACTACTACTACTACTACTACTACTACTACTATCTACACTACTACTACTATACACTACTACTACACTACTACTACTACTACTACTACTACTCCTACTACTACTACTATACTACTACTACTACACTACTACTACTACTACTACTTACTCACCTATTAACTCATACTTACTATTATAATACTCTACTACTAACTACTACTACTACTACTACTACTACTTACTACTCTACTACAACTAACATACTACTACAACTACACTATAACTGAATAACTCTGATTTTTTTATAGCTCTGAATCTTGTAAAGCAAACAAATGAAGCGTCGTATTCAAATCATCCCGCACATGCAGCTGTTCACAAAGCAGATTAACTAAGTGTTAATGACTACGTAAATGGATGATGAATAAATACAGACACAGATAAACAGAATAAACACAGACACAGATAAACAGAATAAATGCAGACAAAGATAAACAGAATAAATACAGACACAGATAAACAGAATAAATACAGACACAGATAAACAGAATAAATAAAGCACAGATAAACAGAACAAATACATACACAGATAAACAGAATAAATAAAGGCACAGATAAACAGAATAAATGCAGACACAGATAAACAGAACAAATACATACACAGATAAACAGAATAAATGCAGACACAGATAAACAGAATAAATGCAGACAAAGATAAACAGAATAAATACAGACACAGATAAACAGAATAAATACAGACAAAGAAAAACAGAATAAATACAGACACAGATAAACAGAATAAATAAAGGCACAGATAAACAGAACAAATACATACACATATAAACAGAATAAACACAGACACAGATAAGCAGAATAAATACAGACACAGATAAACAGAATAAATACAGACACAGATAAACAGAATAAATACAGACACAGATAAACAGAATAAATGCAGACACAGATAAACAGAATAAATGCAGACACAGATAAACAGACAGATACTACAAGTCAGAGGGACAAAAAGTTTAGCTACATACTTTTGTTCTTTTGAAATCTGGCTAGTACTACTAGCGCTATGAAGAACTGACATGACCCATTCTTTAATTTTGGACTGTTCTTATCTTTCTACTTCCTAAACAAGGGGTGTGAAGCCTTGCAGAATACCCCATCAATGGTCCAGTTATTCTGGAATGTCGCCGCCATGTTTCTCGTGGTCCCTTAGCGATAAGCGCTATGCTACAGTCAAGGTGTTGGTCTTCTTGGCAAAAAGAAGAAACCACAAACTGCACGACACACTTTCGAAACTATGTTCTGGTTGAGTAATTGAGATGCTGAAGCCTGTGTGTCTGTTTATTTATCTTTCTGTCTGTCTATTTGTCTGTCTGTCTGTCTGTCTTTCTGTATGTCTATATGTCTGCCTCTGTCTGTTTCTGTATCTCCGTGTCCTTTCCTGTCTGTCTGTCTCGCTCACCCCCCCCCCCCCCCAACACACACACATGCACACGCGTGCATGTACACACACACACACACAAACACACACACACGCACAAAATCATACACACGCACGCACACACACATTCACACACACGCGCGCGCGTTTACACACACACACACATACACACACAGAACAAAACAAAGTAGGAAGTGACCACCCGCCTTGGGCGTTGTGGTTGGCGCCTTGGGTTACAGACTGGAAGGTCACGGGTTCAAATCCCTTGATAGGCCTAGGAGTCTTTTGGACTCCAGCCAACCCTGCCCTGAGTAGGTTGACTATGGGTGTCACAGACAGAAGACAGGACAGGAAACCTCAAATATATTTTTTTAAAACGAAAAGAAAACCAGCCCCCCCCCCCCCCTCTCAACCCCCCACCCCCTCCTAAAATCCAACAACAACAGAACAAAATAATAAGTGAATGAGACAAACATACGGACAGAGAGAAAAAAAGAAGTGTTTGCACTCCAAAGAGTTCATCGAGAATGCTTTTATTCGTTCTTCTGTCTGATCAGGTGGCTTTTAGAAGTCGATTGTAGAAGCCCATTTCGGCTGTGTTGATGCTGTCTCTTTCCAATGCTTGTAGTGTCCAGGCTTTATTTTTATTTTTATTTATTTTATTTTATACCACTTTAAGTCACGAGATTTCTCTGCGTGAAATTCGGGCTGCTCTCCCCGGGGAGAGCGCGTCGCCGCAAGAGCAGCGCCACCCTTTTTTTTTCTTTTGGTCTGCAACTGTATTTGTTTCCCTATCAGGGTGGCTTTTTTCTAAGAATTTTGCCAGGGACAACTCTCTTGTTGCCGTGGGTTCTCTTACGTGCGATGAAAATTTTGTGTAACACACGGGACCTCGGTTTATCGTCTCATCCGCAAGACTAGCGCCCAGACCACCACTCATGGTCTAATGGATGGGGAAAAATTTCGGGCCGAAACGGGATACGAACCACGCACACACCCGACCCGGATTTTTCGCATTCTAGACAGGCGCGTTACCTCTAGACCACCGATGCACCTGACCCAGACAGCAATACATACAGACCAGGTTCGTGGTTTGACCATTCTAGTTTGAGATATCTAGGAGTGCCCCTGTTTTTCCAAATGTTGTTTAATTTAGTGAAACGTCTTTTCAAAGGAGGGACAGACGGTTGGACACAACTTACTTCCCAGCACATGGATCTTGTTCTTCATGTCTTCGCTGATGAACGGACGTGCCAGTTTGTAGAGCAAAGGAAATATACGTGGTGCTGTATATCAACATAAACAAGCCCCACGCGCGCGCGCGCGCACACACACACACACACACGCACACACACGCACACACACACACATACATACACACACGCACACACACACATACATACACACACGCACGCACACACACACGCACGCACGCACGCACGCACACGCACGCACACGTACACACACACACACACACACACACACACACACTTTCGGTGCATTTCAATTTGATTTAGGTTTACAACCGAACGGCGTGGAAGATGATATTCTGATAACTGAGTGTCAAATTCTTACACAGTTAATATAAAGTGCCAACTTTTAATCACAAATTATACACAAAACATTGCACAAAACAGTCCAACAAGAACAGCATTTACACTCTTATTTTAACACTCAAAACATTTTACACACTGTAAGCAGGGAGATATTTTTGGGGCTTGATCTTTTTTAAATTAACCTAAAGATTTCTGAAACAAATTCTAGATGTCTCTTATGATAAATGTATGGAAAACATTTCTGCCTTCATCTAGAATATGAAAAAAAGATTGCTACACATGCTTTCCATTCTCAGGTTTGCTTTCTTCGTTTCTGCAAGTCTCACAAGATTTGTTCTGTTCTTGCTCTTGCTGCTGCTGCTGCCGCTGTTGTTGTTGTTGGTGCTGTGTTGGTGTTGGTGTTGGTGGTGGTGGTGCTGTGTTGTTGTTGTTGTTGCTGTTGGGTGTTTCCCAGATTAACACCAAGCTAGAATATGCACTCGGTCTTACTCATCCAGCCTGGGAAACACTGTGAGATTGTAAGAAATATTTGCATGTAAAGTTTGGGTGTATTACCTCTTTAAAGAAACCTTGCCATAAGGCAACCATACTCCGGTTTCAGAGGTTAATTGTCTCCTTTAATGGAGGGTGTAAATTTTGATTTTACATCCTTAATTCCATATTGAAGCACCACCACCTCAACTTCCACGCACCTTTTAAAAAAAAAATTAATATCACTGAGAGTGAAGAGACGTAAAATCGAAGACAACAACAACAACAACACACACACACAAC
>CM054157.1:35789338-35799338 GCA_028751875.1 Rapana venosa | reverse complement strand
AATAACATACAAACAAGGTAGACAGACAGTACTCACACATACAAGGTGAGACAGACAGCACATACACACCACACAAGGTGAGACAGACAGTCACTTTAAAAACACACACAAGGGAGACAGACAGTAAAATTTATACACAAGGTGAACGACAGCCATATATAAAACACACAAGGGAAAAGACATCACATGGGTAGAGAAACCCATAAATGGAAAAAAAAGCTCAGGAAAAAAAGATTTAGGGATTTTTAAAGAGTGGAGGGGAAAAGGGAGGGGAGAAGGGGAGGGGGAGGAAAAAGAAGAGAAGGGAGAGAGCAGACAAAGAGGAAAGAGACATAACCACAACACAAACACAAAGGGGAGAGAAGAGAGAGAAGAGAGGAGAAGAGAGAGAGAGAGAGAGAGGGGGAGAGAAAAAGGGAAAGAGAGAGAGAGTGAAGAGAAGAGAGAGAAGAGGAGATGAAAAGTGGTGTGTGGGAGAGAACAGAAACGGAGACAAATAGAAAATGACAATGACAAACCCCTTTTTTTTTCGGGGATAATAATAAGCACCCATGTGCTTTTTACATCCTCCCCCCCCTTAGGGGACAGAGAACGAGACAGAGGAGATCAAAGACAACAGTAAATAAACAGACACCGGGGTCGCACTCAATTATTCAATCAGAACATAGTTTTTAAGTTTTCGTGCAGTTTTTGTTTCTTTTTTTTCAGACAGAAAAGACAGCGGCAGACAGACAGACAGAGGCGGACGGACGGACGGGGCGGAGAGACAAAAAGACGGACGGGGCGGACAAGGGAGGGAAGGGGTGGGGGGGGTTCTGGAAAAGGGGGCGGGGTCCTTTTACTCATTTCATTTGGTCGCTATCGAAAAACCAAGGTTTTTGGACCTTGGGGTCACACACACACACACACACACACACACAACCACACAAAACCCACACAAAACCCCCCCACACACACACTTTCACACACTACACACACAATACACACACTACCACACACATACACACCACAAACTAAACACACACAGTTGCAACATGAGAAAAAAAGAAAATCATTGGTTTTTCAAAGACCCTGGGAAAAAAACATTTGACTTGACTTGAATTGACACACACAATATATGTTGTGCGTATGCAACGCGCACGCGCGCGCGTGTGTTGTACATTTGCAGTGTTTTTTTAAAAAATTTTTTTTTTATTTAAAAGATTTTTTGTTATGGTTGTGTGTATGCATTTGCCTTTTGATTACGTTGTTTTTTGTTCTGAATAGATTTCTTGATGAGAAAACAACAAACATTGCTTATTCAATGTAACCTCAAGAAATTTTTAAAATCCCCTTGACTTATTCACACAACATAAACGCACCACACAAACACACCCCCCAGCCGCTTTTACATATTATTTCAAAAATAACATAAAAAAACACAAAAAACCCTTCCCACCACTCAAAAGAAAATAAAAGCACTTAAAAAAAAATGACCCCCCAAATTAAGACCCAATAACCAATTATTTAACCACAACACACACCACACAAAAACCCACACACACACACAACCACCCACAAAACCCCACACACACACACATACACACACATAACACACCACAACACAACACACACAAAACACACACACACATACAACAAAAAACACACAACTGACACACACACATACACACACATACACCACATCCACCACACACACAAAACATAAACACACCTGTCAACATGAAAAAAAAAGCAAATGCATTGGTTTTTCAATGTACCCCTCGGGAAAAAAACATTTGACCCGACTTACTTGACACAACAAATATGTGTTCGCGTCATGCACCGCACGCGCACGCGCGCCGCGCGCGCGGGTGTACAAATTCGGGAGTGTATTGTTTTTTAAAAATATTTTTTTTATTTTTAATTTTTTTATTGTTTGTGTTTTTTGATAACGTGTTAGGTCTTATTGAAATTGTTTGTGTTCTGAAATAAAGGCTTGAATGAAAAAAAAAACAAATGCATCGCTTATTTTAATGTACCATCAAAAATTTTAAAAAACCCCCTTGACTTTACTTTACTTCAAACACCAAAAACCCATACACACACACACACAAAACACACAAACCCCGCACGATGCGCGATTCCATATTTCAAATAAAAAGTAAAACACACAAAAACCCCTTTCCCACTCCCTCAAAAAATAAATAAAAGCCAAAAAATAAACTGACCCCCCAATTAAATCGACCGTACTAACCAATTAATTTAAAACAACACCAACACAAACACACACCACCACACCAACCACACACAAAACACACCACACAAACACACCACACACCACACCCCAAACACACCCCACACACAAAAAAAAAAAACACACACACAACAACCAACCACACCACCACCACACACCAAACCCCACACACACACAAAAACACCACACCCAAAAAACACTAACACACCACACAACACACCGCACCACGTGCATACTCTGATCAGACTGAATGAAATGACTCACATCAGCCTGTGCAACATGCACAGAACCCCGACATGTTCGCCCAAAGGGGTACTGACAAGTGACCCCGCCATGCCTCTTGTTGAGAACACAAAAAGTTCAATTCTCATTTCTTCCTAAGGGTGTGATTTTTTGTTCTCTTTTTTAAATTTTTCGTTGTTTGGTCAATGTACTGTGTTTGGCAGTTATTGATGACATTTAGAGATGGAAGTGGAAGTGCCCTTTTTTTCGTGGCTTTTTTTTTTTAGAGACAGGAGAAAAAAAAAAAAAGGGATTTTAAATAAATTTTTTTTAATTAAATAAATTATTTTTTTTTTTTTAAATTTTATAATTTATTTTTTTTTTTTTTATGTTTTTTTTTTTTTTGTTTTTTAAAAAAATTTTTAATAATTTATATATAAATATTATAAAAAATTTTTAAAATTTTTTTTTTTTAAACAAAAAAACCAAAAAAAAAAAAAAAAAAAAAAAAAAAAAATAATTTTTTTTTTAATATATTAAAATTTAAAAATTTATAATATAAATAAAAAAAAAATTTAATTAAATTTTTTTTAAATATATTTTTTTTTAAAAAATACAAATTTAAAAAATACCCAAAAATAATTAAAAAAATAATTTATTTTTTTTATATAAAAAATAAAAAAATAAATGAAAAAAAAATTTTAAAAAAAAAAAAAAAATTTTTTTTTTTTTTTTTTTGAAATACTTTTTTTTTTTTTATATTTTTTTTTTTTTATTTATTTTTTTTTTTTTTTTTTTTTTTTTTTTTAAAAATTTTTAAAAATTTGGAATTTTTTTTAAAAAAAAAAGGTTTTTTTTTTTCCAATTTATTTTTATTTTTATTTTTTAATTTTATATTTTTTATTTTTTTTTAAAAAAAATAATTTTTTTTCTTTTTTTTAAAATTAAAAATTTAACAAAACAATAAAAAAAAAAATAAATTTTTTATTTTTTTAATACTTTTTTGGAAACTGTTAAGTTTTAACATTGGACCATGAAAAAAAATTGAAAAGGAAAACCCACCAAGAACATGAGAAAGGGGGGGGGTGTTTGGGGGAAACATAAAAAATGACAAACAAGAAACGCACGACAAAAACAACACACACAACACACACAAAAAAAAAACCAACAAAACACACTTTTTAATTTTTTTTTTTCTTTGATAATTTTATTTACTCTTAATTCTTATGGGGGAAATGAAACCCCCATCCAAACCCCCCCAAACCCACTGTTGGCCGAGCCCAAATTAAATGAGGCCCCCGAACGCGAACCAGAGAAAAAACTTGCGCACACGTTAAAGCCTGTTCGCTTTTCGTAAGAGTAGGCTACTGTGTGCCGATGGGAACAGATGACAGACTTTAACAAAACCGCATACACACCGAGAATGGATGTAAAAAGCACATAAGTGCTTATTCCCTTTTCCTCGATATAAAAGAATGAAAAAAATAAATGAATAAAAGTGAATAAAACAAAGACACACACACACACACACAGATATATATGTTTTTTCTTTCGTTGAAGGTACTGTTGTGTGTGTTGTTTGATGATGTTGTTTCGTTTTCTTGATTTCGGAGGGTTTGTTTCTTTGTTTGTTTGTTTTTCCTTCGTTTTTCGTGTAGATGCGCGCGTGAACTTTAAGCACATGGCCCCTGCTGCCACAGCTTTTAGTTTAGACCAAAGAAAGAGCTTCACTCTGTGCTGCTTCCAAATGGTTACCGTTTTCATTTCTGATTTGTCAGACTTCTCCTATCAGTGTCGTCTGTGTCACTGTGGCTGACGATAGGACAAGGGCACGGATGCGGGAACTGTTTGTATAGGGCGTTTACATATGGGGAAAAATGAACAGAAACACATAGACAAAAAAGAACACTGAAGGATAATTTATGACCAGTTGGTTGATAGGATACGGTTTGTGTCGACCTGCTTGAAGTTACTTACATTAGGCAGCCATGCACACACAAACACATCTACACGCACAGGCAAACACACACGCACAGACACACTGAGACACACGCGTGCGTGTGCGCGCGCGCATCACACATACACACACTGACAAACACTGACACACGCACTGACAAAAACACACACACACACACACTTACAAAAATACACACACACACACTTTTTGTAATTTTGTTTCCATTAACTTTGATATATTTTATGTTACTCAGTTAATATCGTTATGCGCGCGCACACTCGAACACCACACATAACACACACACCACTGTCTCCGCACACGCACACGCACACACACACAACACACCACACACACACACACGCGCACACACCCCACAACCACACACCACCACACACCACACACACCACAACACCCACACCCAACACACGATAGCCTAGTGTTAGAGCATGGCGCTCACAATCTGACAACCGGGTTAAATTTCCCCGTTCAAGGGGATTTTTTCCCCCCTGGAGTTAACATCAGTGCAGACTCCACTCTCCCCAAAGTCCTTTGGATGAGACTATAAACCGAGGCCCCGTGTGCGAACGCACGCAGAACATCTTGTGCACACGTTAAAATCCTGTTCCGCTTTTCGTAAGAGTAGGCCATTGTGTGCCGGTGGGAACAGATGACAATTTACAAAACCGCATACACACGGGGACTAGTTGTAAAAAAGCATACAAGTGCTTAATACATTATCCTCGATATAAAAGAATAAACTAAAATAAACATAAAATTTTAAAAAAACACTGACACCCCCCCCCCCCCCCACACTGACAAACACACACATATCCCCTCCCTCCCCCCACCCCCCCCCCCCCCCCTTTTCACCCACACACAAACACGGTGCTATGATCAGAGAGTGGATGAAAATCCTTCACATCCTCCTCTGTCTGTCTCTAGAAGCACAGGATGAATGAAGCCCAGACCATTTCCAACCAGCCAGTAAGGTCACCGTGACCCCGCCGTGCCACTCCTTCAAGGACAAGGAAGGAAGGAAGGAGAGAGAGAGAGAGAGAGAGGGAGAGACAGAGAGAGGAGAGAGAGAGAGGGAGAGACAGAGAGAGAGGGCGAGAGAGAGGGGAATAGAGAGAAAAAGAGGGAGAACAGAGAGAGAGGGCGAGACGAGAGAAGAGAGAAGAGAGGGAGAGACAGAGAAGGGGCGAGGAGAGAGAGGAGAAAGAGAGGGGGAGACGAGAGAGAGGGAGAAAAAGGGTGAGAGAGAGAAAGGAGAGAGAGAGAGAGAGAGGGGAGAGAGACAGAACAGACAGACAGACAGAGAGACAGAGAGAGAAAGAGAGGGAGAGCACAGAGGAGAGTGGAGAGAGAAAGAAAGAGAAGGGAGAGAGAGAGAAAGAGAGAAGAGAGAGAGAAAGAGGGGAGAGACAGAGAGAGAGGGCGAGAGAGAGGAGAGAAAGAGAGGGTGAGAGAGAGAGAGAAGGGGGGAGAGAGAGAGAGAGAAAGAGAGCGAGAGACAGAGAGAAGAGAGAAAGAGAAAGAGAGAGGGGGCGAGAGAGGAGAGAGAGAGAGACAGAGAGAGGGGAGACAGAGAGAGGGAGAGACAGAGAGAGAGGGCGAGGAGAGAGAGAGAGGGGAGAGACAGAGAGAGAGGGCGAGAGAGAGAGAGAGAGGGGAGAGAGGGACAGGAGAGGAGAGAGAGGGGAGGAAAACAGAGGAGAGGAGAGAGAGAGGGCGAGAGAGAGAGGAAGAGAAAGGAGGGTGGAGGAGAGAGAAAGGGGGAGAGAGACAGAGAGAGAGGGCGAGAGAGAGAGGGGAGAGAGAGGAGAGAGAGAGAAAGAGAGAGAGAGAAGAGAAAGAGAGGAGAGACAGAGAGAGAGGGGGGAGAGAGAGAGGAAAGAGAGAAAAAGGGGAGAAACAGGGGAAGAGGGGAGGGGAGAGAAAAAAAGAGGGAGAGACAGAGAAAGAGGGCGGGGGAGAGAAAAGAGAGAGAAGAGAGGGAGAGAGGGGAAAGGGGAGAGAGAGAAAGGGGGGACAGACAGAAGACAGAGAGGACAGCAGGAAAGAGAGGGAGAGGAAGAGAGAGAGGAGTGTGAGAGAGAGAGAGAGACGGGAGAAAGGAGAGGAGAGAAAGAGAGACAGAGAAAAGAGAAAGAGAGGGAGAGACAGAGAGAGAGGTGTGAGAGAGAGAGAGACAGAGAAAAGGGAGAGAGAGGGAGAAAGAGAGACAGAGAGAGAGAAAGAGGGGGAAAGAGACAGAGAGAGAGGTGTGAGAGAGAGAGAGACAGAGAAAAGGAGAGAGGAGAGAGAGAAGGAGACAGAGGAGAGAAAGAGAGGGAGAGACACAGAGGAGAGGGCGAGAGAGAGAGAGAAAGAGAGGGTGAGAGAGAGAGAGAAAGGGAGGACAGAGGAGAAAGAGGCGAGAGAGAGAGAGAGAAAGGGAAAGAGAGAGAGACAGACGAGAGACGAGAAGAGAGAGGGGGGGGGGGGGGGAGAGAGAGAGAAAGCTTCCATTCACATTGGGCTTAACATCTGTGATTTTCTTTCTCTAATTTCTTTTCTGTTCGAATTCTGACGCTCCACCCCCAAATGAGTCGCTTAGCACAGACCCACTTTTCCGCTAGGAGCCCATTTTGGGCAGGTGGGGGTCAGGTTGTCGAGTGGAGATTTTGGGATTGATTATAAAACTATAGCCAGTCTTTACCTTGTAATGAACTATTAAGGCTTAACTTTTTTCCTTGTCATTTTAAACGTGGTTTAAAAAAATACCCAAGTCTTCCTTTGGACCACCTATTAGGATGCTAAACTTGCCCCATTTCTCATTTTGGCATTACCTGCAGTCTTTCATTTCAAGTTAGACTTGTCCGATTTCCAATCTGATTTTTTGAGGGCATTAAATAGTCGTTTAATTGCAGATAAAACCCTTGTCAATAATCAAACATTTACAGTGGTGCAAAGCGATTATTATATATACATATATATATATATATGCCCTCCCAAGAAAAAAAAGGAAATCTACAACAATGCCATAATTACCGCACAATCAGCCTATATGTACCCAAGCAAGGTCATGCTGCAGATAATATTGAATAGACTGAAGCACAACAGAGAAACCCTATTGCTGGAAAAGCAGGTTTCAGAGCAGGGCGCAGCACAACAGAACAGGGTATTCAACCTCAGAATCTATGTGAGCGATATCAACATCACAAGACCTTTACACGTATTTATCGATTAAGAAGGCATTGACAGGTTGTGGCATGCAGCTTTGTGGGCAACCATGAATTTGTACAGTCAATGCAAACTGAACAGAGTCATCAAACCGTAACAGCCCCAGTGCAGTTAACTACAACAACAACATTGGAGATGGTTTCGAACAACAGTTGGGGTAAAGGGAGGGCTGTTCTATTCACCCTCTTTTCAACATCTTCCTTGAGAGAATCATGGCTGATGCACTGGAACATCATGAAGGGTCAAATCAGATCGTGGCAGAAACGATCACAACCTCGCTTCGCAGATGACTGTGGAATAGCGATCCCGAAAAAGAGCTTGCCGCCTAACGAAAACTTGGTAGCTCCAAACATACGGCATGGAATCAGTGCGAGAAGACCAATGTGACTCTAAACCCACGGCTTTGCACTGTATCGGGTTAATGACCCGAGCTGGAAACAGTTCAAAGCTTCAAGTACCTGGGAGCCTTGATCCGCCAGGATCCCAAACCAGAGTAGTATGCAGGACTGCCACCCGACATAACAGCTTTGTCAAAACTAACACCATCTGGAGAAAAAGAATTCTTCATTATCTCCAAGATCCGCTAATGCGTCCCTTTTCATATCATTTATTTTTTTTATTGTGAATCTTGACCTGACTGCAGATTTGGAGAGAAGGTACAGGCAGTGGGATGAGATGCTTTCGGAGACTCCTTGCATCTCTAAAAAAGACCACATAAGCAACGAAAGCGTGCATAACAGATCCAGCAAACCATTGGACCTATGAGAACCTTTAAGATCGTGAAAAAGCGTTTTAAAAGTGGTATGGGCATTCACAGTCCCAAGGATTACAAAGACCGTTTGCAAGGCCCCGTCCAGGAGGAAAGAGGGGACCAGAAGAGCTGGAGGATAATCAGTGATATGGACAGGCCCGAATCAACAAAACCTGGAAAGGGGAAAAAGGAGAGGAATGGGGGAAATGGGTTTTGGGGTCTTTGAGGGGCCCCACGGTGTCGACTGGGAAGTGATAGATATATATTTTAATATTATTTAATATTTTTAAAATATATTCTTTTATATTATCTTATATATATATAATATCTTAACGGTGGCCAGATCAAAGATAGTGCTGAAGTCTGGGTTGGGACTGTTGGTGTAAATGTGTATTTCGTGAGAAATGGAAAGAAAAACGTAAGGGGATTTTTAACTAAAAAGTTTTGAAAATTTAGTGGATTGAAATTGGTGTGTGTATTGGTGTGTTTGTGTGTAGTGACAGCAGCAGACAGAAGACAGAGAGAAAAAAATAGTGGGGAACAGGCGGATACAGGGGGGGAGAGACAGACAGAAAACAGAAGACAACAGATAGACAAAAAGGGGCTAACAATTTAAAAGAAGACAAACAGATCCATAGGCATTAGGGCAAAAAGATAGAGAGACAGCAAACAGATATATAATAACAGATCGAAAGACAGATTAAAGATCGATAGAAAGGAGACAGACAAAAGATTTATAGACCCAAAAAAGACAAAAGATAGATAGACAGACAGGGAAAATTAAATATCGATAAAGAAGAAGACAAAACGATCGATGACAGAAGGGAGACAAACAGCGATGACGAAAAACAATCGAAGATGAAAGACTAACAGTAACTCGATAAAAATTTGCACAGCTTAGGCAAAATCTCTCTCTCACTTTTCTCTTCTTTCTTTCTTATTTTTTTTTTCCTTTATTCTTCTTTTTTTATTTTTTCTTTCTTTCTTTCTTTTTTTCTTTCTTTTTTCTCTTATTCTTTTTTCTTTCTTTTCTTTTCTTTTTTCTTTCTCTCTCTCTTTCTTTCTTTCTTTTTTTTTTTTTTTATTCTTTCCCTTTCTTTTTTCTATTCTTTTATTTTTTCTTTCATTTTTTTTCTTTCTTTCTTTCTTTTTCTTTTCTTTTTTTTTCTTTTTTCTTTCTTTTTCTTTCTTTCCTTTTTCTTTTCTTTCTTTCTTTCTTTCTTTCTATTTTTTCTTTCTTTTCTATCAATATTCTCTCTTTTACCCTTCCCTTTTGTTCTTCTCCCCTCTCTCCACCCGAAGTTTCGGGCAGCAATGCAGGCAAAGTTCAAAGGGTGGGGACAAAAAAGGATTTATGTTTAGCCCTGGTGTGTGTTTGCCTTTAGCCCCTGCCCCCCTCAGCCTTACATCCCCTTCCCCCCCTGCCCCCCCCCCCCCCCCCCCCCCCCCTTCCTACCCCCTTTTTCTCGTCTGTTCGCTGCGCCTCCTCCATGTTTTGTGTTGTGTTGTCTGTTGTCTCTCTTTGTCTGTCTTAAGTGCCCGCTCTTTCTCTCTCCTGTCTTTGTGTTTTGTCTGTGTCTAAATGCTTGCTCTTTTTCCCCCATTTTTTTGC